>JANAVB010026196.1:3738175-4423513 GCA_029216955.1 Iris pallida
CGATCTCCTTCTCCAGTGATTTGCTCGACGACGAAGCAACAACCGGTAGCAGACTCTTCTGCTCAGACGTGTTTCCGATGCGGAGGGACGGATCCTCGATTTCAGTTAAATTCTCTTCTAGGTAATTGTGTTATCTTTCCATTTGATTCTGAATCTTTACTTCCCTCCTTGAGTTCGAATGTGTTTGCCAGGGCCGGTCGATTGTAGTTTGGATTGTGATTAGCTGTATTATGTGTACGTTTGCGTGATAGCGTTCGTGTCTGAGTACGGGTGCGTGTCCGAGACTTGCTCGTGTCCAAGAGATTGACTGTGTTCGTGTGTACCAGTTCGATTAGGTGCAAGACCTCTGTTCATGTCTGGACCATGGTACTGTGTTGTGTTTCGGGATCAGACCGACAATCGAAAGAATTTTGATTTTTGATCTTAATTCTTCTATACAAATATTTTGGTGTAAGTCTTCTATTGATTTTTTTTTTTGAAGTTAAACTGTGTGTTTAATATTATTCTCCTAATCTGATTCTGGATTTAAATGTGTGGGTTATCTACTTTGTATTTAGAGTGTTGTTAGAATGTTGTTTCAGTGATGGGTTAATTTTGATCTTATGCCAGTTGTGGGTATTCTGTTTTAAGTGTTGATTGCCTGAGCAGTTCGTGTCAGACCTGGATTTGTGTCAGTTTTGTTGTGTTCATGACTTGGTGTTGCAAGCCTTGTTAGCAATCACCGAATAAAATGCGTATTATACGCGAATTTTTCCGTATCTTACATAAACGTATAATATTTACGTACTTTTAAAAAATTCGGATTTGTACGCGAATTTTAAGCCCGTGGAGTTTTAAACACGTACCGTACGAATTTTTAAAAAATTCGGCCAAAAAAACGTGACCGAAAAATCCAGGGTCTTTCATGAGCATACTGCCAAGGTTATAAACGGCGGTAGACGGGTGCGCGGCGGAGAGAGTCCGCCTACCGCCTAGGCGGTGCCTAGGTGCCGCCTAGGCGGTTGATACATTTTGAACATTTTTTTACTATTTTACCACTGTTTTTTGCATAATATGCATATTTTAAGGGTATTCCATGCATAACTAAGTTGTAGAACGAAGATTTATAAAGTTTTAGTGTTATAATTTTTTTATTTTTCCTTAAAGTAGGGGTACCCCGTGTAATAAACCAAAAACATAGGGGTAGTTAGTGTAAATAGTTTAAAAGTAGGGGTACCCCGTGTTATAAATCAAAAACATAGGGGTAGTTAGTGTAAATAACCCTATTATTTATTATAATTGAATGAAATATTAATCACCTTTGTTGATCGGTTTACCTGTAGTATATAAGTTTTCTTCCTTTACATGTTTTTAATTGAATCTTATATTGTTCTATACATGTTTCAATTTTGATGAATTACGACGCATAGGAGGCACACGATATACTTAATGCTCAAGAGATTAGAAGTAATGCAAATGACAGGATGTGACAAGACGAGTCATAAGATTTGTCTGGATTTTTTTCCTGTAAATTTATGTAAAAAAAGTAAATTATATTTGTCTGGATATTTAGTTTTATGCATAGTTAAAAATCGTTGCAATGGACCCATGACACCAATTATCCTACAAATATTTGTCTGGATATTTAGTTTCATAATCAGCATCCTTTGTCTGAATATTTGTCTGGATATTTAGTTTCATAATCAAAATCCTTTTCCTCCGCGCACGACCTTTTGGCGTCATTATGTTATCCTACACAAAATATTGCACAAATAATAAAAAATGTGACATACAATAATTCATATATTGCATACAATAATATTATACTTATAAAAAATGTTATATATAATAATTATAATGTATATATATAAGAAAGTTATAAAATTTCACTCATAAATAAATATACATAGTTAGATACACCAGTGGCTGCGAAAAGCCCGATGTCGATGGAGATTTGTACACCAGTGGCTGCGAAAAGCCCGATGTCGATGGAGTTTGTTCCACCGATGTCGGTTGGAGGAGGGCTACGGGCGTATTTTCCCGCTGAAGAAATAGCGGTGGTCTCCGAATTATGGAAGAACACTCTGGTACTGTATGTATTAGGGAACAAGCCATTCTTTGGCCAAATTCGGGGTTATGCGGAGCGTGTTTGGAGGCCCAAATGTAGCATGGAATTCTTCTCTCGGGAGAACGGGTTCTATTATGTCAAATTTGGCTTAGCGGAGGATGTGTCCAGGATCCTACAGGGAGGGCCTTGGTCCTTTGATGGGAGACTCATTATACTAAAGGAGTGTACGTCGGAGCTGAGGTGTGAGAGGGAGGTGCTGAATGCTATTCCCATTTGGGTCAGATTCTCTGAATTCCCAGTAAAGTATTGGAGTATCCCACTTCTCATGCGACTTGCTAGCCTTGTGGGGAAGCCAATCAAAGCAGATGAGGCCACTACTTTTCGCACTAGACTGATGTATGCTAGGGTCTTCATGGAGATCAAAGCGGGCGCGGAGCTACCGAGTATGTTGGAGTATCAGGTTCCATCAGGGGAGGTTCTGACACAGGTGGTGGAGTATGACTGGGTCCCACCTATGTGCTCTAACTGTGAGTGCTTTGGGCGCACTACTAGCGCGTGCAAATACAAGGGGCATGTCACGTCCCGCTCCCGTAGGAGCGATCGTCCTCACTAAGGCGTGATGCCGCACGAGCCTAGATTGCGCTCGTGCAAGGCGGGTTCCATAACGACCGATTTCAGCGGCTGCGACGGGGTCATCGCACAGAAGTCCCAAGCAGAGACATTGAATACTAGCAGCGGAATTTAGAACAAACACAAGTTATTCAAAGAAGCTCTTTATTGATATTGAAACAACGATTACATTGGGGGCGCAAGGTCAAGATTACAATCACTCAAGCTCACTCTTCTCACATTTTACAAGTTCACTCAGCTCTCTCTCTCATCTCTCAATTACAAGTCTTGATCCTGCGGAAGCTTCGGAAGGCGATGTCCATACGTTATGTCCTGTATAAGTCTTTTACTCCATGCGGCCGCAAGCTTCGAATCGTCAAGGAACTCCGTGTCTCGACGCATCCAAGCGAGCTCCGCGCCACGAGCTTCTACCTGTGCCTGCACATGTAAACTATGTGGGTGTCAGTACTCAACTGTACTGGTGGAATGAGCTCCTCGTCCACCCATACAAAACCAACACGTTTACTGTACTTTTGTGCAACTTAGTCCCCTTTATGATTGTCTTTCTATTCTTGTCTTAGGATCAGTTTTAGGACCGACGCCTTACCTATTTTGTGTCTTTAGACCATCCCGTGCTTGCACAACAATGTCGACTCATACCTTGCCTCAAGACCCTTCTCGTGCCAACAACGTTAACCTATCAAATCGTGTTTGCCTTATGGCTTAAATCAGAGACGCAACTACGCGATGAAGCTCCCTTTTCTGTGTGACCGTGCTACAAACCCTTGCTGAGGCCGTGCCTCGCAATTCAGTAAGACTTAACCATATCGCCGCCTCGCGGCCCTTGCCGCCTAGCGGTCCTTGCTACTTTGACCACCAACTGACCCAATCAAGACTTCTGAACTTATGTCGACCCACTTTGCCTTGCGGCGGTTTCCCGACTTAACTCAAACAACTCAACCAACTTAAGGAACTTATATGCCGACAACTCAAGACTTGACGCCACCTCTCGTGCCGAAGCACGACGCCTATGTTGAAACCCAATCTTAGGCCCGAACTTTGTGTTCTAACTGTACACACCTTCAACTCAACTCAATCCAAAGGCATACACGCGGTTAGCCGCTATTTGCCGACATCTATATGAACTTGGCCACTGGCATCACAAGCCATACCTTGACGTATAGTTTTGTTAATCGGGATCCTTTCGACGCAAGTAGCTGTCCCGTCGCAAGTTCCCGCTTAACCTGTGCCAAAACCTTACGCACGACTATACCCTGTTCCCTCCTAGGCCGAGTCGGCCCCCATGGCCCAGGGGTTACCGCTCGAGGGTTCATCGCCCTTGTCGACAAGTTGTCAAATGACCATGCAAGACTCGACACAAACTGACGTCTCACACAGTCATTCCTCCACCAAAACCAAGCTTCTATCCTTGAGACCCCTCGACGACCCACGGTCGCGAGCATTCCTTCCTTGAGACCCCTCGACGACCCACGGTCGTGAGCATTCCTTTCCTTGAGACCCTATCATTTGGTTCAACTCATGAATGCCTATTTGATAGTCCTTTCTCAAACTCACTTCGAATCAATTTTGATCCTTGCCTTAAACACTACGCCTGTGCATCGTGCCTTAAGCCAATCGTGCCTACGCGACACTCCTGCCCAAGTCGACGGGCCTTGAGATCGCGGGACTACTTAACTTGACAACCGCAGAATGGGCGGGACAGCACTTGGAAAGACTTAGGTCGACCGGCACAACTTTGCCTAACTTACTCAAGCCTACGACTTAACCCGAGGGACGAGCAAAGGCTATGCAGGGCCTTGCACAATGGAACCGTACTCGCTTTATCAAGCGTGTTTGTGGGCGACGCCTATGACTTAGGCTAACTCTTAGCTTTTGCATCGAAGACCAACATTCCTTCTCCCAAGCCACGGGACGAAGGACCGAGTGTCATTTTCAAAGCACGCCGTGCACCAACTCTAAGCCGACTGTTGGACCTTTTTCCATGTTCTAACTCATTTCGACCCGTCGGGATTATTCCCTTTAGCTATGTGGATTCATCTCTTTTATTATTATGCCTACTTGTGCAAGTTGAAAACATGCGTATTATTATGTGAAGGCAAAGATGAGGCAAGTTCACCGAAACTACCCCACCCTAGCGAGCGGTCGTCTCGACCGAGCGATATCTTCCAGCAGCCGTTGCAAGGCTAAGGCCGAACGCCGTCGGCGTTTCGATTCCTCCGATTGACTGAGCGGGACGGGGCACTACATCATACACCACTCAGAAAAAGTTTCGTCCTCGAAACTAACTGAGTACACTTATCGACTTATCACTTTACTCAACATTCAAGAATTCTCGCACACAATTCTCCTATGGCTTACTCAAATCCGAGCCACGCTCGTGCTACCCTCAATCCTTTCTTCAAAACTTACGATCTCAAATTCCTCGATACTTCCTCGTTCCTCCAATCTTACTTGAATTTAACGTATCACTTAGTATGGATCGTGCACATATCTTAGGCGTCCCCAAAATACATACATTTCAACCAAGCCTCGTGATAGCGAATCCCGCCATCACCACTCGAGTCGGATCGTGCATGCATTCAAGCGTCCTTGATATACATGCATGTCAACCGAGCCTCATGAGTGGTGCCTTCACCATTCCTATCGCTCCGCACCGGAACGTCTGCTTAACTGCTAGGCTATGTTTTTCCGTCAGTATTGGAATCATAGTTCCCAAACAACGATATCAACACTGACCCCATCCTAAGGTCAAACCAAGTTGATAGTACGGGGTTTTCTACCTAAGCTCGCATCACTCTGATTTCTAAACATCGAGCATAGATCGCCTACACACATCCCAATATTTTGTCGCACGGGATCCGAGTCATTCAGCAAAGCCATCCTACGATAACATATGTTCAACCAATTCCACGACATCTTAATATCGCTCGTTCAACCAACCATCTTCGCATAGTCTATTTCTTTTAAACACGTTCGATATAGTTCGCCTATCAATCCTTCTCAATTTAAGCACGCTATGCCGCAATTCGTCGCTAACCAAAATTTCACATTCCACATTTTCTAAGTCATCTATTCCAATTCACGTGATCGATCATAAGGTCGTCTAGCTTAACAATACGTTGCGCCCCGATCTCACGCGAGTCTGATTATCCACGGTGGGCATGAATCACCATGCACGCTCCCGCGGGATAATCATCCTCATCGGGACGTAACTCTTGTTTTGTGTCTAGACTAGTTCATTCTCGATACGCGGATTGGACCTACTCAATCCTCAAGTTTATTTCATTCATCAATCGTAAGTCTAACATCCTCAAATTTTTCTTTGCATCGAGCCGACAAGTTGAGACAATCAAAGTTGCTGCATCCTGAATTTCCGAGTTCGATCATTCCTGCGACATGAATCACCATGTCAACGCTCACGCGGAACGATCGTCCCAAATCCGACGCAACGCATATGCGAGGCTAGAGTTGCGCTCGCACAAGACAAGATCGTCGACGTTGTGGCTATCCGCGTAACCATCAAGACACAATCATTTTCATCCAACATTCATCTCGATCAAAATCCCAAGTATCGCATCCAACCGAACAATAACACTTGCACGATCGTCATTCGCCGAGTCAGAGTACCCCCGAGTTATCGCATATCGATCTTTGATACGCCTCAATACCATCGATGATATGCGTAACCTGACGATCTTCCTTTGCAACAAGTTCCGAGTCGTGCGAACGATGCTATCATCCGACTGGATAATCTCCTCGACATTCAAAATCAAGTTCGATCATTATCCCTCGAATCATTCACAACATCGATTTCCTCAAACCCGAATTCATGTATCGTTTATTCATCCATCTTAAGTTACCGACCAACGTATTTCCTCAATTCGCATCAATCCTTTGCTAACTCAATCATCGAGCAACATTCAATCCAATCCTTAGAGTCATTCGCGTAACTTCAAAATCAAAACTTTCATGCACGCTATCCACCTGTCGTGCTAACTTTTCGTATACGATCCGTATCAATTTCCTCGATTAAGTCATCCATTCGTACACCCTAATTTTCCTCGATTCGATTTCACCTACTCAATCGTTTTCGCGTTTCATACTTGCGTAATCCTCAATCCCTTGCACGTTCCATGCGCGTCAATTCTAGGTTGTTCGAATCCACTCGTCAAACTTCAAGACTAAGACTTATTCATTGATACTCAATCTATGGCTTTGTATAACGCGACGCTTGCTGATAGACTCATCGACACCCCCGAATCCTCAATCGATCGATCGTCATTCCTGAGCCCATCGCATACACCACTCAGGAATGAAGTCATTCAACAAATTCTCAAAACTATCCTTTGAATCAAAATCGACTTTTCGAATCCCGTTCGAACCATTCCTCAATTTTCAAGCACGACCATCTATATCGCAACGACGATATCGTCGCTCGATAGTACCCCTATCGACAGTCATCCCACTTACTCAACCAAGTCCAACCCATCCTTGTTCGAAACATTATGAATCCCGCACTCGACTTTGCTAAGGTGGACGCAACTTTGGTGTATATGCCCAGCCCGACTTAGCCAACCGTGCTTACGAGAACCATCCTTTTTGTTTTGTTGAAAACTGTTCACCTATGTTTTGCAAAATAGATAGACTTATTGTATGGACATCCCATGGGACAATTGAGAGAGAGCGCACCAACGACATCAACATGCGGAAGCAACAGAGTTTGCGGAAACAACGAGTTAAAGAATTCAATCGATAGTCCAAGGACGTAAAGCCGTGCTCTGATACCATTATGTCACGTCCCGCTCCCGTAGGAGTGATCGTCCTCGCTAAGGCGTGATGCCGCACGAGCCTAGATTGCGCTCGTGCAAGGCGGGTTCCATAACGGCCGATTTCAGCGGCTGCGACGGGGTCATCGCACAGAAGTCCCAAGCAGAGACATTGAATACTAGCAGCGGAATTTAGAACAAACACAAGTTATTCAAAGAAGCTCTTTATTGATATTGAAACAACGATTACATTGGGGGCGCAAGACCAAGATTACAATCACTCAAGCTCACTCTTCTCATCTCTCAATTACAAGTCTTGATCCTGCGGAAGCTTCGGAAGGCGATGTCCATACATTATGTCCTGTATAAGTCTTTTACTCCATGCGGCCGCAAGCTTCGAATCGCCAAGGAACTCCGTGCCTCGACGCATCCAAGCGAGCTCCGCGCCACGAGCTTCTACCTGTGCTTGCACATGTAAACTATGTGGGTGTCAGTACTCAACTGTACTGGTGGAATGAGCTCCTCGCCCACCCATACAAAACCAACACGTTTACTTTACTTTTGTGCAACTTAGTCCCCTTTATGATTGTCTTTCTATTCTTGTCTTAGGATCAGTTTTAGGACCGACGCCTTGCCTATTTTGTGTCTTTAGACCATCCCGTGCTTGCACAACAATGTCGACTCATACCTTGCCTCAAGACCCTTCTCGTGCCAACAACGTTAACCTATCGAGTCGTGTTTGCCTTACGGCTTAAATCAGAGACGCAACTACGCGATGAAGCTCCCTTTTCTGTGTGACCGTGCTACAAACCCTTGCTGAGGTCGTGCCTCGCAATTCAGTAAGACTTAACCATATCGCCGCCTCGCGGCCCTTGCCGCCTAGCGGCCCTTGCTACTTTGACCACCAACTGACCCAATCAAGACTTCTGAACTTATGTCGACCCACTTTGCCTTGCGGCGGTTTCCCGACTTAACTCAAACAACTCAACCAACTTAAGGAACTTATATGCCGACAACTCAAGACTTGACGCCACCTCTCGTGCCGAAGCACGACGCCTATGTTGAAACCCAATCTTAGGCCCGAACTTTGTGTTCTAACTGTACACACCTTCAACTCAACTCAATCCAAAGGCATACACGCGGTTAGCCGCTATTTGCCGACATCTATATGAACTTGGCCACTGGCATCACAAGCCATACCTTGACGTATAGTTTTGTTAATCGGGATCCTTTCGACGCAAGTAGCTAGCCCCGTCGCAAGTCCCCGCTTAACCTGTGCCAAAACCTTACGCACGACTATATCCTGTTCCCTCCTAGGCCGAGTCGGCCCCCATGGCCCAGGGGTAACCGCTCGAGGGTTCATCGTCCTTGTCGACAAGTTGTCAAATGACCATGCAAGACTCGACAGAAACTGACGTCTCACACAGTCATTCCTCCACCAAAACCAAGCTTCTATCCTTGAGACCCCTCGACGACCCACGGTCGCGAGCATTCCTTCCTTGAGACCCCTCGACGACCCACGGTCGTGAGCATTCCTTTCCTTGAGACCCTATCATTTGGTTCAACTCATGAATGCCTATTTGTTAGTCCTTTCTCAAACTCACTTCGAATCAATTTTGATCCTTGCCTTAAACACTACGCCCGTGCATCGTGCCTTAAGCCAATCGTGCCTACGCGACACTCCTGCCCAAGTCGACGGGCCTTGAGATCGCGGGACTACTTAACTTGACAACCGCAGAATGGGCGGGACAGCACTTGGAAAGACTTAGGTCGATCGGCACAACTTTGCCTAACTTACTCAAGTCTACGACTTAACCCGAGGGACGAGCAAAGGCTATGCAGGGCCTTGCGCAATGGAACCGTGCTCGCTTTATCAAGCGTGTTTGTGGGCGACGCCTATGACTTAGGCTAACTCTTAGCTTTTGCATCGAAGACCAACATTCCTTCTCCCAAGCCACGGGACGAAGGACCGAGTGTCATTTTCAAAGCACGCCGTGCACCAACTCTAAGCCGACTGTTGGACCTTTTTCCATGTTCTAACTCATTTCGACCCGTCGGGATTATTCCCTTTAGCTATGTGGATTCATCTCTTTTATTATTAAGCCTACTTGTGCAAGTTGAAAACATGCGTATTATTATGTGAAGGCAAAGATGAGGCAAGTTCACCGAAACTACCCCACCCTAGCGAGCGGTCGCCTCGACCGAACGATATCTTCCAGCAGCCGTTGCAAGGCTAAGGCCGAACGGCGTCGGCGTTTCGATTCCTCCGATTGACTGAGCGGGACGGGACACTACAGGGCAGAAGTCTGCCAGACCACAGGCAGCTCGGACGGAGACTCCTGGGAAGGAAACGGCCCCCAGTCACGTGCCTGGGGAGACGGAGCCAGACAGACAGATGGAGGCGGACACAGGGATGGAGGTCGATAGGAGTCAGGAGTCCGGATCACCGCAGAGACAGAAGGGCACGCAGGGTTCTCTGGTCCTGTTCAAGCCACAGAGGACCATCGTTACCAGGGGGATGAGTGTGGCTGGAAGTGGTCCGATGGCAATGGAGGCCTCTCCGGCAATTATGGTGTACACAAGCAGGAAAAGACATGCTTCGGCAACACGGGAGGACATCCCTCTGGCGAGGGAAATGGATGACCAGACTGAAGACAATCATGAATGGATGCTTACTCTTAGCAGGATTCAGGCCCATCTCGCTCCTTCCTCTATGGTAGACGCAGACATTGATCAGGCGGATGAGACACTTCCCTCGAGTGTCGATCCAGACGAGTTCCAGGGGGACCCCACTTCTTTTAGTTAGATGTCGGTCCTAGCATGGAACATTAGGGGGGGTGTTCCATAGGACGATGGAGGGGTTCTGAGGAGAGGCGTGTGACATTGCCATCCTACTGGAGACGAAGATTAGAGGGGCTGCTATGCTCTCTCGTAGGACTCCGGTAAACTGGGATCACATTCACAACTTAGAAGAGGAGGGGGTGTTTCATAGGACGATAGAGGGAGATTGGAGGGGTTCTGAGGAGAGAGGCGTGTGACATTGCCATCCTACTGGAGACGAAGATTAGAGGGGCTGCTATGCTCTCTCGTAGGACTCCGGTAAACTGGGATCACATTCACAACTTAGACCTTTGTGATATGGCAAGGATCTGGATTAGGTGGAACAAAGGAAGTTGGGAGGTGGTGCAGATCCATAAATCAGAACAACTCATCGGTGTTACTTTTGTGAACAAAGGTGGGTTCCGATTCATCCTGGGGGCTGTCTATGGGCACAATGACCGGAGATTCATCAAGGGGGGCAGCTTGTGTGAAGATGGCCTGGAGATTCATCAAGGGGGGTCGCTATGGGCAGACTGGATGGCGAACAGATACCTGAGGAGGACCAACTTCTGGGCTTGCAGGATAGACAACAATTTCTCAGTCACGTTCAAGGCCATCCTTAGGTGTAGACCGGTGCTTCAGTCCGCTATCTGCAGGCACATGAAGGATGAGACGACTACCGACCTCTGGCTGGACCCTTGGTTGGGTTCCAGATCCTTGCTCGAACTTCTGGGAGGGCAGCTGGACAGAGAAGCGGGCAGGGGGATTACATGTAGTCAGATCATCAGAGATGGAGTTTGGAGGCCAGAGGGATATACATATACTGCTCCACTAGCCGAGGAGATTCGCCTTATTAATATCGACGCTAACCAGGCGGAGGATACATGGAGCTGGGTCGGCCCAGGTACGGGGGGCGGGTCAGGTCTATTCTGCTTTCGTAGCTGCTACGATTTGGTTCGGACCCACCATGACCAGGCTGAGGAGGTGGACTTCATTTGGGGCAAGGGCGTTGCACGGAAAATGCAACTATGTGCATATCGTCTTCTCCGGGGTCGACTGATGACGAGAGATAGACTCCTCCGGTTTGGGATGCAGATCCCGGATGCCAAATGCGTGCTATGTAATGAGGGAGATGAATCTATGGGGCATCTCTTCTTTGGTTGCCCGGTGACCTGACACATCTGGACTGAGCAGTGTGCACAGCTGAGAGGGGGAGTTGGGGTGGACCGAGACATCCGGAGCATTCTCAGCTGGATCCTAGATCACAGAGGTCGGGATTCGGGGTGGACTAGAAAAGCCAGAGTTCATCTTGCTGCGTCTGTTTGGCACATCTGGAAGGAGCGAAACAGACGTATTTTTGAGGGCTTGACTACCCCCCTATTGGAATTCTACATAATATAGAATTCGATGTATCTGTAATGGCCTCATAATATTATTATTTGGGGCATGGAGAGTTGAGATGTTGTACTTTAATACCTTTTTTCGCTATTGCGAGGAATAAATTCACCCTTATTCCAATATATATATATATATATATATATATATAAAGATATAAAATACATCTCACGCTGTTTATACGACAGTAATAAGCAAACGCTCAACGAGTATCAATATATTCAATCACAGTGAACTAGCAGAAACTATAACCCAAAGAGACACATGATCACTTCAGTCCACTAGCAGTGTTTTTACTTTTTAGTACATCATACATGTCAGATTTTCGGAAACAAATCTGGTAAAATAACTTCACAAACAAATATACATCTGTTATATACACAAAGTCTATCTAATCAAACATAATCTTCCGATCCAAGTGTTGTTCTCCATGTCCTCACATATTCTGCACAACACCGTGTTAGGAACAAATATAAAATATGGATATAAAATGAGCAGAATGGCATTTATAATGTAATAGTAAGCAATTGCGATAATGTACTTGCCTCAGGTCCAAAGTTTCGTTGGAGTTGTTCATATTCCCAAACCTACTCAGAATTTATTGAAATATTTATAAATAATAATTTCATATGGACACCATGAAAATTCTAATTTATTATATATTTTATGTTCTATTATAAGTCCAATTTTAAATGGCCAAAACCACTTATATTTCATTAAGCAATGTCTTAATTTATCACAAAACCCCATTTATCCATCAATCGACTAAAGCCCAAATACTTTCATTTAGGAAACCCATATTTTATGTTCATCTGTTTTGTCTTATTCCCGTTTCCTTCTTCAAGAAGATTCAGTTTTTGACTGCCAAAAAATGGTTGAGAGAACAGAGAGAGAGAGAGAGAGAGAGAGAGGAAGAAGAGAGTGAGCTCACGATCGGGCATGTCGGATCGGCGGGGCACGGCGGTTCGGGGGCGGTTGACGCTGGAAAGTCGCCAGAAACGGAAGGACGAAAATGGCTCAGTGATGGCGGTCCTGTTCTCCGGTCACGAGCACAGGCGCATGCGGCGGAGCACAGGTGCAGGCGGCAAAGGACAGGTAATTTTCGATATTTTGCTTTGTTTGAGTGCTTTTGCTTTGCTTTGATTGTCAAGATGCAATTTTTGCTTTTTATGTATTTTGGTATCGGTCGATATCGGGCCGTATCGGCCGGTATCGGTCTGTATCGGCTATTTATCGACCGATATAGACCGATACAACATAATTTTTGACTGTGTATCGGCCGATACCAATATTTTCAACGAGTATTGGATCGGCCACCTTCAAAACCGATCCGATACGTATCGGTATCGGCCGATACTTTAAACCTTGTAAAAAAATCTTGAACAAGTGAAACTACCTCCTTCCCAACGATGTCCCAACATTTCTGATAACTGCAGTAAGCCACTGCACACATGAAAACTGATTCCCTGCATCTGCACTTGCTGCAGAGTTGTGCTCGAGCTGCTGCAATCTGCATCAGTTTACCAGCTGCAGTTCACTGCAGGAATGCAGTTACACACTGCAACAATATTACTGCTGCATAAATTGGTCCTCTGCACATGTTAATGCACTGCACTGCTTGCAGTCTCAAAAGACACTGAAGACATGACCTATCCTAAACTCTGATACACACATGAGTATCCCCCCTGCTGTCTACACTGTTAAAGACAGTTTCCCATCACAATTCTAACTGATATCTCTATGTGTCAATCTCGAAAACATACATAGGAACACTCTAAGTCACATCTGCCACTATGACTGATACTCAAGTGTCGTGCACCACTCCATGATGTACTATTAGCATCCTAAGATCAACCGACACTAATACGCAACATTAACACACACATACACTTGACACAGTTCACCCTGTCTTCTGCAGGAACACACACACTCATCCTCCCATTTCCAGGTTTCCAGTGCACCCAATTACAATCATGTAGGACAGGTTCAATACTTGGGTACACACACATCAGGCACCAGCACAGAACCTATGCACACACCAGGTCTGAACATTCGCACACACATGCAATTTCCGACTACAATTTGACACTTCCAATCCCAAATATATATGAATACTTGTAATAACATGTACATATCTTAAGATATCATAGCCTATATAATTATTATCACATCTAGTATAGATTGACACGTAAACAACCCATATATCAATTTAACCTTCCTAAACCACAAATTCATATTCATATACATTTATAAACATAATCTACATACTTTCTAACATAATCATAATAGATTAGAAGCATGAACAACCTATTAGGAACCAAAAATCCTGTAGGGACCTAAACACAAACACTTGGTGATCACCTAAAAATTTCTATGAAACAATAAGCATGGAAATGAGGAAGAGGATCAATACCTACTAGAGATTCTCTCTAGTGGAGGTCCAAAGCAAGTGAATGGCTTGAGGGACAAAGTCCTATGCTTCTCCTCGGAATTGTGAGCTCCTCCTAGTGAATCACCTTGGTTGCGCTTGGAATAGAGGGAAGAATGGGTGGAAATGAAGGGGTTAGTGGTGGATTTGGAAGAAGTTATGGAATGTCGCTCTCTCTCTCTCTTCTCTAATATATACATGGGACAAATTAGTTAGGGAATGGAAATATTCTAGAAGTTTCTAGGAGTTTCTCCTTAGGGAAGGGATTAGTTATGGGTATTCTCTCTAGAGCACTAATTAGAATAGCTAATTAATAATTATATATAATTAGCAAAAAAGTAGGTCAATAATTCTAAATGACAATACTTGGGTTAACAAAGGTTACAATACTGGACCAAATGCATGATACAGACGAGGAGAGTTTAGCTGTCCAGAAGTTAGCATTTGCGAGGTACTTCCCTGACAATAATTTCACCCATTAACTGGGATTTGTTAAGAACCTCCAAGATAATTTGGTAAGTAATGCCATATTGGTTACCTCCGGGTCTCGAATACCCAGCCCCCTTGACTATTTAGTTTTGTAAAGAGCGACCAGGCACAAAAATGGATCTTTTTATTATCATCACCTCCCCATCAGAACTGACGTTGATGTTTGTAGAGTTTTTTGATCACCTGCTCATGCACTAAGTAGGAAGAAAGATAGTATATAGGTAGGGAGGAAAAGGTGGATTTGATAATTTTAGTTTGACCTGCATTGGAGAGGCTTTTGTATTTCCAATCAAGTAGCTTAGAGCTGCTAGAAGCTATTAGATTGGAATATGTGGAAGTTCTTTTCTTGGGTAAGAGAAGGTGATGACCAAGATACTTGTCAGGCTACTTGTCATGCTTATTCATAAACTTCACTCCAAGGATGTCAATAAAGATTTGGCGCATATACACGTCGAGTTTCCGAGAGAAGAAGATGAGGATTTATCAAAATTAACCTTGGATGTGGTTTGTCCATTGGATGTGGTTCCTCTTCAAGAAGCACGTGATCAACGTCTCTGAGTTGAAGAGTAAGATAAACCTTCCTCTTCCAGACTTGATAATGCTCTCCATCAAACTTTTCTAACTTACAGAAGTCAGTATTGAGGAGTGAAGCATTAATGTTTTCCGTCGTAGGAATATAGCTTTGAGATTGTTACTGCCGGGGCACAATTTTTTGATGGAAAACTGAGAAGATGAAACAGTTGTATAAACAATGTTCCAACGCAACACTTCAAGAAAGGTTGCGCAAGTTTAACGAAGATCTCGTTACAGCAACATATGATATTACGAGAATCTAAAAAGATTTCGTAATCCACATCAGCAAAGAAGATGACAGGCGATTGATGGATGAATATCCTGCTGGGGTGAATGATCATTGTTGCTCAAAGCTATATTTGCCCCACACGAATAGCTTCCAGGAACCAGCAAGTTCGTCGGAGAACTTTGGAACACTCCTGTTCTTCTGACTCCTCGGATCGTACACGAACTTCCGTACAAAAGCAACGCTGGTGCAAAGCTTCCCTTCTCTCTCACAGCTTCTGTTTACTTGTGTTAAGAAACACTTGTAAACTTTCGTAACTCTCTGTATATGCCTGTGTACTTGCCTGTGAGAGAGAAGAGACATTTTATAGGACCGAATAGCAACTGTCCGGTTAGCACAACATTCGGGACGTGGTAAAAACCACTCCTAAGGTGCAACCTGGGCCGCGCACATGGCCGCGCGCCTGGCCGCTATGTGCTAAGTGCAAAGTGCGCCAACAAAATGCCACATTACGGCTCATGAGCCCATGAGCCCGAGTTCTAGTCCGAGTCGCTAAGCCCCTTCGGGATTTAGCTCCAATGGAAATAAATTTTCCAAGAGGAAAAAACATGAATGCTTTCAATTGTTTATTTAGCATTTTTCCCATTAGAAAAATAACCCCACATGGCACACCCATGTGCACCTTCACACCACATGTGCATCTCTAAAAGAGCATAGCTAATATATAGAGATACAACTCTTTTGGCCTAGCCGATGTGGGACTAAAGTTTCAATGTATAAAGGCCAAAACCCAACAATATTTTGGGCCAATCCATTGAAGGATTTGCTTATCACACTGATTCAGGGATGGCTGTGTTCCTAAAGTACTGTTACGGAGGACTACCATGCGAATTGCCTATTAATCTTCCTAATCTATATCAAATGTGTTCATCAGCCTATGGTCTAATCCTGTGTATGAGGATGAGTATAGGGGGTTCTACGATTCATACCTGATAATTAATCCGTTTTACTCTCTCTATCGGTGGTCACCTCTTCATGACTCATGTGGTGCTGATACACTACCTGGAAGTATTTCACATAGTCAACACCTGAGAACAAGTAGAGTTAGGCGACTATAATAACGAGACTACTCGTTATTATTAGGAAGTCTATTCTTCTCGTGACCTCAGGTAGGGACTCCATGGGCAACTATGTTCTCGCAGGAAGAGTTAAGGTTGACATCGGCATTTCGTGTCTAAATCTTACTTGTTGGATTGTCATTTCTTCCAACAATCCCACTCACCGATTTGGCGCAGACACGTGCTATGCCGTGATGTGGTCTCCGGGGACACCAGAACTGTTGCATTTCCACATATTTTCTTACAATTCGATAACAACGAAGTCTACGTCCAACTGGGAAGGTGGACAACAGATATTGTATCACTTGCGGTGCTTTCGAATCGCGAAATGTTCAAGATATCGCTTTATCGTCTCTATCGGGATATTAAAATAGTTATTGAGTGGATACCTATGCACGAATGTTCCATTTTCAGCAGCAGTGTCTTTGGCAGCCATCTCCGTGACCTCGGATCCACATTGAGGATATACAGATTTCAGAGTAACAGATTGGAGGTGCCTATCTGGCACATCAATAGCAATGGTAAGTTTCTAACCGTGGTAGAGAATGGTTGGAATACCTATGCTTCAAATTTTCGTACTAAAGAGATAGATTTGGGAAGAGTAGGACCAACTAGCATTACACAGATTCTGCCAGTAGTCATGTCTGGTTATTCGTTTCCGACACTGGAAACAGATTCTGCCGATAGTCATGTCTAATTACTCAGGAATTCTGCTTTAGTTCAGATTTTCAATATTGAAGATATATGTCTTGAGTATATCTTTTGGATTTGTGGGGACATGTTGCATGGATATTTGGGTATGTACTTCTTGACACCATTAACAATAGCATTTGATCATTTTTTTGCAACAATTGACTAATTATGCATTGTTAATATACATTTGATCATATTTTTCTATATCAGTTGACTTTCATTTTTTGTGCATGGCAGTATTACACGATTTTCTGCCCAAATCATTTGCTGACTTGAATTTTGCATTATTGGGTGAAATTATGTATTAACTTAACAGAATTTTTGTGACGAATTGTGAGTACGATGTTCCCATTTCCTGAGTATCAGCTGCCTGGAGTTAGCTGATACTCAGGAAATGAGAGCATCATACTCACAATCCGTCACAAAAATTCTGGTAAGTTAAAACAGAATTTCACCCAATAATGTAAAATTTAAGTCAGCAAATGATTTGGGCAGAAAATCGTGTAATACTGCCATGCATAAAAATTGAAAGTCCAACTGATATAGAAAAATATGATCAAATGTATATTAACAATGCATAATTAGTCAATTGTTGCCAAAAAAATGATCAAATGCTATTGTTAATGGTGTCAAGAAGTATATACCCAAATATCCATGCAACATGTCCCCACAAATCCAAAAGATATACTCAAGACATATATCTTCAACATTAAAAATTTGAACTAAAGCGGCATTCCCGAGTAATTAGACATGACTATCGGCAGAATCTGTTCCCGGTGTCGGAAACGAATAACCAGACATGACTATTGGCAGAATCTGTGTAATGCTAGTTGGTCTCACTCTTCCCAAATCTATCTCTTGAGTACGGAAATTTGAAGCATGGGTATTCCAACCATTCTCTACCACGATTAGAAGCTTACCATTACTATTCATGTGCCAGATAGACACCTTCAATCTGTTACTTTGAAATCTGGATATCCTCAATGTGGATCCGAGATCGCGGAGATGGCTGCCAAAGACACTGCTGCTGAAAATGGAACATTCGTGCATAGGTATCCACCCAATAACTATTTTAACATCCCGATAGAGACGATAAAGCGATATCTTTAACATTTCGCGATTCGAAAGCACCGCAAGTGATACAATATCTGTTGTCCACCTTCCCAGTTGGGCGTAGACTTCGTTGTTATCGAATTATAAGAAAATATGTGGAAATGTAACAGTTCTGGTGTCCACGGAGACCACATCACGGCATAGCACGTGTCTGCGCCAAAGTCGGTGAGTGGGATTGTTGGGAGAAATGACAATCCTACAGGCAAGATGCAGACAAGAATAGACTTCTCGTTATTATAGTCGCCTAACTCTACTTGTTCCCAGGTGCTGATTATGTGAAATACTTCCAGGTAGTGTATCGGCACCGCATGAGTCATGGAGGGGTGACCATTATTAGGAGGAGGGGGCTACAAAAATATAGTCGGAGGTGTTTTGATGTGGTACCAAAATCTTCCCACCGATAGAGAGTAAAATGGATTAATTATCAGTATGAATCGTAGAACCCCTATACTCATCCTCGTACACAGGATTAGACCATAGGCTGATGAACACATTTGATATCAGTTAGGAAGATTAATAGGCAATTCGCGTGGTAGTCCGTGACAGTACTTTAGGAACACAGCCATCCCTGAATCAGTGTGATAAGCAAATCCTTTAATGGATTGGCCCAAAACATTGTTGAGTTTTGGCCTTTATATATTGGAACTTTAGTCCCACATCGGCTAGGCCAAAAGAGTTGTATCTCTATATATTAGCTATGCTCTTTTAGAGATGCACATGTGGTGTGGAGGTGCACATGGGTGTGCCATGTGGGGTTATTTTTCTAATGGAAAAATGCTAAATAAACAATTGAAAGCATTCATGCTTTTTGTTCTTGAAAAATTTATTTTCATTGGAGCTAAGTCCCGTAGGAGCTTAGCGACTCGGACTCGGGCTCGTGGGCTCATGAGGCGTAATGTAGCGTTTTGCTAGCGTACTTTGCACTTAGCGGCCAGGCGCGCGACTAGGTGCGCTGCCAGGTTGCGCGGCCCAGGTTGCACGTTCGGAGTGGTTTTTACCACGTCCCAAATGTTGTGCTAACCGGACAGTTGCTATTCGGGCCTATAAAATGTCTCTTCTCTCTCACAGGCAAGTACACATGCATATCCAGAGAGTTACGAAAGTTTACAAGTGTTTCTTAACACAAGTAAACAGAAGCTGTGAGAGAGAAGAGAAGCTTTGCACCAGCGTTATTTTTACACGGGAGTTCGTATACGATACGAGGAGTCAGAAGAGCAGGAGTGTTCCAAAGTTCTCCGACGAACTTGCTGGTTCCTGGAAGCTATTCGTGTGAGGCGAATATCGCTTTGAGCAACGGTGATCATTCACCCCAACAGGATATTCATCCATCAATCGTCTGTCATCTTCTTCGCTGTTGTGGATTACGAAATCTTTTTAGATTCTCGTAATATCATATGCTGTTGTAATGAGATCATCTTAGATCTTCGTTAAACTTGTGCAACCTTCCTTGAAGTGTAGCGTTGGAACGTTGTTTATACAACTCTTTCATCTTCTCAGTTTTCTATCGAAAAATTATGCCCCGGCAGTAACAATCTCAAAGCTATATTCCTACGATGGAAAACTTTAATGCTTCACTCCTCAATACTGACTTCTGTAAGTTAGAAAAGTTTGATGGAGAGCATTATCAAGTCTGGAAGAGGAAGGTTTATCTCACTCTTAAACTCATAGACGTTGATCACGTGCTTCTTGAAGAGGAACCTACTATTCCAGATGTTGGGTCTGCTGTCAGTAAAGAGCGACCAGGCACAAAAAATTTGGTTTGTCCATTGGATGTGGTTGAAATGCTCCATTTTTTGGATTAAAAAATAAAATTTTCCATTGAATTATATTAAAATGTTAATTAATTAAGATTACAATTAATATATTAATTAATTAAGATTATAATAAAGTTATACTAAATAAATTAATAATTATGATTTATAAATTAATAATTATGATAATAATAAAAATAATTTATATATTAATTAATAATCAAATAATATAATTATAATTATAGCATGGATTAATAAATAAATAATTATGATAATAGTTATGATTAATAAATTATTAATTAAGACTATAATGATAATTAATAAATTTTTAATTAAAATTATGATAATCTATTAATTATTAAATTATAAATTATTAACTATGATTATAATTGTGATTAAAATATTATTAATAAGATTATAATAAAATTGTAATTAACAAATTATTAGTTAAGATTATAATAAGACTGATAATTTATTAATTATGATTATAATTGAATATTAATTAATAAATTATTAATTAAGATTATAGTTATTATTAATAAATTATTATAATTATGATTAAAAAGCTATTAATTATGATTATAAAAAATTAAAAAAAACTATTAATTAAATAATATACTTATAATTAATAAATAAATAATTATGATAATAGTTATGATTAATAAACTACTAATTAAGACTATAATGACAATTATAATGATGATTAATTAACATTATAATAAATTTGTAATTAAAAATATATTAATTAAGATTATAATAAGACTAATAATTTATTAATTATTATTATAATTGGATATTAATTAATAAATTATTAATTAAGATTACAATTATGGTTAATAAATTAATATAATTATGATACATTTTTCAACAATTTTTTACATAATTTAATTATTTTTTAAATTAAATGGTTGATGATATACACATGGCTTAGACGACTTGAGCCGTTTTGAAGCCCCTTTGTAATAGTAGAGATATATATGGGATAATTTACACCTCCAACATCCACATTTGTCTTTGAAATATATTTACCAAAATATTCTCAATATTATTGTTGTTTTATAATATTTTAAAAAAACATTTTAGTCATTTACTGAAATAACCAAAATATCCTTATAACACCTATAGTTTAAGGATATTTGGGTAATTTAACATCGAAAATTTCAATAAATATGACATAATTTTCCAAATTCCTCTATTGCAGTATTAACAAACAAACAAATTTCTGAAGACTGAAGTAATAACTTTCTGGAGACCGAAATAACAACTATCTAAAGACTAAAGTACAATTTTGTGAAGGCTAAAGTGCAATTTTCTAGAGGATTCAACTTGATCCACCACCACAAAACTGCAAAAATTATGCATCCGACTTTAGAGTAAATCAAGCCGATTGTAGAAGCATGGAATTTCAGGCGCATCTAAGGCCAGAACTCCTATGCGCCCCAAAGTGTCATGCGCCGAAGAACTCAAGATAGAACATTCACATCAGTTATAAGACAACAAAGAAAAGAAGCACATGAAGATTAGATTTTTATTTCACATGAAAATCTATTACATGTCCAAACCCTTGTTACAATAAAAGACTATTACAAAGAAGCCTAGCCTAAACTCTACAACTAGGCGCGTCACTCTGACGTCTAAACTAGGCGCATCACTTCGGCGTCCCAGCATAGACGCATCACTCCGCCCCATCAGAGTGAATCACTTCCTTGTCGACGCATGGGCGCTTCGGCAAGACGTGGGTTGGCAATCAACCCAAACCCTGGGGCTCTTCTAGCCTAACAAAAATCGAGGCACGACAGCCTCAATCTTTGGATGCAACAGGCACCTTCGTCAGCCTGCGGCTCTTCCAGCATAACAAAAACTGGGTCTCGACGATCCTAAACCCATTAATGAACATCATGCCACGTTGTCGATGAAGTGCATGAACACGAACAGCCAACTCGGCGCATCTCAGTCTTCTGAAGGAGTTCATCGTCAAAGCTTCTTCGAATGCAGAGATCCACAATCCACAGTGCAACATCTTGCCAAGGAGGAGGAATGGTCGAGTTCATCTCCATTTTAGAAGCTAAGTGAAATGAGAAACGAACTTCTCTTCACGGAGCTATTTATAGGCCAGGAGAAATCAAATCCATGCGCCAAGTGGCAACTTCTCCGAAGTTAGTGCAATGAACCTGCATTAATGATGATGAATCTGACATTCAGCTAAGTCAAAAGAGTCATTAATGCCTCAAAAAATTCAGCAAGACTGACCAAAGGGGATGTGCCACGTAGCAGATACGCTCCTTGGAACCATGCGCCTCATGCCGATGTGCCCAATGGAGCACAGACAGATGCGCCCATCCTCGTCACCCATCAAGCATTTAATGCTAAGTGACGGAAGTGTCAGCACGCGTCTCGAGACTGAGCGGGATGTGAATGTGAAACTCTCCTCACACGATCTACAAAATGTGATCACTCACAAACGTAGATTGGAAGAGATGACCTCCACGCACGATACGCCCCTCACGGGGCATACTTGTATAGAAGCTCAAAAATGAATGGGCGCCACTCACAAGAAGGCGCCAGCATCAAGTGGCGCCTAGTCATTGACTTGCGCGAGGCTCAGGTTGCGCCCAAATCAAGGTGTGCGAGCCCGACATGGCAAGCTTCCTCGAGAAGCTGTAATGGTAGCTATCATTACTGACAGCACAGTAGTCGAAGAATATCTCTTCGAATCCCGAGCAACGCGGCACTCGAGAAGATTTTGTCATTATTTAATGTTGACAACTAGCTCGCGCAAGCTGTCGAAGGGCGCGGGAAATTTCCACAATACATAAGACTGAGTCAGAGGTGCCAGTTACCAAGTTGCGCTGGCACAACCTGGCTAGTTGGCGCCACTTGATCAACTTTTGTCCAAAAGCTAGATGACGTGGCACGCATGCCACTAATTTCGAAGCACGTGTCTACTACACTGCCTACGACCACGCATATCTCACTGACAGGATGCCACACGTCACCAACATTTAAAGTAACCGTTCGCGCAACTGGATAGGAGACGCGCAACTCAGAGTGCGCGTCACTCAGAATAACTGTTTGACAGTTATTTCAGAACTCTATAAATAGAGTTTCAAATCAGTTCTAAGGGACCAAGTATCAAAATCTCCTGACAAAGTGCTGCTAAATTCTCCAGAGGCTCGTGTCTTCGATATCACATCGTCCAAGGGATAAAGTGATTGTCTTCTGATCAGATTCCTACAATTGTACTTTTCCAAAAATTATTGTACACTTTGTACTTTCTTTCTTTCTCAATTTGTAGATTCAAACTTTTGTTTTTGCAAACAAAATGAAGACTCTGTTAGGGATAACTTTCTCCTCTAATGAGAAAGTGACAACTCAATGTGATACCACATCGATCGGCAAGACGCAGAAGACCTTGGTCGTGCAAGTCGACCAAACAGCCTATGAAGCCATGATCAGTGCTGGGGTGCTTGGCATGCCACTGTGGCTGCTAAGAACAAGTCGCACACCATATGGACTCCCAAGTCCTCAACAGTACCAATCATTGCTTCTGCACAAGCTGATCGCGCCTCCAAGTGTGGGGGTGGCATAGCCTTCAACCCGCTCCACCCTTCCTCTTGTGCATGATTGGCCTCCGCTCCACCCTTCCTCTTGTGCCTTGGCACGTTGATCGCGCCTCCAAGTGTGGGGGTGGCATAGCCTTCAACCCGTCGACCAAGGAATATAAAGTAGTAGTATTCTTTCACATGCACCTTCGACGAGATGACCTGGTGTTGCTACACCCTTACCCTCAAGATCTGACCCCTCCCCTTACGTCCGTCCATGTTGTCGGTTGATAAATTCAGTCTTTGGATATTTCGACACCAATTGAAACTATTACCTGAGCATTTTGTACCTTTTCTCAATGAAATTTGAGATGATACTCTATGGTTGCATGTCGAGAGATTTGGATGGGGATATCAGTTTTTTTTTTCTCTTCTTCTTCTTCTTCTTCCATGAATGTAAAGTTAAATTAAGTTGGAGGGTTTTAGTTTATCTAGATTGTGTCAAGATGATCTACACACTACTTAATATAGTTTTCATGCGAGCTAACGGTATTAAATGTTACACTCGTAAGTCAATTCCGGATAAATTTTACACTCTTTTAAGTTTTGTTCAACATTTGAGCCCCCTTTTCCCAACATATTTATTTTACGTCTTCCCAAAATCTAAAAAGTTTCTCATTTGCCTTTGCCATGTGATGGGCACCTAATATCTTGATAGTTGCTCATATGAGTTTTTACTTTTTCTTTGAGTAAATATTAGCTTCATCCATAGGTGAAATCTACATGGGGAAAATCCAATAGCTTGTGGTGTCAACCAACTCTTGTGACTTGTGAGTAGTCTGAATGTTAACAAGTGGAGCTTGACTATGTTTCTGGCTGGCTCTTCACCTCTATTGTAGATCCTTGTGTTCCCTTCTGCTTATGTTCTGTATTTTTTTGAAGAGATTATTATCTGGGCTGTAATATTTGCAACTAAACACTCTGAACATGGTAGAGAAGAGCGGTACTCTTGTCGCTATTCCTGAGAAAATAACTTAAACTGTACTTGAAAACATTAAACATGTCTTAGTTATACTGCGAACAAACAAGAAAATAGCTATAAGTGGAGCAAGTCTGGTTTAAAGAAAATGGTTAAAATAGCTGATTGCAACTAAGTAACACATTCAAACTGATAGAGAGCGCAGGTTGAGATATTGCTGATTGCAACTAAGAAACACATTCAAACTGATAGAGAGAGCAGGTTGAGATATTGCGTTCAGATTGAAATCTGTCAACATAGATTTTCTTGATTATATGAAAGAATCAGACAGGTTTAGATTGAAATCTGTCAACATAGATTTTCTTGATTATAGGAAATGTAGAATAGAATAATGGGATGATTTGTTTATTGATGAGAGACTACATATATATAGGAGAGGCTAGCCTCCTCTCCTATTACTCTAAGCAATGTGGGACTAAAGCCCAATTACTAATAACTCTAATATAACACTTATTTCTAATATAACTCTTAACACCCTCCCTCAAGCTGGAGCATAGATGTCAATCATGCCCAGCTTGTTACATAAAAATTGAACCCGGGGACCCAGGAGAGGCTTTGTGAAGATATCAGCTATCTGGTCGCCGGTCCGCACATGTTGAAACCTTATCACTCCTTTTGTATATTCTTCACGAACAAAATGAATATCAATTTCAATATGCTTCGTCCTTTCATGAAATACTGGGTTGGTGGCAATGTGAATAGCAGATTGGTTATCACACCATAGGTCTGCCACTTGAGATCCTGCGTCTTCTCCCAGTTCTTGTAGGAGATGCTTCATATATAATATTTCTGACGTGCCATGAGCAATAGCTCGATATTCTGCTTCTGAGCTTGAGCGTGCTATCACACTTTGTTTCTTGCTTTTCCACGATACAAGATTTCCGCCAACAAATACGGAGTAGCCAGATGTAGACCGTCTATCTGCCAGACTTGCTCCCCAGTCAGCATCAGTAAAACACTCAATGCGAGAATGTCCGTTATTCTCCATTCGAATTCCTTTCCCTGGATTCTTTACTAGATAACACAGAATTCTGAGAACTGCCTGCCAGTGTGGAACTCTTGGAGAAGCCATGAATCTACTCGCGACGCTTACTGCAAAAGAAATATCCGGACGCGTCATGACTGCCAAGTAGTTGAGTTTACCAACCACTCGACGATACTGATCTGGATTGGTCATCAGGACCCCTTCGTCTGGAAGTAACTTCGCCTCTGGATCCATAGGTGAGTTTGCTCCCTTTGCTTGCATCATGCCTGCATCATTTAGTATATCCAGTACATATTTTCTTTGAGACATTACAATGTCCCGCTTTCCCCGTGTGACTTCAATACCCAAGAAATAGTTCAAGGATCCCATATCTTTGGTTTGAAATTGTTCTCTAAGAAACTTCTTGAGATTTGCAATACCCTGTCTGTCATCTCCCGTGATTACAATGTCATCAACGTAGACACCAAGCAGTATTCTTCCAGCAGATGTGTGTCGATAGAAGATTGAATGGTCCTTCTTCGACTGACACATTCCAAATTGAGTAACCACCTGTGTAAATCTACCAAACCACGCACGTGGTGATTGTTTCAGGCCATAGAGAGCCTTCCTGAGATGACACACCTTACCCTCCCTTGCAACGAACCCGGGAGGTTGCATCACGTAGACTTCTTCGTCAAGATCCCCGTGGAGGAAAGCATTTTTGATATCTAGCTGAAGTAAAGGCCAGTCATAGCGAACGGCCAACGCCATGAGAACACGAACGGACGTTATTTTGGCCACAGGAGAGAAGGTCTCAAAGTAATCCTCACCATATGTTTGAGAGAATCCTTTGGCCACCAGACGAGCCTTCAATCGATCAAGAGTGCCATCCGGTTTCACCTTAATCGTGAACACCCACTTACAACCGACAGCCTGTTTACCAGTAGGTAAATCGACTAAGTCCCAGGTATGATTCTCCTGGAGAGCCTTTATCTCCTCGTGCATAGCGGCACGCCAACCAGGATGTCGGAGACCCTCCTCAGCGTTCTTGGGGATCTGAATCCCATCAATAGTAGCTACCAGAGACTGAGTATGACAACTAAGACCTTTATAGTTGTCAACATACAAGGGATGATCTCGACACGCACGACGAGGACGTGCTGGAGGCAGAATCCTCGGAGCTGCGGGCGGAACTGGTGGAGCTGCGGGCGGAACTGGTAGAGGCAGCTCATTAGAGCCGGAGCTACTGGTGGAACCAGAGGAGGATGATTCTGTGGTGGACGTCGTTAATGGCTGACTTGGTGTATGTGGACCATCATCCTGGATGACTGGCTCGGTAAGAGAGGGCACCTGTACTGGAGGCTGTTGTGTTTGAGGAGGAAACAGCAAAAAATCTTCTTCTGGATAAATTAGGGGTGTCGGACCTATTGATTGGGGAAACGGTGGAAAGTTTGATTCGACAAAGGTAACATCCCGAGTGAAAAAATATCTCTTTAAGACAGGAGAGAAACACCGATACCCTTTCTGATCTTTAGGATACCCAAGAAAAATACATTGTATTGCCTTAGGATCTAATTTAGAAAGGGTTGGTCGGGTATCCCGAACATAGCATAAGCAACCAAAGATACGTGGAGGCAGAGGAAATGGTTCTTTTCCAGGAAAGAGCCGAGAAAAGGGAGTGCTACCATTGAGCACTGACGACGGCATGCGATTAATAAGAAAACAAGCCGTAAGAACCGCATCCGACCAAAATCTCTTGGGAGTACGTGCTTGAAACATAAGTGCACGTGTTGTTTCCAATAAATGGCGATTCTTGCGTTCGGCAACACCATTTTGTTGGGGTGTATACGCACAAGAGGTTTGGTGGATAATGCCATTGCTGGCCAGATGTTTAGCAAGATCACGAGATAAATACTCACGGCCATTGTCACTTCGAAGGATTTTGATTGGGAGACCAAATTGTGTTGTTATCTCGGCATGAAAGTTGCACCAGATGTTAAATAATTCAGCGCGACTTTTCATCAAATAAAGAAACGTGACACGTGAGTAGTCATCGACAAACGTGACAAAGTACTTAAAACCCATGACAGATTCAGTCGGACAAGGTCCCCAGATATCAGAATGCACCAACTCAAAAGGAGCGGATGCAAGATTATTAGAGCTTACCGGATAAGGAACCCGATGATGCTTAGCCAAACGACATGACTCACAATGAAAAGAAGAGAGAATAACTAAGGACGGGTACAATTTCTGGAGAACTTGGGACGACGGATGACCTAACCGACAATGTAACTCGACCGGATCCAGTTTCATGCCTGCACAAACAACCGGAGAAGTAGCGTCAAACAGGTACAAGCCTCCAGCCACATGCCCCTTACCAATAGTCTTCCCAGTTGTCAGGTCCTGAAAAACACAACCATCAGGAAAGAATGTTACTGAGCAATGAAGTTCACGAGTCAGTTGACTAATAGAAAGTAAACTGAATGGGTTCCCAGGAGTAAGTAGAACAGAGTTGAGTGATAATCCGGGAGAAAGAGTGGCACTTTCACGGCCGCGGACTGTCAGGGAACCGCCATTTGCAACAGTAATGCCAGAAGCACGACGGACAGGTACATAATTATGTATCATACCTGCGTCACCAGTCATGTGAGCGAATGCACCCGAGTCAATTATCCACTGCTTGGGATTGACAATGCATGCTGCAGAGTATCCGGATGTGGAACCAAACGTTGATGCTTCACCACGACGTTGAGCCTGGAACTCAAGAAATTCCGCGTACGAATCGTCGCTCAATGGAACCGAGCGAATGCTATTATCAGGAGCATCCGAAGTAATATTGGCAACAGGAGCTTTAGGACACTGCCACTGAAAATGTCCTTGTTGGCCACAGTGAAAGCAGGTCCGTAGTCGTCCCCCATCACGACCACCATTGCCTCGTCCGCCATCACGTCCATAAGTCCGACCACCTCGTCGTCCACCACGTCCACCACGAACGCCAGGACGAGCAGCGCTACTAAGAGCAGATCGATCGGCAGGAGCATCCCCCGGAGTGGTCTCAACCACCTTTGCGGCCCTTAGAACACGGAAGTGGGCCTCCATCAAGGATGGAACATCAGATCCAGCAATGATCTGGGAACGAGCCGAGTCCGCATCAGGACGAAGAGATGCAAGATATGCCATAACATGAAGCTGCTCGCGTTGAGACCGAGCTTCATTGATATCTGACGTCAGAGGAAGAATACGATCAATTTCATCCACCATCGCCTTGAAGGATCGGAAGTGGTCCTTATGAGACTTGTCTCCCTGATTAGCTCGGTAAACGCCAACAACCGAATCATATATGCGGGACAAGTCGCGCTTTCCATCAAACGCCGTTGCTAGGACCTCCCATAGCTCCTTGACTGTGTTCGTGTTTTGAACCATGTCCTCGACGGACGGTTTCATGGAGTTCATCAACTGTGTAAACAGTCGACTATCATCCGTCTCCCACTGTTCAAAAGTGGGATCAGTCGTTGCCGGAGGGTTGTCAGTTAAATGTTTAGACAGCCGCATCCCACGGAGGGTTTTCTCAACCTTCTTACGCCATGTTGAGTAACCATCGGGACCGTCCAATCGACGGTCGACAAGTCGAATCGAAGAGACCGTCGTGCCAGTACTTATCATATTGCTGGTGTTTGTATTGTATGTTCTCCCACCGCTATTAGTGAACATCATACGAATCGCATAATGACCGTACGTGGACAGCGACCTGCAAGTTCAGTGCGATGTCGCCGCCGCACCCTACACGGAAGTCGTGCATGATTGGCCTCCGCTCCACCCTTCCTCTTGTGCCTTGGCACGTTGATCGCGCCTCCAAGTGTGGGGGTGGCATAGCCTTCAACCCGTCGACCAAGGAATATAAAGTAGTAGTATTCTTTCACATGCACCTTCGACGAGATGACCTGGTGTTGCTACACCCTTACCCTCAAGATCTGACCCCTCCCCTTACGTCCGTCCATGTTGTCGGTTGATAAATTCAGTCTTTGGATATTTCGACACCAATTGAAACTATTACCTGAGCATTTTGTACCTTTTCTCAATGAAATTTGAGATGATACTCTATGGTTGCATGTCGAGAGATTTGGATGGGGATATCAGTTTTTTTTTTCTCTTCTTCTTCTTCTTCTTCCATGAATGTAAAGTTAAATTAAGTTGGAGGGTTTTAGTTTATCTAGATTGTGTCAAGATGATCTACACACTACTTAATATAGTTTTCATGCGAGCTAACGGTATTAAATGTTACACTCGTAAGTCAATTCCGGATAAATTTTACACTCTTTTAAGTTTTGTTCAACATTTGAGCCCCCTTTTCCCAACATATTTATTTTACCTCTTCCCAAAATCTAAAAAGTTTCTCATTTGCCTTTGCCATGTGATGGGCACCTAATATCTTGATAGTTGCTCATATGAGTTTTTACTTTTTCTTTGAGTAAATATTAGCTTCATCCATAGGTGAAATCTACATGGGGAAAATCCAATTAACTTGTGGTGTCAACCAACTCTTGTGACTTGTGAGTAGTCTGAATGTTAACAAGTGGAGCTTGACTATGTTTCTGGCTGGCTCTTCACCTCTATTGTAGATCCTTGTGTTCCCTTCTGCTTATGTTCTGTATTTTTTTGAAGAGATTATTATCTGGGCTGTAATATTTGCAACTAAACACTCTGAACATGGTAGAGAAGAGCGGTACTCTTGTCGCTATTCCTGAGAAAATAACTTAAACTGTACTTGAAAACATTAAACATGTCTTAGTTATACTGGGAACAAACAAGAAAATAGCTATAAGTGGAGCAAGTCTGGTTTAAAGAAAATGGTTAAAATAGCTGATTGCAACTAAGTAACACATTCAAACTGATAGAGAGCGCAGGTTGAGATATTGCTGATTGCAACTAAGAAACACATTCAAACTGATAGAGAGAGCAGGTTGAGATATTGCGTTCAGAATGAAATCTGTCAACATAGATTTTCTTGATTATATGAAAGAATCAGACAGGTTTAGATTGAAATCTGTCAACATAGATTTTCTTGATTATAGGAAAGAACCAGACATGTTTCGTTTAACATCGCCTGCAGAATCAACCAACGTGACCAGCAACAAGCACTTGCTATAAGGAGAAGGTAACCCACAATATCCATTCCCCACCCAATGAATCCGAATTTGGATTTGGTGGTTGGAGTTCTATGTTTAGGAGCTTAGTGTGCATGTGGTCTACGTTCCTAAATCAACTCTTTTCCAATATTCTTAAGGATATTAGTCATACACCACACGCATGGACTGGCTTATAAACCTATGGTCGTCCACATGATAGTATTGTCACTTGTAGTACCTCTTACCATCACATGTCATATCATGTTATCTTGTCACTCAGTTTTAAAATGTAAAATTGTTGGAGATATCCTTTTAGTTGGAAATGCCTTCTTGCACTTTTTCAAAGGACGAAGGAAGGGGACTTTTGATCTTTGAGGACATATTCATCTGTGCAACAAGTATAGGATAAAGCATCTTTAATATAATTTGCAGCCTATGTAGTGCTCCGCTCCGCGAAGGCACTATATAGACAGAGAAATCAATTTGCTGGCTCAAGAGGAAGCTTTCACGAAGAGCTCTCTTGTTGGAACAAAAGACAGTTGATATGGGTGAGTGGACACGACTTCACTTTTTATTCTTTCTCGCTTAATAAAGAATCCATCATATTGAATGCGTGCTTGTTGCTATGAACAATATTCATTAAGAAGAATGATAGTACATAACTCTGTATGCTTAATAAGAGAACTTGTATGCTTGCACATCAAAAGAATCTTTGCCATCTAATACAAGACATACGTTCGCATGTTATAACTATCACTGCAATTGAACAACCATTGGTCCATTGCCCATGTTTGATAAAAGGAAGATAGCCTGCCTAAAGTTATATTATCGCTATAATTGTATGAACTGTTACCATGCTTAATAAGATAACAAAGATTGCTCATATGTTCCTTATCATATGCTATCAAGAGCAGAACTACATGATTATGTTATAAAGATAGAAGAACTGTTGTCATGCTTGTTGAAATAAAGATGGATCACATGTTTCCTTTATCGTTGCTGCAAAGATAGAATTGTATGAACGCATTGCACTGTTGCAAGAGATTATAAGAAAGAGATGATACGGCTTGACCGTATAGAGAAAAGAGAATAGAAAAGCTATTGGCTCTATCAATCGAATGAAAAGAAGAGAACATATGGAATATTGTGTATCAATAAACTGTTGCATCATAGAATTGTGTCTGATAGAAGTTGCATGTATGCAGAAACGTGTTGTTGAAAGTGATAAATCTTGCAAAAATTGAGATACTGATTCCATGAGGAGGCTAACTTATAATTTGGCACATGCAGGAAACCCTTTCTCGATTGAAAAAGCAAACAAATAATGGTGTCGTGAATTTGATGGTGATGCTCTCCTGCCATTTTTTCATCGAATGGATCTTATATCAAGGAAAGTTATTAGCAGAAGTTGGATAGAGTAGAAACTGCTAGCAGAAGATGGACATAGTAGACTGGATAATTAAATGCTTAATGTATTATTTTATGTGTCTTTGAAGTTGCAAAGATTACGATTTGGACAAGTATCATTAGTAGTTTTGAGCATATTATGATAAAATTTATATATTTTGAAGTTACAAAGATTACGATTTGGACAAGTATCATTAGTAGTTTTGGCGGGGACACTTGCCACTGCCAACGATAGCTAATACAGGATCAATTAGTGTTACCATTACCCGACTTTCTAGGTTTGATGGGAAGACCCTTGATGGGAAGACCCTCTCTTGCTCATAGCTACATTGATTTGGATTTTGGCACCAACCCAGAGTGTTGATATCAACAATTTGTCTTAAAAACATAATAATTTCTTTGGCTAAATTACAACTTGATAGCCTCAATTATTCCAAATGTTCAACTTGATACCCTGAACTTTGATAAGTACTAACTTAATACCCTCCTCCAATTTTCTGCCTACTGATGTTAACCTAAGATGGAAAATGTCAAAATTATTCTTCCGCCATCTTTTTCAGTAGCCCCCTCCTTCTCCGGCGACCCCCCTTCTCACGACCCAGCGACGGAACAACAGTAGTGGCGGCGGAGCAACAACGAAGCAGCGGCAGCAACAGCGGTAGCAGCGGCGGTAGCGGCAGTAGTGTTGGAGCTGCAAGGGAGGAGGGGGCAGGGAGGGGTGGGGTGGGGGCACGGCTTGCGGAGGGGTGGGGTTGGGCGGCAGCGGTGGAGGAGGGATGCGGCGATTGCGGCGATTGGGGGTGGAGGGGGAGTTGGGGAAAAGGGTGAAAGGCATTGTGGTCTTTTTATATTTTTTAAACGAAAAGCTAACGGTGAGTGTCGAGGGTACCAAATTGAAAATATTAGTTGAGAGAGGGTATTAAGTTAGTATCTGTCAAAGTTCAGGATATCAAGTTGTAATTTAGCCAATTTCTTGTGGATATTACTTGTGCTCCATAACCAAACCCTAGGAAGTACCGACATTCCAAAATTGGTAGCTTATATGTGTCATAGACGTTCCACACACGGTACTTGGACTTCAAAAGACACTAGAAAATGTACCAAATTAGGTCTTGCGTCTTTGTCGTTGTGTCCATAATGTAGTCATGCAACATAGCCGTCACTATATAAGTATTTATATGGGATAACACTTACTCGCTGATGACAATGACAACCACGTGTATACCGCAAGGCAAGTTAATAACCGAGCAAACATGGTATTACGAAGGAATGAAATGGAGTTTGATTAGCTATGTTGCACGAAAACTCCTAGGCAACATAGCTGTGCTTGTATTTGTATCCAACGCGTGTTGGACATATTACTTCCTTGACACCTCTGGAACTGGACGATATAGAGGACACTTTTGACCCACAATTTCTTAGCTTGCCCATTTTTAGTCTAACGAGAGCCAAAACATAGTTGGATACAAATAAGTTTGGTGTATACCCAAAATCATGGACATATTATTCAACTACTAAACATGAACGCCACAATTTGTTAGCTTGCCCATTTTTAGTCTAAAGAGAGCCAAAACATAGTTGAAAATGATTTTTTATAACCCAAACAGTCATAGTTAAGATATGAAAAAGTAACAGTTCTTTGCAACATTCTTTCTATAACTTTTTGCAACATAGTTACTAATATCCAAAACATGTACAGTTATTATTAGCATATAATATTCTAATGTATAAAATATGTTATATGTGTATATATAACTGTATCCATGGCATGTATATGTATCTAAAATTTTCTAAAAATGCCATATTAAGAATCCGTATTGTGTCTTTATCCTGATCCTTGTTCGTGTTTATGCAACCATATAGGTGATTAACTACCATATAGTAATATACTTGAGTTTAAGTGAAGATGATTTCTAGGGCATGACAGACGCTGAAGCCATGTAACTGAATTTTTCTAGGCACGTGACTGTCTCTTGCGATGGAGAAGGCAGATCCATTTTGTGCTCGATCAGAAAGTGATCATCTTGGATTGATATGGATCTGCTACGGCTTTAGCAACCTGACCCAATGCGATCCCTAGACACGATACTGAAACCTTGAATTACCTCTTTCCTTGCATCTTCCCTACTTTGATGATATAGGGGTTCGAATCTGTGGGACAGCACACCGTTCCTTATGTTTTCCGGATATGGGACTAAAACTAAGAGCGAAACTGGAAAGGCTCTAGGCCATACAAGAAATTAGACTAACTAGCTTCTACAAGATCCATTGCCATAAGGTTCTCTCCCCACCCATGGCACATTCTTCTCCTCTTTTCTTTTACCACACCCGTGATTCGGTATCACAAGTCACGCTTCTACCCTCACACTCTTATCATCTGGATGTAGACAGACTGAATGCATGTTGCTGAGTCATCAATATGCAACATAGGTTTTTTGTTATTTTTTTCTTTCTAAACTTAAAAGACGTTCCTCCCAAGCAACTATGTTCCTATACCCATTTATTTTTGTACTCCTTTGCCCATCATGTATATAGTAGTTGACGAATTAGAAGTGCTAACAATCCCCATTAAGTGGATGTTCATGTTTACTAAATTGTGGAAGGACTCTTGTGACCCACATTGTGCATGCTGCAACCCTTTGTTTTAGTCTCTTATTTTAATGTCCCTTGTCTTTTTTACTTGTAATTTGTCAAATTTTCTGAGATGACATTTAACACTTGCTGTTTTACCATTTACATTTTACTTTGCAGCAAGTTTCAGATTTTGATTTGTTCACTCGAACTGGTCGATATAGATTATGCTTTTCAGAATGTTACAAGATTGACATACTCCCAGAATCATCATCAAGAAAAGTGGAGATCAATGTGGTGAACGCCAACAGTATCTCTAAGTTTCATGTTTTTTATGGAATAGATAAAGGCGAAGGAATTGTCATAGTTCCTCATGTAGCAGAGCATCTTCTGGGAGGTACTACTGTCTGGAAGAAAACAAAAGATGGCGAGGATGTTGTATATGCTGTCGACTTCAACCACCGTAATGAGCGGTAGTGTGTATCTAACAGAAAATGGCTGTGCTGATGAGTATTCAATTTTGTTATTTGTTATGATTATAGGAATCAAGCTCACTTGAATGCTATATCAGGCATTTGAATGGAACTGTCCTTGAATCTTTTTGTGCCACCTGCTGTCCTCGTAGCAGATGCATACGATGCTTTAAACAATCAGGTCTACAAACGTCAAAGGGACCAAGAATTTCTTGGTAGCTCTCTGCATCCTTATACTTTCACTTGAAATTATCTCCAAGTTCTTCTATTTATCTTTTTGCTTTTTCTAGTCGATGTTTTTTCACACCCATCACTTGTATGATCTTCAAATAAATCTAATCAACATGTATTTACCTATCCACCATGCATGATATCTACATTCCAAAATTTTGTCAGTATAATTGCTTCCGACATTTCTGACTCAAACATAATATAATTCATGTGAAGATGCTGAGGTCTGTTTTTGGAAATTAACTACAACATGCAGCAAGCTTAATTTACTGTTAATATTTGGACTCCTCCAATGATATTATGCATCAAGAGGTAAGTTACACAAGAAGGTTCCCTTGTACAAATTGTCACGGTCATGAATTTGCCCTTTTCATCACCATGTGGTCTTTCATAGTGATCTTTTCCACAATGCACGAACATAGGGTACATGACTCGATCACAAGAATACATTAGATCACATAATATAAGGATATAATAACGACAAGTGAAACATTGGTGTAAATCTAGACACCTATCTTATTCGTGTTAAGAAAAATAACTGTATCCATCACAAACATCAGGAGCCAAAATGGACATAATGTGACAAGTTGGTGTGACATATCATGAAGAAATAATGTAAAGTACATGCAAAAAAGTTCAGATAGGCTAAATGTTAGTAAACCCCACATCTTGTGCCTTTGTCATCAATCATATAATCCTTTCGATCCTTATTGTTTAGTATTGCTGCTAGCTCACTAGCTCTGGCTACGACGAATAGGGATGGTTCGATTGTTATCTTGTGAATTTTGGTTGGGGGTTCATTGGTCGGGGGGGGGGGGGGGGGGGGGGGGGATGCATCTGCATCTAGAGTAAGAGCCAGGGGCTTCATTCGCTATAATGGATAAAGCACAAGGTTTGACAACAACATCAAATAGGGACTGGGTGTATTCAATTAATTGGCAGGGAGATCCAACACTATTTGGATGCATGTTCTTTGTTGCCTTATTTTCGACAGATACGGTTGATTGGGTTCTTGTTTGAAGGCGACCTCCATTTTAGAGTCTCAGGGTCATCACAATGAGTAGGGAGGGGTACAGGCTGCTGGATTGTGTCAGGACTGATGGAGAGAAGAATAAGGGGGCCAACAAAAGTCGGGGTGGCGGCCGGTGTGAGGATAGGGGAAAGAGAGGATGGCGGAGTAAGAGAGGAATTAAAGGGAGGGTCCCTTCTGCAAAATTTTCAGTTTTCAGTGTTTAAGATTGAATTGAACTTGTTAAAGGGGGATCTTGGTCTTTTCATATGCCTTTCTTAAAAGCCTATGGTGGTGGAAGATAGAAGAAATTATTATTGGTAAAAAAAAACTCAAGTGTTTGAAGAATTACCTTATATTTTTCCTTTTATTAGAACATGCAAATATGCAACAAAGTGTGAGCTACTGAACTCTATATGATAGATAGTAAACCTTCTGCAAATTTGTATAATATGCCAAGCTTCTAAGGTTCTTGATCTCTGTTCTCGCTAAGATACATAAATATTTTAGCTCATGTAGACATGTAGGAAGGTTTTAAAGAACTCTACCTTAGTTTGTATCATTCTCATCAAAGGAGTATCCGTAAGTGCTAAAAATGAGTTGGCGATGTGTCTAAGAAGTTCTGATATAAAAATGTATTTTTATAATTGCAGACAGGTCTGGCTAGTGCATGGCAAGTTTGAAAATGTTGACTGATCCGCTATAGATAGAATCTTTATGTTCCATTATACTGTTGTGTAATCATAGGTACTACATTGATAATATATCATTGGTTGACTCAACTTTAACACTATGAAGATGAATATTTTGCTGCCTAATTTTTCTATGCTTGCAGCAATCCTTGAGTGGATAAGTGACGCAATTGCAAAATCCTTTGAACATACACGCAATTGCAAAATCCTTGAGTGGATAAGTACACCATTTGCTTGACTGTGATTATTGTTTATTCTGTACAAAAATTTCCAGGAATATCACACTTATAATTAACAAGAGCGAGCTTGAGAAGTTGCCTGAAGCTCCAAAGGTATGTTTTTACTTATTAGTTTCCTGCTTTGGTACTTTTGAAAGGCAAAATTAATGTATCTTACAGGTTGTTCTAGCATCCATGGCCAGTCTAGAGGTGGGGTTCTCTCATGATAATTTTGTGGAATCGGCAACCGAAGCAAATAATCTTGTTTTGTTTACTGAAAAAGGCCAGGTACATACTTTGCTAGCAAATAGCTTTTGTAAATTTCTGCCTTGTATGGGAGAATCATTGAGAAAGAGTTCATCACTAATTGCTAGAGAACTTTCTTTCTCTGAAAAATGTTATAAGGTTCAAAGTATCGGTATCGGTATCGGTATCGGCCATTTTGTATGAGTATCGGTATCAGCAGTATCGGCGGTATCGGATCGGAGTATCGGATTTTTTGGTATCGGCAGTATCGGTAATATTAAATAATTATTAATAAATTAGTAATAAAAAATAGTTTATATATTTATGCATTATTTAAGTATTTTTGTATTATTATTAAGGGTTATTTACACTAACTACCTCGATGTTTTTGATTTATAACACGGGGTACCCCTGATTTAAACTATTTACACTAACTACCCCTCCCTTTAGAAAACGTAGGGGTAGTTAGTGTTATAATTTTTTTATTTTTCCTTAAAGTAGGGGTACCCCGTGTAATAAACCAAAAACATAGGGGTAGTTAGTGTAAATAGTTTAAAAGTAGGGGTACCCCGTGTTATAAATCAAAAACATAGGGGTAGTTAGTGTAAATAACCCTATTATTTATTATAATTGAATGAAATATTAATCACCTTTGTTGATCGGTTTACCTGTAGTATATAAGTTTTCTTCCTTTACATGTTTTTAATTGAATCTTATATTGTTCTATACATGTTTCAATTTTGATGAATTACGACGCATAGGAGGCACACGATATACTTAATGCTCAAGAGATTAGAAGTAATGCAAATGACAGGATGTGACAAGACGAGTCATAAGATTTGTCTGGATTTTTTTCCTGTAAATTTATGTAAAAAAAGTAAATTATATTTGTCTGGATATTTAGTTTTATGCATAGTTAAAAATCGTTGCAATGGACCCATGACACCAATTATCCTACAAATATTTGTCTGGATATTTAGTTTCATAATCAGCATCCTTTGTCTGAATATTTGTCTGGATATTTAGTTTCATAATCAAAATCCTTTTCCTCCGCGCACGACCTTTTGGCGTCATTATGTTATCCTACACAAAATATTGCACAAATAATAAAAAATGTGACATACAATAATTCATATATTGCATACAATAATATTATACTTATAAAAAATGTTATATATAATAATTATAATGTATATATATAAGAAAGTTATAAAATTTCACTCATAAATAAATATACATAGTTAGATACACTCTTACTTAAGATATATATATATATATATATATATATATATATATATATATATATATATATATATATATATATATATATATGCAGCAGCAGGCGATCGCACCCTCTGCTAGGGTTTGCGACGTGCCGGCCGCTCCTCCCCCCCGATCCGCTTGCGGGGAGGGGGCCTGGTCGGCCGAGAGGTGCGGGAGGGAGCGGACGCCCTCCTGGAGGTCCAGGCGGCGGTAGCCGAGGGACCCCCCCACGCGGGGGGGGGGGGGGGTCGGGTGGCAGCGAGGGCAGCGGCCCTAGGCCAAGCGGCGGCGGCGGGACCCCCAAGGCGGGGGGGGGGAGGGTCGGGTGGCAGCGGGGGCAGTGGCCCTAGGCCGGGCGGCGGCGGGATCCCCCCACGCGGGGAGGGGGGGTCGGGTGGCGGCGGCGGGACTCCTCCAAGCGGGGAGGGGTCGGGAGGAGGTGGAGGCGGCACTTCCGGAGGAGAGGCTCCCGTCTTCGAGTTTGGATCCGGGGGGGATAACTCTGGGGAGGCTGGCTGGCAGACTGTGACGCGAAGACGAATGGGAGGACGGCGAGGGGCACAATCCCAAGCTTTGGGAAGGGCGGGGCCAGGGAACCATGGGAATCGACCCTCCATGGTCGGCACCATGGATACCCGGCGTCGTGGGGGAGGAATGGCGCGGTCTATTACGGGTTGGAGGCCTAAGGCGACGGCAGCCGAGAAGGCTTAAGGGTATCGCTACTGATACCGCTAAGTCAGGCCAGGGCCCTGTGAACCCTCCGACCAGGATTCACACTGAGGAGCAGAGGCCTCGGTCATGGAAGGAGGTTTGTACACCAGTGGCTGCGAAAAGCCCAATGTCGATGGAGTTTGTTCCACCGATGTCGGTTGGAGGAGGGCTACGGGCGTATTTTTCCGCTGAAGAAATAGCAGTGGTCTCCGAATTCTGGAAGAACACTCTGGTACTGTATGTATTAGGGAACAAGCCATTTTTTGGCCAAATTCGGGGTTATGCGGAGCGTGTTTGGAGGCCCAAAGGTAGCATGAAATTCTTCTCTCGGGAGAACGGGTTCTATTATGTCAAATTTGGCTTAGCGGAGGATGTGTCCAGGATCCTACAGGGAGGGCCTTGGTCCTTTGATGGGAGACTCATTATACTAAAGGAGTGGACGCCGGAGCTGAGGTGTGAGAGGGAGGTGCTTAATGCTATTCCCATTTGGGTCAGATTCTCTGAATTTCCAGTAAAGTATTGGAGTATTCCACTTCTCATGCAACTTGCTAGCCTTGTGGGAAAGCCGATCAAAGCAGATGAGGCCACTACTTTTCGCACTAGACTGATGTATGCTAGGGTCTTCGTGGAGATCAAAGCGGGCGCGGAGCTACCGAGTATGTTGGAGTATCAGGTTCCATCAGGGGAGGTTCTGACACAGGTGGTGGAGTATGACTGGGTCCCCCCCATGTGCTCTAACTGTGAGTGCTTTGGGCGCACTACTAGCGCGTGCAAATACAAGGGGCAGAAGTCTGCCAGACCACAGGCAGCTCGGACGGAGACTCCTGGGAAGGAGACGGCCCCCAGTCACGTGCCTGGGGAGACGGAGCCAGACAGACAGATGGAGGCGGACACAGGGATGGAGGTCGATAGGAGTCAGGAGTCCGGATCACCGCAGAGACAGGAGGGCACGCAGGGTGCTCTGGTCCTGTTCAAGCCACTGAGGACCATCGTTACCAGGGGATGAGTGTGGCTGGAAGTGGTCCGATGGCAATGGAGGTCTCTCCGGCAATTATGGTGTACACAAGCAGGAAAAGACATGCTCCTGCAACACGGGAGGACATCCCTCTGGCGAGGGAAATGGATGACCAGACTGAAGACAATCCTGACTGGATGCTTACTCTTAGCAGGATTCAGGCCCATCTCGCTCCTTCCTCTATGGTAGACGCAGGCATTGATCAGGCGGATGAGACACTTCCCTCGAGTGTCGATCCAGACGAGTTCCAGGGGGACCCTTCTTCTTTTAGTTAGATGTCGGTCCTAGCATGGAACATTAGGGGGGTGTTCCATAGGACGATGGAGGGAGATTGGAGGGGTTCTGAGGAGAGAGGCGTGTGACATTGCCATCCTACTGGAGACGAAGATTAGAGGGGCTGCTATGCTCTCTCGTAGGACTCCGGTAAACTGGGATCACATTCACAACTTAGACCTTTGTGATATGGCAAGGATCTGGGTTAGGTGGAACAAAGGAAGTTGGGAGGGGGTGCAGATCCATAAATCAGAACAACTCATCGGTGTTACTTTTGTGAACAAAGGTGGGTTCCGATTCATCCTGGGGGCTGTCTATGGGCACAATGACCGAAGACTCCGGGAGGCTTTGTGGGTGGACATTGTGCATCTGGGTCTCATGGCGGACAGTCTGTCTCTCCCTCTGCTCATCATGGGGGACTTCAATGCTATGCTGCTTCGCCAAGAGAAGGTGGGAGGTCGTCCTGTTCCAGATGCGATCTTATATGACTTCCAGAGGTGTCTGCTTCAGTCACGGATGCGGGGGCTGGAGCGCGCTGGATATATCTGGACCTGGCACAACAAGGCTACTCATAACCGGATTGCTTGTCAGTTGGATCGGGCCTTGGGCAATAGTGAGTGGTTCAGGTGCTTTCCGAACTCGGTGGCGGAAGGTCTGGCGGCGGGTACTAGCGACCATTCTCCTATCCGGGTTGGCTTCGGTGAGAGACCTATTCTGAGGGCGAGGCCATTTCGGTATAACAACAGCTGGTATCTGTCGGCCGGATATGAGTTGGTGGTTACGGGAGAGATGCAGCACTTCCGGGAGGGCACGACTCAGTTCCGCATGGTTCACAAACTAAAGCAGCTCAAGCAGGCGATCAGGGGGTGGCTGAAGACGATACCGCGGACTTCTCTGGCAGATAAGGAAGCCGAGCTTCGGGACACTCCGGTGGCCCTCCAAGCTGACATTCTAAACGGGGAGCTGGCGGCCAAGGAGAAGCTCCTTATTGAGGAGGTAAGCATCATGCGCCAGCAGGAGATTAGTGCGGCACAGAGGGCTAAATGTACCTGGCTTAAAGATGGAGACCGCTGTACCAAATTTTTCTACGATGTGATCCGCACCCGCCAGTACCGGAACAACATCCCCAGACTTCTGAATGCTGAGGGACGTCTTGTTGGGGACCCGACGGAGATTCAGGAGGAGGCAGTCAGATTCTACACGGCCCTTTATCAGCAGACAGACTACTCTAGCATGTTCCCTGCTCTTGTCACGAAGAGACTGGTGTCCCGACATGGGAACAGTCTGCTTCTGGCACCTGTGAGTATGGAGGAGGTGGAGGATATTGTTATGAAGGCCAATCCCAACAAAGCTTCCGGACCTGATGGCTTCTCTTCTGGGTTCTTTAAGCGACACTGGAGTGTGCTTAAGACCCATGTTCTGGCGGCGGTTCAGGAGTTCTTTGTGGAGGGCAGGCTTCTGAAGGAGATGAACGACACTTTCTTGACGCTGGTTCCTAAAAAGGAGGGAGCAACCTCACTTGCGGATTTCCGGCCCATTGCTTGCTGTAATTTTCTTTACAAGATTATCACTCATCTTATGTGCAGGCGTATGGAGGGGATTATGCAGGGATTGGTGTCCCAGAATCAACAAGCGTTCATTAAGGGCCGGTCGATAGCGGAGCACAGCCTGCTAGCTTATGAGATGGTGAGAGAGTTCAGCAAACCTGGGGGGATGAAGGCTTGTGTGAAGCTTGATCTCAGGAAAGCTTATGATACGGTCAACAGGGACTTCCTGTGCCACTTGATGCTTGCCATGGGATTCGACGAAAGGTGGGTTGCGAGGGTGAGGGAGTGCATTTGCTCCCCTACTTCTCAGTACTCATCCAGGGCACGTCGCATGGCTACTTCGGTAGCAACAGGTGGTTGAGGCAGGGTGACCCCCTCTCCCCGTATCTATTTACGTTGGTGATGGAGTACTTTACCTGCATGATGGATATGGCTGTGCATAGCAAGAGGATCGTTCCCCTTTTCCGGTTGGTGAGCCCGGTTGTTTTCCACTTGATCTATGCTGACGACTTATTGGTGCTTCTCCAGCCTTCCTTGCGGGGAATGAGAGCGCTCTCTGACATTATGGAGGAGTTCGGGCGGCTTTCTGGGCTCCAGTTAAACAGGGAGAAGAGCAGAGTCTACTTTAGCTCCCGGTGCACACAGCAGGAGGAGAGAGCCTTTGCCTTAGGGGTGGACAGAGGCGAGCTCCCTGTGAAATACCTGGGGGTTCCGCTGACGGTCAACTATGCCAGAGAGTAGGATTGTCACAGCTTGGTGGACTTTGCTCAGAGGAGGGTGGAAGGCTGGCAAGCTGTGGGTCTATCTTTCGGCGGCCGGATAGAGTTAGTGCGTTCGGTTATTGCAGGCATCACGATGTTCTGGTTTCAGTCTATCCAGATCCCCACGGCTACTATTCTTAAAGTGGATGCCATTTGTGCTGACTTTATCTGGAGGGGAGGGATGCATGCGATATCCTGGGACCAGTTATGTCGGCCTCGGGAGGAAGGAGGAGTGGGGTTGAGGCCTCTTCATACGATCAGGAAGGCAGCTTGTGTGAAGATGGCCTGGAGATTCATCAAGGGGGGGTCGCTATGGGCAGACTGGATGGCGAACAGATACCTGAAGAGGACCAACTTCTGGGCTTGCAGGATAGACAACAATTTCTCGGTCACGTTCAAGGCCATCCTTAGGTGTAGACCGGTGCTTCAGTCCGCTATCTGCAGGCACATGAAGGATGAGACGACTACCGACCTCTGGCTGGACCCTTGGTTGGGTTCCAGATCCTTGCTCGAACTTCTGGGAGGGCAGCTGGACAGAGAAGCGGGCAGGGGGATTACATGTAGTCAGATCATCAGAGATGGAGTTTGGAGGCCAGAGGGATATACATTTACTGCTCCACTAGCCGAGGAGATTCGCCTTATTAATATCGACGCTAACCAGGCGAAGGATACATGGAGCTGGGTCGGCCCAGGTACGGGGGGCGGGTCAGGTCTATTCTGCTTTCGTAGCTGCTACGATTTGGTTCGGACCCACCATGACCAGGCTGAGGAGGTGGACTTCATTTGGGGCAAGGGTGTTGCACGAAAAATGCAACTATGTGCATATCGTCTTCTCCGGGGTCGACTGATGACGAGAGATAGACTCCTCCGGTTTGGGATGCAGATCCCGGATGCCAAATGCGTGCTATGTAATGAGGAAGATGAATCTATGGGGCATCTTTTCTTTGGTTGTCCGGTGACCTGGCACATCTGGACTGAGCAGTGTGCACAGCTGAGAGGGGGAGTTGGGGTGGACCGAGACATCCGGAGCATTCTCAGCTGGATCCGAGATCACAGAGGTCGGGATTCGGGGTGGGCTAGAAAAGCCAGAGTTCGTCTTGCTGCGTCTGTTTGGCACATCTGGAAGGAGCGGAACAGAGGTATTTTTGAGGGCTTGACTACCCCCCTATTGAAATTCTACATAATATAGAATTCGATGTATCTGTAATGGCCCCATAATATTATTATTTGGGGCACGGAGAGTTGAGATGTTGTACTTTAATACCTTTTTCCGCTATTGCGAGGAATAAATTCACCCTTATTCCAAAAAAAAATATATATATATATATATATATATATATATATATATATATATATATATATAAAGATATAAAATACGTCTCACGCTGTTTATACGACAGTAATAAGCAAACGCTCAACGAGTATCAATATATTCAATCACAGTGAACTAGCAGAAACTGTAACCCAAAGAGACACATGATCACTTCAGTCCACTAGCTGTGTTTTTACTTTTTAGTACATCATACATGTCAGATTTTCGGAAACAAATCTAGTAAAATAACTTCACAAACAAATATACATCTGTTATATACACAAAGTCTATCTAATCAAACATAATATTCCGATCCAAGTGTTGTTCTCCATGTCCTCGCATATTCAAAACCGATCCGATACGTATCGGTATCGGCCGATACTTTAAACCTTGTAAAAAAATCTTGAACAAGTGAAACTACCTCCTTCCCAACGATGTCCCAACATTTCTGATAACTGCAGTAAGCTACTGCACACATGAAAACTGATTCCCTGCATCTGCACTTGCTGCAGAGTTGTGCTCGAGCTGCTGCAATCTGCATCAGTTTACCAGCTGCAGTTCACTGCAGGAATGCAGTTACACACTGCAACAATATTACTGCTGCATAAATTGGTCCTCTGCACATGTTAATGCACTGCACTGCTTGCAGTCTCAAAAGACACTGAAGACATGACCTATCCTAAACTCTGATACACACATGAGTATCCCCCCTGCTGTCTACACTGCTAAAGACAGTTTCCCATCACAATTCTAACTGATATCTCTATGTGTCAATCTCGAAAACATACATAGGAACACTCTAAGTCACATCTGCCACTATGACTGATACTCAAGTGTCGTGCACCACTCCATGATGTACTATTAGCATCCTAAGATCAACCGACACTAATACGCAACATTAACACACACATACACTTGACACAGTTCACCCTGTCTTCTGCAGGAACACACACACTCATCCTCCCATTTCCAGGTTTCCAGTGCACCCAATTACAATCATGTAGGACAGGTTCAATACTTGGGTACACACATATCAGGCACCAGCACAGAACCTATGCACACACCAGGTCTGAACATTCGCACACACATGCAATTTCCGACTACAATTTGACACTTCCAATCCCAAATATATATGAATACTTGTAATAACATGTACATATCTTAAGATATCATAGCCTATATAATTATTATCACATCTAGTATTGATACGTAAACAACCCATATATCAATTTAACCTTCCTAAACCACAAATTCATATTCATATACATTTATAAACATAATCTACATAATTTCTAACATAATCATAATAGATTAGAAGCATGAACAACCTATTAGGAACCAAAAATCCTGTAGGGACCTAAACACAAACACTTGGTGATCACCTAAAAATTTCTATGAAACAATAAGCATGGAAATGAGGAAGAGGATCAATACCTACTAGAGATTCTCTCTAGTGGAGGTCCAAAGCAAGTGAATGGCTTGAGGGACAAAGTCCTATGCTTCTCCTCGGAATTGTGAGCTCCTCCTAGTGAATCACCTTGGTTGCGCTTGGAATAGAGGGAAGAATGGGTGGAAATGAAGGGGTTAGTGGTGGATTTGGAAGAAGTTATGGAATGTCGCTCTCTCTCTCTCTTCTCTAATATATACATGGGACAAAGTAGTTAGGGAATGGAAATATTCTAGAAGTTTCTAGGAGTTTCTCCTTAGGGAAGGGATTAGTTATGGGTATTCTCTCTAGAGCACTAATTAGAATAGCTAATTAATAATTATATATAATTAGCAAAAAAGTAGGTCAATAATTCTAAATGACAATACTTGGGTTAACAAAGGTTACAATACTGGACCAAATGCATGATACAGACGAGGAGAGTTTAGCTGTCCAGAAGTTAGCATTTGCGAGGTACTTCCCTGACAATAATTTCACCCATTAACTGGGATTTGTTAAGAACCTCCAAGATAATTTGGTAAGTAATGCCATATTGGTTACCTCCGGGTCTCGAATACCCAGCCCCCTTGACTATTTGGTTTTGTAAAGAGCGACCAGGCACAAAAATGGATCTTTTTATTATCATCACCTCCCCATCAGAACTGACGTTGATGTTTGTAGAGTTTTTTGATCACCTGCTCATGCACTAAGTAGGAAGAAAGATAGTATATAGGTAGGGAGGAAAAGGTGGATTTGATAATTTTAGTTTGACCTGCATTAGAGAGGCTTTTGTATTTCCAATCAAGTAGCTTAGAGCTGCTAGAAGCTATTAGATTGGAATATGTGGAAGTTCTTTTCTTGGGTAAGAGAAGGTGATGACCAAGATACTTGTCAGGCTACTTGTCATGCTTATTCATAAACTTCACTCCAAGGATGTCAATAAAGATTTGGCGCATATACACGTCGAGTTTCCGAGAGAAGAAGACGAGGATTTATCAAAATTAACCTTGGATGTGGTTTGTCCATTGGATGTGGTTCCTCTTCAAGAAGCACGTGATCAACGTCTCTGAGTTGAAGAGTAAGATAAACCTTCCTCTTCCAGACTTGATAATGCTCTCCATCAAACTTTTCTAACTTACAGAAGTCAGTATTGAGGAGTAAAGCATTAATGTTTTCCATCGTAGGAATATAGCTTTGAGATTGTTACTGCCGGGGCACAATTTTTCGATGGAAAACTGAGAAGATGAAACAGTTGTATAAACAATGTTCCAACGCAACACTTCAAGAAAGGTTGCGCAAGTTTAACGAAGATCTCGTTACAGCAACATATGATATTACGAGAATCTAAAAAGATTTCGTAATCCACATCAGCAAAGAAGATGACAGGCGATTGATGGATGAATATCCTGCTGGGGTGAATGATCATTGTTGCTCAAAGCTATATTCGCCCCACACGAATAGCTTCCAGAAACCAGCAAGTTCGTCGGAGAACTTTGGAACACTCCTGCTCTTCTGACTCCTCGGATCGTACACGAACTTCCGTACAAAAGCAACGCTGGTGCAAAGCTTCTCTTCTCTCTCACAGCTTCTGTTTACTTGTGTTAAGAAACACTTGTAAACTTTCGTAACTCTCTGTATATGCCTGTGTACTTGCCTGTGAGAGAGAAGAGACCTTTTATAGGCCCGAATAGAAACTCTCCGGTTAGCACAACATTCGGGACGTGGTAAAAACCACTCCTAAGGTGCAACCTGGGCCGCGCACATGGCCGCGCGCCTGGCCGCTATGTGCTAAGTGCAAAGTGCGCCAACAAAATGCCACATTACGGCTCATGAGCCCATGAGCCCGAGTTCTAGTCCGAGTCGCTAAGACCCTTCGGGATTTAGCTCCAATGGAAATAAATTTTCCAAGAGGAAAAAACATGAATGCTTTCAATTGTTTATTTAGCATTTTTTCCATTAGAAAAATAACCCCAGCACACCCATGTGCACCTTCACACCATATGTGCATCTCTAAAAGAGCATAGCTAATATATAGAGATACAACTCTTTTGGCCTAGCCGATGTGGGACTAAAGTTTCAATGTATAAAGGCCAAAACCCAACAATATTTTGGGCCAATCCATTGAAGGATTTGCTTATCAATCTTCCTAATCTATATCAAATGTGTTCATCAGCCTATGGTCTAATCCTGTGTATGAGGATGAGTATAGGGGGTTCTACGATTCATACCTGATAATTAATCCGTTTTACTCTCTCTATCGGTGGTAAGATTTGGTACCACATCAAAACACCTCCGACCATATTTTTGTAGCCCCCTCCTCCTGATAATGGTCACCTCTTCATGACTCATGTGGTGCTGATACACTACCTGGAAGTATTTCACATAGTCAACACCTGAGAACAAGTAGAGTTAGGCGACTATAATAACGAGACTACTCGTTATTATTAGGAAGTCTATTCTTCTCGTGACCTCAGGTAGGGACTCCATGGGCAACTATGTTCTCCCAGGAAGAGTTAAGGTTGATATCGGCATTTCGTGTCTAAATCTTACCTGTTGGATTGTCATTTCTTCCAACAATCCCACTCACCGATTTGGCGCAGACACGTGCTATGCCGTGATGTGGTCTCCGGGGACACCAGAACTGTTGCATTTCCACATATTTTCTTACAATTCGATAACAACGAAGTCTACGTCCAACTGGGAAGGTGGACAACAGATATTGTATCACTTGCGGTGCTTTCGAATCGCGAAATGTTCAAGATATCGCTTTATCGTCTCTATCGGGATGTTAAAATAGTTGTTGAGTGGATACCTATGCACGAATGTTCCATTTTCAGCAGAAGTGTCTTTGGCAGCCGTGACCTCGGATCCACATTGAGGATATCCATATTTCAGAGTAACAGATTGGAGATTTCAGAGTAACAGATTGGAGGTGCCTATCTGGCACATCAATAGCAATGGTAAGTTTCTAATCGTGGTAGAGAATGATTGGAATACCTATGCTTCAAATTTTCGTACTAAAGAGATAGATTTGGGAAGAGTAGGACCAACTAGCATTACACAGATTCTGCCAGTAGTCATGTCTGGTTATTCGTCCGATACTGGAAACAGATTCTGCCGATAGTCATGTCTAATTACTCAGGAATTCCGCTTTAGTTCAGATTTTCAATATTGAAGATATATGTCTTGAGTATATCTTTTGGATTTGTGGGGACATGTTGCATGGATATTTGGGTATATACTTCTTGACACCATTAACAATAGCATTTGATCATTTTTTTTTTTTGCAACAATTGACTAATTATGCATTGTTAATATACATTTGATCATATTTTTCTATATCAGTTGGACTTTCATTTTTTGTGCATGGCAGTATTACACGATTTTCTGCCCAAATCATTTGCTGACTTGAATTTTGCATTATTGGGTGAAATTATGTATTAACTTAACAGAATTTTTGTGACGAATTGTGAGTATAATGTTCCCATTTCCTGAGTATCAGCTGCCTGGAGTTAGCTGATACTCAGGAAATGAGAGCATCATACTCACAATCCGTCACAAAAATTCTAGTAAGTTAAAACAGAATTTCACCCAATAATGTAAAATTTAAGTCAGCAAATGATTTGGGCAGAAAATCGTGTAATACTGCCATGCATAAAAATTGAAAGTCCAACTGATATAGAAAAATATGATCAAATGTATATTAACAATGCATAATTAGTCAATTGTTGCCAAAAAAATGATCAAATGCTATTGTTAATGGTGTCAAGAAGTATATACCCAAATATCCATGCAACATGTCCCCACAAATCCAAAAGATATACTCAAGACATATATCTTCAACATTAAAAATTTGAACTAAAGCGGCATTCCCGAGTAATTAGACATGACTATCGGCAGAATCTGTTCCCGGTGTCGGAAACGAATAACCAGACATGACTATTGGCAGAATCTGTGTAATGCTAGTTGGTCTCACTCTTCCCAAATCTATCTCTTGAGTACGGAAATTTGAAGCATGGGTATTCCAACCATTCTCTACCACGATTAGAAGCTTACCATTACTATTCATGTGCCAGATAGACACCTTCAATCTGTTACTTTGAAATCTGGATATCCTCAATGTGGATCCGAGATCGCGGAGATGGCTGCCAAAGACACTGCTGCTGAAAATGGAACATTCGTGCATAGGTATCCACCCAATAACTATTTTAACATCCCGATAGAGACGATAAAGCGATATCTTTAACATTTCGCGATTCGAAAGCACCGCAAGTGATACAATATCTGTTGTCCACCTTCCCAGTTGGGCGTAGACTTCGTTGTTATCGAATTATAAGAAAATATGTGGAAATGTAACAGTTCTGGTGTCCACGGAGACCACATCACGGCATAGCACGTGTCTGCGCCAAAGTCGGTGAGTGGGATTGTTGGGAGAAATGACAATCCTACAGGCAAGATGCAGACAAGAATAGACTTCTCGTTATTATAGTCGCCTAACTCTACTTGTTCCCAGGTGCTGATTATGTGAAATACTTCCAGGTAGTGTATCAGCACCGCATGAGTCATGGAGGGGTGACCATTATTAGGAGGAGGGGGCTACAAAAATATAGTCGGAGGTGTTTTGATGTGGTACCAAAATCTTCCCACCGATAGAGAGTAAAATGGATTAATTATCAGTATGAATCGTAGAACCCCTATACTCATCCTCGTACACAGGATTAGACCATAGGCTGATGAACACATTTGATATCAGTTAGGAAGATTAATAGGCAATTCGCGTGGTAGTCCGTGACAGTACTTTATTAATTATGATTATAATTGAATATTAATTAATAAATTATTAATTAAGATTATAGTTATTATTAATAAATTATTATAATTATGATTAAAAAGCTAATAATTATGATTATAAAAAATTAAAAAAAACTATTAATTAAATAATATACTTATAATTAATAAATAAATAATTATGATAATAGTTATGATTAATAAACTACTAATTAAGACTATAATGACAATTATAATGATGATTAATTAACATTATAATAAATTTGTAATTAAAAATATATTAATTAAGATTATAATAAGACTAATAATTTATTAATTATTATTATAATTGGATATTAATTAATAAATTATTAATTAAGATTACAATTATGGTTAATAAATTAATATAATTATGATACATTTTTCAACAATTTTTTACATAATTTAATTATTTTTTAAATTAAATGGTTGATGATATACACATGGCTTAGACGGCTTGAGCCGTTTTGAAGCCCCTTTGTAATAGTAGAGATATATATGGGATAATTTACACCTCCAACATCCACATTTGTCTTTGAAATATATTTACCAAAATATTCTCAATATTATTGTTGTTTTATAATCTTTTTAAAAAACATTTTAGTCATTTACTGAAATAACCAAAATATCCTTATAACACCTATAGTTTAAGGATATTTGGGTAATTTAACATCGAAAATTTCTATAAATATGACATAATTTTCCAAATTCCTCTATTGCAGTATTAATAAACAAACAAATTTCTGAAGACTGAAGTAATAACTTTCTGGAGACCGAAATAACAACTATCTAAAGACTAAAGTACAATTTTGTGAAGGCTAAAGTGCAATTTTCTAGAGGATTCAACTTGATCCACCACCACAAAACTGCAAAATTATGCATCCGACTTTAGAGTAAATCAAGCCGATTGTAGAAGCATGGAATTTCAGGCGCATCTAAGGCCAGAACTCCTATGCGCCCCAAAGTGTCATGCGCCGAAGAACTCAAGATAGAACATTCACATCAGTTATAAGACAACAAAGAAAAGAAGCACATGAAGATTAGATTTTTATTTCACATGAAAATCTATTACATGTCCAAACCCTTGTTACAATAAAAGACTATTACAAAGAAGCCTAGCCTAAACTCTACAACTAGGCGCGTCACTCTGACGTCTAAACTAGGCGCATCACTTCGGCGTCCCAGCATAGACGCATCACTCCGCCCCATCAGAGTGAATCACTTCCTTGTCGACGCATGGGCGCTTCGGCAAGACGTGGGTTGGCAATCAACCCAAACCCTGGGGCTCTTCTAGCCTAACAAAAATCGAGGCACGATAGCCTCAATCTTTGGATGCAACAGGCACCTTCGTCAGCCTGCGGCTCTTCCAGCATAACAAAAACTGGGTCTCGACGATCCTAAACCCATTAATGAACATCATGCCACGTTGTCGATGAAGTGCATGAACACGAACAGCCAACTCGGCGCATCTCAGTCTTCTGAAGGAGTTCATCGTCAAAGCTTCTTCGAATGCAGAGATCCACAATCCACAGTGCAACATCTTGCCAAGGAGGAGGAATGGTCGAGTTCATCTCCATTTTAGAAGCTAAGTGAAATGAGAAACGAACTTCTTTTCACGGAGCTATTTATAGGCCAGGAGAAATCAAATCCATGCGCCAAGTGGCAACTTCTCCGAAGTTAGTGCAATGAACCTGCATTAATGATGATGAATCTGACATTCAGCTAAGTCAAAAGAGTCATTAATGCCTCAAAAAATTCAGCAAGACTGACCAAAGGGGATGTGCCACGTAGCAGATACGCTCCTTGGAACCATGCGCCTCATGCCGATGTGCCCAATGGAGCACAGACAGATGCGCCCATCCTCGTCACCCATCAAGCATTTAATGCTAAGTGACGGAAGTGTCAGCACGTGTCTTGAGACTGAGCGGGATGTGAATGTGAAACTCTCCTCACACGATCTACAAAATGTGATCACTCACAAACGTAGATTGGAAGAGATGACCTCCACGCACGATACGCCCCTCACGGGGCATACTTGTATAGAAGCTCAAAAATGAATGGGCGCCACTCACAAGAAGGCGCCAGCATCAAGTGGCGCCTAGTCATTGACTTGCGCGAGGCTCAGGTTGCGCCCAAATCAAGGTGTGCGAGCCCCACATGGCAAGCTTCCTCGAGAAGCTGTAATGGTAGCTATCATTACTGACAGCACAGTAGTCGAAGAATATCTCTTCGAATCCCGAGCAACGCGGCGCTCGAGAAGATTTTGTCATTATTTAATGTTGACAACTAGCTCGCGCAAGCTGTCGAAGGGCGCGGGAAATTTCCACAATACATATGACTGAGTCAGAGGTGCCAATTACCAAGTTGCGCTGGCACAACCTGGCTAGTTGGCGCCACTTGATCAACTTTTGTCCAAAAGCTAGATGACGTGGCGCGCATGCCACTAATTTCGAAGCACGTGTCTACTACACTGCCTACGACCACGCATATCTCACTGACAGGATGCCACGCGTCACCAACTGTTAAAGTAACCGTTCGCGCAACTGGATAGGAGACGCGCAACTCAGAGTGCGCGTCACTCAGAATAACTGTTTGACAGTTATTTCAGAACCCTATAAATAGAGTTTCAAATCAGTTCTAAGGGACCAAGTATCAAAATCTCCTGACAAAGTGCTGCTAAATTCTCCAGAGGCTCGTGTCTTCGATATCACATCGTCCAAGGGATAAAGTGATTGTCTTCTGATCAGATTCCTACAATTGTACTTTTCCAAAAATTATTGTACACTTTGTACTTTCTTTCTTTCTCAATTTGTAGATTCAAACTTTTGTTTTTGCAAACAAAATGAAGACTCTGTTAGGGATAACTTTCTCCTCTAATGAGAAAGTGACAACTCAATGTGATACCACATCGATCGGCAAGACGCAGAAGACCTTGGTCGTGCAAGTCGACCAAACAGCCTATGAAGCCATGATCAGTGCTGGGGTGCTTGGCATGCCACTGTGGCTGCTAAGAACAAGTCGCACACCATATGGACTCCCAAGTCCTCAATAGTACCAATAATTGCTTCTGCGCAAGCTGTGCCTACTGTCTCTCTAGCACAAAACAAAGGAAAATGCCCTTTGGCTACTCCCTTTTCTTCTCCAGTTCTGAACTTGGAGAAAATTCTATCTAGTGAGGCTACTAGACAGAACAAAGGAAAGCACCCTTTGGCATTTTCTTACTCTGCGCAAGCTGTACCTATTCCTGTCCAGGTACAAAACAAGGGGAAACACTTTTTAGCTACTCCATCTTCTTCCCCAAGTCTAAAATTTGTTGGGAATACACTTACTACTGCCCCAACGCAGAACAAAGAAAAGCACCCTTTGGCCTTTCCTCATTCTTCCCCGGTCCTTGACTCGGCGGAAAACACTGCTGGTTGCGTCCTTGCGCCAATCAGTCCTAAAGATCTTTTGGGCAGGAACTCTACTCATCTTGATAGAGACAATCAAATCTCTGGCAAGAAAGTAAGTTCTGTTCAAAATGAACTTTATGCTACCCAGTTGCGCCATGTCAAGCGCGCCGGAACAGGGTGCACAGAGCAGAAAGGCATTCTGCGTACCCCAAATAATTCAAGACTGCATCTGCCAACCCTGCACATCTCGAGATCCAAACAATGAAAGCTGATGGTGTCTCAAACGGACACCCAGGTGGTGCACCCATCTGACTTGCGCGTCTATCTCAACATGCGCCAGTCAGGATCAACTTCAGCAAGCCGTAATATGCGCCAGTTGCAGTCTGCGCCAGCAGTCAACTTGCGCCAAAAGAAGACTTTTGAAGACAAGAATCCTCTTACCTATGCCAATCAGCTCAGCACTTCCTTGTACACCCAAGGGGTTGGACATCTCAAGAACAGGAACCATGTTCCTAATGTAATCCATGAATATGTACCTCCTCCTTCTCCTCACCTTGTTAAAATAATTGATCTCCGCGAGATTCTTGTACAAAAGCGAAAGATCGCAAGTCTATCTCATGTATCTGTAACTCCACCTATGAAGCATCATTGTAACCATGGGATAATAATTAAGTGTTGCTGTCAGACAGCAAAATAGTCTGTCTTCGACCGTTTAAATTATCGTCAGTCTCCTAAACTGATCATAGCAGTAGACGGAGATTTATCTCCCGTAATGACCATATGTAAAGAACTTCAATCGGCTCCCCATGAAGCTCAATTACAATGCTGTTGCAGATCAGCCAGGAAGACTATATTCACTCGTATGAATTACAATCGTTCTTCTAACATACAACGTCACCCTCCTAAAGTGACCTTAGTCGATGAAGATGAGTTGCTATTCGCTTCAGTCAATATGACATCTTGGAGCACTGGGGATGGAAAGCGTCCGAGACGCAATGCATTTCGCAACCCCAGTCAGCAATACTTGGATCGAATTCGTGACTCCGACGAATGAGTCTACCAGAATACCATATTAAGAAGCCGAAAAATAATCGGTCAAAGGAATCTTCCTTTTGATCAAGAAACAATCGGTCAAAGGAATCTTTCTGATTTCGACCGAGATTCAATCGGTCAAAGGAATCTTCCCACTTCTTATCCTGGGGGTACTTTCTTACATGAATTTGACGTAGATAGCGAAAGCTCCGAACGGACCACCTTTTCCACTAGCTCTTCTTCGGTGGCCAGAGAAATTACAGCATATGCTATTAATAAAGAACAAGATGCATCCAGCTCTGGTAGTCAAGAGCAGAAGATCGCCACTTTGGAGGCCAACTTAAAGAATATGGCCGAGATGATGGCAAGCATGCATGTTGTGATCATGGCACAACATATTGTTCCACCGGTGGTGAATCTGATTCCAACTCAAGAACAAATGGTAGCATCTATCCCTGCCAATACTGGTCTGGGGGTACCACCTCCTCATAATGGTACAATGCCAACTCCGAGTCTTTCTGGTGCTGGAGGTGGTGCGTATCATGCAGTCCCTCCTCCTAACACACCAAATCAATCTACCACCTCCCAAGCATCGGGTGACGCTAATGAAGCCGTAAAGATCTTGCGTACTCAGTTTGAGGCCTTCAAACAGAAAGACGGCCTACAAAAGCTTGGGATCAAACAGCCTTATCCCATAGAGTGGAAAGAAGTTCAGTTTCCACCCAAATACAAACCTCCTACTATTATGCTGTTTGATGGCAGCACATTCCCAAGCCAATACCTCAACCACTTTGAAGTCATGACTGGTCAACTTCAGCCGAACGATGCTCTACTCACTAAAGTATTCGTAGGATGCCTAGCAGGTGCAGCCTATGACTGGTATCGCAGTTTGTCGGATGGGTGCATAACTTCTTTTGCTGGATTCAAACAAATGTTCCTGGAACGATTTTACGAGGGAACAAATGACATGACTATGTCCGCCCTCATCAAAATCAAACAGCGTCCTAATAAAACCGCTGAACATTTTATTGAACGCTTCCACCGTGAGGCACTCAAAATGCCTCTTGGAACTCCGGATGCTCTGATTATAGACACATGTAAATCAAATTTGTTGCCTATAGTCAGCATGTGGACTGGATCCACGCAGTTCCAGGACTGGCCCTCTTTTATAGTGAATGCCAAAGCTGCCGAGGAAAGTACTGACATGTTCAAACAGCTAGGTATTCAGATGCCTAATCTGGACAAAGATGAACATTCTACATCTAACAACAGTGGCCATCAAAACAATCGCAAGAGCAAAGAAACCTTAGCCATTAACATCAAAGGCAAGGAAACTTTAGCCGTCAACGTAGGTCAATCAACACCTACCGCAAAAGCACCACTACAGAAAGTAGAACGTCTGAAGATAGAATACTCCTTCAATGAGGACGACGTCATGAGTATATTTGATTGCTTAATTAAAAACAATAAACTTCAGCTGCCTGACGCAAAGCGGCCAGAAGAAGTAGGTAAAACTGACCATCCTAAATATTGTGTCTATCACAGGTTTATAGGACATCCTACCAGGGCATGCTATGTACTAAAAGGAAAGATTCAAGAGATGGTTAATTTTGGTGCAATCACTCTCCAGTAAGATAAGAAGATAGTCACTGCTAACCTCGTCTCTTTACAATTTGGTGACTTCCCAGCTCAACTTGTGCAAGGAGTTGTCCCCATTCCAAGAGCTACTTTGGAGATTGTCAACCTTCCACCTGCACGAAATGATGGACTAGTTCCTTTGTCAACCGATAAAGGAGAAATCATGTGGATCCATCTGGATTTGGTGGCTGACTTTGAGACACCTTCTTCGTCTACAAAATCCAAGAAAGCAACCAAATATAAGTCATGTCACATGACCTCATTAGATGGTCACCATCTTCCACCTTTAACTGCTACCTTCATCTCGGAGGCAGGTTCTTTTTCTTCTTCTGAGACAACACTGCCAAAACCAGAGGCCGATTACCAACCAACCTTCCATCTATATAGTCAACTGTCCCGTGAACTAATGACGAAGATGGGATATGACTTACAGAAAGCCCCTGGTCTGAACTATGGAAAATGATCCCCTGTACCTCTTTTCCTATGCCTCCAACACAATCAATCCCGTGTTGGCTTGGGATTCTGGATAAACTTGTCATCTTGCCGAAGGAAGACTTCCAGAAGCAAGATCCGGACAAAGAATTGCAACATGGTGTCCTTCGAACCAGTATCTGAAGAAGAAGCCCTAACTGGTACCAGGTCTGGAAGACTTAAGAGATTATTCAGAAGATCAAGAAATCCCTACTCCAGCTACAACGACCCCTCCAGCATCAGCTTCTCCTGCTGTTAATGTTCCATCGGCTTCATCGTCTCCAATGGAACCGACTCCTCCCAAACCGACGATAGCCGACAAGGAAAAACAACCAGCTCGCTTCGATAAAGTATTGAAGAAAACTCCAACTCTTGGACTTAAAAAGCCGTATAACTTTGACATATTAGCTCAAGTGGCTAATACTCCAACAAGGTTATCAATCTTCGAGCTCCTAGGTCTCTCAAGGGAAACTCGAAAAACATTGAGCGAAGCGTTGATGCAAGCCGACACCTGTCTGACACTCCTTAAAAAGCCAGAAGAGGAGCCTGTGACCTGCTTTCGTTGTCATAGTATGATGGAGCTGATACCCAACATCACCTTTACATAAGATGATATGATGTTGGAAGACAATCGACATGACCAACCTCTCTATTTCACGGGATATGTCGATACAATGAAAGTTGATCGCATCCTGATTGATCCTGGGTCTGCACTCAGTATCATGCCAAAGACTCTACTAGATGCATTAAAGATCCATGTTCATAATCTTTCCACAACCAGCACGACGATCCTGGGATTTAATTCTGGTAGAAGTGAACCCCTGGGGAAGATTCGTCTGAAAGTACAAATCGGCAATCTCCGCACAAAAGTTACCTTTTATGTGATCGACAATCATGGTTCCTATAATGCTTTGCTGGGAAGACCGTTTCTACATGAGCATAACATTGTGCCATCTACTCTTAACCAATGCTTCAAGTATGTAGACGTTAATAGAGAGGTCCAAAAGGAAGTAGCTGATCTTAATCCTTTTCGAGGTTTTGAAGCATATTGTACTAATTCTCGAATGTACAAGGAGGAATTCATGAAGGTTGTACTAGCCCTGGACACTGAGGAAGATCAGAAGGATACTCCAAATGACGTTCTCGTGATTCCGGTCAAAGGACATACTTCTCGTCCTCCGTCTTCTCAGACATTAACCATCCATCTGTCCTCTCAAGCTAAGCATCCTCCTGCTGAAAAGATGGAATAGAGGGAGCTTACGTCTTCTGAGCCTCTTGTTATCGACCTCCGTTGTAACAAGCCTTCTTCTTCTTCTCTTTCTACTCCTCTGGTTATCAACCTTACTAAGCCTTCAGCTAAGGCCAACAACCCTGTTGTAAATGATGATGTACAAATCAATAAAGTAGCATCTCCTGCTGAAAAGATGGAATAGAGGGAGCTTACGTCTTCTGAGCCTCTTGTTATCGACCTCCGTTGTAACAAGCCTTCTTCTTCTTCTTCTTCTTCTTCTTCTTCTCTTTCTACTCCTCTGGTTATCAACCTTACTAAGCCTTCAACTAAGGCCAACAACCCTGTTGTAAATGATGATGTACAAATCAATAAAGTAGCATCTCCTTTGAAGTATTTTGATCTCTTTTATTATACTCAATGTTATTTAGAAATGCTAGATAACTTTGAACCACTTACAATAGGAGCATTTCAACCTCTCCAAGACGAAGTATCGCTCGAACCAGTGCAAGATTCCTGCTTCCTAGTCCTTCCAGAAAGAAAGATAAACTTCTTATACTTTTTAGTAAAGGAATAGAGCAGAAGATTACGCCCGATAGCGAGGAAGAAAATTACGATAATGGGAGGCTCTAACTACGTCGTTATAGTTAACAATCAAAGGATATCATTCAAAAGATGGGCTACAACTTCAAAGTCGGTCTCAATGGTAGTAGAGGAAGGCGAACTCCTATTCGTATCCCTGCTCCAAAAGGAAAGTCAATGCAATATTATAGCAAAACGAAACGTGGATTGGGTTATACCTCGCCGGTTACGACCCCAGAAGCCTCCAAATTCGACAAAGAAGAGAGATCTAACTCTTTTGATTCAATATCATGGGATTCTGACACCAGTGTAGGACACGTCCATCTAGTAACTCTATCTTCTAATATGGTGACTGCTGAGTTCTCAGAAGACGACGACGACTTTGCTGAAGTGTATGAGCTAGATCATTAAGCACAAAGGATGTACACTCAATGGGAGCTTCACTTCAAACAAAGAGAACCACCTACTGAAGATTAATTACTTCATGTCAACATTGGAGAAGAAGCCTCACCTAGACCAATTTTTATTAGCAAGTCTCCCAGAAGCGGATAAGGAAGAATTAATCTAACCTATTAGGAAATACATCGATGTCTTCGCATGGAGCTACGAGGATATGCCAGGACTAGATCCTCAGATAGCTACCGATAGGCTCAACATTATGCCTAATGCAAGGCCTGTCAAACAAAAACAATGATGGATGCCATAGAAGCTGAAGTCAAGAAACTCATCGCCTGTGGCTTTGTCAGAGAAGAACAACATCCTGATTGGGTGGCCAATATCGTCCCGGTCATGAAGAAGACGGGAAAGGTCCGAGTTTTCATTGACTTCAGAGACCTCAATGAAGCTTGTCCCAAGGATGAATTTTCTCTTCCGATCACTGATGTCATGATCGACAACACTTGTAGATTCGAACAGATGTCTTTTATGGACGGATTCTCTGGGTATAACCAAATCAAGATGAACTCCTGAAGATGAAAAACATACATCTTTTCGTACCCCCTTGGGAGTCTATTGTTACACCGTCATGCCATTCGGTCTTAAGAATGCCGGTGCAACCTATCAGCGGGCTATGATTACCATCTTCTGTGATCATTTGCGGAAGACTGTCGAATGTTATGGCGATGATATTGTTGTCAAAAGTCGTTTAAAGGAAGACTACATCCAAGACTTGAGAACTATATTCGATCTAATGCGCCAGCATCAACTCAAGATGAATCCCACCAAGTCATTCTTGGGAGTCTCTAGTGGCAAATTCTTCGGATTCGTTATTACCTCTAAGATACACGTTGACCCAGAGAAGATCAAAGCCATTCAAGAGATGCGTTCTCCACGCAACCTAAAAGAGCTACGAAGATTCTAGGGACGGCTTGCATATATTAGGAGATTCATGTCGAATCTATCTGGACGTTGCAGACCGTTCACTCAGCTCATGAAGAAAGGTGTGTCTTTCATTTGGACTGAAGAATGCCAACAGGCATTTGAAGACATAAAACGGTACTTGTTGAACCCACCAGTCCTAGTGCCTCCAGTCTCAGGAATACCCTTCTTGACGTATGTTCGAGCAATGGATCATTCATTAGGAGCCTTACTAGCCCAGAAGAATAAGGAGGGTCACGAACAAACTATCTATTATCTCAGCCGTACGATGATCGGGGCTGAACATCGATATAGCCCGGTAGAAAAAGAATGTTTGGCTTTGATGTTTGCTGTTCAGAAAATACGACATTATATTACAGGCCAAACCATCCATGTCATCTCTAGAGTCAATCCTCTACGAGTATTGATGAAGAAGCCCAGTACACTCAATTCCAGACTTGCTACGTGGGTATATTGTTAGCACAATATGATATAGTCTATGTCCCCCAAAAGTCTGTTAAGGGTCAAGCCCTAGCTGACTTTTTGGCGGCTCATCCAATTCCAGAAATATCTAAACTCTACGATGAGATTTATGACGAAACTCTGGAATCTAACATGATTTCAGAAGAGATTCCCACCTGGCGTCTATTCTTCGACGGTGCTTCCAGGATTGGACCCAAAGGTACTATTGTCGCTGTAGTTGGAATCGTTCTTGTCTCTCCATGTAACTCCTCTTCCCGGAATTTTAAATTTTTTTTTATTTTAAATGGTAATTTTTAGAATTTTTATAAATATAATTAATTATTATAGACATTATAAATAGAATAAATTAAGAAAATATAGAATATGCAAATGTACATGTCTTTGGTAAATGGTTAAGAGTTCTAGAGTATATATATATATTTATATACGTATTTTAATAAATAAATAAATAAATAATGGCATATATAAAATAGGAAAACAAAAAAAAAAACATTTCCCTTTTCTCAAATACCCTTATTAATAAGATTATGTAAAATGCCATGATATAAGAAGCTCTGTGGACAAGCTACATAAGGTTTGGATCAGAACAAATTAAACCTTGACCTTTACTCGATACATATTTAGTTGATATATATGTATAAGCTTCTATCTATCTATCTATAAATATATATCCACATATATATATATATATATACACACACGTGACTAATGAATGACCAACACCGCTGCTAAATCCCATCTTCCTACTGTCAATCTTCCAACTACCGACACTGCTTCCCGCACTTGCCAAACCCGCCAGTTCACGCCGACGCCGCCGATCAGCCTTTCCGGCGACACGCGAATCGTGCACAGCCCGTCGAGAACCGTAGTCGACCTCTCGGCGCCTCTATGACAACATCGACTCACCTCACCTGTACGTCGCTGCGTCGCTATCAAAACTTGCCGCCAAGTCACGTCTTGACCCTGCTTGTTCCGATGCGAGGATCAGAACCCACGTGTCAATTAACACCGCAAACCCCGCGTACTCTAACGGCTCTCTCCGTCGAGTCCGGAAGCCGCCGACGAAGCCGCATCAATCGGCCGACCCTTGGCCCGTGCGTCCATGGTCCTAGGCGGTCGGCCCCGGCCTCGTCCCTGTATCTAGCCAACCGGAAGCCCCAACCCTTTGTAGAAAAAAGGAAGGAAAAAAAAAGAATCCAAAGAATAATTAATTTCTGAAGGTGTAAGCAAGAAAGAGAACCTTGCTTCTCTATCTAAACGCAAGGTGGCTGTGGGTCCCATGCATAAGGATGGAAGACTTGGTTCACGTGAAATAGTAAGGAGGTGCAACATCAGCAACAATTTGCATTAAAGGTAATTTTCATGTAAGCTCCTAATATTTTCCATTACTAAATCAATGTTAACATAGGAGAATAAGAAGAGAACATATGGGTGTGGTTTTGATTTTGGCATATAAGCCCCTCCCATCTTGAAGTCTTGTTCCCGAGGTCTTGGTCAATGGCTAAAGGAAAAATAAAAACAATATTAAATTGGTTAATGGCCAAGGCTATTAAGATATATTATAATAATAAAAATAGGTAATTGTAGTAACATAATTAATTTACAAACAAGTAGATATGATATTAGAATCATATATACTAAGTTTAATCAAGCATAATCTTGTTTGTATTTGTAGGCTTGAGAACTTTTGGTAAACTGCGACCTCAGGGCAATCTTGGACAATTTGCAGGCAAGTATACCTTGCCGAACATATACAGTATTTACATTGTTTTCTCTTTCTTTATTGTATTCATTTTCATATTGTCACATGATTCCATATTGTGATTGATTCGTCCTTGATTGCCTTGCACGTATAGGGTATTTGACATTGCTAGATTATTGGTCTTATCATGTTACCTTGCCTTGCGATTGAGTTGTCAGTTTCTGTATCTGTTCTTGACTTGACTATTCTTGACTAAGAGTATCTTGCATTATACTACAGTTGAGACATACTATAGATTGGGAGTATCTTACATTGTACTACGACCTATAGTCGATTCTTCTATCCTGATATCGCTTGATTGACTTGACTTGAGACATACTATAGATCGAGAGTATCTTACATTGTACTACGACCTATATCATATATATATTGATTGATTGACTTGACTTGCGACACTATAAATTGGAAGTATCTTTCATTGTACTACGATTTATAGGAGTCTACTTGACCTTGTATTCTTTAGGAGAGGAGATCGATACTAGAATTGGCTAATCTCGACTGAGAGTATCCTGCTTTGTGCGTCAATTGAAACACTATAGATTGGGAGTATCTTGCATTGTACTACAAGCTATAGGAGTTCTGATTGATAGTTAGCCAAGTCTAGTATTACATTTTCACACGACTCGTCGTCCTTAGATGCTCTCCTTGCAGTGTTCTTATCCTTCTTACATGTTATTTACTGTCATATTAGTAGGCATGTTTTATGTATCTTGCTAGTCCTCTGAGGACCTGATGATCTCTTCAGGTAGCTGATTGCACGGAGTTAGTTAGCTGAGCATGTGGTAGTTGACTTTCATCGCATGATTCAGGTATTTTGTTAGTGTTATTGATTTACTATCTTTCTCGTGCTTTCAGGATATATCCTGCTTATCAGCTTAGCTTTATAGACTCATATTATTCTTAGAGTCTAATCGGACATATATGCTAGTGGGCTGCAGACCACGACCCACACTTGTTCATTTGTGCCTTATATATTCATGTGGATTGAGATACACTGTATATTACCATATTAGCCATGATACCATAATCTTGACAGCTTATACGTACTCAAGTCGGGCTGGAGTCTGCTTGATACGTAGTTGGCTTGCTCACGCTCTCGCATCCCGAAAAGCAGGTACGGGTCGTGACACTCCAGAATGACTGGTTATTCAGAGGGCTTATTCCCTAGACGAGCCATGTTCCAACAATATAGCTGAATATAACGCTCTGCTTATTGGTCTACAATTGAGAAAACAGCTGGATATCGATTATCTTGAGGTATACGGAGACTCTTAGTTGATCGTCAATCAAGTTAGAGGCACGTATGAAGTTCGTCACCAGGATCTTGTCCCATATCATGAAGCAGCAGTCAGACTGGCTACATCATTTAAAGGCTTTTTCATTGAACATGTGCGTCGATCCTGTAATACAGAGGCTGATGCACTTGCTAATCTAGCAGCTGTATTAGCAATCCCCGTAAGAAGACAGCAGATGATTATCATCACTAACAGAGAGTTATTTTGTATCGAGAATCACTCAAATATTGAATTCAGCAATTCAACTAAAATTGATGTCATTAGTGAAGACTGGAGAACTCCTTTTCATGATTTTGTGGTACATAACATCTTACCCGAAGATCCCAAGGAAGCTACAACAATCTATCGGCGATCACTCCGATTTTATTATGATCACATCTCTAAGACCCTTTATCAACAAACATTTGATGGCCTACTCTTACGTTGTCTTGCAGGAGACGAAGCAAAACAGATACTACGTGAAGCTCACGATGGTGTTTGTGGGGGCACATCAGCCTGGTCCTAAGTTACATGATCGTATCCGACGTATGGGTTACTACTGGCCCACTATGGTATTAGATACCATTGAATATGCAAGGAGATGCCGGGCCTGTCAAATCCATGCAGACTTCATCCACCAACCATCGGAATTCCTGCATCCGACTGCTATATCGTGGCCCTTTGAAGCTTGGGGCATGGATGTCATTGGACCTATCAACCCACCGTCATCTAGAGGACATCGGTTTATACTGGCTATAACTGATTACTTCTCAAAGTGGGCAAAAGTTATACCTTTATGCGAAGTTAAGACAAGCACTGTCATAAACTTCATCAAACATCATGTGATATACAGATTCGACGTTCCTCAGCGAATCATTCATGACAATGGACCTCAATTCATTAGTCAAAAGTTCACTCTATTCTGTGATGACAACAGGATCAATAATGTTGCTTCCACAGTCTACAATCCTGCAGCTAATGATTTGGCAGAAGCATTCAACAAAACCATCATCAAGCTTATCAAGAAGTTCATTTCTACCAATAAAAGGAACTAGAGTGAAAAGCTTGGAGAATGTCTATGAGCTTATCATACTACCATACGTACTTCGACTGGTTGTACACCTTTCTCTTTAGTGTATGGATGCGAAGCTGTCCTACCACTGAAAATTCAAATCCCCTCACTGAGGATTGCAATCGCCAATAAACTTACAACAGAAAATAATGATCGTCTTCGACTTCAGGAGCTTGAAGCACTTGATGAGAAGCGGCTACTAGCTCAACAACATATTGAGCTATATCAAGCCCGCATCTCAAAAGCCTTCAACCATAAAGTTAAAGTACGAGCATTTCAAAAAGGAGAATTGGTCCTTAAACTGTCAGACATCCTATGACTATGACACATATGAGCAAGGACAAATTCGAAGCAAAGTGGAAAAGTCCATATGTTGTAAGCAAAGTTTTCTCAAACAGAGTTTATCAACTAACCGGGATGGACGGCCGAGTTGCTATGATGCCCATTAATGACAAATTCTTAAAGAAGTACTATGTTTAAAGAAAATATAGAATATCCTCTGAATGTTGTATATACCTCAAATCTTTGAGTTATTATCTTTTATTTACTCTTCTGTAAATAAAACCACAAATAATAAAACCCTCAAAATCTCCAGTGGAGTATATCCAGATCATATTCACCACATCATCACAAACATCATCTTTTGAAACCCAGCTGTTTTAAAAGATATCATATTCTTGTGTTCCAGTTGGCCCAAGGGTAATCAATAAATATTGCGAATTCACATCCATATTACCTCTGAATTCTAATATTTACATCAACGACTTATCACGTCCATATTACCTCTGATAAGATCGTCCCGGAAATGACAATATCTAAAAAATTATACTCTGTCACGTCCATATTACCTCTGAACAGATATAATGAGTTTTGTTATTTTCAAGAGACATGTCACATCCTGTACCTCTGAACATATTTCCTAATTTTATCTATTGCTTGTGTCTCAAACAGGTACATAATAAATAATAGGGCCACAAAAAGGTCATCATTTTATTCCAGTCAAAATCATTATTACATTGATCGAAATGTCAAAGCAAAAGAAAGTTATTACATCATGATAATTTTATCTTGGAGGCTGGGCACTGAGTTCAATTATCAGCTTCTTTAAGGATTCTGCTCGCTCCTTCCTGGAGTCAATCACCCTTTGCCTGGTGTAGCACCCAGTTTCTAAAATGAGGGTAATTTTGAACTTTTGTATTTTTTTTAATTATTTAATAATTTTATTTAAATCATGATATGATTTATGGTGATTTTTAATCAATTTAAAACTATTTAAAACCATGACGTATGATTTTGATGTTTTGCTAGTGCAACCCTAGAGATTGCATGACCTAGAGACTAACCATGACCATGGTGACCTAACCATGTGATTAGGATAACTATTTGTGACTTTTTAGCCTATGGGTATTTTGGTCATTTTGGACTTTTTAATGAAAATGAATTTTGATTAATTATTATAGTGCTAAGTATTTTATTAGAGACTAACCTAGTTTTGACTCAACCTAGATGCTAATGATGTTCATGGAGGTTTAGTTAGAAGGTTAGAGACTTACTAGCTAAGTTAAATTAATATCTAGATATTATGTTAGTAGGATATTTTGACTAAATGTTAAGAAAGGCTACTTTTGATGTGAGTCTTTGATTGAGCCTAGAATCATGTGGAGAAGCTTTAGCCACCCATCTAACCTTGCAAAACCCTAATCCTAGCCTTTATCAACAGCCATCAAGAGGCCATACCCCTAGTTAATCATATCATCAAAAGTTCTTGCCTCTTTTTAAGTACCTACATAAATCCCTATTAGTGTTCTTCCGTAAACCTTCACCAATTTCTCATTTCTCCACCAAATTGGACCAAACCAATTGCATTGGACTCCTCAACAGTAGAGGACATCATTGGTGACTAGCTAGCAAGGATTCAAGGGCTTGGGATTATTGCAAGTTGGAGGAAAGCTCTCATTCCTAGGCCTCTACATTGAGGTTTCACCCTCAATAGGTAAAACCTATCAAACACCTGTAAATTCCTGATTTTTCTTCACAGTTGCATTCATTTAGGTATACCCTAGCTGTCCCTCAAGTTTGGTAGGAAACCGTGTCCATTTCGTGTCCGTATCGGACACGTATCAGTGCTTGTGAACAAGTTTTTGATGAAATGTCTAAGCCACTATTTTAGTCACCTTTTTCAAAACCGATTTCATGTATGTATAGCCCTATATGTGTGTTATTGATTTCCCATGCACTGAGCACATGTTCGTATCGTTTTCATGTCGAAAATAGACACGGACACGCTGCACGATACACTGCGCACATGTCTTGCTGCTCGACACTGAGTTCTACCTACACAGGACACGTGGACACGAGATTTTTGAGGTAGATGTTGGGGCAATGTCTGACATTAATCTTCTAAAGTTTTAGGACACCCCGTGTCATTTCGGACACAAAAATCCGCCCGTACTGGTCTTACACTGCTGCACCCGCGCGAACAGTGCTCACTGACACGGGCTTCGTGTCATGTCCTAACACGACTTGGACACGAATCAGGGACTTGAAACCCTAGCCCTACCCCTACTCTATGTGTGTGCATGAGCCCGTGGGTGTTCGTGCCCTGTGTTGTGTGCAATCATGCCGACACGGCTGCACGAGGCCTAGGCTACACAGTTTCCTGAGACATTGGTTTTTATCGTTTTGGACACTTCGTGTCCACTATTTGGACAAGAGATGATCTCTGAGACACGAGTATGTATGTACGACATGTTGACACACCCTAATTTAATGTTTACTTGGTTTTCGAATGATCAATCTAGGATTCATTCGTATTCTCTGATACTGTGCACATTTCCATGTATTTTCAGAGTTTAATAGTGAATTAAATTGATAATAATGTTAATTGGTAATGTTTAAACATATTAACATGTCTGGGATTTTATATGATAATGTTGTTTCAGAGTCGTACACATTTGGTGATGATATGGTTGATTGGGTTGAAGCAATGAAATCGAAATTGAATTGATGGCTTGGGTTTTGGGAGGATATAATGCATTCTCAAATTTTCTTTTTAATAAGCTGAATTATCTCAGTATTTGTGCTTTCTGAGATTTGAATGAATTGGTTTGTAGTCCCAGTTTTGTTCATTTTCATATACTTTCATATATCTGTGTATATATGTATGTTACCTCATAAGTGTATACATATAGGTTATATGTTACTATGATAATGAGGGTTATATGATACATGCCATATTAGGTTGTTCATGTTAAATTCTGTAAACCTGAGCATGACACCCCAGCTATGTTTGTATACACATTATCCCCTATGTTCTGTCCATAGTACACACACTGGTTCGGCCTTTTTTTCCCCCTTGACACACCATGTCACCCTTATATGTATGTACCCCCATACACATTGCTACACTACACTATACCATGCCTCAATGCATACCCACACATACAAACTGCCATGTATACACACTTGACACCCTTGCTATGTACATTTGACACTTATCACACCTACACACTATGTTCATACATTTTGCCATGACACCATTACATATTCACATAACCCCCTCTCTATCTCTAATATATATATATATATATATATATATATATATATATATATATATATACTTGTGTTACTTTTGGCTTGTGTTTGTGGCTATCCTAGATTGCTAGACTAGGCTTGGTTAGGCCTAGAATTGACTTGTTAAGCCTAGATTAGACTAGTTGAGCATGGTTGACCAAACCCTAACTAGTTTGACTAGAGTAGACCAAGTGTGACCTAGTTTGACCTAGACAGTTGACCAAGAGTTGACTTTGACCTAGTTTGACTTAGAATAAATGACCATGACAACATCTGAAGAAATTATATATATGTATAATGCAAGAACATACACCAATAGTTACATCCTTTCTTTTCTGAAGGTGGATTTGGAATATGTGGATATCATTCATTTTTGCTCTTCTTGGGCTTGTCATAGAGATGAATGCAATTGCTGAAGGCAAATCATAGTCAGACTGTTATTGTCTAGGGGAATTTGTAGAGCTCCATGGTTGCACAACCTTAAACTGCATTACGGGAAGGTAGGTTTACCTATTCGCCAACTGGTCTTCTAGATTTTATTGCAACATCCTCTCTTACTCATAGCACAGTTTCCTAGGATCTTGACGTCAGCACCAAAGGTTGATGTAGTGTAAGCAGCCAAGCATAAAAGCTTTGTCAATTTGTGTTTAGTTTTCTCGTGCTATCCTATTCTAGAAAGAGCAGGCTTGGATGATGATGGTGATAATAGTACTTGTAGATCATGATTTGGGAATGATCCCAGTGGTAGAATAATAATAGGTTTAAGCTTTTGGTGTTCACTGATAGTTCGAAATAGCTTCTATAACTTGTTTTGTGGAACCAAGTGAGAAAATTTTCTTTTGTTTAGCAAGCTAAATAAGTCATTCTTACATTACCTAATCCATAATTGATATGTCAATCATTGGCATACATTACTGTTATGTTGCCCTTATACAAATAAGAATGCTTTGTAGTTATGTATTTGTAGAACACTTATCTAACTTATATTATTGTTATTTATAATATAGGAAATAGTTTTTTTTTGTTTAAATTCTTTATTTTGTTGTTTTTGCCATGATGAAATAGGTAAGAGGTGACCATTATAGTTGTACGTGAGTACCAGTTTTGTTTTACGGAGCCAGAGGACATGGCGCTGAACAGAACTGAATGGACGAAAAGGATTCAAACAGTCGACCCCTAATTTTTGGGATAAATGCTTTGTTGTTGTTATGCATGTGTATTGATTTTCATTTGACAAGGACACATTTCGGCCCTCGGCTTCTTCGGAGTCCCCTTTATATAGTAAATGGACCGGATTTTTCAGGTTAGGTGGAAGCTTCATTAACTGTAAGTAAATGATAATCATATCATACTTGTAGCATTAACATCATCTTAAGAGAATATTATTATATTGATTATGCAATCAAAGAGTTGAAATGAGGGCTTAAATCTCAGATGATTTTATTGAGGGCTACTGCCTACTACTTATAGAGGGTCCAACCCCTCTTCATATTACATCTAACCGATGTGGGACTAAAGTCCCTTATTTACTCTCAACACTCCCCCTCAAGATGGGCGATAGATATTAATCATCCCCATCTTGTTACATAGCTTTGACAGACTCAATGAACTAAGACCCTTAGTCAGACAGTCTGCCACTTGTTCTTCTGAGCGAACATAGTCAATCTTCAGTATCCCTTGTTCCAGCTTTTCCTTGATGAAGAATCGATCGATCTCGATGTGCTTCGTTCTGTCGTGCTGAACCGGATTGTTCGCTATACTTATCGCAGCTTGACTATCGCTCAGAAGGTGCAATGGTGTCCCCTTGTCTAGCTTCAACTCTGTCAGTAGCATCTTTACCTATAGCAATTCTGATACTCCTAGAGCCATTACTCTGTATTCTGCTTCAGCTGTCGACCATGCTACCACTGACTATTTCTTGCTTCTCCATGAAACCAGGTTTTCTCCTACAAAAACACAGTATCCTGTGGTAGACCTTCTGTCGTCTATGCAGCTTGCCCAGTCTGCATCGCAGTATCCCTCAACATCTGTGCATCCATTCTTCTTGAACCACAGTCCTTTTTTCGGCGTCCCTTTCAGATATCTTAGGATCTGAAATACTGCATCCATATGACCCGTTCTTGGATCATGCATATAGCGGCTTACAACACTTACGACAAATAAGATATCAGGGCGTGTATGCCCTAGATAAATCAGTCTGCCTACTAGCCTTTGATACCTTTCACGATCAATAGGCTTTCCTGCTTCTGCTCCCATCTTGCACTTCTGGTCAATTGGAGAGACTGCTGCTCGGCATCCCAGCATTCCTGTCTCCTTCAGCAGATCTAGTGCATATTTCCTTTGTGAGAGAACAATTTCTTGTTCACCATCACACACCTCGATACCCAAAAAGTATCTCATCTCTCCCAGGTCCTTCACCTCAAACTCTTTGGCGAGTTTCGTCTTCAGCTTAGTGATCTCAACTACATCGTCACCTGTGATCACTATATCATCTACATATACAGCAAGTATAGTAATGTGGCCCCTTGTATGCTGGAGGAAGACAGTATGATCTGTATTTGTCTGATGGTACCCCATGCCAATGACAGCCCTTCTGAATCTGTCAAACCAGGCTCGAGGAGATTGCTTCAGCCCGTACAACGACTTTTTCAGTTTGCACACTTTTCCATGTGACGTTCCTTCACCTGAATCTGACACAGAGTAGCACCCCGGAGGAGTCTCCATGTATACTTCTTCTTGTAGGTCTCCATGGAGAAATGCGTTCTTTACGTCTAACTGGTGTAGCTTCCACCCAAAGTTTACTGCAATGGAGACCAGCGTTCTTACGGTACTCATCTTCGCTACTGGAGCAAAAGTCTCATCATAGTCGATATCATATGTCTGGGTATAGCCTTTTGCAACTAGTCTCGCCTTGTATCGTTCAACTTTTTCTTCTGGTGTCTCCTTCACTGTGTAAACCCATTTGCATCCCACAGCTTTCTTCCCTTCAGGTAATGGCACCAGCTTCCATGTCTTATTTTTCTCTAGTGCCCCAAGTTCTTCCATCATTGCGGCTTTCCATCTTGGATCCTTCTTTGCTTCCTGCCAATTCTTAGGTAAAGAAGTGGAGTCTAACGAAGTGAGGAATGTTTGATAAGTCGGAGAAATATTAGAATAAGATAGGTAGTTGGCGATATCATGTTCATAATCTTTATAACGAATAGGAGCCTTTCCCGCATTAATGCGAGAAGACCTCCTTAAGGGAGCAATGGGTGGTGGAGAAAGCATACCATCCGAATCGGAGAGATCCGATTCCGAATCCGAGCGATCCGGTTCGGGAGTAACATCTTCAGGAGTCGGGGCAGGAGTAGACGAGGGACTTGGCACTATAGGCACAGGGCACGGCACAGTACTGGACCTCTGCTGTCTTCTTCTGTAAACTTGGAGCTCCTTTTCCTTTGTCTGCTTCTCCCCCTGCGTAATGTACGTATTGTCTTCTTCATCCTCCGTATCAGTATCATTGATGCTTTCTCCCCCTTTCTTCCAGTTTGTCACGACAGGACAAGGTACCGATCCGACAACTACGTTTGGACGTACTACCTCCCCCTCACGTCTAACACCCGCTGTGTGAGACGTGTTCCCAAACGCAGAACCTTCGTTCGAACCATAATAAGGTTCCAGCTCTCTGAATGTAACGTCTATGCTTACAAACAGCTTCCGTTCAACCGGGCTCCAGCATACGTAACCCTTTTGTGTCCCGGTGTACCCAACAAAGACACACTTAATTGCTCGAGGATCCAGCTTACCAACGCCAGGCCTGTTATCGTGGACGAAGCATACGCAACCAAATACTTTCGGAGGAACGGTGTACGTGTAGAACCCTAGAGGGAGGGGGTGAATAAGGAAATAAAATATAAACTACAACAATTGATGCAATAAAGGCAATTTAAAGTAAAGAGTAGAAAGATCAAACGCAAACGCAAGGATGTATCCTGGTATCCTCTTTTGAGGCAATCCAGTCCCGGAACTCTCTCCGGCTTTAATCCACTATTATCCAAATAGTACACACGAGTTTGGATCCGAAGAACTCGCCAACTTCAACACGAGTTTGGATCCGAAGACTCGCCAACTTCTACACACGAGTTTTCTTACGAAGGCTCGCCAACTTCAAACAACAGAGAATGAAAGCTTGTTGATCTTCTAACACTTGAAGATCGAAAGTGTACAACTCTTTAATACTCTAGTACTTAGGGAGTGAATGACAATGAAAAGCTTTGGAGAGTATTAATGGTGGAGCTCTTGGTTGTTGGAAAATTTATGAAGGAGTTGGTGAAGAAGCTCAAGAGAGAGAGAGCTTCCTTTTATAAGAAAACCAAGAGTGGGTGGCATTTAATGCTTCTGAATGTACGCAGACCGGCATGCCGTCGGTATGCCGCGGCATACCGCCGGTATGTCGTCCAAATAGTAACGGTCATATTTATGACCGTTCAAGAGCATTAAATGCGGCCATTAATGCATGTCAGATCAAATCGAAAAACTGAGTATTCGAAATTCGGTATACCGCCGGTATGCCGGAGCATACCGCCGGTATGCCGACAGATGTCACAGAAAGTTTTAGAGCTGCTAGAAACGGCATGCCGTCGGTATGCCGTAGCGTACCGTCGGTATGCCGACAAAAAATCACAGCAACTATTGTGTTGCTAAAAACGGCATGCCGCCGGTATGCCGCAGCATGCCGTCGGTATGCCGACATTTCGAGACAGCAACTTTCTGGAGTCCAAAAAGCGGTATGCCGAAGCATACCGTCGGTATGCCGCTTTTTGTCACAGAAACTTTTCTGGACGCGAAAACGGTATACCGCCGGTATGCCAGAGCATACCGCCGGTATGCCGTTCTGAATGACTTGATTTTCGATTTATGCTTTAAGTTATCATCCATCCTTTAGTGATTACAGAAATACCTAGACCAGTACAGACTCGAAGACACTAAGCAGGAAGACGCCGACTTTATGCAGGGAACGCCGGTGACTGCTACAGTCTTCAAGAAGGAGGAAGCCCTTGATCTTCTGAGAAAAAATGAATCTGAAGAACAGAAGACTAAACTATGAAGAAGCTGTTAATTACTCAAAATAAAATGTGCCAACAAACTCCCCCATTTTGATAATTGACAAAATAGAGAGATAGCATCTTCAGGGAGTATCTCCCCCGTAGGTAGACAGCTCCCCCTCAATACGATTTCTCCCCCTTTGTCACTTAGTCAAAGATGGGGATAACTAAAGGAGACAGTGCATAAAAAAAACGAGAGTATAGATAAAAGCATGCAGGAATATATTGAAGTAAGAACGATAATACATGCTTGACCCATACATAGCAATAAGATAAAAGACTCTCCACCATGAGAGTCGGACATCAAAGACAACCATAGATAATGTCCCCGAAGGACAGCAAACACTGAAAACAACCATAAACCGGTCCCCGAAGGACCACTAAAGACAACAAACAGAAAACACACATAAAAACTAGAACCACTAAAACACCGTAACCATCACCAAAGGAAAACCATCCCTAATCCTCTGCCGGATCATCATCACCATCATCATCCTGAGCCTGCTGGAGGGCGCCAAAAGGATCAATGCCGTCCGGGTACATAAACCCATAGGCATTGGGGTCAGAGAAATGCGGGGCCGTGTACATGGGATCCTGAAGATTAAGATCCAGAAAGGCATCCCGGTCTTGCAGAGTGCGCTGGATGAAGTAGCCCTGATCGTGGAAGCGAGACTGGATGAGGGCGCCAAGTCCACGAGTGTGGGTCCGCATCTGCTCCTCCGCCTGGGCCATCCTCAGATCAAAGTGGTGCTGAGTAAGTGGCATATAGCGGCCCGTAGATGGAGGGGTAGATGCAGGGGCAGCAGGAGTGGAACCCGGTTGCTCTTGGGAAGAGGAAGCACGGGAAGAAGAGGCGCCAGCAAGGGTACGAGAAACAGCAAGAAATGAGGGGACCCCATCCGAGGAGCAGAGAGACAAGTCAACTTGTTTGGCCTCCATAAGCAAGGTGATGAAAGAGCCATAGTAGAGGTTCTGCTTCCCGGAAGGCAAGGTACGCCGGAATTGCAAAAGCAGAGTCTTTGGGAAGGAAAAACGCTTCCGGGCATAGAGATGATACATGAGGACAAGAGCATCACCGGTGATTGCGTCATAGTTCTCGCCCTTTGGGAACAGAGTGTGGCACACGATACGATGGAGCTCGTAGTAGAATGGCTCCAGCTGGGCTGAGAGGGCCGGAATGGCAGGAGGGTTGGGACCCTTACAGATGATACGGCAGAAGTCGTCGAAAGGAGACGCCGCGGATGAGGTGAGAGCACCCAAAAGAGGTAACGCATCCCCTCTGTCCGGGACGCCCAAGATGGCCCCCACTTCCTTGGATGTGAGACGGAAGTGGCGGTCATTGACCATGGATTGGATGGCGGTAGGGTCGTCGTCATCCCCTCGCATGTTGCAGTAGAAAAGGCGGACAGCAGCAGAGTAGACAGGAATTTGCCGCCGAAGAAGGGAGGAGAGACCGGCATCGTCAAACAACGGGACGTGACCGGGGAAGAGGTTCCAGTTGATAGCCCGTCCTTTGAATACGTTCTGGTTGACGAAATGCTGGAACCAAAGCTCAGCCGCCAAAGCGTTGGAGAAAACGCGTTGGCCAAAGCCGGAGGGTAGCGCCACCGGGACGAAAGGGTTGAAAGAGGAGGAAGAGGATCGGGGGCGCTTAGGGTTGGCCATGAAGAAGGATTTTGGGCTTTGGTGTGAGAGGAAGAAGTAGTAGTGGAGGAGAAGGAAGAAGGAGGGTTTTTAAAGAAGAGGGGGAATATGAAGAGTTGAGTTTGAAAAAGGGTGGGGAGGAGGGAACGGTTAAAGAGGAAGGGTGATGGGGTAGTTGAAAGGGTGATGGGGTGAATTGATGTGTGGAGTAAAAAGAGGAGAGAAAAGGGGAGGGTGATAAGAAGGGTAATTAAGAGGAGGGGAGTTGAGGAGATGGGTAGTTAATGAGGGATTTGATGGAAGAGAGGGAATAAAGATAGGATGGAAGGAATAAAGATAAAGGAGTGGGCCCGCATATCAGTTCCGGATTCAAGTCCGCCGCCATCCGGCATGCCGGCGGTATACCGACGTGTACCGACGGTATGCCGAAAATCGAAACAGAACATCATCTTGATTCAAAAACGGCATGCCGGCGATATGCCGTAGTGTACCGACGGTATGCCGAAAATCGAAACAGAACAAAATTCTGCTTCGAAAAACGGCATGCCGCCGGTATACCGCAGTATACCGTCGGTGTGCCGGACAAAAAGAAAGGTTATGGATCAAAGGATAAAATGCCTAGTTCACGGCAAAGGAAAGAGAAGCGGTCTTCCGGGAGAGGCTTAGTGAAGATATCGGCTAATTGATAAGTAGTATCAATAAATTCAAGACGGATATCTCCTTTCTGCTGATGGTCACGAAGAAAATGGTGTCTAATTTCTATGTGCTTCGTGCGTGAGTGACAAATCGGGTTTTTCGTGAGATTGATAGAGCTAGTGTTATCACATTTAATAGAGGTGCAAGAATGAGAAATGCCGTAATCTAAAAGTGTTTGTGACATCCAAAGAATTTGTGCACAACAACAACCAGCCGCAATATACTCTGCCTCAGTGGTGGAGAGAGCGACAGAGTTTTGCTTCTTACTGAACCACGATACTAAGGACTTCCCGAGGAATTGACATGTGCCACTAGTGCTTTTTCGGTCAATCTTGCATCCGGCAAAATCAGCATCCGAAAAGCCGTGAAGCTCAAAGGATGAGGATTTCGGATACCAAAGACCCATGTTAATGGTGCCTTTGAGATAACGAAAAATGCGCTTAACGGCACTCAAATGTGATTCCTTTGGATTGGCTTGATATCGTGCACACAAGCAAACACTAAACATGATATCCGGACGGCTAGCCGTTAAATAAAGTAAGCTACCGATCATACCTCTATACTTACGAATGTCGACCGATGTGCCATCTTCATCATTGTCAAGCTTGGTCGTTGTAGCCATAGGGGTCCTCATTGATTTGGATGAGTCAAGGTCGAAACGCTTGAGGAGGTCCTTTGTATATTTTGCTTGATTGATGAAGGTCCTTTAGGCCCTTGTTTGATTTGTAACCCCAAGAAGAAGGAGAGTTCAACCATCATACTCATTTCGAACTCTTCCTGCATAACTTTGGCAAATTCTACACAAAGAGTGTTATTTGTAGAACCAAAGATGATATCATCAACGTAAATTTGAACTAATAAGAGAGTTCCATTATGGGATTTAATAAAAAGTGTGGTGTCAACTTTTCCCTTTGAAAAATCGTGAGAGACAAGAAAAGAGCTAAGACGCTCATACCAAGCACGTGGAGCTTGTTTGAGGCCATAAAGGGCTTTATGGAGTTTGAAAACGTGGTTAGGAAATTGAAAGTCTTCAAAACCGGGAGGTTGTTTAACATAAACTTCCTCCTTAATAATACCATTAAGAAAAGCACTTTTAACATCCATTTGAAATAGCTTAAAGTCATTAAAGCAAGCAAATGCACAAAGCATACGAATGGATTCAAGACGTGCAACCGGAGCATAGGTTTCGTCGTAGTCAATGCCTTCCTCTTGGTTATATCCTTGAGCAACCAATCGGGCTTTGTTACGAGTCACTAACCCATCTTCATTTAGCTTGTTGCGAAACACCCATTTAGTTCCAATAATGGGATGATTGCTAGGTTTTGGGACAAGTTCCCAAACCTTGCTTCGCTCAAATTGATTAAGCTCCTCTTGCATAGCTATCATCCAAAATTCATCAAGAAAAGCATCATTAACATTTTTAGGCTCTATTTGAGAGATAAAAGCCACATTGGCACAAAGATCACGAGTGGCGGATCTTGTACTAACACTTGAGGAAGGATCCCCAATGATAAGCTCCTTAGGATGATTGGTGACAAATCTCCATTCTCTTGGGAGATCCTTTGGAGGAGGCTCGAGAGGAGGAGACTCTTTTGATGGGGTCACAACTTCATTGTTAGATGAAGAAGGACGATCCTCAATAGAGGAGTTCTCCAATCCAAACGAGATGTCATCAATATCCTCGGAAGAGGAGAATGTAGAAGAGTTGAGCTCATTAAAAGAGACATTGATTGACTCTTCGACAACAAGACTTCTTTTATTAAAAACACGAAAACCTTTGCTATGAGTAGAGTATCCAAGGAATATTCCTTCATAGGCTTTTTCTTCAAACTTGCCTAGGTTATCCTTGGTATTCAAAATAAAACAATTGCAACCAAAAACCTTAAAATATTCAATAGAAGGAATTTTGTTAAACCAAAGCTCATAAGGAGTCTTCTTAGTAATAGGTCTAATTAAGACCCTATTAATAACATGACACGCCGTATTAACGGCTTTCGCCCAAAAATATTGGGGGAGCTTGTATTGGTTTAACATGACCCGGGCCATATCGCCAAGGGTTCTATTCTTTCTCTCCACAACACCATTTTGTTGAGGAGTACGGGGACAAGCAAATTCATGTCCAAAATCATTCTTTTCACAAAATCTTTTGAAATCAACATTATCAAATTCACCTCCATGATCACTCCTAATTTTGTTAATGGAAAAAACCTTTCTCATTTTGAACACGTTTACAAAAAGCAACAAATTCACGAAAGGTATCACTTTTGCAAGCAAGAAAAATAACCCAAGTAAATCTCGAAAAATCATCAACTAAAACAAAAGCATAAAGTTTGCCACCAAGGCTAGCTACTCTACTAGGCCCAAAGAGATCCATATGAATAAGTTGGAGGGGTCTAGAGGTACTCACAGAGTTGATGGATTTGAAAGATGACTTGGTCAACTTACTTTTCTCGCATTCTTCACATACCATATCCTTCTTGAAAGGGATGCTAGGAAGTCCTCGTACAAGCTTCTTGGAGGCGAGGCGAGAGATGGTATCCATGTTGGCGTGTCCAAGCCTCATGTGCCAAAGCCAACTCTCATCGTTCTTTGCAACTAGGCACCTGTCATTGTTAGTACCTTCAACAAGATAAAGAACATAAATATTGTTTTCTCTAATGCCTTCATACACAATAGTTCCATTGGAGCTATCGGTAATGTAGCATTTGAGTTTAACAAACTTGATATCATAACCATTATCGGTAAGGTGGCTAATACTTAAAAGATTATGCTTGAGATTAGTAACAAGACAAACATTATTAATACAAGGGTAAGGAGGAGAACCGATATTACCATTTCCAATAATATAACCTTTAAGATTGTTACCGAAGGAGACGTGTCCTTCTTTCTTCATCGATAGCGTTGTAAAAAGTGAAGCATCACCGGTCATGTGCCGTGAACAACCGCTATCGAGAATCCATTTGCTTCTAGCATGAGAAGGATTCGTCACCTACAACATAAGTTGAAGATGAACATTTTGGTACCCATGATCTTATGGGTCCATGAGTGTTAGTCTTAGGAACCCACTTAAGAACTCTCATGTCAACTTGTTTTCTTGTATAACAAAAGTTAGAAGTGTGACCTACCAAACCACAATAATTGCACATCAAGGAAGATTTAGAAGAAGAAGTGTGAGTGTTGTGCATGTGTGAGTTACTAGTGTGAGAAGTTCTACCATGAGTGTTATGATGATAGTAAAAAGCATGATGAGAGGTGTTCTTCTTGACAAAGGGTCCTTTTCTTATGTTAGAAAAGGAGTTGTGTGTAGTGTTCATGTAATGATTGTGCCTAGCATTGTGATGAGTGTGAGGGTGTTTTGGAGCATGCATGTGAGTGGTATTCTTATTACCTAAATTCTTACTTCGTGTAAGAAGATCATTATACTTAATAGAGGTGGAATATTCTCTTCTATTAGCATCTTGACATTTGCGCATGGCAAATTCATAGGAGCTTCTCATGGATTGAATCTCATCATCCTTTTTCTTGATGGTGTCAAGAGATTCTTGAAATTTGAGTCGCAAAGACTCCATTTCATCCGTGTCGGAAATAGGAGATTTTCCCTTCACATCAATGATGATGTTTGAGAGCCTCTCTACTTCAAGTTGAAGAGCCTCAACCTCCTTGAGAGATTTCTTGTATTTATTCCGAACACCTTTGTGTTCTTCATGTAATTCAAGAATGGCTTTCTCCAAATCATCATAGGTAAGAGTGTTTAAAGAAAAATCATCAAGTACCTCATCGGTTGCCATGAGACAGACGTTGGCATTGTGTTTGCACTCCTTGTCGTTGTCGGAGTCGCTTGCGTCGCTTTCACACCAAATGCTAGTGTTGGCGAACTTTCTAGAGGATGAGCTTCCCTTGCTAGGTTTCTCGTACTTGCTTGAGTCTTTTCGTATCATCGGACAATCCCTCTTGATGTGTCCGGGTCTTCTGCATTGATAGCACGCCGGGTCTTCTTCATTGTCCCGTCTAGAGCGGTTGGCCTTGTTGAACTTTAAGAACTTCCGGAAGTGCTTAGCTGTGAGAGCTATTTCTTCATCGTCATCCGACTCATTGTCGTCGGAGCTATCCTTGGAGTAGGACCTTGAAGCTTTGAGAGCGAGAGTCTTCTCTTTTTCTTTGGTCTTCTCCTTCTCCTTCTCTTGAATGGAGGATTCCTCTTGATCCTTCATGTCGAGCTCGTGAGTCATTAGCTTACCCATGAGGGTCTCTAGGTTCATGACGGTTAGATCGTTCCCCTCAATGATTGCGGTAGCTTTAGGACTCCAAGCTTTCGTCAATCCTCTAAGAATTTTCCTTATCTTTTCATGAGCGGGATATTCCTTTCCAAGAGAAGAGGGAGGGTTAATAATGTCACCAAAACGAGTAAACATGCTAGCAATAGATTCATCATGCTTCATTTTAAAAGACTCATATTCTTGCGTTAGTCTACTAATCTTGGATTCCTTCACTTGTGAAGTTCCCTCGTGAGTGACTTCAAGTAACTTCCAAATCTCATTGGAAGTCTTGCAAGTAGAGATCCGATTGAATTCACTACTGTCAAGGGCACAGTAAAGAGCATTCATTGCCTTGGCATCTCGACAAGCAAGCTTCTTAATGTTTTCGGCAAGTGTTTCCCGAAGGGTGTCAGAAGCAATATCCTCAATAGCTCTGGAAGGAGTAGGAAGGCCATTTATCACGCAATCCCATAAGTCGAAATCTATGGACTTGAGATAAATGCCCATCCTAATCTTCCAGTAGTTATAGTTGGTACCATCAAATCGGGGAGACCTATTTGTGGAGTGTCCCTCATTGTGAAACGTGTTGACGCTAGGGTTAGAGGCCATGGATCACTCATGGAAGTAAATCCAAATCAAGAGAACAAAGCTCTGATACCAATTGTAGAACCCTAGAGGGGGGGGGGGTGAATAGGGAAATAAAATATAAACTACAACAATTGATGCAATAAAGGCAATTTAAAATAAAGAGTAGAAAGATCAAACGCAAACGCAAGGATGTATCCTGGTATCCTCTTTTGAGGCAATCCAGTCCCGGAACTCTCTCCGGCTTTAATCCACTATTATCCAAATAGTACACACGAGTTTGGATCCGAAGAACTCGCCAACTTCAACACGAGTTTGGATCCGAAGACTCGCCAACTTCTACACACGAGTTTTCTTACGAAGGCTCGCCAACTTCAAACAACAGAGAATGAAAGCTTGTTGATCTTCTAACACTTGAAGATCGAAAGTGTACAACTCTTTAATACTCTAGCACTTAGGGAGTGAATGACAATGAAAAGCTTTGGAGAGTATTAATGGTGGAGCTCTTGGTTGTTGGAAAATTTATGAAGGAGTTGGTGAAGAAGCTCAAGAGAGAGAGAGCTTCCTTTTATAAGAAAACCAAGAGTGGGTGGCATTTAATGCTTCTGAATGTACGCAGACCGGCATGCCGTCGGTATGCCGCGGCATACCGCCGGTATGCCGTCCAAATAGTAACGGTCATATTTATGACCGTTCAAGAGCATTAAATGCGACCATTAATGCATGTCAGATCAAATCGAAAAACTGAGTATTCGAAATTCAGTATACCGCCGGTATGCCGGAGCATACCGCCGGTATGCCGACAGATGTCACAGAAAGTTTTAGAGCTGCTAGAAACGGCATGCCGCCGGTATGCCGTAGCGTACCGTCGGTATGCCGACAAAAAATCACAGCAACTATTGTGTTGCTAAAAACGACATGCCGCCGGTATGCCACAGCATGCCGTCGGTATGCCGACATTTCGAGACAGCAACTTTCTGGAGTCCAAAAAGCGGTATGCCGCCGGTATGCCGAAGCATACCGTCGGTATGCCGCTTTTGTCACAGAAACTTTTCTGGACGCGAAAACGGTATACCGCCGGTATGCCAGAGCATACCGTCGGTATGCCATTCTGAATGACTTGATTTTCGATTTATGCTTTAAGTTATCATCCATCCTTTAGTGATTACAGAAATACCTAGACCAGTACAGACTCGAAGACACTAAGCAGGAAGACGCCGACTTTATGCAGGGAACGCCGGTGACTGCTACAGTCTTCAAGAAGGAGGAAGCCCTTGATCTTCTGAGAAAAAATGAATCTGAAGAACAGAAGACTAAACTACGAATAAGCTGTTAATTACTCAAAATAAAATGTGCCAACAGTACGCAGTTGTCCCCGTGAGCATTTCCAAAGGCGTCTTCCAGTCCAGTAATTGAGAGGGCATCCTGTTGATGAGATAAGAGGCTGTCAAGACAGTCTGCCCCCACAAAAATTTAGGGACATTCATAGCCAGCATCATTGTCCGAGCTACCTCTAGCAGGTGCCTATTCTTTCGTTCGGCAACACCATTTTGAGCCGGTGTATATGCACAAGAGGTTTGATGCAGTATACCATGAGAGGATAAATACGCAGCAAACCTCCTATGGGTATATTCCGTCCCATTATCCGACCGGAAACACTTAACACGAGCATTATACTGTGTCTTCACCAGTTGATGGAGGCTTTGAAATGCCTCAAAAACATCACTTTTATTCTTCAACAGGTAGACCCACGTTACGCGGGTAGAGCAGTCAATAAAAGTAACAAACCATCTATAACCGTTAACACCGTTTGTAAGACAAGGGCCCCACACATCGGAATGAATCATATCAAAAGTAGCAGAACATCGATGCCCAGAACTCACATAGGAGCTTCGGGTATGTTTCTCCAACTCACAAGCATCACAAACTAACAACTCTTTATTTGCTTTTTGATATAAAGACGGATACAGTCGATTAATAACGGGAAAAGAAGAATGTCCTACACGCTGATGGTGGAGGAGCAGCTCGGCTTCGACACTTCGACTTCAGACTTCCAGTTGTGCATCTGCAACCAAAGATGCCAGTGCTCTATCCAGACCGTTCCTGTCCAAGTACCATAGACCCTTATGCCATGTGCCAGTGCCTAGTCGTCTCACCGTTCCCTTCTCCTGAAAAGTTACCTTAGGAATATCAAAGGAAACAATACAGTTTAGATCAAGGATAATGGCGCTAATGGATATAAGATTGACAGGAAAGGAAGGAGCATGTAAGACATTAGATAGAGTGATGGAAGGAGTGCAATCAACAGTGTCTTTACCCGTAACAGGCCTGGAGGTAGGCACGGGGGGGGGGGGGGGTTACTGCTGGATGGGGGGGGGGGGCGGGTTACTGCTGGATGGGGGGGGGGGGGGCGGGTTACTGCTGGATGGGGGGGGGGCGGGGTGCTGCTGAGAGGGAGGAGGAGGGGGGGCGGGGTACTGCTGAGAGGAGGGGGTGGGGGGGTCGACGGGGGGGGGGGAGGGGGGGTGCAGGGGGGTCGGCAGGGGGGGTCGGCAGTAGGGAGCAGGGAGGGGCAGGAGGGTCGACGGGGGGGGGGGGGGGCGGGGGGAGGGTCGGCGATAGGGGGGAGGGTCGGCGACAAGGGGACGTCGACAGAGGACGTTGGCAGGGGGGCGTCGGTAGGGGGGTGCAGGGGGGGTGGTGTCTGGCGGCTAGGGTTTGTGGAGGAGAGGGGAAGGAGTGGCTCTGATACCAAGTTGAAATGAGGGCTTAAATCTCAGATGATTTTATTGAGGGCTACTGCCTACTACTTATAGAGGGTCCAACCCCTCTTCATATTACATCTAACCGATGTGGGACTAAAGTCCCTTATTTACTCTCAACACAAAGTATTATATCGATTATGCAATCGAAGTCTGCATCCATCTTCGTCTGAAATAAAATATCTTCTTTTTGAAGGTTTGCAAAGTGGCTCCTATTCCTGGGGAGACAAAAGTGTGGCAGTACATTACGCTTACCAAGAAGATCTTCCTTATCGACTGTCCTGGAGTTGTCTACCAAAACAAGGACTCCGAAACAGATATTGTCCTTAAAGGCGTGGTATATATATCACAGTCCCTTTGTACATCTTCGAAGCATTTCTTCTTTCTGTGGAAGGTCTTTTATTTGATGCCTCAACAATTTACGATTGATATTGTCAGTCTTTTCACTTCATAACTATTGCTTGAATATCTTTTGTAGAAGGATTGTGGCGAGTAATAGCGAAAATATCCTTTTACGTGTAAGGACGTAAATAAAGTATATATGAAATGTAAGTTCTATCAGAAGTCCAACTGTCCAAGAGAAATGAGGTACAATACATATATATGAACAAGAGATATGTAGGAGTGATGGTTTTTGTTATATTTAGTATCAATCATTCATCACAATGGAGAGATTGAGAAGGATGTCATGTATAGAAATAAAACACGATGATTGAAAAAAAAAGAGTGCTTCTGAAGTACTTTGTGATTGTAAGTTCCCTTTGAAGTTGAAATGGAAATTCTCTATCATGCTCAGTATGTTGGACAATTAAGAAACGTTTCCAGAAAGTTAGTGTATCCGAAATGAGAATGCTAAGATGGATGAGTTACAATATATTAAAATTTTAAAAGATGATAAGAAGTGGATTTGTTCGTGGGAAGACGTGTGGCGACAATTGAGGACAAGATTATAGAAATTTGTTGATTGTGTTTTGGGCATGTGCGTCGTGCTTTGGACATGTACAACTCAGATAGGAGTGTCCACAAGTCGGATTGCTGATGGGGGTGTCAACAAGTAGGATTCTGGTCGGGTTTATATAAGATCCGAACCTGAATCCTTTAAATTCGGGCCAAATTCCTTTCCTTTTTGGATTCTAGTCGGCTTTCGGATTTGACATAAGACATTTAAATGTTTATTTATTTCAAAATATTTTTAATTTTTAATTTTTTACTTCTTCGACAACAATTTGGATGATTTTCGTATGTGATATATTGTTGAGTATTGATTTATCTAATATTTGATAGAACATAAGTTCTCAATAAAATATATATGATAATCACTATATTTGTTATATGTAAATTGGTTAGAGGTTTGTTATCGCTTTTCGTGTTCGATTGGAGCTATATCCAAACCCTAACCAAATCAAGGATTTCGGGTTTACTTTTTGGATCCAAACCCTATAATTCTTAAACAATCATGTTGGTTTATCGGGTATCGGTTACCATTGATAGCCTTAAATGCTGGCCAATAAATGCTTTGATAAAGAGGGATAAGGTACTAGTTAAACGAGCCTACAAGACTAGAGGTAGGCCTAAATGATCATGTATTTGAGTTGAAAGAATGATATGATTTTTGTTCGTATTACAGAGAAACATGATTCTTAACAAAGCCGAATGTAAGAAAATGATTTAAACGCTCAACCCAAAAATTTGGGATGAAGGGCTTGTTGTTATATATACAAAGAGTTAGTGGCCAATGATCTATGACCCATAAGTAAAGATAGTAGAGAATTATATATGTTCCGCACACACTTTTCACAAACCCTTGCGGCCTTCCAAACCCCACCTTGCACCTATAACTAAGTTATTATCTTCTAAAACACCTAGAGAAGTCTTCCATAGGTATGACTTCTCGGTTCACCCTTAATCCAAACGTGATGGCTTCCCGGGCCACAACCTCGGCATGAAAAACCCTAATGTATAGATCGGATATGGGATGACCTGATAAGAGTTTGATTGTTTATATTTGAGTCGTCAAGTGTTATATGCACACTAACCATTTTGGCAAGTGGGTCGGGTGATGTGCACACTAAACCATTTTAGCAAGTGGGTCGGGTTATGTCCTTGTGATGTTGTGGATTGGGTCGTACAAATGGTAACGGAGCTACCTAGAGGATCATGTTCTACTAGGATGAGCCAGGGCCATTTGCATGGGCTGCAACTTGCAATGGGAGATGTTCATATTTGAGTGGGAAGATTACGAAATCCTAATATTTAGCCGCATATCAGATATTGGATGAAAGTTTGATTGTTTTATATTTGAGTGCTTGGGTCTTCAATGTACATTTGAGTAAACCATTTTGGCAGGTATGCCAAGTGATATGCACATGTGGCCCATGCATAGGTCATGTCCTTCTTGTTGGCCCGTGGATTGGGGTGTGGCAATTGTGATGACCTCTAGGAGAATAATTATTCAATGGCGAGGCCTCGTCGTTGATATAATGATGGTAACTTGTCACTTGATGCTTTACCATGCTCAACACTGTTGCTCAATTTGTTCAATTTATGTCTATTAATTTTCAATCGAGGTCCTATGGGACAATGTATCCTATGATGCACGATACAATAATCAAACAAATTAATATAGGATATGTTGCATGTATTTCAATTTGACAAACTAGATATGTGGTCGCACACTCATTTTGAGCTAGAAACTTGCCCCCGATCTCGAGGATCGACATCTAGTGAAGAGCATGACCTGAGGTCATATAAAAACAAACTGACCATGAGACATCTAAAGATTTTTTATACATGTAGAATATAAGGAGAGATTTGTTGCTAATTGCTATTATACAAATTTTATTCCAGTTTCAAATACTTCTTCTGAGTTATCGGTATCATCAGTTTTCTGGTCAAAGTTTCGGAGGTCTTGGTTTTGAAAAGCCAAAAAATAATAAGAAATTATTTGAAAAACTAGAAAATATTTAATACATTTAGGCATAATGTTATATATTATTTTTTGTGGCCCGTTAGTTTTTAATGGAATAAATATATATTGTTGTTTATTATTTGGTTTTAAACAAAGTACTCCACAAAAGAGAGTTTTCAATGGAATAATATTAAAATGTAGGAACCTTGTGAATTTATAGTATACAACTTTGACAAATGGTATTTGTTACATTGCGTTGATAAAGAATTTTATCGGCACACTGTACAATGATGATCTTCGCCAATATATCATTCTATACTTGTCTCAATATCGAATTGAACATGCCAACCACTATTCAATAAAGCCGATACATATCGCTGCCAACCTTGTACTGAGCGGGGTTCCAACGTGCCAACTGACCTTCTAGACTCTCTAGGTTTTATGGCATGGTCCTCTTGCTCGAAGTTACCTTGACCAGAGAGTTCACACTTGAACAGAGCTGGATTTAGGTCAAATGACGGCAAAGAAACTCCAAAGTTTTCTTCTTTTTGGAGTTTCTTATGCTACATAACTGCTCCCAAACTATTGGGAGAACTCAAGTTGAAGGTGATGATGATGATATATGTTCTGATTTCTTTGCTTGGTTGGTTTACGCTTATTTATAACACAGTTGATTGAAGATTTTCTGAAGCTGTATAAATAGTGTTTTCTTTTGTGCAATATACATGTTTTTTCTTCACTTTGAGTACAGTCACCTTGAGACCTTCATAAACAATATTGTGCATATACCTTCAGTTTATGATAGGAACACTCGTGAACTTTAGAGTGGCATATACCAGACATTATGTAGAAATCCTACGTGTGATTAACTCTGTTTTTGATTTATACAACCTCAGCAATACCCATTGGAAAAATCTTAGGCAATATGCCCAATCTTTTTCACGAGCCTTTGCCTTTTTTCCTCCAAGCATTTGAAAGATACTGGTTTGGTGCTTCTGTCTATGGCTAACTCATAAATCCTAATATCTATCTCTAATTCTTTGGTTGTATCTAGGTACGTGTTGAAAACTTGGAAGATGCTTCTGAACACATAGGAGAGGTTCTGAGACGAGTGAAAAAGGAGCACCTGCGAAGGGTGTCAGGACCCGCACCCGGATATACGGATACGAATACGTGGGCCACGTCCAACCTACGCCGCAGTATCGACGGTAGAGCGCTGTCAAGTACCCTATACTAACTACAACATCTAAAGATCCAAAACTAGAAAAAGTACTCATTGTTAGATATTCTTCAATTTCTTCGGATATAAATCTGCAATAAAATAAAATTAATTAAATTGTTACCGGCCTCCGGGAAAGTCGTGCACATAGCACTGCCCTAAGAGTTAGCTCGGGTCTATGTGCAGACCGTATCCGAACGCTCCTAGTGGTAAAATCTTCGTTCCACCGGAATCTCTTTGCCGCACACGACTCGGAGAGAGCGACCCCGACTTAGCTCTGCCCAGAGCAACGAAATGAAGAACAGCAGCGAAAAAACAAAGGAGACAAGAATTGTAGAGAGTTCCGAGGAGATTATTTTTTCTGTGTAGAGAAGAAGGAGAATGGAACAGTATATATAGGCTGTTGGACAATTACACCAACGGACAGAAATTAAAGAGGTTTTAATTCGGATGTTTAAGAAGACAATTATGTTACGTTTACAGCACATGGTTCATTGAACCTGGACGGATATCAAGATCCAACCGTTACAGAATTTAAAAGGTATAGTAACGGTCAGAATTTTTAATAGGAGCAAAAAGATTTTTGGGTCTCATCCCGAACCCGGAGAAGGAATCGGATCGACATTCGGCGTCCGCAGATGTGGGCACGTGTCCGCACCCGTTACGCGCCGAACCGAACCGAACCGAGCCGAGCCGGGCCGGACGGCGGCGGCGGCGCGCGCGTGTGGTCCATGGATCTCCTACACACTACTTTTAGTGAAGCAAAGGAAGCACAAGTAATATGAGCACAAGCTTGAACCCATGCTTGGCCGATGTGGGACTAATATTTTTGTGGTGCTTGAGCTTTTGCTCACAGCAACCAACAATCCCCTTCCCCAAAAGCTCAAGCTCAAAAATAATAGGAGGAAGGAAAGATACAAGGGAAGTAAGAGAATTTCTGGACAGTTGTATACTATGCATAAATGAGATGGATTACATCCTTGAATATCACGTAGTGACTATTTTCTTTGTCTGAAGAAGAGCTTGATGGACTATGCCTTGAATCAGTCTTCTTGAACCAGACTCAGATAATAGCACATATAGTACGCTAGAGGTACTTGGGTCTATCGGGTGGCGCATTTGGTTGGCCATGCGCACTTTTACACATTCATGAGAGTTGTCTAGGATCGCCCTGTCCTATAGTCGCGGCCCTCACGACCTTTCATATAGGTAAGTCCTTAAGGGTTGGTGATAGGAATCAACCCTGCATATTATGCTTGGACTTATTAAGAGTTTTAACTCAACCTATCCATATCACAAAAAGAACACTGTCACCATAGGGATGAGGTATGAATGTACACATGTACAGCCTCCTGGGCTTTTATTTTAAAGAGAATTTAATCTTAGGTCAGTGTTCCATAATAGTCACCTAGTCCAGCTTGTTTCTACCCATTGAACCGGCTTCTTGGGATCTCCAGTCAGACTCGGTTGGGTTGCCACTGCTGGTGACTATACTATGGGCTTAACCCCATCCCCCTCGATGATTCTAGGATCAATGTCCTAGACAGACCCTTCGTCAAGTGGTCTGCAAGGTTCTTTTCTGACTTTATATAGTCAAGAACCACATATTTGCCCAATAGGCTCTTTATTGACTTGAAGCGCAGCTGCAGGTGCCTGTTCATCTTAGCATTCACAGAATCATGCTTTAGTAGTTCTATAACAGATTTATTATCACAGTTTATAGAAATTGCAAGAACATGATGAACAGAAATAGGTATATGCATAACAAGATTTCTAAGCCATTCGGCCTCTGTACATGTAGTATCCAAAGCTATCATTTCAGAGTCCATTGTACTTTTGGCTATGATAGTTTGTTTACATGATCCCCAGGAGATTGCAGCTCCTGCTAGGGTAAAAACATATCCAGTAGTGGATTTCACATCATGTGAATCAGTTACCCAATTTGCATCGGAGTAACCTTCTATGATATCAGGGTGTCTAGTATAATGAAGTTTATAATCTAGAGTTCCCTTAAGATATCTAAATACTCTGTCCAATGCAGTCCAATGCGACTGATTTGGGTTACTAGTATATCTACTTAGTCTCCCAATAGCAAAAGCAATATCAGGTCTGGTCCTATTTGTTATATACATAAGGGACCCTATCATCTGTGAATATTTATGTTGTTCTATAGGAGATCCTTCATTCTTCTTGAGAACAACATTGCTATCATATGGAGTAAGGACAGGTTTTTTGTCAAAGTACTCAAACTTTCTTAGCATTTTCTCAATTGAATATGCTAAGGATAGAGTATAACCTTCTTTGCATTTGGATACTTGCATTCCTAGAATCAGGTTTGCCTCACCTAGGTCTTTCATATCAAACTGGTTAGATAAATAATTTTTAGTGTTATTTATCAGTTCCAGTGAAGATCCTAGAATAAGGATATAATCAACATACAAGCATAAAATAACACAACTTTCATTTATATTTTTAGAATACAAATATTTGTCATATTCATTTGGTACAAAACCAAATTCTATAATGACTTTGTCAAATTTGTTGTGCCATTGCTTGGGTGCTTGTTTTAGGCCATAAAGAGATTTTACTAATCTACAAACCTTCTTTTCTTGACCTTTAGCAATAAAACCTTCAGGTTGCTCCATATAAATTTCTTCTTCTAAATCTCCATTTAGAAATGCTGTCTTTACATCCATTTGATGGATCAGCAAGTCATGAATGGAAGCTAAAGCTATAAGGGTTCTAATATAAGATATTCTAGCTACAGGAGAGTAGGTATCAAAATAATCTAATCCTTTCTTCTGGGTAAATCCTTTGGCCACTAATCTAGCCTTATATTTTTCTATGGTACCATCGGCTCTAAGTTTCTTCTTAAAGATCCACTTGCAACCTATTGGTTTGCTGCCTAAAGGAAGGTCTGCTAAAAACCAAGTATTGTTCTCCATGATGGAGTTGTACTCATTGTTAATAGCTTCTTTCCAGAAAGGGACATCAGGAGAGGATATGGCTTCTTCATAAGTTGAGGGATCACCTTCTATCAAAAATGTGAAGAATCCTTCTCCTAAATTCTTTTCAATCCTTTCTCTTTTACTCCTTCTAGGTTCTATGACTTGTTCAGGTTGAGAACTGGGTACTGGATCATAAGAACTAGTAGATGGAATGAGAGAAGGGTTAGAGGAAGATGAATGGTTTCTATCCTTGAAAGGAAAAATATTCTCAAAGTAAACTGCATCTCTAGCTTCAATGATTGTGTTACTAGAGATTTCATTTACTTCAGAATGGGTTACGAGAAATCTATTGGCATTACTATCTAGGGCATATCCTATGAATACAACATCTACAGTCTTAGGTCCTATCTTTCTCTTTTTGGGTTCAGGAATTCCTACTTTAGCTAGACATCCCCAAACTTTGAGGTAATTAATCCTAGGGGTCCGACCTTTCCATAACTCATATGGTGTCTTATCATTAGTCTTACTGGGTATCCTATTAAGAATATAACAGGCTGACAATAAGGCTTCTCCCCAAAGATTATCAGGGGCACCTGAGCTGAGAAGCATGGCATTGACCATATCTAAAAGAGTGCGATTCTTCCTTTCAGCAACTCCATTGGATTGTGATGAATAAGGAGCAGTTACCTCATGAATAATTCCGTGCTCTTCACAGAAGTTAGTCATTTCATTTGAGGTATACTCTCCACCACGGTCTGATCTAAGGATCTTAATCTTCCTATCCAACTGGTTCTCAGCTTCAGATTTATAGACCTTGAATCTGTCTAGAACTTCATCTTTGGTCTTAAGGAGGTAGGTATAACAATACTTTGAATGATCATCTATAAAAGTAACAAAGTATTTCCTACCACCTCGGGTCAAAACCCTATTGGAATCACAAACATCACTATGAATAAGTTCTAGGAGTTCAGAATCTCTATAGACAGATTTGAAAGGTAATCTAGTGTGTTTGGCTTGAACACAACGACTTTCCCGGAGGCCAATAACAATTTAATTAATTTTATTTTATTGCAGATTTATATCCGAAGAAATTGAAGAATATCTAACAATCTAAGAGTTAGCTCGGGTCTATGTGCAGACCGTATCCGAACGCTCCTAGTGGTAAAATTCCCGCTCCACCGAAATCTCTTTGCCGCACACGACTCGGAGAGAGCGACCCCGACTTAGCTCTGCCCAGAGCAACGAAATGAAGAACAGCAGCGAAAAAACGAAGGAGACAAGAATTGTAGAGAGTTCCGAGGAGATTATTTTTTCTGTGTACAGAAGAAGGAGAATGGAACAGTATATATAGGCTGTTGGACAATTACACCAACGGACAGAAATTAAAGAGGTTTTAATTCGGATGTTTAAGAAGACAATTATGTTACGTTTACAGCACATGGTTCATTGAACCTGGACGGATATCAAGATCCAACCGTTACAGAATTTAAAAGGTATAGTAACGGTCAGAATTTTTAATAGGAGAAAAAAGATTTTTGGGTCTCATCCCGAACCCGGAGAAGGAATCGGATCGGCATTCGACGCCCACAGATGTGGGCACGTGCCCGCACCCGTTACGCGCCGAACCGAACCGAACCGAGCCGAGCCGGGCCGGACGGCGGCGGCGGCGCGCGCGTGTGGCCCATGGATCTCCTGCACACTACTTTTAGTGAAGCAAAGGAAGCACAAGTAATATGAGCACAAGCTTGAACCCATGCTTGGCCGATGTGGGACTAATATTTTTGTGGTACTTGAGCTTTTGCTCACTGCAACCAACACTCATGTCACATCACGAAAACTAAGGAAGATAAGACAAGAAATAATAACAATATCACTAGAACAACTAGAATCTACAAGGATCATAAGACAGAAAAATAAAGAAGGAACAACAAGACTAACTAAGGATAAGTACCAGGAAACTCACATAGAAGAATAGTGAGATCCACCTCAGCAAGCAACATCATGAGGTCCAATACTGAGGGCACAACTACTCCTAAAATTTTGTCAACATATCCAGTCAGGATGGAACGAGTACATATATCTCATAACAGATCTCAAGATAGAATAAAAGCCATAAGACTGTAAATAGAGCATATACAATAAAATCATGGAGTATACATATATGTATCATAGCATGGTAAACTGTAGAGCTAGAGCTAGAACAGTAAAATAGAACTAATCATGGTATGTACACAAATCAGGGTAAGCCATCTATCCAATGTGTGTGAGTAGTGGTTTCAACTTGTGATCGGCTTGGGCACCTGTAAGTAACTGGCCTGGCTAGTCATAAGTGCGGTATATGACTAACACTGTTCAAGAATGCAAGATGGATTTGATCACAGGCATACGCTACTACTCCCCCACCCCCAACTGGTAGAATGGATCCAAACAGGACACGTCATTGCACGGAATTCTATGAGAAGGGAGCAAGTCTTCTCTAGAATCAGTGACCACATATTGCGCAAGAGCTACAAGGGAGCTTGCACAATATATCCCAAGCTAACAAGGAGCAACATCTCTCGTCGAGATCCAGGAATACCAATCCGTGAGAACCATGTGTCAGGAATAGGTATATCTACACTAAGTACATGAATCATAACAGTTATCATAAATTGGGAAAAAGTTATCATAGAATGTACTCGCCTGTGATGTGATGGATAAGTCGACTGAGTCCTAGAACAGTGCCTCGAGGACCTATAGATGGAATATTGTATCAATATAAGGGTTTGGAAGTAAAATCAAGTCATACTGAGTCAAACTAGGTCAAGACAAGTCAAGGGTTGACTTACAGTTGACTTTTGGTCAACTAGTCAACTCTGGTCAATTCTAGGTCAACTCTAGGTCAAACTTGACTAACGTTGACTAACAGTTGACTTTGGGTCAGCTGGTCAACTTCGGTCCAGTTCTAATCAATTTTATGCTACGGTTGACTTCCGGTTGACTTTTGGTCAAAATAGTCAACTGTGGTCAACCAAGTTCAAAACTAGTCTAACCTAGGTCAAATGTTGACTCTACTTCGATGTTTAGTCAAAGTAGTCAACCATGGTCAAACTGGATCAAAGCTAGTCTCTACAAACATCTACAGGGTCAACACATTCAATTTCAGTGGTTGTGAAATCACTGGAATCGATGGATCACAAAATACAAACAAAAGAGAGATTATAATAATAGGGTAAAAACCTACAGATGTTGTCGGATGGTGAAACAACCATTACCAACGTGTCCAGAATGGTCGAAATAGCTAGAATAGCATGTCCATAAGTCCAATTTGGACACAGGGACAAAAGGATAATTTTGAGTCAAAACGGTGTCCGTGTCGGACCCACTTTGCACCGAAAAACGTGCAAGAATACTAATTCATTAAACATAACAAATTATATGTCCACGAATCCAGAATGATGATACGAACCCAACGGTATATCCAGAATTGGATTCCGTTGACCCGATCTCAAATTGGTCCGTTGACCAGGACATTGAAATTTCGATTTGCACGGAAAAGCATGTCGGAGACAATGTCCTCAAAACTCAGCAAATTATATATCAACGAGTCCAGAATGACGATACGAACTCAACGATATATCCGAAATTGGATTTCGATGAGCCGAACTCAAAATGACCCGTTGACCCGGATATTGGTATCCAACTTGCACCGAAATGCGTGCCGGAACCAATGTCCACTAAAACCTAGCAAATTATATGTCAACGAGTCCAGAATGACGATACGAACTCAACGGTATGTCCGGAATTGGATTCCGATGAGCCGGCATCAAAAAGTCCTGTTGATCCGGACTGTGGGACCCATTTTGCACCGAAATGCGTGTCAGGGCCCACGTCCTCCAAATCTAACAAACTTTATATGAAAACGTGCCAGAACGACGCCACGAGTCTACTGGTGGTGTCAGAAATTGAATCCGGAGTCCTGGGTTCAAAAATAGAATTTTACAACTTGGAAATTACGAATTCGGACGGGCAACTTTGGCGTCGAATTCAACCAATCAAACGTGCTCACAATGAAACGAAACTGGAGGGGTAGGAAGAGGGTTATACCAGCTGCGTACAGGAACTGGTAGCGCGCAACCGAAGCTGCAACGGCGGAGTTACGAGCTGATGAAGTCGGCTCCACAAAACTGTCCAAAAATAACATAATTTAAAGTGTCAATTTGGTGGCCGATTTTGATCTACCAAACAACGAAATTAACGGATGAAATTTGAGAGGGATGAAGGGGTATATACCGAGATTGTGACGGAGTAAAGAGTTCGCCGATCCAACGGTCGGTTTTCCCGAAAAATGCACGCGAAGTCGCTGCGACGGAATGCCATTTCTGGATCTCGTTCGCGCGCGCGTCGACGGGATTCCGAGAAAACAATGAAATCGCCTAGACGGGGCGTCCCGGAGGACGATGGCCGCCACAGGGAGGTGCGCCCGGAGTTCATCGGCATGGGGCGAGGTCACGGTGACGCGCGGAGGCGGCGGGCGGCGCGCGGTGGCGCGGCCACACGCGGCTGCTGTTGTCGCGCGCGCGCTGCTACTGTTGGCTGCAGCTGCAGTGCTGCAGTGGCGCAGGGTCGGCCTGGCCGGCACGACGACGGCGGCGGGGCTGTGCGCGGCGCACGGGTGGCGTGCGGTGGTGGGCACAGCCGGCGGCTAGGGTGGAGGAGGTTGGTGGTGATGGTGAAATGGTGGAGATGGTGGTGTCGGTTTGAGCTAGGGAGGAGGAGGTGAAGTCGGGAGGAGGAGGAGGAGAGTGAGCTGATGATGATGGTGAATATGAAGAAGAAGAAGGAATAGTGGCTGTGGGGATGGTGGTGTTGATGGGAGAGGTTGCGTGAGAGAGAGAGTTATATTATGTATAGAAGAGAGAGAGAGAGAGAGAGAGAGAGAGAGAGAGATATTAATGAGAGAATAAAGAGGGGGGGGGGTGTTGTGCTGGTGAGGGGGAGTATTGCTCGTGTACAGAGTCAGGAGGGGTGTGTGTGTGTTTGTGTGTAGGAGTGAAGAGAGAGAGGGAGAGATATTTTTATATGTGTATATATATTATATGTATATTTTTTTTTATTATATATATTATATGTATATATATATATATATATATATATATATATATATATATATATATATATATATATATATATATATATATATATATATATGTGTGTGTGTGTGTGTGTGTGTGTGTGTGTATATACAAGGAGAGAGAAATAGATATTTTGAGTAGGAAAGAAGGCAAATACAATAGTGAGATGCATGGGTAGTCATGACAGGGGTTGCACCAAATTGGGTTGGGTGTTGGGCCAAGTTTGGACAAGCTTGGGGCCAAAATTTAATTAAAATAATAAATTAAACCAATTAAAATTATGGATGGAATGGAAGAACAAGAGAGATCCAATCTATGGCACGCATGTGGCACGTGCATAGTAGACTCAAAACAGGCCAGGGCCATATATTGGGTCGACTGGATTGGATCGATGTCGGGTCCCGAAATTAAATTGGAAATTAAATCAGGTTTTACGGTAGATAATTAATTGTCCTAAATTGAACCGAAAGTTGTGCGAAGAAAATGAAGCACAAAATGGAGTGTCTGAGTGGGACACGAAGGTCATGGGTGAAGAGCGTCTCGAGTAGATCATTCATGAGAAGTTGGTTCTGAGAAAATGACTGGTCTGGTGCTCCTAAATTAAAAGCCACGGTAACGTGTAAACGATGATCAAAGAAAAAAGTGGGAATAATTATTCAACGATTAATTGGTCTAAGTTTACCCGAAGTTGCGCGAATCAAATGGAGCACAAGGGAACAAGTTCGAGTGGGACACGAAATATCAATATGAAGATAATCTCGTCTACTATAAACTTCAAGAAGGAAGTTTCCAGAGACTGGCATCCCTGATGCTCTAGAATTCCAAGTCACGGTAAAGAGCATTTAATGATCAAAATTAATTAAATCAAAATTAATTATCGAGAATAAATTATTTGGAAAATTCGAAAATAAATCCCGAAAATTCAGGGGGCTTACAAAGGGCATATAAGATACAAGATTGGTATGCTCTCTTCCTCATCTTACCATCCTATGTGGTCCTGGAACTCTTTTTTCTCTTTAATGTTATGTTATTTCTCTCTCTCTCTCTCTCTCTCTCTCTCTCTCTCTCTCTCTCTCTATCAATGTTCAGGAATAGTTCAGAGAGGTCGAGTAGTTTGGTATAAGAAATTCAGAAGAGTCGACAAATGTTTGAGAAAACAGGAACAATATATATGAATACACATGCATAATTACATATATCTCGAGCATAAATTTGTTTCTTGTCAGTTGAATAGGCATTTGTAATCTATTTGTGTAGCTGTTTCCCTGAACCCCCTTCTTTTTGCAAATGCATGTTGTTGAAAATGAGAAATTTATATATAGACATGTCCTCTTACACATCTATCTAATGTTGGGACTAAACATATAACCACACACTCCAGCATACACACTATCTGTAACACTTCCCTCAACCTGGAGCATGTGAATCATTTCCAATATGTTACATAAAGTAGAAATGAAAAAAAAATAAATAGTAGAGCTAAACACCATACCAACATTATCAAAGTTCAATAATGAAGGCCAATGCACACCCAAAATAGAGAGAGCGACACTATACGTCGATGCCCGGGGGCACTCGACGAATGGATTTTAGACTCACGAGGATGCTCGATTGAGAGAGTTTGTAGGTTCACGAGATTGCTCGATTGAGAGAGTTGTTGGAATATGAGGGTGCTTTACATATGGTACTCGATTGAGAGAGTTTGTCGGAGCGTGGTGGCTGGGCATACTTCAAATTTGAACTGACCGCACTAATGAAATTGTGGTTTGGTTCTATCGGTTATATATCGTCGGGATATCATGTCCAAGGAAAGAAGTAAAGAAAAAAAGGACGAAAACTATATGAAAATTAGCATAAAAAGAATTTATTACGTTGATCGATGGGGATGGACAATGGAGATAGGATTTTCTAGTGGAGGCGGTTGTATGAGTGAGGAGAAACCGTTTGTCGTGGTGGTAATGGACTATACTTGAGCATGAGAAGCACTAGGCCACAACATGTCATCTGATGTCACACTAGGATCATCTTGGTGGGAGGTAGATTTTGGTAGAACTTTTTCGGTTCTAGAACATGGAAAATGGAAGAGATATGGAGAAGAGACAAGACACTTGTTTTTCTAGAAGTTAGGGTTATCATTTATTAAGTTATATACAATCTATGGTACATTGATAAATATGTTGAATGTGCGATGAAAAATTTGTCATATAATGTGATTTGGAGCTATGTTCAATTTTATTATGGTAAAACCGAAATATGAATTGCAGAACCATATTTATAGAAAAGCAAAACCGAATTGAATATGCTATATATCGGTTTGGTTTGCGGTTTAAAACCGAATAATGCTCACCCCTAGGGAAGGACCCCTTGTTTTGTTTCCTACTTTCTTTTTTATATGCCTTAAGTTACAATTTTATATATTTCAAAACTAGAAGTAAATACAAAATTGAAGCTTGTGGAAAACAACATGTCGAGGTGATGATTGGGTCAAGAAGATGTTGAGGCGACGAATGGACCTTGATGTTGAATCTGAATCGAGGAGGATGTCGAGCGTTTAATGTTTCTGGTCGAGATAGGTTGGATCTCTTTCATTGGTTCGATGTCGGATCTCGTTCAAATAGGGGACTGGGACCCAAGAGAGTAGCATGACAAGAGGAGGTGATGTAACCCCTGTTTTCAAAAAATTTAATAAATGAAAAATAATTTTAAATTTGCCCCAAATTGATTCCATCAGGTTCTAAATATTTTTCTATTAATTTTAGAATTTTTCTGCAATTTGTTTGGAGTCGTTTGGACGTCATTTGAATTGTTTTGTAATTAAATACCGTAAAAATTGCATTTCTCCCCGTTTTGGCAAAACGGTAAAAATCTAACCCTAGGGTCAAGTTAGTAATTAATCATGGTTAGTTTGCCCTAATAAATTTTTTTTATAAATAGACACACACCCCAAAGTGAAAAATCCTAATTTCTAAATCAATTTTAATTGTTGATAAATTAAATCCTCAAAATTATTATTTAAAATTTCCTTCTGATGCTGTGCTGATACGCGCTCGCCGCCGGCGATCAACTCCGGCGACCCCCGTTTTCCGTGCCCCGACCCTGCCGTCCACCACCGAGGACACCAGCACGTCGAGCACGACGAGCCCGACATGAAGCCAACCTCCGCCACCGACCACGACCGCCGCATCACCGCCGTCGACGATCGCCGAAGCTGGGTAAGTCGTTTCCCCCTCTTTTACTTCATGGTTCTTCGATCAGAACCTAGATTTAGGTTCGTCTCCTCAAGACGAGTCCATTGGACCTAAATTCACGCAACCCCGATGCCTATTCGTCGAGTAATCCCTAGCCCTAGGTCGGACACGGTGAAGTTTCGTGTCGAAATGACACGGAACACGTTCTATCGTGTGGAGAACGTCGAGACGAACTCGATACTATCCTCGGACACGAGGATGGGTGTCAAATTCGTGCCGACACGTTCTCGGACATGAACATGACACATCTCGAGTGTCCCACTGGTTGGGACACGAAGATGGTGACCAAACCCACTGTTTCAAAATAAATCTAACCCAACCCCCCTCTTTATTAGCAAACTCGAGCTGACCCAATGGTCAGCCGAGCGGAGCTTAACACCCCCCTTCACAGGTTGGTAGTTCAAATCCCCCCTTTAGCATTCCTTTTTCTTTTAAAATGTTAGACATATTAAAAGCTGAAATAGATTTAATTAACTAAGTTTAAAACTTAACTACCCGAGCAGAATTTAATCCCCCCCTTGGACGACCCGAGTTCAAATCCCCCCTTCGTATGTATTAAGTGATTTTTTTTTGGGATTGTTTATATATATATATATATATATATATATATATATATATATATATATATATATATATATATATATATATAATGTATATATTAGTTGAAATGAGTCTAATATCTCAGATAGATTTATTGAGGGCTACTGCCTACTACTTATAGAGGGTCCAACCCCTCTTCATATTACATCTAACCGATGTGGGACTAAAGTCCCTTATTTACTCTCAACACTCCCCCTCAAGATGGGCGATAGATATTAATCATCCCCATCTTGTTACATAGCTTTGACAGACTCAATGAACTAAGACCCTTAGTCAGACAGTCTGCCACTTGTTCTTCTGAGCGAACATAGTCAATCTTCAGTATCCCTTGTTCCAGCTTTTCTTTGATGAAGAATCGATCGATCTCGATGTGCTTCGTTCTGTCGTGCTGAACCGGATTGTTCGCTATACTTATCGCAGCTTGACTATCGCTCAGAAGGTGCAATGGTGTCCCCTTGTCTAGCTTCAACTCTGTCAGCAGTGCCTTTACCCATAGCATTTCTGATACTCCTAGAGCCATTGCTCTGTATTCTGCTTCAGCTGTCGACCGTGCTACCACTGACTGCTTCTTGCTTCTCCATGAAACTAGGTTTCCTCCTACAAAAACACAGTACCCTGTGGTAGACCTTCTGTCGTCTATGCAGCTTGCCCAGTCTGTATCGCAGTATCCCTCAACATCTGTGCATCCATTCTTCTTGAACCACAGTCCTTTTCCCGGCGTCCCTTTCAGATATCTTAGGATCTGAAATACTGCATCCATATGACCCGTTCTTGGATCATGCATATAGCGGCTTACAACACTTACTTCAAATGAGATATCAGGGCGAGTATGCCCTAGATAAATCAGTCTGCCTACTAGCCTTTGATATCTTTCGCGATCAACAGGCTCTCCTGCTTCTGCTCCCATCTTGCACTTTTGGTCAATTGGAGTGACTGCTGCTCGGCATCCCAGCATTCCTGTCTCCTTCAGCAGATCTAGTTCATATTTCCTTTTGAGAGAACAATTCCTTGTTCACCATCACACATCTCGATACCTAAAAAATATCTCATCTGTCCTAAGTCCTTCACCTCAAACTCCTTAGCGAGTTTCGACTTCAGCTTAGTGATCTCATCAGCATCATCACCTGTGATCACTATATCATCTACATATACAGCAAGTATAGTAATGTGGCCCCTTGCATGCTGGAGAAAGACAGTATGATCTGCATTTGTCTGATGGTACCCCATGCCAGTAACAGCCCTTCTGAATCTGTCAAACCAGGCTCGAGGAGATTGCTTTAGCCCGTACAGCGACTTCTTCAGTTTGCACACTTTTCCATGTGACGTTCCTTCACCTGAATCTGACACAGAGAAGCACCCCGGAGGAGTCTCCATGTATACTTCTTCTTGTAGGTCTCCATGAAGAAATGCGTTCTTTACGTCTAACTGATGTAGCTTCCACCCATAATTTGCTGCAATGGAGACCAGCGTTCTTACGGTACTCATCTTCGCTACTGGGGCAAAAGTCTCATCATAGTCGATGCCATACGTCTGGGTATAGCCTTTTGCAACCAGTCTCGCCTTGTACCGCTCAACTTTTCCTTCTGGTGTCTCCTTCACTGTGTACACCCATTTGCATCCCACAGCTTTCTTTCCTTCAGGTAATGGCACCAGCTCCCATGTCTTATTTTTCTCTAGTGCCCCAAGTTCTTCCATCATTGCAGCTTTCCATCTTGGGTCCTTCTTTGCTTCCTGCCAATTCTTAGGTAAAGAAGTGGAGTCTAATGAAGTGAGGAAGGCTTGATAAGTCGGAGAGATATTAGAATAAGACAAGTAGTTGGCGATATCATGTTCATAATCTTAATAACGAATAGGAGCCTTTCCCGCATTAATGCGAGAATACCTCCTTAAGGGAGCAATAGGTGGAGGGGAAAGCATACCATCCGAGTCGGAGAGACCCGCTTCCGAATCCGAATGATCCGGTACGGAAGTAACATCTTCAGGAGTTGGGGCAGGAGTAGACGAAGGACTTGGCACATTTGGCACAGGGCACGGCACAGTACTGGACCTCTGCTGTCTTCTTCTGTAAACTTGGAGCTCCTTTTCCCTTGTCTGCTTCTCCCCCTGCGTAATGTACGTATTGTCTTCTTCGTCCTCCGTATCAGTATCATCGATGCTTTCTCCCCATTTCTTCCAGTTTGTCACGACAGGACAAGGTACCGATCCGACAACTACGTTTGGGCGTACTACCTCCCCCTCACGTCTAACACACTCTGTGGGAGGCGTGTTCCCAAACGCAGAACCTTCATCCGAACCATAATAAGGTTCCAGCTCTCTGAATGTAACGTCCATGCTTACAAACAGCTTTCGTTCAACCGGGCTGCAACATACGTAACCCTTCTGTGTCCCGGTGTACCCAACAAAGACACACTTAACTGCTCGAGGATCCAGCTTACCAACACCAGGCCGGTTATCGTGGACAAAGCATACGCAACCAAATACTTTCGGAGGAACGGTGTACGCAGTTGTCCCCGTGAGCATCTACAAAGACGTCTTCCAGTCCAGTAATTGAGAGGGCATCCTGTTGATGAGATAAGAGGCTGTCAAGACAGCCTGCCCCCACAAAAATCTAGGGACATTCATAGCCAGCATCATTAGCTCGAGCCACCTCCAGCAGGTGCCTATTCTTTCGTTCGGCAACACCATTTTGAGCCGGTGTATAAGCACAAGAGGTTTGATGCAGTATACCATGAGAGGATAAATACGCAGCAAACCTCTTATGGGTATATTCCGTCCCATTATCCGACCGGAAACACTTAACACGAGCATTATACTGTGTCCTCACCCGTTGATGGAAGCTTAGAAATGCCTCGAAAACATCACTTTTATTCTTCAGCAGGTAGACCCACGTTACGCGGGTAGAGCAATCAATAAAAGTAACAAACCATCTATAACCGTTAACACCGTTGGTAGGACAAGGGCCCCACACATCGGAATGAATCATATCAAAAGCAGCAGAACATCGATGCCCAGAACTCACATAGGAGCTTCTGGTATGTTTTCCCAACTCACAAGCATCACAAACTAACAACTATTTATTTGCTTTTTCATATAAGGACGGATACAATCGACTAATAACGGGAAAAGAAGAATGTCCTACACGCCGATGTTGGAGGAGTAGTTCGGCTTCGACACTTCAACTTCGGACTTCCGGTTGGGCGTCTGCAACCAAAGATGCCAGTGCTCTATCCAGACCGTTCCTGTCCAAGTACCATAGACCCTTATGCCATGTGCCAGTGCCTAGGCGTCTCCTCGTTCCCTTCTCCTGAAAAGTTACCTTAGGAATATCAAAGGAAACAATACAGTTTAGATCAAGGATAATGGCGCTAATGGAAATAAGATTGACAGGAAAGGAAGGAGCATGTAAGACATTAGATAGAGTGATGGAAGGAGTGCAATCAACAGTGCCTTTACCCGTAACCGGCCTGTAGGTACCATCAGCAGTCTGAATGCTTTCTGGCGGCGTTAGAGTAGAGTATTCCCGGAACTCTCCGCGGGACCCCATGACATGGCAAGATGCCCCAGAGTCCATAATCCAAGCTGGCTGAGAGGCAGATACAAGAGCACGCAGAGGTATACCGGCACTGGTTTGGGAGAAGTAAGTGCAGTAATCTCCTGTAGCGGATGGCGCCCCAGGAATGACTTGTCTTTCACCAGAACCAAGCTTTGAGCCGCGCATCTTCTCGAGAACTTCCCTCTCAAATGGAGTGATGTCCGCCAGCTGATTGTTCCCACCTTCATCCGCCAGATGCGCCTTATTGCCTCCAGAGTAAGTGCCCCTTCCACCACCGTAGCTGCCTCGACCACCTCGTCGTCCACCGCGACCACGACCCCGACCATTCGAGGGAGTCCGTGTCGGTTTTGGACAAAAGCGGATGTAATGCCCTGTGTCACCACAGTTGTGGCAAACACCTCCCGTAGAAGGAGACTGTGTGAAAGTGGCAAGAGCAGAAGTGTCAACTCCGGCCTGCTCCCCCTAGGAGAGACCCTTGGTAGGCATCAGCTTCAACCGTGCTTCTTCTTGTGCCATGGCAGCTATGGCGTCTTCTAAAGTCGGCAGCGTCGGTTGTGCGAGAAGGACATTCCACCGTTGCTCAAACGCTGGGTTGAGCCCCTTCAAAAACTTCATCATCCGTTGCCGCGAGATATAATCCAGAAATTTCTGGAAATATTTTGCGAAAGTTGGTTCAACCTGAGCATCCTCCATGCCAAGAGGATCATAATGGTCAAGATCAGACCAGTACTTCTTCAACAAGGCAGCGTACTCAGAGATAGTACGATCGTCTTGGAATACCCTATCGAGCTCATCCTGCAGTTGGAAGACTCGCATGGGGTTACCCGAACCGGAGTACATGTCTTTCAACGTCCTCCAGATATCAGCAGCTCCCTCCATTGCTTCAACGTTACCCGACACTTGATCGATCAAAGAGGCTGTCAACCAACCAGCCACGACATTGTTGACAATGTACCATACAGCAAACTCCTTCGAGGAGTGATCGACAGGGGCCTTGGTGGTGCCATCTACATAACCAACCAAGCCACGTCCCTTCAGCGTCCGCATCGCCTGCCGCGACCATTTCAAGTAGTTGGTCGTGCCTTCCAACTTCGTCTCCAGCTTGTCCAACTTCCCCATTTTGTACGGTGACGGATCCACATCAGTACGGGTCACGCGTGGGGTCGCCTCCGGTAATCTCTTGGTCAGGAGATCCTCGACCAGGGCCTTCATTTCTTCGGCTGTCAACTTCTCATAGATGGAGTCCATGACTTCTGCAACTGCAATCAGTGAGGTGTTGTTGTTTCCGGAGTCTTCTTCTTTCGAGTCGTCTTCGTCTAAGTCAGCTACCGGGGGGAAACAACAAAACGAGATCCCTCACTGATATGTCGTAGTTTATACGACCAACTAGAACCGCGTCACGATAACGCGTTCGGACGTCTCAAGGATAACCAACGTAGTTGTGCCTCCTTGCATGAAACAAACCAGAGGTATACCAGCCGTGCAGAAACGATTGTAAAGACAACGTTCTGAGATACGAAGATCTCAACAGATTTCGTATTCGTAGTAGAGCTTCTAAAAAGAAGGTACTAATTCTCGAAGGCAACTACAGAGATCTTCTAAAGAGAATGAACTCTGTTTTTTTTTTAGAACAGCGGAAACCCTAAAAAGAGGTGCTGTAGCAGGAAAGGGGATCTGGAAACCCTAAAAAGGGCGCTGTGGAGAGGGGGGGGCGTCGCTGTGGAGGGTTGGGGAGGCGCTGTGGAGGGGGGGCGGCGCTGGAGAGGGAGGGAGGGGTTCGGAGGCGGGCGGCGCTGGAGGAGAGGGGCGGCGGTAGGGAGGGCGGCGCTGGAGAGGGAGGGGGGGCGGAGGGCGGTGTGCTGCTGTGGGGGCTGCTGGTCTGCGGGCGGGGAGGGGGGCGGCGGCAGGAGAGGGCTGCGGGCGGAGAGGGGGGCTGCTGGGGGGGGCGGCGGCAGGGGAGGGCTGCGGGCGGCAGAGAGTGGGGGCGGCAGGGAGTGGGGGGGAGTCGGCGGCTTGGAGGTGGCGTGGGTCGGAGGGGGGTCGGCGGCCTGGAGAAGGTGGGAGAATATTTTTTGTTTGTGGAGAGAGGGAGAGAGATATGGCTCTGATACCAAGTTGAAATGAGTCTAATATCCCAGATAGATTTATTGAGGGCTACTGCCTACTACTTGTAGAGGGTCCAACCCCTCTTCATATTACATCTAACCGATGTAGGACTAAAGTCCCTTATTTACTCTCAACAATATTAAAATACTATATAAATACAGTATAGTATGTATACTGCCAATACTATATATTTCTGTCTAAACCACATTTTTTGCATATTTAAATTAATTAATATTATTTATATATATATTTGTACATATGTTTATATATACATATATGTATAAGTATATATGCCTAAATAAAATTATGATAAAATGATATCAACATAATATTAATTTCTTTTGTGTTTTTAGAGGAATATATTATATAAAATTATATTTATATTTTAATCTTGCATTTCCATTTCTGTCATTTAATTTCTGTCATTTAATTTATGTCATTTAAATTATGTCAATATAAATACCGTGCCTATACTGTAATATTTAAATATGTACTTTATAAATGCAGTGCCTATACTGTAATATGTATTTTAAATTCTGTCATTTAAATTATGTCATTATAAATACAGTGACTATACTGTAATACGTAAATAAATACAATGCCTATACTGTAATATGTATGCTTTCAATTTCTACAATTTAAATTCCTTTAAATTACATTTATTTAAATTTCGTATTTATTGATGATTTTACGTACTTTGTGCGAACGACCACTTTAAGTCCAAGCCTAGCATGGGTTGATCGGACTTAGGTGAGCCTACATATATTCGGGGTCTAGTCGAATCATGTTGGACTTGATTCATGGCTTCGGGTTCCGTATCTGGACTTCGGTTCAATTTTACATTAAATAATTATTTATTTAATTTCAAAATCTGTGATTTATGAACTTTGAATTTTCAGACAACTTTTTAATACTGAATAAATTCTAGAAAAACTAGTATAAAATACTATGTTAATTATCTAATTTAATATAATTTTTCCATGATTTAATTTACTATTTTGACACCGTTTAAAAATAGAACTCATTTTCAATGTACACTTATATTCTGTTTTTTTAAAAAAAAATACTTACACTGGATTATAAATTCCAAAAAATTTATATTAAATTACTATAATTAACAAGGATTAATTTGGTATATTATTTCACATAAAATAAGACTGTATAACTATCTTAATAATTATTGGAACACAATGTACAGTCGGAATAATTAATTAATTAATATTGACTTGTGTGTTTTTGTGGGTTTTTGGGGTATTTTAGTATCAAGACTCTACCCTACCTTAGTGTAGAGACCTACTTGTTAGTCTAGATATTGTAACACCTCACTTTGGACTACTAGAGCTTCACCCAGCACTAGTGTAATCTTAATCATAACTTAGAGGCTGAGTTTGTATATCATTTTGACAGGACACCGGACATCTGTATCTTCATATTCTTATTCTTGCTTTGCTCGAGGCAAGTACTCCTACAAACTTATTTACTCCATATGACAATAAACTGTGAATGAATCATGTTAGAATACTGCTTTCTCGAAACTGCAAGTCATATCTTCACATGTTTCTTACTGGTTCTCAGTACATGTCATGCTTTATACTACTCTTAGTATCACTCACATGTTATAAAATGGGTTATGGGGAAACTGTTAGTAGAGTACGTGATCATGCCCCCCTTCTCCGTATGTATTTACCGTACACTGTTACATTCTATATGCAACTTTGTCGTATGTCTGATCCCGCGTTTGTGTATGTATATACACCGATGCCGTTAAGTGTACGTATGTGCACTTCAGAACTTTGATATGTACCACAGTACATCCTACTACCTATTGACCGATCAAGTACGTGCTACAGTTTTAAACTTTAAAACAAACATATATTGCCATGATGAAATGTATCTAAAACTGGATAAATCAAGATATGCCATGATAATGTTATTTCATCTCTTTCTATTACATGATCAGTATTATATGTTTGTAGTACAAGTACTTGCTCCCGTCCTGACAGGATAACGTTACAGGAGTACCTTCCGAGGAGGAAATGCTATACGATACTTTTTATGGAGCTGCTTTTGAGGACCTGGCCTTTGCTCCAGAAGAGGCCCCAGCGGGGAACCTTGCTTAGACTTTGCCAGTCAACTTGAGACTTAGACTTAGAGTTATTACAACTTTTATTTAGTTATTGGATCTTGTCTCCAGTTCTTACTTTGGAAGTGTAGTAAAATTTAAAACATGTTTGCTTTCATCTATAAATGTTGTGTTGTGACAAACATCTTAAAATGTTTTAAATATAATCATTAGCACACTTAGTACCATCTTGACTATCTTCTAGAACAGCTTACTACGTTTTGTCCAAACGTAGGCTGGACATGGCTCAGCCCGGCCCAACAATTTGGGTAGCGTGTCGTGACATATTTTTAGTGGCGGTCTATGCAGGTCGAGACTAAAGTTGTTTGGTTACGTTATTGTACCAAGCATACCTGCAATTAAGAACTTAAGATAACTAGATAACACTAGGAACAACATTTAGAACACCTAGAGGATTACTAGGATTGCAACATAGGAAGAACTCATCACAGCATAGGACCGTTAACTATATTTAGTCTCTTGCTTGAAATTTAGTGGGTTACAATTTTGACCAAGATAGTACCCTTGGGATGACCCCTGAGGATCTCACTCTAAATCTTACCTCAAAATCTGTTTCCGCTTGTTTCTATTTCCTCTTCCTTAATTCGTTGTTGAATTTGATTCCTGATATTCGTTATTGACTTTGAATTTTCATCAATATAAATTTTATGGATTGAGTTAAGGTGTATTCAGATAACATATTTGATAAATGACAGTAGGAACAGTAAATGTCTGCTTTATTTATGGAGTTTAGAATTTATCGCAGCCATACTAGCTAGCATGACAAGGACATAGAGCCTGATTTTGGATATACTTATCCTAGTTATGGAATTTAGATTTTCTTGCAGCCATACCGGTTGGCGTAGTGAGAATTCTAAATAACATGATTAACGGATATATACCTTAGTTATGGATTCTATCGTTTATTGCAGCTATGCTTACCGGCGTAGCAAAAATTCTGGCAACATGATTTCAGGAAGACATGTATGATTATCAGATCATATCTTAAATCGGTTCACTTCATTATGACCGAATGAGCAAGAACAAATTCCTATCATTATTTTTTTGTCTTACGATTACTTCCTTGTCTTACTATTATTCCTTTGTCTTAATTCACCCTGTCCTAATTACATCGATCATCTATCTCGTATCTAATCCTGTCAGCTACACTTTGAAATCTTTTTAAATTTTTGTATCTCTTTACCTTGGAAAGACCGAGGAAGTATTGTAAATCATCTAGCTCGGAAAGGACATAAGTTGTTATCATATGGTAATCTTGGCGGGAATATAAAATATTGGACATTCAGATAAAATTGTGGAAGAAAGCTATGACCGAAATTAGAAACATGAAGATATCAGTAGTATCGGCTTAGAAATGATTACACTAGAGAATTATTTTGAGGATGAACTATTTGGAAAGAACATAGGAGAATTTCGAATAAAAAGAGCAGTAGAATATACATTAATGGTTAGAACATTAATATTTCGTATATGTATTTTAGAACTGACAAGGATATCAAGGTCGAAATATTTTTGAGAACTTGGACGATTTTAGGTTACTGATTCTCGAGATATTTCATTTTGAGGTTATGATACCAATTTAGGAATTTAAATAATAGGGAAGAGACTTTAACCGCATGCTGTGATGATACAAAATTAAATAACGATTGGTAAGAGAATGACTAGAAACAGGGAGAACACTACGTTATTGAGTTAAAGGAACCCTTAGAGATTTTTGTAAGAATTCTGAATTTAATGAGGATAATGTTTAAAGGTGTAAGTTGAAAGGATTGTGAACTGATTTTATAATGAAGGATAAAATTTTATATGGAAATAGTGACATTAGACTTGAGCAATACAAGAGTATCAATTGGAATAACGATTAAGGATTTATGATCCTTGATTCAAGAATTTTGGATCTAGGTTAAAGGCAAGACGAAGGAATTTCGACTTCAGGATTACTAAATGGAGAATGAACTGCAAAATTAAAGAGGGTAGAAAATTTTGGAAAGCTCTAACAAGAACATACTTTATGGGTTAGTAACCTTGGAATACAGGTCAAGTCTATAGTATTATGGCAGGGTTCAATCTTCATGACTGAAGGTTATGATTTTTGATAGTAGTCATATAAGGGTTTGTTTTTCATATTTGGACTTGTGAGATAAATGTATGATTGGCAAATGATGGTCAGATAAACTTGGTAGTAGCAGAGTGAGATGATTATCTTGACTTCCCTATGAAATCTTGCCTTTTATTTCTCTATCATAATAGAAGGAATTTGATTTTCCCTATCCTTAAATCATTCTTTAAGTTCCAATATCGCTAATTTATAAATTCCTTTGATCGCGACCATTCAACTTTGGTCATCTCCTTTATCATACCAATATTCTTAATCCTTGATCGTACTTAATTGATTTAAATCCCATCGTGACCTAGATCTCTATCAATATGTTGCTCGTGCTTGGACTACGATTATATTTCTCAACATGCCTAATTACTGTTTGACCAAGGATAGATTAACCTTATCTTTGATCGTGTCAAAATTTTGATTATGATCATGTTTGGATCTAGATACCATTATCGCTCGTACCTAAACTTTCGATTTAAATTCTTAATAATGACTAGTTTCGTGCTAACCATGATTTGACTTAGCCATCATTCTTCATGTTTGATCGTGCCAAGATGATCTGGCACGGCTAAACAACTTTGATCCCCACGATCGTAATTCTAGGACTTGATCGTGTCAAACATTTGATTATTCTTAATGATGTCTAATCGCATCGGCCCTATATTAGATCGTGCTTATCCTATTGACCATTCTATACTTAGGCCTGATTTTAATTTGATCGTAACTAAACAATTTGTATTATCATAATCACATCTAGTCATTGTTCTTTGATCGTGCATAAGATATTTGCCTAAACCCACTATCGTGTTTTGAGCCCCTGTCAAACATTAAATTTCGAGGACGAAACTTCTTTAAGGAGAATAGATTTGTAACCCCTGTTTTCAAAAAATTTAATAAATGAAAAATAATTCCAAATTTGCCCCAAATTGATTCCATAAGGTTCTAAATATTTTTCTATTACTTTTAGAATTTTTCTGCAATTTGTTTGGAGTCGTTTGGACGTCATTTGAATTTTTTTGTAATTAAATAATTGCTACCGTAAAAACTGTATTTCTCTCCGTTTTGACAAAACAGTAAAAATCTAACCCTAGGGTCAAGTTAGTAATTAATCATGGTTAGTTTGCCTAATAAAATTTTTCTATGAATAGACACACACCCCAAAGTAAAAAATCCTAATTTCTAAATCAATTTTAATTATTGATAAATTAAATCCTCAAAATTATTATTTAAAATTTCCTTCTGATAATGTGCTGATACGCGCTCGCCGCCGGCGATCAACTCCGGCGACCCCCGTTTTCCGTGCCCCGACCCCGCCGTCCACCACCGAGGACACCAGCACGTCGAGCACGACGAGCCCGACCCGAAGCCAACCTCCGCCACCGACCACGACCGTCGTATCACCGTCGTCGACGATTGCCGCAGCTGGGTAAGTCGTTCTCCCCTCTTTTACTTCATGGTTCTTCGATCAGAACCTAGATTTAGGTTCGTCTCCTCAGGACAAGTCCACTGGACCTTAATTCACGCAACCCCGACGCCTATTCCTCGAGTAATTCCTAGCCCTAGGTCGGACACGATGAAGTTTCGTGTCGAAATGACACGGGACACGTTCTAACGTGTGGAGAACGTCGAGACAAACTTGATACTATCCTCGGACACGAGGATGTGTGTCAAATTTGTGCCGACACGTTCTCGGACACGAACAGGACACATCTCGAGTGTCCCACTGGTTGGGACACGAAGATGGTGACCAACCCCACTGTTTCAAAATAAATTTAACCCAACCCCCCTCTTTATTGGCAAACTCGAGCTGACCTAGTGGTCAGTCGAGCGGAGCTTAACACCCCCCTTCACAGGTTGGTAGTTCAAATCCCCCCTTTAGCATTCCTTTTTCTTTTAAAATGTTAGACATATTAAAAGCTGAAATAGATTTAATTAACTAAGTTTCAAACCTAACTAAATGAGCCAATTGACTCCACTGGTCAGCCGAGCAGAATTTAATTCCCCCCCCCCCTTGGACGACCCGAGTTCAAATCCCGCCTTCGTATGTATTAATTGATTTTCTTGTGGGGATTGTTTATAAGTTTGTGTGTATATATATATATATATACACATTAGATATGTCTAATGTATATATAAAAAAAAATCTAATGTATACATTAAAATACTATATAAATACGCCAATATTATATATTTCTGTCTAAACCACATTTTCTGCATATTTAAATTAATTAATATTATTTATATATATATATTTGTATATATGTTTATATTTTTTTTTTTTCATATATGTATAAGTATATATGCCTAAATAAAATTAGGATAAAATTATATCAACATAATATTAATTTCTTTTGTGTTTTTGGAGGAATATATTATATAAAATTGTATTTATATTTTAATCTTGCATTTCCATTTCTGTCATTTAATTTCTGTCATTTAATTTATGTCAATATAAATACAGTGCCTATACTGTAATATTTAAATATGTACTTTATAAATACAGTGCCTATACTGTAATATGTATTTTAAATTCTTTCATTTAATTATGTCATTTAAATTATGTCATTATAAATACAGTGCCTATACTGTAATATGTAAATAAATATAGTGCCTATATTGTAATACGTATTTATAAATACAGTGCCTATACTGTAATATGTACGCTTTCAATTTCTGCAATTTAAATTTCTTTAAATTACATGTATTTAAATTCCGTATTTATTGACGATTTTACGTACTTTGTGCGAACGATCACTCTAAGTCCAAGCCTAGCATGGGTTGATCGGACTTAGGTGAGCCTACACATATTCGGGGTCTAGTCGAGTCATATTGGACTTGATTCATGGCTTCGGGTTCCGTATCTGGACATCGGTTCAATTTCAAATATGCGAACAAATACATTAAATAATTATTTATTTAATTTCAGAATATGTGATTTATGAACTTTGAATTTTTAGACAACTTTTTAATACTGAATAAATTCTAGAAAAATTAGTATAAAATACTATGTTAATTAATCTAATTTAATATAATTTTTCCGTGATTTAATTTACTGTTTTGACACTGTTTAAAAATAGTAAACTAGAACTCATTTTCAATGTACACTTATATTATGATTTTTAAAAAATACTTACACTAGATTATAAATTCCAGAAAATTTATATTAAATTACTATAATTAACAAGGATCAATTTGGTATATTATTTCACATAAAATAAGACTGTATATCTATCTTAATTATTATTAGAACACAATATACAGTCTGAATAATTAATTAATTAATATTGACTTGTGTGTTTTTGTGTGTTTTTGGGGTATTTTAGTATCGAGACTCTACCCTACCTTAGTGTAGAGACCTACTTGTTAGTCTAGATATTGTAACACCTCACTTTGGACTACTAGTGCTTCATCTAGCTAGTGTCCTATTAGGAGCCGTGTCACAGCATTAGTGTAATCTTAATCATAACTTAGAGGATGAGTTTGTATATCATTTTGACAGGACACCAAACATCTGTATCTTCGTATTCTTAATCTTGCTGTGCTCGAGGCAAGTACCCCTACAAACTTATTTACTCCATATGACAATAAACTGTGAATGAATCATGTTAGAATACTGCTTTTTGGAAACTGAAACTGATATCTTCACATGTTTCTTACTGGTTCTCAGTACATGTCATGCTTTATACTACTCTTAGTATCACTCACATGTTATAAAATGGGTTATGGGGAAACTGTTAGTAGAATACGTGATCATGCCCCCTTCTCCGTATGTATTTACCGTGCACTGTTACATTCTATATGCAACTTTGTCGTATGTCTGATCCCGTATTTGTGTATGTATATACACCGATGCCGTTAAGTGTACGTATGTGCACTTCAGAACTTTGATATGTACCACAGTATATCCTACTACCTATTGACCGATCACGTACGTGCTACAGTTTTAAACTTTAAAACAAACATATATTGCCATGATGAAATGTATCTAAAACTGGATAAATCAAGATATGCCATGATTATGTTATTTTATCTCTTTCCATTACATGATCAGTATTATATGTTTGTAGTACAAGGACTTGCTCCCGTCCTGACAGGATAACGTTGCAGGCGTACCTTCCAAGGAGGAAATGCTATGCGATACTTTTTATGGAGCTGCTTTTGAGGACCTGGCCTTTGCACCAGAAGAGGCCCCAGCGGGGAACCTTGCTTAGACTTTGCCAGTCAACTTGAGACTTAGACTTAGAGTTATTACAACTATTATTTAGTTACTGGACCTTGTCTCCAGTTCTTACTTTGGAAGTGTAATAAACTTTAAAACATGTTTGCTTTCATCTATAAATGTTGTGTTGTGACAAACATCTTAAAATGCTTTAAATATAATCATTAGCATACTTAGTACCATCTTGACTATCTTCTAGAACAGCTTACTATATTTTGTCCAAACGTAGGCTGGACATGGCTCGGCCCGGTCCAACAATTTGGGTAGCGGGTCGTGACATATTTTTAGTGGCGGCCCATGCAGGTCGAGACTAAAGTTGTTTGGCTACGTTATTGTACCAAGCATGCCTGCAATTAGGAACTTAAGATAACACTAGGAACAACATTTAGAACACATAGAGGATTACTAGAATTGCAACATAGGAAAAACTCATCACAACATAGGACTGTTAACTATATTTAGTCTCTTGCTTGAAATTTAGTGGGTTACAAACCCTTGGGATGGCCCCTGAGGATCTCACTCTAAATCTTACCTCAAAATCTATTTTCGCTTGTTTTCATTTCCTCTTCCATAATTTGTTGTTGAATTTGATTCCTGATATTCGTTATTGACTTTGAATTTTCATCAATATAAATTTTATGGATTGAGTTAAGATGTATTCTGATAACATATTTGATAAATGGCAGTGGAAACGGTAAATGTCTGCTTTATTTATGGAGTTTAGAATTTATCGCAGCCATACTAGCTAGCATGACAAGGACATAGAGCCGGATTTTGGATATACTTATCCTATTTATGGAATTTAGATTTTCTTGCAGCTATACCGGTTGGCATGGTGAGAATTCTAAATAACATGATTAACGGATATATACCTTAGTTATGGATTCTATCGTTTATTGCAGCTATGCTTACCGGCGTGGCAAAAATTCTGGCAACATAATTTCAGGAAGACATGTATGATTATCAGATCATATCTTAAATCGGTTCACTTCATTATGACCGAATGAGCAAGAACAAATTCCTATCATTATTTCTTTGTCTTACCATTACTTCCTTGTCTTACTATTATTCCTTTGTCTTAATTCACCCTGTCCTAATTACATCGATCATCTATCTCGTATCTAAACCTGTCAGCTACACTTTGAATTTTTTTTAAATTTTTGTATCTCTTTACCTTGGAAAGACCGAGGAAGTATCATAATTCATCTAGCTCGGAAAGGACATAAGTTATTATCATATGGTAATCTTGGCGGGAATATAAAATATTGGACATTCAGATAAAATTGTGAAAGAAACTATGACTGAAATTAGAAACATGAAGAGATCAATAGTATCGGCTTAGAAATGATTACACTAGAGAATTATTTTGAGGATGAACTATTTGGAAAGAACATAGGAGAATTTCGAATAAAAAGAGCAGTAGAATATACATTAATGGTTAGAACATTAATATTTTGTATATGTATTTTAGAACTGACAAGGATATCAAGGTCGAAATGTTTCTGAGAACTTGGACGATTTTAGGTTACTGATTCTCGAGATATTTCATTTTGAGGTTATGATACCAATTTAGAAATTTAAATAATGGGGAAGAGACATTAACCGCATGTTGTGATGATACAAAATTAAATAATGATTGGTAAGAGAATGACTAGAAATAGGGAGAACACTACGTTATTGAGTTAAAGGAACCCTTAGAGATTTTTGTAAGAATTCTGAATTTAATGAGGATAATGTTTAAAGGTGTAAGTTGAAAGGATTGTGAACTGATTTTATAATGAAGGATAAAATTTTATATGGCAATAGTGACATTAGACTTGAGCAATACAAGAGTATCAATTGGAATAACGATTAAGGATTTATGATCCTTGATTCAAGAATTTCGGATCTAGGTAAAAGGCAAGACGAAGGAATTTAGACTTCAGGATGACTAAATGGAGAATGAACTGCAAAATTAAGGAGGGTAGAAAATTTTGGGAAGCTCTAACAAGAACATACTTTATGGGTTAGTAACCTTGGAATACAGGTCAAGTCTATAGTATTATGGCAGGGTTCAATCTTCATGACTGAAGGTTATGATTTTTGGTAGTAGTCATATAAGGGTTTGATTTTTATATTTGGACTTGTGAGATAAATGTAAGATTGGCAAATGATGATCAGATAAACTTGGTAGTAGCAGAGTGAGATGATTATCTTGACTTCCCTTTGAAATCTTGCCTTTTATTTCTCTATCATAATAGAAGGAATTTGATTTTCCCTATCCTTAAATCATTCTTTGAGTTCCAATATCGCTAATTTCTAAATCCCTTTGATCGCGACCATTCAACTTTGGTCATCTCCTTTATCATACCAATATTCTTAATCCTTCATCGTACTTAATTGATTTAAATCCCATCGTGACCTAGATCTCTATCAATATGTTGCTCGTGCTTGGACTACGATTATATTTCTCATCATGCCTAATTACTGTTTGACCAAGGATTGATTAACCTTATCTTTGATCGTGTCAAAATTTCGATTATGATTTTGTTTAGATCTAGATACCATTATCGCTCTTACCAAAACTTTCGATTTAAATTCTTAATAATGACTAGTTTCGTGCTAACCATGATTTGACTTAGCCATCATTCTTCATGTTTGATCGTGCCTAGATGATCTGGCACGGCTAGACGACTTTGATCCCCACGATCGTAATTCTAGGACTTGATCGTGTCAAACATTTGATTATTCTTAATGATGTCTAATCGCATCGTCCCTATATTAGATCGTGCCTATCCTATTGACCATTCTATACTTAGGCCTGATTCTAATTTGATCGTAACTAAACAATTTGGTTATCATAATCACATCTAGTCATTGTTCTTTGATTGTGCATAAGATATTTGCCTAAACTCACTATCGTGTTTTGAGCCCCTGTCAAACATTAAATTTCGAGGACAAAATTTCTTTAATGAGGGTAGATTTGTAACCCCTATTTTCAAAAAATTTAATAAATGAAAAATAATTTCAAATTTGTCCCAAATTGATTCCATCAGGTTCTAAATATTTTTCTATTAATTTTAGAATTTTTTTGCAATTTATTTGGAGTCGTTTGGACGTCATTTGAATTTTTTTGTAATTAAATAATTGCTACCGTAAAAACTGTATTTCTCTCCGTTTTGACAAAACGGTAAAAATCTAACCCTAGGGTCAAGTTAGTAATTAATCATGGTTAGTTTGCCCCGATAAATTTTTCCTATAAATAGACAAACACCCCAAAGTAAAAAATCCTAATTTCTAAATCAATTTTAATTATTGATAAATTAAATCCTCAAAATTATTATTTAAAATTTCCTTCTGATACTGTGTTGATACGCGTTCGCCGTCGGCGATCAACTCCGGCGACCCCCATTTTTCGTGCCCCGACCCCGCCGTCAACTACCGAGGACACCAGCACGTCGAGCACGACGAGCCCGACCCGAAGCCAACCTCCGCCACCGACCACGACCGCCGCATCACCGCCGTCGACGATCGCCGAACCTGGGTAAGTCGTTCTTCCCTCTTTTACTTAACGGTTCTTCGATCAGAACCAAGATTTAGGCTCGTCTCCTCAAGACGAGTCCATTGGACCTAAATTCACGCAACCCCGACGCCTATTCGTCGAGTAATCCCTAGCCCTAGGTCGGACACGGTGAAGTTTCGTGTCGAAACGACACGAGACACGTTCTATCGTGTGGAGAACTTCGAGACGAACTCGATACTATCCTCGGATACGAAGATGGGTGTCAAATTCGTGCCGACACGTTCTCGGACACGAACATGACACATCTCGAGTGTCCCACTGGTTGGGACACGAAGATGGGGACCAACCCCACTCTTTCAAAATAAATCTAACCCAACCCCTCTCTCTATCAGCAAACTCGAGCTGACCCAATGGTTAGCTGAGAGGAGCTTAACACCCCCCTTCACAGGTTGGTAGTACAAATCCCCCCTTTAGCATTCCTTTTTCTTTTAAAATGTTAGACATATTAAAAGCAGAAATAGATTTAATTAACTAAGTTCAAAACTTAACTAAATGAGCCAATTGACTCTAGGTCAGCCGAGCAGAATTTAATCCCCCTTTTGGACGACCCGAGTTCAAATCCCCCCTTCGTATGTATTTATTGATTTTTTTGTGAGATTGTTTATAAGTTTGTGTGTGTATATATATATATATATATATATATATATATTACATATATATATATATATATATATATATATATTTTTTTTTTTATATATATATATATATATATATATATATATATATATATATATATATATATATATATATATAGAGGAAGGATCAAGATCCCCACATTTTTTGCATCCCCAAGCATCTCCTATATTTACACCGTTGAATGGTGCTTTAAGTCATCTAATCTTAACCGTTGATTTACCAATGGTTAAGATTAGATGACTTAAAGCACATCCAACGGATGTGAACATGGGGATGCATGGAGATGCAATATATCTAATGTACATATTAAAATACTATTTAAATACAGTATACTATGTATACTGCCAATACTATATATTTCTGTCTAAACCACATTTTCTGCATATTTAAATTAATTAATATTATATATATATATATATATATATATATATATATATATATATATATATATATATATATATATATATATATATATATATATATATATATACAAATGTATATATGTTTATATATACATATATGTATAAGTATATATGCCTAAATAAAATTATGATAAAATGATATCAACATAATATTAATTTCTTTTGTGTTTTTGGAGGAATATATTATATAAAATTATATTTATATTTTAATCTTGCATTTCCATTTCTGTCATTTAATTTCTGTCATTTAAATTAATGATATCAACATAATATTAATTTCTTTTGTGTTTTTGGAGGAATATATTATGTAAAATTATATTTATATTTTAATCTTGCATTTCCATTTTTGTCATTTAATTTCTGTCATTTAAATTATGTCAATATAAATACAGTGCCTATACTGTAATATTTAAATATGTACTTTATAAATACAGTGCCTATACTGTAATATGTATTTTAAATTCTGTCATTTAATTATGTCATTTAAATTATGTCATTATAAATACAGTGCCTATACTGTAATATGTAAATAAATACAGTGCCTATACTGTAATACGTACGCTTTCAATTTCTGTAATTTAAATTCCTTTAAATTACATGTATTTAAATTTCGTATTTATTGACGATTTTACGTACTTTGTGCGAACGACCACTATAAGTCCAAGCCTAGCATGGGTTGATCGGACTTAGGTAAGCCTACACATATTCGGGGTCTAGTCGAGTCATGTTGGACTTGATTCATGGCTTCGGGTCCCGTATATGGACTTCGGTTCAATTTCAAATACGCGGACAAATACCTTAAATAATTATTTATTTAATTTCAGAATCTGTGATTTATGAACTTTGAATTTTCAGACAACTTTTTAATGCTAAATAAATTCTAAAAAAATTACTATAAAATACTATGTTAATTAATCTAATTTAATGTAATTTTTCCATGATTTAATTTTCTGTTTTGACACTGTCTAAAAATAGTAAACCAGAACTCATTTTCAATGTACACTTATATTCTGATTTTTAAAAAATACTGACACTGGATTATAAATTCCAGAAAATTTATATTAAATTACTATAATTAACAAGGATCAATTGGTATATTATTTTATATAAAATAAGACTGTATAACTATCCTAATAATTATTGGAACACAATGTACAGTCTGAATAATTAATTAATATTGACTTGTGTGTTTTTGTGGGTTTTTGGGGTATTTTAGTATCGAGACTCTACCCTACCTTAGTATAGAGACCTACTTGTTAGTCTAGATGTTGTAACACCTCACTTTGGACTACTAGAGCTTCACCTAGCTAGTGTCCTATTAGGAGCCGTGTCACAGTACTAGCGTAATCTTAATCATAACTTAGAGGCTGAGTTTGTATATCATTTTGCCAGGATACCGGACATCTGTATCTTCATATTCTTATTCTTGTTTTGCTCGAGACAAGTACCCCTACAAACTTATTTACTGCATATGATAATAAACTGTGAATGAATCATGTTAGAATATTGCTTTCTGGAAACTGCAAGTCATATCTTCACATGTTTCTTACTGGTTCTCAGTACATGTCATACTTTATACTACTCTTAGTATCACTCACATGTTATAAAATGGGTTATAGGGAAACTGTTAGTAGAGTACGTGATCATGCCCCCCTTCTCCGTATGTATTTACTGTGCATTGTTACATTCTATATGCAACTTTGTCGTATGTCTGATCCCGCGTTTGTGTATGTATATACACCGATGCCGTTAAGTGTACGTATGTGCACTTCAGAACTTTGATATGTACCACAGTACATCCTACTACCTATTGACCGATCACGTACGTGCTGCAGTTTTAAACTTTAAAACAAATATATATTGCCATGATGAAATGTATCTAAAACTGGATAAATCAAGATATGCCATGATTATGTTATTTCATCTCTTTCCATTACATGATCAGTATTATATGTTTGTAGTACAAGTACTTGCTCCCGTCCTGACAGGATAACGTTGCAGGCGTACCTTCTGAGGAGGAAATGCTATGCGATACTTTTTATGGAGCTGCTTTTGAGGACCTGGCCTTTGCTCCAGAAGAGGCCCCAGCGGAGAACCTTGCTTAGACTTTGCCAGTCAACTTGAGACTTAGACTTAGAGTTATTACAACTTTTATTTAGTTACTGGACCTTGTCTCCAGTTCTTACTTTGGAAGTGTAATAAACTTTAAAACATGTTTGCTTTCATCTATGAATGCTGTGTTGTGACAAACATCTTAAAATGCTTTAAATATAATCATTAGCACACTTAGTACCGTCTTGACTATCTTCTAGAACAGCTTACTACGTTTTGTCCAAACGTAGGCTGGACATGGCTCGGCCCGGCCCAACAATTTGGGTAGCGGGTCATAACAGGTGAGGAAGGACGTAAGAATTTGCTACGAACATCGTCGACAACTGGAATGTTGGCATTGTGAGGCAGTCATCTCTCGAGGAATGTCGAAGACCGAAGAGGCTCGGGAAGACGTTGCTTATGCATGCAAGAGGAGGTGAGGAAGGACGTTAGAAGTCGCTACAAGACTGGAATGGTGGCAACGTTGGGTGGTCTAGCTCGAAGAGACTTCTAAGTCTGAAGAGGCTCAGGAAGACGTTGGTGATGCTTAATGAGGGAGTAGATGAGATCTGGGTCAGATATGGAGCTGAGATTGACGGTCATGTTGTGGTGCTGATCGAAGGAGATGAGATCTAGGTTGGATCTCTTTCATTGGTTCGGTGTCGGATCTCGTTCAAATAGGGTACTGGGACACAAGAGAGTAGCATGACAAGAGGAGGTGAGGAAGGGCGTTAGAATTCGCTACGAGCATCGCCAACAACTGGAATAGTGGGCATTGTGAGATAGTCGCCTCTCGAGGAGACTGTCGAAGCTCGAAGAGGCTCGGGAAGACATCGTTGATGCATGCAAGAGGAGGTAAGGAAGGACGTTAGAAGTTGCTACGAGACTGGAATGGTGGCAACATTGGGTGGTCTAGCTTGAGGAGACTTCCAAGCCCGAAGAGGCTCAGGAAGACGTCAGTGATGCTTGATGACAGAGTAGATAAGATCTGGAGCTGAGATGGACGGTCATGTTGTGGAGCTGATCGAAGGAGATGTGAGTCGAGTTGGGTTGCCAAGAGTAGCCACTGTCACCCTCTCTTATGGTAACAGCCGCCAGTAGAAGCAACGAGACAAAAAGGAATCACTGAGGTTGTGCTTGAGCTTGTTAGTGTTGTCATGTTATCTATATTTATGGGTTGTTGTCGTGGCTGTTGGGTGGTTAGGCTGGCCTGGGAGGGTAGCGATGTGAGTAGTGAAAGGCTCTTCAAAGTCGTGATGAGTAGACAGGAGTCGGGGTTGGTGAGGAGCTGGCTCGAAGGTGGAGCAAGCCCTGTTGGTTGGCATTGAGAAGGGTGGAGAAGTTTTTTTTTTGGCCTAGAGTAGAGAAGATATTGAGAAGATTGGGTTGGCTGTTGAGAAGAAGAAAAGGGATATGTTGCCTTTTTTTGGTTTTATTTCTTGTTTTGTAAGGAGAAAAAGAGGAAGAAGTGTGGTAGAAATAGGGAAAGTTTGACGAGGTTTGGGTTAGAGTAGATATAGGATTTATAGTAGAAATGGGACTTTAGAAGAGGAAAGAGATGAGTTGTGGATTTTGGTTTCTCCATATTGAAGCTAGGGTTTGAGTTTGGTGGAGAAGATGGTGGAGGCTAGGATGATGGTGGATGTGCAGAGAAAATAATTGATTGCTGGGATGCATGGGGATAGAGAGGCAAGGGTCGAGATTATTCATGTTCTGACACCATTGTAGAAATGAGACTACATTGAAAATAATTGGGTATATATATATATATATATATATATATATATATATATATATATATATATATATATATATATATATATATATATATATATGGAATGAAGGTAAATTTTATTCCACGCAAATCGCAGTAAAGGTATTACAATACACTATTCTCACATCTCCCTCCCCAGTTAAGGGGCCATTACAGTTACATCGAATTCTATATTATGTAGAATTTCAACTGGCGGAGTAACCAGTCCCTCAAAGATACGCCTGTTGCGCTCCCTCCAGACATGCCAAACTGATGCTGCAAGTCTAACTCTAGCCATCTTGGTCCCACCAGGATCCATGCCTCGGTGGTCTCTGATCCAGCTGAGGATCCTCCGGATATCTCTGGCACTACCAACTCCACCCATCGATCGCATACACTGCTCCGCCCAGATGTGCCAAGTCAACGGACACTCAAAGAATAGGTGGCCCATAGATTCCGCTTCGCCCATGCAGAGTACACACTTCGGGTCTGGAATCTGCATCCCAAACCTGATAAGTCTGTCCTGCGTCATCAACCTGCCCAGAAGGAGTCTATATGAGCAGAGTTGCATTTTACGGACAATCCCCTTCGCCCAGATGAAGTCATACTCCGCAATCCTATCATGTGGAGGCCGAACCGGATTATAGCAACTATTAAAACTGAATGTCCCGGACCCTCCAACCGAACCAGGAGCAACCCAACTCCAGGAGTCCGCAGGCTGGCTAGTATCGATAGAGATCCGACGAATTGCCTCTCCAAACTGAGCCGTGAATGGATACTCCTCGGGCCTCCAGCTCCCATCCCTGATGATCCGACTGTATTTTACCCCCCGACTCGCCTCTCTGTCCCACTGAGTACCCAAGACCTCCAAAAGGGAGCCATTTCCCATCCACGGGTCCAGCCAGAGATCAGTATTTGCCCCATCTTTCATAATCCTGCAAATGGCAGACTGTAGAACCGGTCTGCACCTAAGGATAGCCTTAAATGAGACCGAGAAATTGTTATCAATCCTGCATTGCCAGAAATTCATCCGTCGCACATATCTGCTAGCCATCCACTCTGCCCAAAGGGAATCTCTCGTGATGAACTGCCACGCCATTCGCACCCCAGAAGCCTCCCTAATCGCCCGAAGAGGTCGTAACCCCACTCATCCTTCCTCCCGGGTCCGACAGAGTTGTTCCCAAGCAATCGCATGCATACCTCCTCTCCAGATGAAATTAGCACAAATGGACTCCACCTTCCTTATGGTAGCTACCGGAATCTGAATCGACTGTAACCAGAACATAGCGATGCCAGAGATAACACACCTCACCAGCTCAATATGGCCACCAAAGGACAGTCCAGCTGCCTGCCAGCCTTCCACTCTCCTTTGGGCAAAATCCACCAGGCTGAGACAATCCTGATTTCTGGCATAATTAACCGTCAATGGAACCCCCAGATTCTTCACCGGTAACTCTCCTTTTGTCATGCCCCAGAACCAGAATACTGGAGAGCGGGGGAATGACTCAGCCAGCTACGTATTACGGGTAGATGAATACTGTATAATACGATCAATGCTGTCTAACCAGACGAGGGGGTGCATACTACATGAAAGTCTTATTATGGTCACTTCACATCTATTGTCTCAATCATTCAAACAAGAAGCAAAAATAGAGAACATGTAAGATAAAGCAGTAAGGCGTCCCAAACGCTTAGTCAAAATGTTCTTGAGATCTGGCTTTACAAAACATAGCCATATGGTATAGTAACATATACACAATTGTTATCATCTGCAGTCTGACTTAATTACAATTATGTAAAAGTAAGTGCAAGACAATCCGACTAACATGTCGGTGCCAAACGGCTAAGTATGAAGTAAATAACAAAACGAGCGGTGGAGTAAGGAACCCACTCGAGTCCTCCTGCGATCATTCCCTAGTATTGACCATCTTGAAGGTGGAAGTAAACTGAGTCCTCGGGAACCGGCTCTAAATCTGGCCATACAAAACCAGAGAGGTTAGACCTCTAATAGCAAGTACCACAAGGAAGCACGATATGAAGGATTAAACCAGTAAGTAAGAGAATAAAATAATAGATCTCTGCTTTCCACTAGGATTCACATAACATCACGACACTTCGAACCAACCTCCCAACCAAACAAGGACAGAAGTTGGCCCATCATGTCCTGACCTTCTGATCATCTCAGTTAGGCAACAGAGTAGGTACAGTACACAAATAAATCATCTTGAACGGCCAATCAACTCCTACGGCTTGCTATTGTGAGTCCCAAGTTATCCTGGACTTATGCAAATAGGGATTCCTCAGTTCTTACTATGTGCGAGCAAGGCTAGTCTATCCAGTCAATCAATTGCGCCAATCATGAATTAGACGAGTCCCAGCGGGACGCCCGTCATCAATATACAATATAAAATAATAATATAAGCAGATACCGCTCCCTGCCCGTGTGGCAGCTTTACAGTATCTGTGGGAACCAGTCGGCCTGTCGGGCACTACTAGTCCCAAGAGGGCTGCCATGTAAGAACTCGGGGATCTATTCTCTCCATGCAATCATTATTTTATTTAACTTAATAGTCTCTACGTTGAGTGAAATTCCATGCCGTGGATCATGGTCATTCAAATGAGTACTTTCGTACAGGGTACGATATGCGAAACTCTACAATGATACCCGTGCGGCTAGGTTGTAGGTCTTACATAGCGTAATACAACAATCAAATCTAACCACGGAGTAATCATGCCTTGACCATAAAGTACACATGCTGCTTTGTAGAAAAATAAATAAATTGAAGCCTACACATGCCTGTATGTCAATATTCGGGATCGGCTAATCGATTACAATAGTTCATTACATGAACGTGTCTCATTCATTTAATTCAATAAGACGACTAGCTAGTCTCTTAGTTCCAACTAGGAACGCATGATCAATTTTAGTCAAGATAACCATTATTATCAATGGTGACAAGGCATGAAAGTCAATTAGTATTAAATGGGGTCGAGTGTATAACTCTCAGGGTTAAGTTCCAGTCTTACTGGGTATCCATAAACCAGTCAAGACACAAGGCACGTTCTACACAACCATATGTATCAAAAATATTAACATGCTAAGATTATCGAGTTTATAAAAAAAGGCGTAAGGATATAATAGGAGAATTATCATGCCACCATTAAATGAATAAATTATAGAACAAATAGAAACACCCAGGTCAGGAAGTCACGCCAACAAGTCTATGCTAAGGCCAACAAGTCACGCAAGGATCGTACGCGTAAAAAGGGTACGCCAAGTCTAGTAGGTAGGAGTGAGCGTATAAACAGCGTGAGCGTGAAAAGTAATTCACGCACTCATAACGTGAGCGTGAAAAGTAACTCACGCAAGCACAGCGTGAGCGTATGAGCGTGAAAAGCGTGATAAGAAATTCACGCACGCACAGCGTGAGCGTGATAAAAAATCCACGCACGCACGCAAAGATGTGTGCGTAACTCAAATGTCACGCATGCACGTAAGACGTGAGCGTGACTCAAAATTCACGCTGACACGTAAAGATGCGAGCATGACTAAAAATTCACGCTAACACGTAAAGACGTGTGCGTGACTAAAAATTCACGCTAACACGTAAAGACGTGTGCGTGACTAAAAATTCATGCACGCACATAAAGATGTGTGCGTAACTAAAAATTCACGCTGACACGTAAAGACGTGTGCGTGACTAAAAATTCACGCTGACACGTAAAGACGTGTGCGTGACTAAATCTCCCGAACTCCAATCTTATGGAGCCTTCGTTCCAAGCCAGAATGAGGTTCCCATGGTTCAGAATAGTGAAGAATGAGAAGCTCTGCCATATGGAACTATCTATTTTTGAAAACATGCCAGGTTGGGAGATCAAAACCCATGGACAACCGAGAAGAAAGAAGCCAAAGAAATAAAAAATGGTAAGTACTAAACTCTCTTAGAATCATGAGAGGAAGAAAAATGAACCATAAAAATGGTTCTCAAGTGGAAGCAAGAAGCAAGATGTACTTGTCTGCTGTTGGTTGGTGGAGAGAGTGATGAGGAAGAAGAAGAAGTAATGGTGAAGGAAAGTTATGAGGAGAGAGAAGGGGATGGGGGCTTTAAATGGAAGGGGTGGTGGTAGGTGGTAGGTGGGGGTTTATTGGGTCGGGTTTATTCGGATCCATCCAAGGCCAACCCGAAAGCAAAGAAGAGAGGTTAAAAGCAGAAAATAAAATACAGGAATAAAATTGCAGGAAATAAAATGCAGAAAATTAATTAACATGAAATTAAAGGAATTTAAATACAGGATAATACATGATAAATATTAAATAAATATATATGAGTTGCACATGTATAAAAATACGCATTCTGGGAACGGGGAGTGACATCTCTACCCACCTTAGAAAAATTTCGTCCTCGGAATTTCAAATCCAAGCAGGTAGAAATATCGGAGCTAAACTAATACAAGCAATTCTAGTGAGCAAGCAATCATTTTTACCATATCAAAAGCAAGTACTATATATGTAAATTCATCATTCTACGATATCAAGTAGCTCTACCCATAAGGTGATAAGCATGAAGAATCAGGACAATCAAGGTATACAGAAAGAGATATACCTTGTGAGTCAAATAGTTGTGGATACCGTGATCGGATATCATCCTCACGTTCCCACGTTGACTCTCCCAAGGAGTGATGACCCCAAACAATACAGCAAGACTAATTGTTCGGTTCTTAAGTATCTTCTCTCTTCGGTCCAAAATGGACACAGGCTGTTTCTCGTAAGACAGGTTGGTACCAACAACCAGCTCAGAATGATCGAGGATATGGCTTGGGTCCGATACATACCTACATAATTGAGATACATGAAACACGTCATGCACCTCTCGTAACGAAGGTGGGAGGGATAAACGATAAGCAACATCGCCTATCCGATCAAGGATAACAAATAGGCCCACGTACCGCGGACTCAATTTTCTGCGAACGCCAAATCTAATGACCCCACGAGTAGGTGAGATCCGCAAGAATACGTGGTCCCCAACAGAGAACTCTAACGGCCTACGATGCTGGTTCTCCCAATGACGATGCCGGTCCTGCGCAACTCGAAGTCGCTCTCTAATTCCTTTAACCACTTGAACCGTCTGAATAATCATTTCTGGGCCTAACATCTTCCTCTCCCCGATATCATCCCATGCAAGCGGTGACCTGTACTTCTTACCATATAGTGCTTCGAATGGCGCCATCTGGATACTGGCTTGATAACTATTGTTGTATGAGAACTCGACTAAGTGCAGGTGACTCTCCCAAGACCCTCCAAAATCTAGAGTGCAAGTTCGTAACATGTCTTCTAAAGTCTGAATCGTTCTTTCTGATTGCCCATCCGTCTGCGGATGGTAAGCCGTGCTAAATCTTAACTTGGTACCCAGACTATGATGTAAGCTCTTCCAGAAATGTGATGTAAAGCGGGTATCTCGGTCCGACACAATACTGACAGGGACTCCATGCTGCCTGACTATCTGTTGCATATACAACTCTGCCAACTTTTCTGTAGATTGCCCTTCTCTGAAAGAAAAAAATGTGCTACCTTCGTAAGTCGGTCCACTATTATCCAAATAGCGTCCTTACCACTTGGTGATCTCGGTAAACCGGTCATAAAGTCCATTGTAATATGCTCCCATTTCCATTCCGGAATAGGAAGCGGTTGCAATAGCCCAGCTGGCCTCTGCTGTTCTGTCTTCACTTGCTGACATACCAAGCAACGGGAAACAAATCTAGCTATCTCCCTCTTCATTCCGTTCCACCAGAAATGCTGCTTGATATCTTGGTACATCTTGGTCCCTCCAGGGTGAATAGAATACTGAGAACTGTGAGCTTCTGCCATAACCTCCTGTCTGATATCTCCACTAGGCACACATAGACGTGATCCAAATCTAAGTGTACTATCTTCATAAATTCTCATCTCCTTCCTGAGTCCTGACTCACATTCTGTCCTAAGCTTCTGAATCCTTGGGTCTTGTGCCTGAGCTGCCTTGATCCTGCCTACCAAGTCGGATTGAACTTGCAGACTTGTTAGAACTCCTACATCACTAGGAAGTATAACTTCGATGCCCATCTCCTGAAGGTCTTCTAAGATATGCCTCTGTGTTGTCAACATAAATGCGCCGCCTCTCCTGCTAAGAGCGTCTGCTACTACATTAGACTTGCCTGGATGATACTGAAGCTCTACGTCATAATCCTTAATCAACTCCAACCATCTTCTCTGCCTCATGTTTAGTTCCTTCTGAGTAAAGATGTAATTCAGACTTTTATGGTCTGTGTACATGTCCACTCGGTCACCATATAAGTAATGCCTCCATAGCTTCAGAGCAAACACTACTGTCGCTAACTCCAAATCATGAGTTGGGTAATTCTTCTCGTGGTCCCGAAGCTGCCTAGATGCATATGCTATCACCTTCCCATGTTGCATAAGGACACATCCAAGTCCTTTACCTGAAGCATCACAATATACTGTAAAACCTCCGGGTCCAACTGGCGATGTAAGAATAGGTGCTGATATCAATTTCTGCTTCAAAGTCTCGAATGATGCCTGACATTCTGCCGACCAAACGAATGGTACACCTTCCGGGTCAAGCGGGTCATGGGTGCTGAAAGCCTTGCAAAGTCTGACACAAACCTTCTGTAATATCCTGCCAATCCCAAGAAGCTCCGTACATCTGCTACGGTCTTGGGCACTGGCCAACTTTCTACTGCTTCTACCTTCTTGGGATCTACTGCTACTCCAGCTCCTGATATGATGTGACCCAAAAATGAAATATGATCCGACCAAAACTCACACTTGCTGAGCTTGGCATACAACTGGTTCTCTCTCAGAACCTGTAACACTTTCCTGAGGTGGTCTTCATGCTCCTCTTCACTAGCAGAGTATACGTGAATGTCGTCAAGAAACACAACGACAAACTGGTCTAAGTATGGCATAAAGATGCGATTCATCAAATTCATGAATATTGCTGGAGCATTGGTCAAACCAAACGGCATTACTAAGAATTCATAATGCCCGTACTTTGACCTGAATGGTGTCTTGGGAATGTCTTCCTTCCGAACCCTCACCTGATGGTACCCTGAACGAAGATCTATCTTGGAGAAAACTCTAGCTTTGCTCAACTGATCAAATAAGTCATCGATCCTGGGTAATGGGTACTTGTTCTTCACTGTTGCCGCGTTAAGCTTCCTGTTGTCGATGCACAATCTGGATGACCCATCCTTCTTTCCCACAAGTACCACTGGTGCTGCCCATGGTGACACGCTAGCTTGGATGAACTTCTTCTCCTTCAGTTCCTCTATATGCTGATATACCTTGGCCTGCTCTGAATCCGCCATTCTGTAAACTCGATCTGATATCGGTTTAGTTCCTGGTGCCAATTCTATACTGAACTCAATATCCCTAGCCGGTGGTGGACCTGGGAGTTCTTCAGGAAATACGTCTAGAAACTCTTCAACTACTTTCGGAATCTGAACTTCTTTCATTGCCGTTATTACTCCCTGCTCTTGTTGAGTTGCCCCTGATCTGCCTAAGGTGAACTGCTTCATGCCTGGAATATCAAAAGATGCACTCCCTCTACGACAATCTATTGTCGCATGACTTTCTTTCAGCCAGTCCATGCCTAAGATAACGTCGAAATTTCCAACAAAAAATTCTATCAACCGGGCGGGTAAGGAATGCCCGCAAACTACAACGCTACATGCTAAAATAACTCTACTAACTCCTACAAGCCCATTACCAGTGAGTATATTCAACCTTCCTGGCAATGCCTCGAACTTCATTCCTAGTCGTGTCACAAATTGTGCAGATATAAATGAATGGGATGCTCCCGAATCAAACAATGCTACTGCAGGATATGAGACGACGAGAATGTTACCTGCCACAACATCTTCTGATGCCAATGCCTCCTCCAAGGACAGAGTGAATGCTTGCCCTCGACCTCCTTGCTGGTTTCCATGCTGCGGCTTAGCCTGATGCTGTTGCTGGCCCCTTCCTTGATGATGATGGGGTGGTCTATGCTGGTGTTGCTACATCGGAGGCCCCTGCTGCCGAAACATCTGAGCCTGCGGCATTAACGGAAGCTGTGCCAACGGCCTTACTGCCACCGTTGGTCCTCAATACTGGCCTGCCCCTGGTGCTGGCAGAGCAGGAAACTGTTGCCCTGGTCCTCCTGACCTCGAATTCATGGGACATGTGGTAACCCGATGGTCTGGATTTCCACATATCAGACACAGTCCATTCAATGTCCGACACACATCTCTAGTGTGCTCCATCTTCCCACAATAAGTACAGTCCGTCGGGAGTTGTTGGTTCTTCCTCTGTTGCTGTTGCTGCTGCCTGGGTGGTGGTGCTGGTCCTCGTATCACCATATCGTGGATATGAATGCCAGTGGATGGTGCTGTTGTTCGGGGCGCTGCTCCCCCTCCTCCTTCAACCTGGCTGTGGGATCTCTTCTGACCCCCAGTCCTTGTCGCAAGCCTCTGAATGGTGATCTCATGCCTTCGAGTTGCCGTCAATACTTCGTCAAAAGTTTGGTAATTGTGCCCCTCTATCAATTGCAAGAGTTCAAGATGAAACCCTTACTGAAATCTTATAGCCCTCTGGCTCTCTGTTGCTACCATCTCTGGGGCGAATCTACTCAATCTGCAGAACTCCGCTGCATAAGCATCTACAGTCTTGCCGGCCTGCCTGAGGTTGATAAACTTCTGTTGTAGCTCAAACTGTGCCACAACTCCATAGTACTTGGTCTTGAATCTTGCAGTGAAATCGTCCCAAGCCACAGGACGTCTGATGCCCACTTTCTCTGATTCCCACCAATCACGTACGAGATCCTGAAGTAGCAACTTCACTAGATCTATACGTTCTTCTGCCGGTACCTTAGCTGCTGTCAGAATAGCCTCAATATCCTTAAGCCATGCGTCTGCTGAGATGGCATCCTCCGTGCCTTCGAAACGGCGGGGGTTGTACTTGCAAAACCTGGCTGATGCTCCTAAATCAGTCCTCATTCCTCTTTCCAAAGCCGTCTGCAATCCTTGGTTGAGCAACACATTCTGCTCTTGTAGCTGAGTGTGCATACGTTGCTGGGCCAACATCTGATGTTGTTGAGTAGCCATCATTCCTCTCATGATCTCCAGAAGGGCTGGTGTGTCCACTTGGGTAGGTGGAACTGTTGGTGGTGGTGGAACATCCGGATACTGCGATCCAGCTGCTGCTTCCACTATTACTTCTTCTTGAATAGCCTCTTGAGTTAGTATCGGCCCTTGTTGCTGATTAACAGGGTTAGGTTGTCCGTGTTGCCCTTGTTGTTGTCCAGCTCTGACCGATGCGGACGAAGTGCCCCTAAGAAAAGGGACAAGAGAACAATCAAACGATCGGACATGAAGGATCAATGAAGTCAAAGGATACCGGAATGTCAAGCAAGGGTTGAGAATAACGAATCATGAAATCAAGAGGGGAACACGTGTGATTGAGACATCCTATAAATCAAAACACACCACAAGTCTGAAATCAGACCTGCATGGGCTACCACTAAAACCTTGTCACGCCCCAGAACCAGAATATTGGAGAGCGGGGGAATGACTCAGCCAGCTACGTATTACGGGTAGATGAATACCGTATAATACGATCAATGCTGTCTAACCAGACGAGGGGGTGCTTACTACATGAAAGTCTTACTATGGCCACTTCACATCTATTGTCTCAATCATTCAAACAAGAAGCAAAAATAGAGAACATGTAAGATAAAGTAGTAAGGCGTCCCAAACGCTTAGTCAAAATGTTCTTGAGATCTGGCTTTACAAAACATAGCCAGATGGTATAGTAACATATACACAATTGTTATCAGCTGCAGTCTGACTTAATTACAATTATGTAAAAGTAAGTGCAAGACAATCCGACTAACATGTCGGTGCCAAACGGCTAAGTATGAAGTAAATAACAAAACGAGCGGTAGAGTAAGGAACCCACTCGAGTCCTCCTGCGATTATTCCCCTAGTATTGACCATCTTGGAGGTGGAAGTAAGCTGAGTCCTCGGAAACCGGCTCTAAATCTGGCCATGCAAAACCAGAGAGGTTAGACCTCTAATAGCAAGTACCACAAGGAAGCACGATATGAAGGATTAAACCAGTAAGTAAGAGAATAAAATAATAGATCTATGCTTTCCACTAGGATTCACATAACATTACGACACTTCGAACCAACCTCCCAACCAAATAAGGACAGAAGTTGGCCCGTCATGTCCTGACCTTCTGATCATCTCAGTTAGGCAACAGAGTAGGTACAGTACACAAACAAATCATCTAGAACGGCCAATCAACTCCTACGGCTTGCTATTGTGAGTCCCAAGTTATCCTGGACTTATGCAAATAGGGATTCCTCAGTTCTTACTATGTGCGAGCAAGGCTAGTCTATCCAGTCAATCAATTGCGCCAATCATGAATTAGACGAGTCCCAGCGGGACGCCCGTCATCAATATACAATATACAATAATAATATAAGCAGATACCGCTCCCTGCCCGTGTGGCAGGTTTACAGTATCTGTAGGAACCAGTCGGCCTGTCGGGCACTACTAGTCCCAAGAGGGCTGCCATGTAAGAACTCGGGGATCCATTCTCTCCATGCAATTATTATTTTATTTAACTTAATAGTCTCTACGTTGAGTGAAATCCCATGCCGTGGATCATGGTCATTCAAATGAGTACTTTCGTACGGGGTACGATATGCAAAACTCTACAACGATACCCGTGCGGCTAGGTTGTAGGTCTTACATAGCGTAATGCAACAATCAAATCTAACCACGGAGTAATCATGCCTTGACCATAAAGTACACATGCTGCTTTGTAGAAAAATAAATAAATTGAAGCCTGCACATGCCTGTATGTCAATATTCGGGATCGGCTAATCGATTACAATAGTTTATTACATGAACGTGTCTCATTCATTTAATTTAATAAGACGACTAGTCAGTCTCTTAGTTCCAACTAGGAACGCATGATCAATTTTAGTCAAGATAACCATTATTATCAATGGTGACAAGGCATGAAAGTCAATTAGTATTAAATGGGGTCGAGTCTATAACTCTCAGGATTAAGTTCCAGTCTTACTGGGTATCCATAAACCAGTCAAGACACAAGGCACGTTCTACACAACCATATGTATCAAAAATATTAACATGCTAAGATTATCGAGTTTATAAAAAAAGGCGTAAGGATATAATAGGAGAATTATTATGCCACCATTAAATGAATAAATTATAGAACAAATAGAAATACCCAGGTCAGGAAGTCACGCCAACAAGTCTATGCTAAGGCCAACAAGTTACGCAAGGATCGTACGCGTAAAAAGGGTACGCCAAGTCTAGTAGGTAGGAGTGAGCGTATAAACAGCGTGAGCGTGAAAAGTAATTCATGCACTCATAACGTGAGCGTGAAAAGTAACTCACGCATGCACAGCGTGAGCGTATGAGTGTGAAAAGCGTGATAAGAAATTCACGCACGCACAGCGTGAGCGTGATAAGAAATCCACGTACGCACGCAAAGATGTGTGCGTAACTCAAATGTCACGTACGCACGTAAGACGTGAGCGTGACTCAAAATTTACGCTGACACGTAAAGACGTGAGCGTGACTAAAAATTCACGCTAACACGTAAAGACGTGTGCGTGACTAAAAATTCACTCTAACACGTAAAGACGTGTGCGTGACTAAAAATTCACTTACGCACATAAAGATGTGTGCGTGACTAAAAATTCACGCTGACACGTAAAGACGTGTGCGTGACTAAAAATTTACGCTGACACGTAAAGACGTGTGTCACGACCCGCACCCGGTATAGGGGTACGAGAAGTGGGTACGTCCAGCCTACGCCGCAGTGTCGGCGGTAGTAAGCTGTCCTAGGTTGCTAACTAATCTTATGCAGTGAATATAAAAAGTACTTGTCCAGATATCAGCTCCGAATGGAGGGCAAGTAAAGGGTATGATCTACTCAAACACAGTCTAAACACGAAAAGATAACACAGAAGTTATACCTAAGGAATTAAAGACAACAACAACTAACTACTAAAATAATATACCAATATCTCAAACCAACTTAATACAGACTCAATATCTTAACTTTAATACAACAAGCCAAAACATGAAAGCAAAAGTAGTCTACTAGCTAATCTCCTGAATCACTCCTGAGAGTCGGGACCAAAGGTAGCTAATCCCTCGCCAGGTCCATGGTAAGCAGGGCATGTGTCCTGAGGATTATTATCTGTAATATTTTTAACAGGTCCAATCAGGACGGGAACGAGTACAACTCATCTAGAAAAATCCAAGTAAATGACAAAGAACTATAAAGCAGTTATAGACAGTTTTATTGATGAGCATGGCAATTTTATACAAGTAATGATGGCATAGAGAAACAGTAAGATACAAGAAAAGAAAGGTAACTAAAACAAGAGAAGAATCATGGCAATGAAGACTGTAATAAAAGCTAACTGAACTAGAATATCATGTGTGAGTCCAGACAGTACGATATAAGTCTAATATAATCCCAGTATGAGTCCAGTCCATATAATCTGATACCAGATAATTTCCGGTACAAGATGAGTCCAACAGTGATCAATAAATCCAGGGTGAGTCCAACTATAATCTAACAGTATGTTTTAAAATACCGAGGTCGACATACAAACGGCTGTAGGTATCAGGCACATCTCTCACTGATCGGGCAAGAGATGGCTATGCTTCCGGTAGATTCCAGTGGGAGATTCTGGATTTGGGGTATGTCTACATGTCTTACTCAATATTTCCCCGCCCAGCAAGTGAATCCAAAATCGACAAAAAGAATTGAGATGAGTCTGGCCAATACGTGATGATTCCAGAAATGATTCCGGAATGATACCAATGACTCCAGTAATAGAGGCCAGCAAGTAAGGTATGTGTCGATACATGAATCCAGAAATATCCATACGTGTTGATACAGAGAATCACATAGAACTAACTAGAACTGAAATACAGTAATCGATAAATAAATGAGAGAACTATCAGAGAATGTACTCATCTGATACTCTGAAAAGAGTAGTGTAATATCAGATGTCTGTACCAGGGTCACAATGTCCTAAAATAGAGCAATACAGTTATGACATGTCCAAAATGAAGGTAAATGAAATCTACGATACAATCTATATGAATTCTAAGCCAATCTAGGTCAAACTCAAACTAGGTCAACACTACAGTCAAACTAAGTCAAATCAAGTCATATTAGGTCACAAGAAGTTAAACTAAGTCATACAAGGTCAAACAAGGGTAAACAAGTCTAATCTAGGTTAAAGTCAACTCTTGGTCAAACATTCTAGCCAAACTAGTCAACTCTAGTTACTTGGATCCATATAGGGTCAAGTCTTAGTCTAACTAAGGTTTTGGTTAATCATAGACTAGTCAATAAGGTAATTAGGTTAATCTTGACTAATGGTCAACATCCAGTCAAACTATATAAGGCTAACTCAAACCATCATAGGCTAACATGTCTTAGAATACCTAAGACACTATACTACAATTACCTATACAAAGTATACCACACATAAATACATATAGTACAATACCAACCTTAATCCTATAATCAAGCTAATCCCATTCTCCAACTCAAGTCATGACTCAACTCTAAGTATCTCACTTAACCCCATACATATCTTCATCTATATAGGATTACCCTCATAATCTATATGGTTAACCTAATCATCTAGTTAGGGTTTAGTCAAACCTTAGTCAAATAGTCCTTCTATGTTCATCCAAGTCATTTCTAGGTCATTAGGTCATGGTTTGACCTATAGTTGACTTTGGTCAACAAGGGCCAACCATCTAGTCAAACTAGGTCTACAAAGCCTATTGGTCAATTCTAACTTGCTACTAACCATAGGCTAGTAATCCTAGGGCACTATGACATATATACATTACCTATATACATAGGCCATAGGCTAAGACATCAAGTCTATAACATATATGTTTACATATCTAATATATAGTCAACTATATATATAAAATACCATAATCTATATATATATATATATATATATATATATATATATATATATATATATATATATATATATATATATATATATATATATATATATATATATATATATATATATATACCCATACACATCTATACAACCCTATATAGCCAACCTACATGATACCCACATATAGCCCCTATATATATATACAATACCTATATATATATATATATATAATCTACATGTATACCCAACTATATATATAATACCATATATACCCAACTATACATATGCCAATATCTATATACATAACCAACTAAATATATATATATATATATATATATATATATATATATATATATATATATATATATATATATATATATATATATATATATATATATATATATATATACCCATTCACATATATATAATACCCTTATATATATAACATATATATATATATATATATATATATATATATATATATATATATATATATATATATATCACTATATATACATAACATATATACATATATAGGTAGAGAGAGAGAGTGAAAGGAGAGTGAGAGTGTGAGGGTGTCATGTGTGTGTGTGTGTGTGTGTGGACTGGACAGCAAGGGAGGGTTGATCTCAGGAATCTGAGATAGGGGGGAACACAACACACACATACATATATGCATATATATACATATATACATACATACCTATATCTATACCTACACACACATATATACACTCACATACTCACATACACACACACATACATATATACTTATATATACAGTATATATATACACACAAATATAGTATATATATAAATAGAAATCAATTTAAAATTTGTTTAAAATATTGAAATAAAACAGTAAACTGTTCATAACTGAACAGTTGGGGGGGGGGGGAAACCAATTTCGATGCAAAAACCTAGCTAATACCCAAAACCAAGGGTTGGTAATCGTGTCCCCATGTGTACACGTGTCGTAGGTGTCCCTAGGTGTCCACCACGACACGACACAACGTGTCCAAGTGTCAAAAACCCAAATCGGGTAAATTGACAGTGCACAGTATCACAGCGTCGTGCACGAGTTCATGTGTCTCGTGGACACGACACAAGGGTCTAGAAGTCTCGTGATCACGTGGGTAGATTCGCCTAGGGTCAGCCTACACACCTAGGACCCTGATACGATCCCACGTGTCGCCGTGTCCACGTGCAAAGCGCGTATCAGTGCGCGTTTTCATACACGCACAGCATAGACACGGGTCGGTGCGATCGAGTTTTCTTTCGATCCACTAGACCAATTTGCCTAAAATTTTGTGTGCAGTGTGTCAGACACTAGGCACACGTGTCCACAAAAAATCAGGCCATGAGAGGCCGTGTCGCCCCCGAGCAGCAGGGCACTGAACACGAGCGTGGGGCGGTCTCGTGCAGCGAGGACAGAGCCTCGTGGACACGACACACGCATCGATACGTGTCGTGCTTGTGTCAGGGTGTAGCCTAGGTCTAGGGATAGGGATTAGGCATGACACTTTGTGTCCACGTCGTGTCTAGACACGACACGAAGGCCGTGTCAGTGTGTGTTTTACATTGTGTGCAGTGTAGTGCACGGTCAGTGTGTGTCTAATTTCTCACTCGACACGACACGAAGTGTCACGAAACTCGAGGGGGGGCTTGTCAGAGGGTGCCCCCACCTCTGTGCCAAGTGGCACGTGTCCACGTGTCCAATTCGTGGAGAAAATAGTGTCGGGTTTCAGGGACAGTGTATAGTGTGTGCACAGCGTGTTTGTGTACATTTTGGACACGGACACGACACGATAACGTGCTCAGTCAACCAGGGTTGTGTCCTACATGTCTAGGGCTACCCAAAAATGTAATTTGTTTTGGAAAATAACAACTTTCAAACCATAGTGACATTTCACCAAACACTTAATTAAACACAGATACGTGTCCGATACGGACACCAAACCCAATCCATATCCTACCAAACTTGACACACAGTCAGGGTTTACCTATATGCATGCAACCATGAAGAGAAAACACAATCTTAATAGGTTTTGTGAGTGTTTACCTATTGAGTGAAAACTCAATGAAAACAAAGTTTGGGGGAGGGGTATCCTCTTCGCTTGATGGTGCCCAAAATGCTATGCAACCTAGCTAGCTAGCTCCCCTTAGCATCCTCAATAGTAGGGGGTTCCAATGCAAGAAGTTTGGCTCAATTTGGTGTTGAAATGGTTAAATGGTGAGGGTGTGAAGGTAGAGGGAAAAACTAGGTTTTTTGTGTAAATGAAAAGAAGCTTGAATGAAGGGGGGGTGCATATATATGGTGGGGGGTAGGGTTGGCTGCCATGGTTAGGGTAGGGGTAGATATTTAGGGTTCATCCACCTTAGCAAACTTAGCTCCTAAGGCTTTGACTAGGTAGATAGATATTTCTAGGTTTCTAAAATATCTAAGAAAGTAATATCTTAGATATTTCCAACCTAAGATATTTACACATAGGTTAACATCTAACATTAGCCACCTAGGTTAGTGACTAATCTCTAGGTTAGGATAAACTAGGTTAGGGACTAACATGACACTAATCAACAAATTAAATAATAATAAACTACATAAATCCAAATAAATTCTAATAATTTACCAAAATACCCTTTTGACTAAAAAATGGTAATTTGATATCCTAATCACATGGTTAGGCTTACATGGTCATGGTTAGTCTCTAGGTTATGAAATCTCTAGGGTTTACACTAGGGTTATACTAGTAAAATCACAAAGTCATAAGTTGTGACTTAGAAAATAGTTTTAAATTAACTAAAATCACCAAAAATTATATCATGACTAAAACACCATTAATAAATAATAAAAATAATAATTTTTCAAAAATACCCCAATTTTAGAAAACTGGGTGTTACAAGTCTACCCTCCTTAGAGAAATTTCGTCCTCGAAATTAAGATAGTCGTACTCCTCCTAGGTCAAACCCCCAGTCAATCAAAGTCAAAAAGATAACACGCAATCATAGTCCTACTGGTCGTGATTCCACAGTCTCGAACAGGGTAACTACACTATCTAGCATATCACAAGCATATCCTGACAGGTACTAATGAAATCATACAACAAGATGGGAAAGGAAGGACAGAAAAGATAAACCTGCTAACCCGTCACCTGCAGCGTTGGTCTCCTCGACCGTCATCGCAAAAGCTCCACCCCTCTGGTTCTGAGCTACAGGTGGCCTAGCCCCCATATAAGGAGGTGCAATAGGACAATCCATCTTCTGGTGGGTATCAGACCCACAGGTATAGCAAACCTTCAGCCTCTTCCTACATTGCTCCCTGATGTGTCCCTGCTTTATGCAGTATGAACAACTGATCGTCTTCGGGTCCTGACCTCGATACTGATGCTGTACCTGCTGAAATGGCCTCTGCTGCTGTCGGGGTCCCGGGGCTCTAACTGGCGGGATCGAATGATGTGGTGTGGGTGGATGATATGTCTGCTGGTGTAGCGTCGGCACTTTCTGCTGGAAAGCCTGACGCTTGGAGGGTCCCTCAATGTGTACAGAAGCTGGCCTCTTGCAAGACAGAAGACGCTCCTCGATACTCCGGGCTAACTCTAAGCTCTGGTAGTAGTCAGTCATACCGTTCGCCACTATAAGAATGCCAATGTCTGGAACTAGTCCATGGCAAAACCTACGGGTCATCTTCTCAGGGTCAGCAACCAAACTAGGAGCGAAACGGCTCAGGCGACTAAACTCTGCCGCATACTCGTCAACAGAACGGTTCCCCTGCTGGATGTTCTGGAATCGTAGCCCCATGGCTACTCTAGCAGTGGTCGAGAAGAATTTCTTCTTGAACTGGGTCTTGAACTGATCCCAAGTGGCTCTTCCTCTCGCGAATAACGGCTCATTCCGGAACCAAACTCCTGCCAAGTCTATCAGCAAAAATCCCGCTGCCTCGACCTGGAGGTCATCCGACATCCTAACTCCAATGAGCTTCCTCTCTACCGAGTCTAACCAGTCATCTGCTACTACTATGCCCTCAGTCCCTAAGAACTCCTTGGGATTCAGACCCATGAAGTCCTTGATCGTCCCCGCTCTCTGCCGCGGCTCTACAGGTGGTGTGATCACGGTACGTTCCTCGGAATGCTCCATGCTCTAGCGGAGTAGGGTGGTCTGTTCCTGATGAGTTGCTAGGAACCCCTGGATCAGAATGAGCAGTTGGTTCCCGTCGAGTGTGACGGAAGCCTGGGTAGGTATAGTGATAGGGGGTGGTGGAAGTATTGGGTCCTGCTGGGCCTGTGATATGGAAGGTGGTTGTGGTATCTGGGTTTGTGGATCTGTGGAGTGGGGGAAAGTGGTAGGTGGAGGTGTATCAGTCAACTGGTCAGCTGACTGGATGGGGAGCGTGCCATTCTCAGGTGAGACATACCGGGATGAACGAGTAAGCACCATCTAATTACAATAAAAAGACTTATAAGGACTCTTTAAAGCAAAACAATCATATACAAGAAAATCAAATTATAATAGCAAGCATGTGATGTATTTCCTATGTTGCAATCCTAGTATTCCTCTAGGTGTTCTAAGCGTCATTCCTAATGTTGTCTAATTACCTTAAGTTCCTAATTGCAGGCATGCTTGGTACAATAACGTAACCAAACAATTTAGTCGACGAGACCTGCATGGGCCACCACTAAAAATGTGTCACGACCCGCACCCGGTATAGGGGCACGAGAAGTGGGTACGTCCAGCCTACGCCGCAGTGTCGGCGGTAGTAAGCTGTCCTAGGTTGCTAACTAATCTCATGCAGTGAATATAAAAAGTACTTGTCCAGATATCAGCTCCGAATGGAGGGCAAGTAAAGGGTATGATCTACTCAAACACAGTCTAAGCACGAAAAGATAACACAGAAGTTATACCTAAGGAATTAAAGACAACAATAACTAACTACTAAAATAATACACCAATATCTCAAACCAACTTAATACAGACTCAATATCTTAACTTTAATACAACAAGCCAAAACATGAAATCTAAAGTAGTCTACTAGCTAATCTCCTGAATCACTCCTGAGAGTCGGGACCAAAGGTAGCTAATCCTTCGCCAGGTCCATGGTAAGCAGGGCATGTGTCCTCAGGATTATCATCTGTAATATTGTCAACAGGTCCAATCAGGACGGGAACGAGTACAACTCATCTAAAAAACCCAAGTAAATGACAAAAAACTATAAAGCAGTTATAGACAGTTTTATTGATGAGCATGGCAGTTTTATACAGGTAATGATGGCATAGAGAAACAGTAAGATACAAGAAAAGAAAGGTAACTAAAACAAGAGAAGAATTATGGCAATGAAGACTGTAATAAAAGCTAACTGAACTAGAATATCATGTGTGAGTCCAGACAGTACGATATAAGTCTAATGTAATTCCAGTGTGAGTCCAGTCCATATAATCTGATACCAGATAATTTTCGGTACAAGATGAGTCCAACAGTGATCAATGAATCCAGGATGAGTCCAACTATAATCTAACAGTGTGTTTTAAAATACCGAGGTCGACATGTAAACGGCTGTAGGTATCAGGCACATCTCTCACTGATCGGGCAAGAGATGGCTATGCTTCCGGTAGATTCCAGTGGGAGATTCCGAATTTAGGGTATGTCTACATGTCTTACTCAATATTTCCCCGCCCAGCAAGTGAATCCAAAATCGACAAAAAGAATCGAGATGAGTCTGGCCAATACGTGATGATTCCAGAAATAATTCCGGAATGATACCAATGACTCCAGTAATAGAGGCCAGCAAGTAAGGTATGTGTCGATACATGAATCCAGAAATATCCATATGTGTTGATACAGAGAATCACATAGAACTAACTAGAACTAAAATACATTAATCGACAAATAAATGAGAGAACTATCAGAGAATGTACTCGCCTGATACTCTGAAAAGAGTAGTGTAATATCAGATGTCTGTACCAGGGTCACAATGTCCTAAAATAGAGCAATACAGTTATGACATGTCCAAAATGAAGGTAAATAAAATCTACGATGCAATCTATATGAATTCTAAGCCAATCTTGGTCAAAGTCAAACTAGGTCAACACTACAGTCAAACTAAGTCAAATCAAGTCATATTAGGTCACAAGAAGTTAAACTAAGTCATACAAGGTCAAACAAGGGTAAACAAGTCTAATCTAGGTTAAAGTCAACTCTTGGTCAAACATTCTAGCCAAACTAGTCAACTCTAGTTACTTGGGTCCATATAGGGTCAAGTCTTAGTCTAACTAAGATTTTGGTTAATCATAGACTAGTCAATAAGGTAATTAGGTTAATCTTGACTAATGGTCAACATCCAGTCAAACTCTATAAGGCTAACTCAAACCATCATAGGCTAACATGTCTTAGAATACCTAAGACACTATACTACAATTACCTATACAAAGTATACCACACATAAATACATATAGTACAATACCAACCTTAATCCTATAATCAAGCTAATCCCATTCTCCAACTCAAGTCATGACTCAACTCTAAGTATCTCACTTAACCCCATACATATCTTTATCTATATAGGATTACCCTCATAATCTATATAGTTAACCTAATCATCTAGTTAGGGTTTAGTCAAACCTTAGTCAAATAGTCCTTCTATGTTCATCCAAGTCATTTCTAGGTCAATTAGGACATGGTTTGACCTATAGTTGACTTTGGTCAACAAGGGCCAACCATCTAATCAAACTAGGTCTACTAAGCCTATTGGTTAATTCTAACTTGCTACTAACCATAGGCTAGTAATCCTAGGGCACTATGACATATATACATTACCTATATACATAGGCCATAGGCTAAGACATCAAGTCTATAACATATATGTTTACATATCTAATATATAGTCAACTATATATATATATATATATATATATATATATATATATATATATATATATATATATATATATATATATGTATATATATGTACCCATACACATCTATACAACCCTATATAGCCAACCTACATGATACCCACATATTGCCCCTCTATATATATATAATACCTATATATATATATATATAATCTACATGTGTACCCAACTATATATATAATACCATATATACCCAACTATACATATGCCAATATCTATATACATAACCAACTAAATATATATATATATACCCATTCACATATATATAATACCCTTATATATATATATATATATATATATATATATATATATATATATATATATATATATATATATATATATATATATAACTATATATACATAACATATATACATATATAGGTAGAGAGAGAGAGAGTGAAAGGAGAGTGAGAGTGTGAGGGTGTCATGTGTGTGAACATGTGTGTGTGTGTGTGTGTGTGTGTGGACTGGACAGCAAGGGGGGGGTTGATCTCAGGAATCTGAGATAGGGGGGAACACAACACACACATACATATATGCATATATATACATATATACATACATACCTATATCTATACCTACACACACATATATACACTCACATACTCACATACACACACACATACATATATACATATATATACAGTATATATACACACAAATATATGTATATATATATACATAGAAATCAATTTAAAATTCGTTTAAAATACTGAAATAAAACAGTAAACTGTTCATAACTGAACAGTGGGGGGGAAACCAATTTCGATGCAAAAACCTAGCTAATACCCAAAACCAAGGGTTGGTAATCGTGTCCCCATGTGTACACGTGTCGTAGGTGTCCCTAGGTGTCCACCACGACATGACACAACGTGTCCAAGTGTCAAAAACCCAAATCGGGTAAATTGACAGTGCACAGTATCACAGCGTCGTGCACGAGTTCATGTGTCTCGTGGACACGACACAAGGGTCTAGAAGTCTCGTGATCACGTGGGTAGATTCTCCTAGGGTCAGGCTACACACCTAGGACCCTGATACGATCCCACGTGTCACCGTGTCCGCATGCGAAGCGCATATCAGTGCACGTTTTCACACACGCACAGCACAGGCACGGGTCGGTGCGATCGAGTTTTCTCTCGATCCACTAGACCAATTTGCCTAAAATTTGTGTGCAGTATGTCAGATACTAGGCGCACGTGTCCACAAAAAATCAGGCCATGAGAGGCCGTGTCGTGTCCTGTGTCGCCCCCGAGCAGCAGGACACTGAACACGAGCGTGGGGCGGTCTCGTACAGCGAGGACAGAGCCTCGTGGACACGACACACGCATCGATACGTGTCGTGCTTGTGTCAGGGTGTAGCCTAGGTCTAGGGCTAGGGATTAGGCATGACACTTTGTGTCCATGTCGTGTCTAGACACGACACGAAGGCCATGTCAGTGTGTGTTTTACACTGTGTGCAGTGTAGTGCACGGTCAGTGTGTGTCGAATTTCTCACTCGATACGACACGAAGTGTCACGAAACTCGAGGGGGGGCTTGTCAGAGGGTGCCCCCACCTCTGTGCCAAGTGTCACGTGTCCACGTGTCCAATTCGTGGAGAAAACAGTATCGGGTTTCAGGGACAGTGCATAGTGTGTGCACAGCGTGTTTGTGTCCATTTTGGACACGGACACGACACGATAACGTGCTCAGTCAACTAGGGTTGTGTCTTACATGTCTAGGGCTACCCAAAAATGTAATTTGTTTTAGAAAACAACAACTTTCAAACTATAGTGACATTTCACCAAATACTTAATTAAACACACAGATACGTGTCCGATACGGACACCAAACCCAATCCATATCCTACCAAACTTGACACACAGTCAGGGTTTACCTATATGCATGCAACCATGAAGAGAAAACACAATCTTAATAGGTTTTGTGAGTGTTTACCTATTGAGTGAAAACTCAATGAAAACAAGGTTTTGGGGGGGGGTATCCTCTTCGCTTGATGGTGCCCAAAATGCTATGCAACCTAGCTAGCTAGCTCCCCTTAGCATCCTCAATAGTAGGGGGTTCCAATGCAAGAAGTTTGGCTCAATTTGGTGTTGAAATGGTTAAATGGTGAGGGTGTGAAGGTAGAGGAAAAAACTAGGTTTTTTGTGTAAATGAAAAGAAGCTTGAATGAAGGGGGGGTGCATATATATGGTGGGGGGTAGGGTTGGCTGCCATGGTTAGGGTAGGGGTAGATATTTAGGGTTCATCCACCTTAGCAAACTTAGCTCCTAAGGCTTTGACAAGGTAGATAGATATTTCTAGGTTTCTAAAATATCTAAGAAAGTAATATCTTAGATATTTCCAACCTAAGATATTTACACATAGGTTAACATCTAACATTAGCCACCTAGGTTAGTGACTAATCTCTAGGTTAGGGTAAACTAGGTTAGGGACTAACATGACACTAATCAACTAATTAAATAATAATAAACTACATAAATCCAAATAAATTACCAAAATACCCTTTTGACTAAAAAGTGGTAATTTGATATCCTAATCACATGGTTAGGCTTACATGGTCATGGTTAGTCTCTAGGTTATGAAATCTCTAGGGTTTACACTAGGGTTATACTAGTAAAATCACAAAGTCATAAGTCGTGACTTAGAAAATAGTTTTAAATTAACTAAAATCACCAAAAATTATATCATGACTAAAACACCATTAATAAATAATAAAAATAATAATTTTTCAAAATACCCTAATTTCAGAAAACTGGGTGTTACAACGTGTGCGTGACTAAATCTCCCGAACTCCAATCTTATGGAGCCTTCGTTCCAAGCCAGAATGAGGTTCCCATGGTTCAGAATGGTGAAGAATGAGAAGCTCTGCCATATGGAACTATCTATTTTCAAAAACACGCCAGGTTGGGAGATCAAAACCCATGGACAACCGAGAAAAAATAAGCCAAAGAAATCAAAAATGCTAAGTACTAAACTCTCTTAGAATCATGAGAGGAAGAAAAATGAACCATAAAAATGGTTCTCAAGTGGAAGCAAGAAGCAAGATGTACTTGCCTGCTGTTGGTTGGTGGAGAGAGTGATGAGGAAGAAGAAGAAGTAATGGTGAATGAAAGTTATGAGGAGAGAGAAGGGGATGGGGGCTTTAAATGGAAGGGGTGGTGGTAGGTGGTAGGTGGGGGTTTATTGGGTCGGGTTTATTCGGATCCATCCAAGGCCAACCCAAAAGCAAAGCAGAGAGGTTAAAAGCAGAAAATAAAATACAGGAAATAAAATACAAAAAATTAATTAACATGAAATTAAAGGAATTTAAATACAAGATAATACATGATAAATATTAAATAAATATATATGAGTTGCACATGTATAAAAATACGTATTCTGGGAACGGAGAGTGACACCTTTCTCCACTCCCAGAGCAAGGGCCCGTTCCTCCTTGAGGGTGCACTAAGAGCTGAAATAGACCCTGCTCTTCTCCCTATTCAGCTACAGACTGGATAGCCTCCCAAACTCCTCCATAATATCTGAAAGTGCCCTCATCCTCCTCATAGATGGGTGTAGGAATACCAAGAGGTCATCAGCATATATCAAGTGAGACACCACCGGCTTGACCTGTCTGAAGAGAGGAACAATCTTCCTACTATGCACAGCCAGGTCCATCAAACACGTGAAGTATTCCATCACCAAAGTGAACAGGTACAAAGAGAGAGGATCCCCCTGCCGCAGTCCCCTGTTGCTCGAGAAGCATCCATATGGAGTACCCTGAATGAGGACCGAAAATATGGGGGAGCATATGCACTCCCTCACCCTTGCCACCCATCTCTCATCAAACCCCATAGCAAGCATAAAATGGCATAGGAAGTCCTTGTTGACCATGTCATAGGCTTTCCGCAAATCTAGCTTCACACAAGCCTTTATTCCCCCCGGCTTGTTGAAATCTCTCACCATCTCATGTGCAAGAAGGCTGTGCTCAGCAATCGAGCGCCCCATGATGAAAGCCGCTTGATTCCGAGACATTAAGCCCTACATAATCTCCTCCATACACCGACACATGAGGTGAGTAATTATCTTGTATAGATAATTACAACACGTAATAGGCCTGAAGTCGGCGATGGAGGTCGCACCCTCCTTCTTCGGAACCAAGGTCAAGAATGTGTGATTCAGCTCTGTAATGCCTGTGTTCGTATTACGTATTTGGCATACGTATACGTATTTTATTCTGTATTGCCTGATTCCTTGTTTAGCTCTCGGCTTGGTTTAACTCTTGGTTTGGGTTGGCTTGGTTCGGCCGGCCCAATGCTTGGTTTATCATGGGCCAAGGGTGGAACACCTTAGCCTATGCTTCTCCTTCATTTCTACCACAACCCCCTTCTTTATTATCCCCACCAACCTTCTCTCTCCTCCATAATTCTCATTTACTTCTCTTTCCCCCACCATTACTCTTCTCCACCAACCAAGAACACCATAGGCAAGTACAACTTGGTTCCACAAGAGAACTCCTTTTGATGGTTTCATTAGCTTCTCCTCATGATTCTAAACTACATTAGAACTTGTCATTTTCCATTTTGAGGCTTTAATTCTTGTAGATCTAGAGTCTTGCTATTTTTGGATTTTTGGTGGTTTTGATCTATCAAACTTCCTTGTTTTCAAGTTTTGATGGTTCCATGTTGTAGAGAATTTCATTCTACCTAATTTTAACCTTTGGAAAGTTGGATTCGGACTTGTTTTGACCAAGATATGGACTGTTGAAGCTTAGATTCAACTTTAGAGTTCTTGCTGTTCTTGCCATTTGGAGAAGACAGTGAACAGTGAGCTAGCTTTTTAGCTTACGCCACTGAGCTGTACGCCGCTCTTTAGCAAGCGTACGCTAGCCTTGGTACGCTGCTCTTTAGCGACCGTTCGCTAGCCTTGGTACGCTGCTCTTTAGCGAGCGTACGCTGACTTGTGTACGCTGCTCTTTAGCGAACGTACGCTAGCCTTGATACGCTGCCTGTTGGTAGCGTGTCTTGAGCGTACGCTGACCTGTAGCTTGAGCGTACGCTGACCTGTAGCTTGAGCGTGCCCTTGTGTACGCTGACCCTTGCGTACGCTTCCCATTGGAAGTGTATGGAACCTTTGGTACGCTAGCTCGAGCGTACGCAGACCTGAGCGTACGCTAGCCTGAGCGTAGCCTGGCTTGAGCGTAGCCTGATTACCCTTGATCTTCTGTAGCCCTGTATATTGATATTTTATTAGATATTTAACGTCCATTTTATATCCTTACGCCTTTTGTCATGAACTTGATAATCATGGATTTGTTTAATATGTTTGGAAATGATACCTGAGCATGACACGATAGTGACCCGTAGTGGTACACTCCTGACATAATGACCTGACATGACCTGATAGTGGCCCGTCGTGGCGCACTCCTGACAAGTATACTTGACATGATAAACCTGACATGTTATCTCTTGATAAGCTATTGCGATGGCTACCTGACATAACATGACCTGTATAAATAACCTGGATACCGTAGGCGATTGTGCTTGTACAAATAATCCAGTCCTGTCTTGCATCATGTCTAGGAGGGGACTCCTGAGTACCACGGTCAGGAGTACCTACTAAAATGGACTAAGGTTAACAACTAGATTAATACATTAGTCATGAAGAGATTTTCCAGCTACAGGCAATCCCGTTACCTGGGCACGCCTTGGGATCTGTAGCCTGCCGTCGAGTAGAGCACATTTCCAGCACACTGTCATGTGTTGCACCCTTCAAGGTACCTAAGGGTACATTCGTTTCCTGGACGATGTACCCACCTGAATTCAACTCTAATCTTTTAACCCGGGGAACCTGGATGGTCTGCAGGGCTTGTGGCTATGGAATAATCTTACTGTATCTTGTTAGAAATTAGGCTTGTGACAACCCTAGTTAATTAAAGTATTAAGCCGTAATTCTTGCTTGGCCGTGAAGTGATTGGATGGAGTCTAACCAGTCTAGTCTTGCCCTGACCCTGTTCCAGACTATTGAATGACCAGAATGCTTGTATTTATTTTACCGATAAATGGTGAGAATTCCAAGTTCTGTTCAGACGAAGGGTTACAATCCCGGTCCTTGTTTGGTTTACGGGTTGTAGCCTGGCTATCTGAATAGTTCCATGGTTATCTCGTCGTATATCATCCTGATATGTTTCCTTTTATTCCAGTCTTTATTTTATTTATATTTATATTCCTGTGCTGATTGCTGGTTTTAGTTCTTAAGTGAAGCCTCCTTTGTGGCACTTGCTCTTTCTGGGGTCTGACCCAGCTGGTTTTGTGTGGCCAGATTTCGGAGCAGCTCCAGAGGATCTACCGACTTCCCAGCCAGATGGTGGCCACTAGACGGAACCCTGGCAACGAGTGGGTTATTTTTGGCTCTCCCGCTCTATTGTAAAAATATTCTTTTGAGGCGTTTAGCCGACGAGCACCTGTTTAGCTCGATTGCACTTACTTACTGCCTACGGGCTGTAACATGATTGACAAATCCTAGGGTTGATCATGTATGACTAAACTCTTGCTAGTCCTAACATTTTGTAATGACTAGCTTCATGATCAGCTGAATATGTAATATTTGGGACGCCTTATTATTGTATATTTAATGATCATACATCTTGTGACTCTTACTTACTTGCTTATGATTGAGACACTAGGCTTATTCATGACCTTAAGAGACTGTTGGCTTGTAGATAAACCCTCATGTATCCTAGACAGCCGCGACCGTATAGCGAGATGAAATCCATTTCAATATACGTAGCTGGCTATGTCTGCCCCCGCTCTCCAGTATTCTGGTTCTGGGGCGTGACATGGTTTAAGTGGTGGCCCATGTAGGTCCTGTAAATCAAGATATGTGAGGGTTTACCGAATAGATGTCTCAATCAGTATTCGTCCTTGATCTCTGTTCGTATCTTCTGAATCCCTGGATTCTTGTCCTGATCATATGCTTGTATCGTTGCTCTGTCCTGGTCCTTCCTTATTGTTTTCTATGTCGTCTTCTTCAGCGGCATAGTACCTGACCCTGCCGATTAGCAAGGCGGAGCACCTCCCGCGGACCACTCCTTCTCATATTTCAACTCCGGTGTCCACTCCTTCAGTATAATGAGCCGCCCGTCAAAGGACCAGGGCCCTCCTTGAATAATCCTGGACACATCCTCCTTCAGGCCAAATTTTACGAAGTAAAATCCATTCTCATAGGAGAAGAACTCCATGCTCCCCTTGGGACGCCATACCCTCTCTACATATCCCCGTATCTGCCCATAGAACGGTTTACTTTCCAACACATACATCACAAGCGTATTCTTCCATAAGTCCGTGACCTCCGCAATCTCGGAGGCCTCCTCCGACCTGCATCGGTGGTACGTACTCCATCGACACCGGGCTCTTGTTCCTACCCGACATACAAACATCCTTTCCGAATTTGGGACAGACGGGGAGGTCTCCATACAAGTCGTTGATATCTTTCACGAACAAATGGCTCTCCTGCTTCTGCTCCCAACTTGTACTTCTGGTCAATTAGAGTGACTGCTGCTTTGCATCCCAGCATCCCTGTCTCCTTCAGCAGATCTAGTGTGTATTTTCTCTGTGAGAGAACAATTCCTTGTTCGCCTTCACACACCTCGATACCTAGAAAGTACCTCATCGCTCCTAAATCCTTCACTTCAAACTCCTTCGCGAGTTTTGACTTCAGCTTAGCGATCTCGACTTCATCATTACCTGTGATTACTATATCATCCACGTATATAGCAAGTATAGTGATGTGGCCTCTTGCATGCTGAAGAAAGACCGTATGATCTGTATTTGCTTGATGGTATCCCATGCCTGTAACAGCCTTTCTGAATCTGTCAAACCAGGCTCGAGGAGATTGCTTGAGCCCATATATCGACTTCTTTAGTTTGCACACTTTTTTATGCGACGTCCCTCCGTCTGATTATGTAGCGTAGCACCCTGGCGGGAGTTCCATGTACACTTCTTTTTGTAGGTCCCCATGAAGAAAGGTATTCTTCATATCTAATTGGTATAGCTTCCACCCATAGTTTGCTGCAATAGAGACCAGAGTTCTTACGGTGCTCATTTTTGCTACTGGAGCAAACGTCTCATAATAGTTGATGCCATATGATTGAGTGTATTCCTTTGCAACCAACCTCGTCTTGTATCGTTCCACCTTTCCTTCTGACGTCTCCTTTACTGTGTATACCCATTTGCATCCCACAGTTTTCTTCCCTTTGGATAATGGAACCAGCTCCTACGTCTTATTTTTCTCCAATGCCCCAAGTTCTTCCATCATTGCAGCTTTCCACCTTGGATCTTTCTTTGCTTCCTGCCAACTTTTGGGCAACGAAGTAGAGTCTAATGATGCAATGAAGGCTCGATAATTCGAAGAAATGTTAGAATAAGATAGGTAGTTGGCAATATCATGTTCATAATCATCAAAACGACTAGGAGCCTTACCCGAATTGATGCGAGAAGATCTCCTTAAGGGAGCAATAGGTGGTGGAGAGATCATACCATCAGAGTCAGAGAGATCCGCATCAGAATCAGATTGATTCTATGCGGGGGCAACATCTTCAAGAGTTGGAGCAGGAGTAGACGAGGGACTTGGTACAGTAGGCACAGGGCACGGTACAGGCACAATACTGAACTTCTGCTGTCTTCTTCTGTTGACTTGGAGCTTATTTTCTATTGTCTGATGCTCCTCTTGTTTAACATATGTATCTTCTTCATCTTCTGTATCGGAGTCACTGCTTTCTCGCCCTTTCGTCAAGTTTTTCACGACCGGGCATGGGACCGATCCGACTACCACAGATGGGCTTATTTTCTCCTCCTCACATCTAACACCCTCTGTGTTAGGTGTGTCACCAAACGCCGAACCGTCATCTGAAGCATAATATGGTTCAAGTTCTCTGAATATAATATCCATGCTTACAAACATCTTCCGCTCAACTGGGCTCCAACATGCGTATCCCTTCTGAGTTGTCGTGTACCGGACAAAGACATATTTAACCGCTCTGGGATCCAGTTTGCCAACGCCTGGCCTATTATCTTGGACAAAAAATACACACCCAAATACTTTCGGTGGAACAGTGTACGTGGTTGCACCAGTAAGCATCTCCAACTGTGTCTTCCAGTCCAATACCTGCGATGGCATTCTGTTGATGAGATAAGAGGCCGTTAACACCGCCTGCCCCCATAAGTGTTTCGGGACATTCATAGCCAACATCATCGTCCGTGCGACCTCCAGCAGGTGTCTGTTCTTCCGTTCGGCCACACCATTTTATGTCGGTGTGTAGGCACATGAAGTTTGGTGTAGTATTCCATGAGTGGATAAATACTCAGCAACCTGCTTATTTGTATACTCCGTCCCATTGTCAGATCGTAAGCACTTAATTTTAGTACCATATTGTGTTTCTACCCGGCGATGAAAGTCGTGAAACGCCTCAAAGACGTCACTTTTATTCTTCATAAGGTAGACCCATGTCACGCGAGTATGACAATCAATAAAAGTGACGAACCATCGAAAACCGTTAATACCGGTTGTAGGATAAGGGCCCCATACGTCCGAATGTATCATATCAAATGCAGCTGAACTTCGATGTCTTGAACTCACATACGTGCTTCTGGTATGTTTACCCAACTCACATGTATTACAAAATAACTTCTTTTTATTAGCCCTTTGGTATAAGGACGGATACATTCGACTAATAATTTTAAAAGAAGAATGACCGACACGCTGGTGGTGAAGTAGCAATTCATCTTCTACACTGCACCGTGAATCTTCAGGTGGTGTGTCTGCTACCAGAGATGCCAATGCGTTGTCCAGTCCAGTCCTGTCCAAGTACCACAGCCCCTTATGCCATGTGCCAGTCCCTAGTCGTCGTCCTATCCCCTTCTCCTGAAAAGTCACCGTAGGAATGTCAAAGGAAACTGTACAGTTAAGATCAAGAATAATGACACTAATAGAAAGAAGATTGACAGAAAAAGACGGAGCATGTAACACATTGGTGAGAGTGAGAAAATGAGTGCATGCGACAGTGCCTTTACCCATGACAGGGCTGGATTTACCATCAGCAGTCTGAATGCTCTCCGGCGTCGGTAGGTGAGTATAGTCCTTGAACTCACCGTGGGACCCCTAACATGGCGAGATACCCCAAAGTCCATAATCCAACCTGGTTGGTGGACAGCTGCCGTAAGAGCACGCGCAGGAATACCTGTGCTGGTCTGGACAAAGAAAGTGATGTGATCCCCCGAGGAGGATGACACCCCATGACTGTCGTCCGAACCAAGCTTCGTGCTGCGTAACCTCGCGAGGAACTCCTTCTCAAAAGGGGTTAACTCAGCCAGGTGATGTTCGCCCCCTTCATCCGCCAGATTTGCTTTGTGGCCGCCATAATAATTTCCCCTTCTTCCAGCATAACCGCCTCTACCACCTCGACGTCCTCCGCGGCCCCGTCCACGATCACTCGACAGGGGTTTTGGACAAAATCTGATGTAATATCCTGAGTCACCACAGTTGTGGAAAACACCGGCCACAGCGGGAGGCTGATTGAAGGCGGCAAGGGCAGACTTGTCAACAGCGGCTTGCTCTCCTGGAAAGAGCCTTTGTTGGGCATCAATTTCAATCGAGCTTCTTCTTGTGCCATGGCAGCTATGGCTTCTTCCAAGGTTGGAAGCATGGGCTGTGCTAGGAGTATATTCCTTCTATGCTCAAATGCAGGGTTAAGACCCTTCAAGAACTTCATCATCCGTTGTCGCGAAATATAATCCAAGAACTTTTAGAAATGTTTCGCAAATGCTGGTTCGACTTGTGCATCTTCCATCCCAAGAGGATCATAGTGATCCAGATCAGACCAGTATTTCTTCAACAGTACGACATACTCAGAGATGGTACGGTCGTCCTGGGCCACCCTATCAAGTTTATCCTGTAGTTGGAATACCCGTATAGGATTGTCGGAGCCTGCGTACATATCCTTCAAAGTTCGCCATATATCAGCAACAGCCTCCATTGTCTCTACATTGCCCGATACCTGGTCGGTCAAGGAGGCTGTCAACCATCCAGCCACAACATTGTTGACAATTTCCCAAATAGCAAACTCCTTTGAGGAGGGATCATCTGGCACCTTGGTTTGGCCATTGACGTAGCCAACCAAGCCTCGTCCCTTGAGCGTTCGCAGTACCTGCCGTGACCATTTCAAGTAGTTGGACGTGCCTTCCAACTTCGTCTCCAGCTTGTCCAACTTCTCTATTTTGTAGGGTGACAGGTCCACATCAGTATAGATCACACGTGGGGTTGCCTCGGTTAATCTTTTTGATAAAATATCATCAACCAAGGCCTTCATCTCTTCTGCTGTCAGTTTACTACTGATCGAGTCCATGGCGTCTTCAACTGTGAATCGTCGTTGTCGTCAGCTTCGTCGTCGTCGTCGTCTTCGTCGTCTTCGTCTTTATATAAAGTCTCCAACAGAGACCTTACGAATGCGCTGCTAACGTGGCCAACACTGGCGCACGCATGTAGATCATAATTTTTAGATCGATAACGAAATACAAATAAAGTATTTGTAGTTCCGGAGGACGTAATCTAGGAACAGAAGGTGCAAATAAAGTATTTGACAGCCATCCGTCTTCGAATAATCGTCCACATAATCGCGCTCGCAAATTAGGGTTTGTGGGCCGGGGGGGGGGGTCGGCCACAGATGAGGTCGGAAGAGAGGGGAGGTGTCGGGGTCAGCAAGGGGGGGCGTCTGGGTCAGCAGGGGGGGACAGCAGGGTGGGGCGGCGGTGGGCAGGGGGGAGTCGGCTAGGGGGAGGGGCGGAGGGGGGGCAGCAAGGGAGGTATCGTCGGCGGCAGGAGGCATCGACGGCGGGGCCAGATGGGGTGGGCGTCGGGGCAGGGGTGGGAATTTTTTTTTGTGGTTATGGCTTTGATACCATGTAGAGAATAATTGTTGTATTTTTATTGATTGGCTATTCCACTATTTATAGGGAGTCTAGCTCCTCTTCATACTACATTTTTCTAATGTGGGACTAAATCCCTTATTAGTTCTCAACAATTGATAAGGCTACTTGACTTTTTCCTGTATGTTAGGACTTCCAATAATCCTAGGATTACAATCAAAACCCATCCAACCATCTTACAATCGTTTAAGCGACATTTGCCAATTGGGTTTCCTCTCCTCCACACATGGAGAGAGGGGACGAAATTGGCAAATGTCACCTAGATGGTTGTAATCCTAACAACATTGCTCTAGGTGTAACGCCCCAGTCCCAAATACTTGAGACTAGATACGTATCATGCCAGCTGTATACATACGAGTAAATATACGGCTCGTATGTATACATAAGCTGTAAAATGTAGAAAGCCAAGACACTAAATCTCATCCACAAAGATAAATAATAATATAAAAGCAACTTTGAGTTTGTCATGTATACAATCGTTGGGCGGAGACAAATCCACTACCAACTAATTTAAATAAGAAAGAATTATACAAGGAAATGATTTGGTCACGCGAAGGAGATGGCGATCCAAAAGCAACATCTCGAAGAATAGAGCGCAAGACATGGCCTTAGCTAGAGCACCTGCAGAAAATCATAAGACACACCTAGAGAGATAACCAGGTCCTCAGAGGGACGTAACAAGACACATAATATCATGCCAATAAACTGAATAATAAAGCTCAACTGAAAAGTATGCATGAGTAAGGGTTCCTAACCATTCTATGAGGAATGCACTTTAGAGGACAACGTTCTACGCAGGGGCTATAACGGATTCACGCAAGCAAGTAATAAAGAGTGGCCGTCAAGTAGCGCTCATCTGAGACACTATCGGCCCTGGGCAGAAGGTAGTGCTCATAAGAGTCACCCTCGGCCCAAAATGTGTGTAAAAATAAAATGTAGTCCCTACGCTAATAACTGTCCCCTTCCTCCAATGATACTATACATGTGTCGACTCCACGACACTGTTTAATCCTTAATAACTGCCAAGTCTTCTACACAATCGATTAGCAGTTATATCCTAACGCACGGCCTGTACGCACCAATGATCAGTCAGCATGCAAGTCCGCATCTATATGTGGCTCACAACTCACACACAATTCGTGGCACATCGTGACAGTTTATGAGATGCACTAAACCTACGGTGGTCCCTAAACTCTAAGCCAATTGCATAAAGTATAATAATTTGCATCTATATATAGTTTTGAAAGAACAACATAAAGAAAAAGCATGCATGATATTGAGCAAGAAATTAAACAGTAAAGACAAGTTGTCTTGCCTGGGGGACGCCTGGTATGGTGTAATGTTCTGACATGTTCCGTTGCGTCCAATAGCCATGGTTGGTGCAAACAGGATCAAATTTTGCAAGAAAATAGGAATGAGCGATTAGACAAGGTTGGTGATAATCGAGGAAATTTATGGAAACAAATATATATACTATTTTTGAAAAAAATATTTGTAATACTGAAAATATATTTCGGTAGTTGAAATTGTTTTAGATAAATAATTGAAAATCTAAAAATATTTTTAGGCTCATAAACTAAGTTACCAAAACAAAATTTATAAATAGAGAAACAATGTTTTATTTGTAAAAAATAATTTAGATAAATATTTTGAAAATATTTAGGAAATCGATTCATTATTTGGAAACTATATTCCTTCCGGGTCAAAATATTTCTAGTACACAATAAATAATCTATAAAAATAATGTAGGTCTAAGCCCAATTCTATATTTATACTACACATCATTTTTAGAAATATATATAGGTTTTTTTTACAATTAACAATAATATTAGTAAGAATATAATAATAATAATACAGTAATAATAATTCTAATAATCAGAATAATATTAATAATAATAATAACAATAATAAAAAATAACAACGTTTATTATAATAAAGTAATAACACTAATACTTATTAATAAACCCAAAACAGCACAGCCTGTTCTCAAGTTTAGAATGAAGAAAGGGGGTTAGAGAGAGAAAGTATCAAGAGGGGAAAGTGGGTTTACAAAGGCGGTCGGCGGCGCTGGAGTTTTTCGGTGGGGCACGCGCCAGCGGTGTTGGGAGGCGCGGTAGGGGCGGCTCCGATGGAGAAGTCGACCACGGAGAGCTGGCATAGGCGTGTGCTCACGGCGGCCACACGACGGAGGTCCTCTCTGGTACGGTCGGCGGAGGTCAGAGGCGGCTGGAGGAGAGGGGATAAGTAGTTGGTCGGAAGCACGGCGAAGAGGAGAAGTCGATGCGACGAGCGGGCGGAAGGGCGATCGCGCGCGGACGGGCGCGCCTGGCGCGGTGGCGGCGTCCGGCCACCTGGAGAGGAAACGACTGCGGAAGGAGCTGCTCGCGGTCTTGGGGACCCCACTGGTCGGGGCTACCTGGCCAGATCGCCGGGCACAATGGCGGATGAAGGCTGTCGACGACCCGTCTAGCCTGCACGGCGTTGTGGGACGGACGCATGGCGGAGGTTTCGACGGCGACGAGGGAGGTAAGGGTTCGGGTTTCCTCTTTTCCTTTGCTTTGTTGGGATTTTCGGGATGGTGGCGGTGGTAGGCTGTGGTGGTGGCGACGGTGGTTGTGGCGGAGATGTCTGGATGGTGGTGGTGGAGACTGGTGACGAGACGGTGGCTGTGATGGTGGTACGACCTGGCCGGGAGATCGAGACGGGCACACGTGTTGTGGTGATGAGGATGGTCGGAGATGGTGATTATGGGGCGGCCGAAGAAAGTGGATGAAGGCAGTGCTGTTGTTGGCACGGGTGGTGGCAGAGGAGATGGTAGCGGTGCTGTCGGATTTAGGATTAGAAGTTGTGTTGGCACGTGTCCTGCGAGACACGGGAAGACGTCGAGTCCGGGGTTGTCGGACTGAACACAAATTTGTAACTGTAATGGAGGAGAATATATAGTGGATGGGAGGCACAGACACAATGCACAATTTGTGGCTGTGGGAAAAATTATGGAAGAGTACCTGCCTATTTATAGGATGTGGAAATTCCCATTAGGATAAGGATTGGGATTTCATTAAATCCCCAATAGGTAGATTCCATACGAATTTAAATTAATTTAAAATCTAATTTAATATAAAAACTTACCTTTTAATTTAAAAGCTATTTAAATTAAGGCAAATAAAATCTTTTCCAATTTTAAATTATCAAAATAATTCAAATTTGAAGTAAAACAAAAGTTAAAAATATCTTTTCCATAAATATTAAAATATAGCATTAATTAATTTCGAAAATCAAAAATATTTCTTAAATATAAAATCATGAAATAGCTTTTATAATTAACAAAATATGTAATTAGTAATTTCCAAATTTTGCAAAATATTTGAAACACATTTCATATAACACAAAATTTTCAAATCCCTACTTATTTTTAAACATGTAACAAAATAACTCTTTTATAAAAATATTTATCATTTTGTTTTGGAAAACTAAAAATTCTTCTATATAAATAAAATCTCTAATAAAATGTTTTACAAAAATATGTATCTCGCACATATTCACACTCGACGATCAATTTACGAATACGCCGCTTGCGCACAACGTACAATACGACTATATATGCGACGTACAATACAAAAATTTTAAATCAGTACCAAAATTGATAAAAATATATTAAAAATTTAGGGGTTTCACATCCTACCCAACTTAAAATAATTTCGTCCTCGAAATGTAGGAGTAATTAGGGTAGGTAGGGCGAAGGGGATGGAAAGGGGTTTATCGATAAGAATTCGATCAATTTTATTTGACAAGGAGAAAAAAAGTTTCCCAATGAAAGGCAATAATTACGGAATAACTGCAAATTGGGTAACTAGGAAGTATGAATTCCAAGATATAGTTTAGAAGAATATCTCATGACAACCTATCAGTATCGAAGTTGATCCCCTCTACCATCCAACGACAAAAGTGACAATTCTGTAACTTACGATAGGCAAGGACTTCCTTTGTCTCAAAATCATGATCACTATCTCAAAATTTTAACTTTCATTCGATATCGTCATAATCATCAATCCTCTTTCATATTCAACTTTTTATATATTTTTATAATCCTCTCAAGGTTTATAACCATCATTCCTTGAAATCTTTTTGTCTTCAACAATCACTCCACAAAAGTTTTGAGTATCCACTATTTTCATATATTTAATCAATTATCGCAACGATAGAAATTCGATAAGTCGATACTTTTGGATTCGGTAAAAAGAATTTCTTCCAACATATCGATATACCCTTTTTTTCTTTCTTTTTTTTTCAAAATCCTATCCTCAAGGTTTATTCCTTCCTCGGAGTTTGAAGTTCAAAACTTTCAATCAATCTTCCAAAGTCAAGTCAAATCTAAGGGTTTCATACTCATTTTCATTGTACAATTCTCCATAGTCATCATGATAAATTCCTCGAACATTTTTGTAATTAGCAAGTGTACTATCCTTCGAATATCCCATTTCTTCAAAAGATAATATCACATTTTCTTAATTTCACCAAGTAGCAAAATTTAACTCATGTTTTCCAATCATGCAATTATTTTATTTAACTATAACAGTAATCTCTCTAATCTACTTCCTCCTTAACCGAAGGTGTCATGATCCAGTTCCATAATCGTACAAGGAAATCATATAAGGAAAAAATTGCATAACCACGGAGGAAACATAGTAAATATGAGTGAAGTATTTCAATTGAAAGGGAGAGAAGTAGGGGCTGCTAATATTGCAAAAAGATGTTATGCGTCCAAGTAAATTAAAATAAGACATGAAAATAAAAGGACAATGGTTAAGCGATCAAGATAAAACACAAGATTTTTAGCATTTAAGGGATTTAGTAGATCCCAATCATGTATTGGGTCGAAGAATTTGAGTCGAGGCTGAGACCATATCTATAGCTAGAAAATATATTGGTTTCATGGTAAAGGTTATAGTTTAGTCTCTTATGACCCAAAGTCACATCATGAACATAGAATAAAAGGAGAAATGTTTTAGTGGCACGTGATACACCTACATGAAGGTGGGTTCGTCTAGGTCTTGTATGTGAAATTTGTTGGATGGAAAAGTCTAGTGTTGTGCTCCAAATATCCAAGACATGGTAAAGGGCACAAAAGGATTTAAAATAGAAAGTGTGAGTTCATGAAATAATAATTAACGCACGAAATAATTGACAAGTTAATAGCATGACATAAAGATAATTTAGATTCTAACAAATCAAGGTAAAATAAGTTAGGAGTACAGTTTATAGGGATATTATAGTCCCTTAGATGGAGTATGATCAAGGAACAAACTAATCACTTTTCTCAAGTTTCAAATGGTTAGAGAGTCACGGTAAATCTAGACTTGAGGGAATATCGAGTGAGTCAAGATTGAGATATCTTCACATAGTTTGGCAGATGACTTAACTACACTCGAGTACATACAACTATCATGGCAATTAATATGGAATACTTGTATCCCATTAGGGTGACTTGCTTGCTTCTTGGTTCTCTACCAATATATGATCTAATTTTAAGTTCCTCAACAGTTTCGAAATAAAAACTCAAGATACTCCATCAAGTATTTAGTCATAACTTAAAGTTTAATTTCCTTTAAATAAATTCAGAAAATCCTTCATCATATCTAATGCGGTACAAATCAATTTTCATAATAAGCCATCACTTTTAAAAAATTTCAATTCTCAAATGTCCCTCGAGATAAACTCTTAGCCCGTTTCATCGATCGTAAATCATGTAACTCAATTTAAATCTTTATATATATTTTTTTACCAAAATTTTAAATATCCATAATCAAGGCTTTAAACTTAATTAACTTTTTAAATCATAGATCATATGACCTAATTTAAAATTTAAATTTTCCTTCAAAATCGCTTTCATATCCTCCAAATATTTAAACAAAAATTTTACCATCATCTCTTCGACTCAAAATTAAATAAACTTATAAATCGTACGCGCAATTTAAAACCTAAGTTCTCTTCCTTCTAAACTTTTGTCTCTCTAGTCGTCTACAAAATCACAATTTAAACTCTTTAAAAATCTCGAGATAAACTTTATCATATTACAATCCAAACTTAAAGTTAACCATAAATCAAGTGTCACAATATAAAAACTCAAGATATTTTTTAAATTGATTTCATATCCCTAATAAATCATAACTATTTCACAATTTCAAAATTCATAAAAAATTTGTTTTCTCGATCTTGCTATCCTCTTGTGTATACCACCTTATAAATTTAAAATAAAATTTCAACTATCCTTTGATGGCGGTAATATGCTACTACCCAACTTGGAATTAACTAATCCTCAAAATCATATTTTAAGGAAATATAAATGCCTTTATACTCAAATATAACCTCAATGAATATTATTTGTCAAAATAATCCTCCTAGCCATAGGGTTGACCAATAAGTATATAGTAGTGTAGTCATCTTTCTAACCATGTTTAGCACGAGATGATAGGGTGTTGGTAGAAGGAGTTCAAGCAAGATGCAAAAATCAAGGGAAGCTACGGGAGTCGGAATATGGAAATCAAGGAAGGTCAAGGAAGGTGATCAAGTATGTGGATGAGATTCCTAGATTCTAATCCTATATTACAGGTCCGCTCGGCACAGTCATGTAACCGAAACGGTAAACCCGACCTGCATGGGCCACCACAAAAACATGTAACGCCCCAGTCCCAAATACTTGAGACTAGATACGTATCATGCCAGCTGTATACATACGAGTAAATATACGGCTCGTATGTATACATAAGCTGTAAAATGTAGAAAGCCAAGACACTAAATCTCATCCATAAAGATAAAAAATAATATAAAAGCAACTTTGAGTTTGTCATGTATACAATCGTTGGGCGGAGACAAATCCACTACCAACTAATTTAAATAAGAAAGAATTATACAAGGAAATGATTTGGTCACGCGAAGGAGATGGCGATCCAAAAGCAACATCTCGAAGAATAGAGCGCAAGACATTGCCTTAGCTAGAGCACCTGCAGAAAATCACAAGACACACCTGGAGAGATAACCAGGTCCTCAGAGGGACGTAACAAGACACATAATATCATGCCAATAAACTGAATAATAAAGCTCAACTAAAAAGTATGCATGAGTAAGGGTTCCTAACCATTCTATGAGGAATGCACTTTAGAGGACAACGTTCTACGCAGGGGCTGTAACGGATTCACGCAAGCAAGTAATAAAGAGTGGCCATCAAGTAGCGCTCGTCCGAGACACTATCGGCCCTGGGCAGAAGGTAGTGCTCATAAGAGTCACCCTCAGCCCAAAATATGTGTAAAAATAAAATATAGCCCCTACGCTAATAATTGTCCCCCCCCCCAATGATACTATACATGTGTCGACTCCACGATACTGTTTAATCCTTAATAACTGCCAAGTCTTCTACACAATCGATTAGTAGTTATATCCTAACGCACGGCCTGTACGCACCAATGATCAGTCAGCACGCAAGTCCGCATCTATATGTGGCTCACAACTCATACACAATCCGTAGCACATCGTGACAGTTTATGAGATGCACTAAACCTATGGTGGTCCCTTAACTCTAAGCCAATTGCATAAAGTATAATAATTTGCATCTATATATAGTTTTGAAAGAACAACATAAAGAAAAAGCATGCATGATATTGAGCAAGAAATTAAACAGTAAAGACAAGGTGTCTTGCCTGGGGGACGCCTGGTGTGGTGTAATGTTTTGACATGTTCCGTTGCGTCCAATAGCCATGGTTGGTGCAAACAGGATCTAATTTTGCGAAGAAATAGGAATGAGCGATTAGTCAAGGTTGGTGATAATCGAGGAAATTTATGGAAACAAATATATATACTATTTTTGAAAAAAATATTTATAATACTGAAAATATATTTCGGTAGTTGAAATTGTTTTAGATAAATACTTGAAAATCTAAAAATCTTTTTAGGCTCATAAACTAAGTTACCAAAACAAAATGTATAAATAGAGAAACAATATTTTATTTGTAAAAAATAATGTAGATAAATATTTTGAAAATATTTAGGAAATCGATTCATTATTTGGAAACTATATTCCTTCCGGGTCAAAATATTTCTAGTACACAATAAATAATCTATAAAAATAATGGTAGGTCTAAGCCCAATTCTATATTTATACTACACATCATTTTTAGAAATATATATAGGTTTTTTTTTTACAATTAATAATAATATTAGTAAGAATATAATAATAATAATAATACAGTAATAATAATTCTAATAATAATAATAATAACAATAATAATAATAATAATAATAATAATAATAATAATAATAAATAACAATGTTTATTATAATAAAGTAATAATACTAATACTTATTAATAAACCCAAAACAGCACATCATGTTCTTAAGTTTGGAATGAAGAAAGGGGGTTAGAGAGAGAAAGTATTAAGAGGGGAATGTGGGTTTACCAAGGCGGTCGGCGGCGCTGGAATTTTTCGGCGGGGCACGCGCCAGCAGTGTTGGGAGGCGCGGTAGGGGCGGCTCCGGTGGGGAAGTCGACCACGGAGAGCTGGCATAGGCGTGTGCTCACGGCGGCTACGCGGTAGAGGTCCGCACTGGTACGGTCGGCGGAGGTCAGAGGCGGCTGGAGGAGAGGGGATAAGTAGTTGGTCGGAAGCGCGACGAAGAGGAGAAGTCGATGCGACGAGCGGGCGGAAGGGCGATCGCGCGTGGACGGGCGTGCCTGGTGCGGTGGCGGCGTCCGGCCACCTGGAGAGAAAACGGCTGCGGAGGGAGCTGCTCGCGGTCTTGGGGAACCCACTGGTCGGGGCTACTTGGCCAGATCGCCGGGCATAATGGCGGATGAAGGCTGTCGACGACCCGTCTGGCCTGCACGGTGCGGTGGGACGAACGCACGGCGGAGGTTTCGACGGCGATGAGGGAGGTATGGGTTCGGGTTTCCTCTTTTCCTTTTCTTTGTTGGGGTTTTCGGGATGGTGGCGGTGGTAGGCTGTGGTGGTGGCGACGGTGGTTGTGGCGGAGATGTCTGGATGGTGGTGGTGGAGACTGGTGACGAGACGGTGGCTGTGATGGTGGTACGACCTGGCCGGGAGATCGAGACGGGCACACGTGTTGTGGTGATGAGGATGGTCGGGGATGGTGATTATGGGGCAGCCGAAGAAGGTGGATGAAGGCAGTGCTGTTGTTGGCACGGGTGGTGGCAGAGGAGATGGTAGCGGTGCTGTCGAATTTAGGATTAGAAGTTGTGTTGGCACGTGTCCTGCGAGACACGGGAAGGCGTCGAGTCCGGGGTTGTCGAACTGAACACAAAATTGTAACTGTAACGGAGGAGAATATATAGTGGATGGGAGGCACAGACACAATGCACAATTTGTGGCTGTGGAAAAAATTATGGAAGAGTACCTGCCTATTTATAGGATGTGGGAATTCCCATTAGGATAAGGATTGAGATTTCATTAAATCCCCAATAGGTAGATTCCATACTAATTTAAATTAATTTAAAATCTTTTCCAATTTTAAATTATCAAATTAATTCAAATTTTAAGTAAAACAAAAGTTAAAAATATCTTTTCCATAAATATTAAAATATAGCATTAATTAATTTCAAAAATCAAAAATATTTCTTAAATATTAAATCATGAAATAGCTTTTATAATTAACAAAATATGTAATTTGTAATTTCCAAATTTCGCAAAATATTTGAAACACATTTCATATAACACAAAATTTTCAAATCCCTACTTATTTTTAAACAAGTAACAAAATGACTCTTTTATAAAAATATTTATCATATTGTTTTGGAAAACTAAAAATTCTTCTATATAAATAAAATCTCTAATAAAATGTTTTACAAAAATATGTATCTCGCACATATTCGCACTCGACGATCAATTTACGAATACGCCGCTTGTGCACAACGTACAATACGACTATGCGACATACAATACAAAATTTTAAATCAGTACCAAAATTGATAAAAATATATTAAAAATTTAGGGGTTTTACACTAGGGACTTTTCATGCAACTTTCTCTGTAACTCTTGACTGTGTCTCATTCTCCAATTTGCTTGGACTATCTCTCGCCAATATTGTATTGTAAGCGTAGTGCATACATAGATAAGTCTTTGTTTTTATAACCACTAGGTTTATCTTAAAAGATTAGTATTTACAACTAATCACCAATAGATGGTTCACTACTCCCCCGCAAATTTGACGGCCCTTGGTGGACGAGTTTGGTGAACAAGTCTGCTGGTTGGTCAATGGGAGGAATATAGGCTCAAATGCACCAGTGGTACCCTTACTTAGGGCATAATAATACTGAAGTACTTGATCTATAATTCCTTACATTAAAATAACAAACTTTCAATTAATGCGTATTATAGTACCTGTGATAACATTCCGTCCAAACCCTTAACAGAATGCTGACATGGCACAATTTGTCTTCAAACTAATAGAACACGTGTACAATCCACCTGTACACAACCAAAAGTCAATAACCCTATTTTACCAGAGAGCTCTCTCTCTCTCTCTCTCTCTCTCTCTCTCTCTCTTCCAAGGACGAGACGAGGCCGACGAGAAGATGAGCGGAGTGGCTGAAGACGAAGTTGCTGGAGTGATCGCAGATGGGTACCTCTCCCTCCCTCCCTCCCTCCCTCCCTCTCTTCTTCTTCTTCGAATCTTCATACTCTTTCTTTCTTTCTCTTTATTATGGAAACCCTAAAATATGATAAATCGTCTCATGGAAACCCTAAAAAAATGCCAAAGAAGCTATTTAGAAGGAAAGAATGGAATGATTCGATGGATTTAACATGATAAATCGTCTCTTCTGTGAAGTTGTTCCAGATAATCGAGTATCTGGAACTCACTCCCACTCAAATTTTAAATAAAGGAAAAACTTAAATTTTAAATCAAACTTAGGGAAGTGAAATTTCTAAACTAGGGTTCCGTTTTGATGTTGATTATGAAATTAGCATGTTAAAATTCTAATGTTCTAAAATATTTAGGCTCACAAATGGCACAAAATGAAGCAAGTGAACTGGAATGGGATCTTGCGAACATCCCATGTTATTGCGAAGGAACTTCTATGTGCAAATTACTCACTACAAATACACCTTGGAATCGTGGGCGCAAATTTCTGAAATGTGCAATCGAGGTCGAATTTTGGTTTTGTTCTTGTTTTGTTCATTTATCTTGATTTTTGCAAATTTATATTTTATTTAATGTTCATTAATTTGATTTACGTAGAATGATGGATGTGATTTTTGGTGTTGGACGGATGAACTTCGGTTATGTCGTTGCGAAGCCGGATTTTGCAAAATAAGAACATCAAAGGTGCCTACGAGCTTAGGTCAAAAATTCTACTGCTGTCCATTATCTACTAGTTTAAGTGAAACTTTTTTTACTTTGTTCATAATAAGTCAATTGTTATTTTTTGTTATTTATGTGTAACTTACAATTGTAATTTGTTTATTCAATACGTGTAGAGGAAAAATTCCGGTTTGAATATATTGAATGGATGCAACAAGCTAAGGCCTCAAAGACAAAGAAGAAACTGGTGGATGATGGGGCTACTACTTCTTCGGGACAAGGCAAGGGTATCATGAAGGAGATCCTACTGGAAGTTGAAATTGAACACCGTGTAGCGCAACGACAAGTTGAAATGTATGATTCTATTTTGCAGAAATTTGGAAGATTTAAGATTGAGTAATTGTATTTAGTATTTGTATTGTAATGACTAAAAACCTACCAGTTTATGGAATTGTATTGTAATGGCTAAAAAACTCGCAATTTCTGGATTAAAGTTGTAATGGCTTTGCAATTGTAAGCAAGTTTCTGGAATGCCAAACTCTGAGATTCAATTTTCTGGAATTCCAAGCTAACTGTAATTCTCCTCTTTCAAATTTGATATCATGTGACCCACATTTAAATGATGCACTTCTACTTTTATGACATGATGATATCATGATGTTGGAGCAAGTATCCAGGTTAAACTAATGATGCTGGAGCAAGTATCATGATGATATCATGATACTACCAGTCACGCCCATGCATGATTGTCCAGGTTAAACTAATGTTTCATTCAAATATGTATCTATATATACAATTACCTGGAGAAACATACAACACACTACAAGAAAAAAAAAACTTTTTTTCACAGGTTTTCTCCGTCAAGAAAGGGGTATCTTGACGGTTGTGGATCCGTCAAGTAGGCCGGAGTCAAGAAAAGACCCTCCCTTTTCTTGACGGTCGCTGGCAGGACTTTTCTTGACGATTTTTTGCCATCATATAAAGTAGTTTTCTTGACTGTTTTTAGCCATCAATAAATCAGTTTTGAGAAACCGTCAATGTAGTTGAAAACTTTTCTTGACTCCGGCCTAGATGACGGTTATTAGTCGTCAAGAAAACCATCAATGAAAAGCTCTTTTGCGGCAGGATTGAGTTGATTGTTGACGTTTTATAACCGTCAATAGAAGCTACATTTTGTGTAGCCAAAATTTCATTTATAATTATATATTATGAATCGAATACACACACAATAGCAATAATCCAGAATATATACACGCATCAAATAACTACGATATCCAATTTTTACATTAACAAATTGTATTGTTCATATACCACAAACTTCCAACACATCCAACACGTTCAACCACAAACATACGCAACTAAATTATGTATTTTTCGTACATCTTAAACATCAAAAACCTATATTTATCTAAGTAAAACCAGAATATATAGAGAACCCGGAGCACATCCCTTCCATACTCACAACACCTTTATTTTCCAAGGTCTTCTCTCATCAGCCTCTTGACACCATACCATGCATCATAAGCAAATCCATACAAGCCATCATGAAGGGAGTTCCTCATACTTTGTTTCTCTTATTCTGTTCCTGCAACTACACATTGAATTCATTCTCAATAAATGCTTTCACACTACAAATGTATAGGATGTATCAACAATAGAATGGGGTGTATCAACATTATATAAACATATTTACCTGGAACTGATAAAGAAACCCTATGATGACATTATAATAGTGAAACTGAACTAAAAAGACATGAAAAAGCCACAACTGCCACCCAACACTGGTGGTGAAGCAAGCAATACAAGGTCTCCAAACCATAATTTATATGGGTAGAAATGTTTCTAACTAAATACGAAGTCTCAGTCCAAGCAATAAAAGGCCCAGTTTGGTACAGTCTTTCTGTCATTCATAATCTAGATGTTCAATATCTACATGATCTTAATAGTATCCATTAAATACTGTAAGAACTTCCATAATTTCAAACTACATGTTAAAGTTAGTAAATAAGTACCAGAGCATGAACAACTAACCTGCTGGAAGTGAGAAAATTAAGTTGTTGTTAGAACTGTCTTTGACCGGTTTCTCTTTTTGGAGCATTATGATGAAGAGAAGCCCCTAACCGTTTCATTAAGTCCTTTTTTTCTGTAATGTTATACTGTTATGCAGTACTTGGGCATGAGCTTTGATAAATTGGGCCCATAGTTGCAAGAAACTCATTTAATGATTTATCAAAAGTTTTCCTTCGCATTGTTTGAGCAAAAATCTTTTATCTTCCTCCCAAACTGGGTTTCAACCATGCTAAAAAATGTTTCCACAATATGAGATATTGCATTCCTTTTCTTCGTCACATGTACTCACGTACACCATAAGAAATGATCAATAAAAGTAATGGAATAGCTATGCCTTCCAAAGATACCACAGGTGAACACCACACCAAAACACCTATATTATAACGGTCTAAACATGTTACAAAAATTAATTCTTGAGAACGACTAAGCTTTCCAAATTGGCATAAAAGGGATACTTGAGAACGAATCACCATGTAAGAATGAGTTGAAACTTTAATCTTTAGCTGTCCACGACATAAATAACAATATATTATTTTATTAAGCATGAAGACCAAGAAGAATGAAAAAGTGAAATGTATTAGTAAAAGTACCTTTACATGAGGAGGAGGGTCTTGACCTCTGGTCACTCTCTGTAGGCGCGGAAACTAAAACACATTCATCCAAACATTGATTTTATAAGTACAACGATACACATTCATCCAAACAAATTCAAATATTAGATATCCTAACCGAAACAAATTCATATACATAGCATCGACAAATTCATATACATAGCATCGAGATCCTGCAAAAGCAACGTCAATCCAAACGCATAAACAGTTCCAATTATATATGTTCACAGAAATCCTGGAAACCTACTGTTGATGACAAATTTTGCGAAAATGGATTTTTTACAAAACATAAACAGTTCCTATTCACAAATAAATTAATTAAAGAGTCTCACAATGACAATTAAATTAAAAGAGTCTCACAATGACACCGACGTCCCTCGGCACCATGTGCCTACGCCCCTGCATACAGGCATGGCTCAATTGGAGTGTCCTCCTGGACCTCCTCTCCTGAAAAGGGCAATGTAATCCTACATGAATGTAATCCTACAGGAATCCTACAGGAATGTAATCCTAAAGGAATCCTACTGGAAAAACAATCAATTAGGTTTTGGACATTCAATTTAAAAAAGTTATTTCAGAGACACAAAACTTATCAGCTGTACCTCTTAGTCTGATGGCTGCCATTGCATCCAAGTATGTACTCTTACATTGTTTCTTAGAAAATTGTGTCACATGCTGCAGTCTTATATGGTGATCCTATTTGTTAAAAGAAAGTATTCATAGCACCAATAGAAAAAGAAGGATCAAAAGAGAATCAAGAGAAGTATTCAGTAAGGTACCTGAATGTAGTCAATCCACCTTATCACGTTTTGAATTTCTGCATGTCTTCTTCAGAAAGTTGACTCTAAAATGAAGCACCATACAAATATAGTTAGCAAAAAGTGCATGGTATAACTATATTTTTCTAGGCCTAGCATCACGATAGTACAAAATTAAACCCATAAAATTGTTAAGATAAAGCAAGATGAAGAACAAAATATGCTACATCTTAAGGGTGAGTCTCATACTCATACACAACATAAATTAATAATGAAATATTATGTAGGAAAATTATTTTGAATGTTCACTATGAGCCTATTGTGTATGGGGGCAATAGTACACCGAGCATTTAGTCCTTGCATATTATAGGTATCAATGAGCACAAAATTGGCATAATTACTGTCTTTGGATACGTGCTTGCTTCTATACAAAAATTAATTTCGAGGGCATGCATATGAAGCTAGGGATGCATGTAATTATATCGTACACCCAGTCTCCCAAACTCAACTGCATAACTGTCACGAACATTGGCTTTGGCTAATTACGAAATCTAAAACTGTAGATAATAATAGAGAGGCCAAATTGAAGGTAAAATGTATGTCTTGGTAGTAAAAGACAACAAAACGGGCCAAAGACTTCCTAGGATTGGAAATAAAGATAGACTGTACATACCACAAAAGGGTGCACTGCAAAAAAAAAACAATATCAGCGTCGGAGGGTTGAAATCCTTCCGCAAAAAGTACAGACTTCTGAGCCAGGTCCTCATTCAGATCTTTAGGTGATGCGTTGCAAAGACCAACTTCGCTAGGAAATGTATTTGCAACTGAACCCACTTCATTACCTGATAGAGAGATTTTAATAATTTAAGATACCCTTGTACAGAAAATTGACACAAGTAACTCACAAAATGTATCAATCCAACCTCAATAAAATAAACAAAACTTTTACCTCATCCTGATTCTTCAGAGGATGTTTATTCGGTGACTGACGAAGAATGTTATCAAACAATCTTGTTATGTCACTCTCTCCAATGCTTTCACTTTCAAAACGTTTCTGTAAAGTAGAACCATAAATTAGCAATATCCACAAAATTCTTAGGCTGAATAGTCAATCCCTTTCCAAAGACAGCAGAAATGCCTGAATAATGGTTAAGCACTTGCTATTTGTCTTTGTTGTAGAATATTTGAAATATGCCCCTATCTTTGAATTTTACTTTTTTTTTAATTGACAAAACAACTTATTAGCACGGTCACAACTTCGGGTTCAGGTATGAGTTGTCAACCATAGAAAGGTGGGGAATTCAGTAAAATCCAGTATGACTGCAACATGCGACACATTGTCCAGAATAACTGGTACGGTGTTGGAAATCAGGTCCAAATCATACAAAGAGTCCATTGCACAAGAACCTGCTGCCCATTTACAACATTTGAAATATCTCTAAGTTGCAACATTTTTTCATAAGCTAAAAATTTCTGTTAGAAGAGAAAGAAACATGTAAACTTTATTCTTGTATTTTGTAGAAACTTACTTGAATGTAATAGCATCTGGTCAATCATCAAACAAAATCAATATGCAATTACTTCACTTTAGACTTTTACCAAGGTAACTCTTCAAAGAGAAAATAATATTACAAAAAAAGGAAAAAGAAAATCTAGAATGTGAAAGCTATACCTTACAGTAACTTCTCAAAGTTACAGGGAAATGTAACTGCTTAACATTTCAAAATCAACAAAACAAGTTGTGCCAAATTGGTTGACATTATCGCGATGGGAAAAGGGCATGCCTGTAAAGAGTACAAAAGATAAACCTCATTACAAGCACAAGTTCATAATTTAGGTTGCACAGATATGGGCACAGGTATCCAACATGACACAAACAAGAACATGATAACCATCTTTGATATTTGCAAGTCAGCTCAGACAAGGAGACTTCATTGGTCTTGGTTCAATACCCGAAGTTGATTGAAGACACCAGTTGACTTGCCACTACTGACACCACTAGAATTGTAGACAATCCAGGAAGAAAATAAGACGAGAAGATTCATATCAGAGCCTAAGAAGGATGGATAAACACAGTTCTTACTCATGTTTAATGGTCTAGGTTATGTATATAACTCATATCTTCACATCTTATTGTTACTGGTAATAATGACAGAAGGCAAATGTAAGCTTTTTGGTATACAAAAATCAATACAGGCAGAAAATAAAGTTATACATAAATGAGTTGAATAACCTAGAAAAGTGTCGGTATAGTTTCTATGTTTATTCTCTTTGGTCCCACATTAGATAAGAGTACCTAAACTAGCATGTAGTTCTTCCTTCATATAGTTGGCCTTGAGCCTAATGGTAAGCAATAAAAGTTCACTGCACTGACTTCTAACATGACATCGGAGCTAGGGTGATCGTAACCATAACTCTCCATCCTCTGTGATTGTAACCCTAACTCTCCATCCTCCACCAAAATAAAACTTCATCACCACCCTCCATCTACAATAAAACTCCATCACCATCTTTCACTTCCCAAAATCCTAACCCTGAACTTCATCCCAATCTCCAAGCCTAGTCTTCTTTTTCTCCCAAAACTTTTTTTTTAAAATTTCGAACACTTCTCCTAATCCACAGCCCATCAAACCCATTACCAATAATCCTCCATGGACCACCCCCTTCTCTTCCTCACCATGAAGCACACCAAGCTAGACTCCACCAGCTTCCCAACTTCCCCAACCATCATCAAAAGCTTTAGCAAAACAACATTTCTTCAGTTGAAATATGAAATCAACATTAGCTTGCTGATTGGAGAAATAAGAAACATATTAACAAAAACAAACCCAAAAAATCATGTCAAAAAAGAACCCAAACCCTAATATTTATCAAATCAACCGAGTATACCTTCTTTTCGCTTTGTTTTTTTGGTGGAGATCGTCGGAGAGTAGCAAATCGAGATCGACAACGTTTATTAGAGGCGTTGTGGGAATCGAAGTCACATTTGTGGGATGTATCGAGTCGATGGCTTGGATCTAGGGCTCGGGATAAGGATACTCAAACCCCTTCCTTTTCCTCGCCTTGCGGCGGTCCCGGAGTGTCGCCGATGAAGAATTTTTTTAGGGTTTTATATAGAAAAGCTAGGGTTTCGGTGGAGATTTTGGAAGAGGGGTTTTGAGAAAGAGGAAAGGGATAGGCTCCGAAGAATTGAAGATTTTGGAAGAGGGGTTTGCTGTGTATAGGTTAGAGAAGAAGGAAGGAAGAAAGAAGATTTTTTGGGAGAAGATTTTGAGATCGGCAAAAAGTTTTCTGGGTTCGTCGATTAAAATAAGCTACAACCGTCATCAATTATAAAAGGTTTGAAAAATTTACTAAAATGACAGCTGAAAAAATTCCGCCAAGTTTTTCGCACATACATTCGTTGACGGTTATCACCAAACCGTCGATAAATAAATTGATATTTCTTGACGGATCATCTAAAACTGTCAACTATTATGCTATAAAAGGCAAATGTTAAGGGCCACCCCCAAATTACTAAGGGCAACCACCATCCTCTCCCATTTTTACTAAGAGCAACCACCACCCTCTCCAAATTACTAAGGACAACCCTCCTCCTCCTTCGAGCAGCCCTCCTCCTCCTTCGTGCAGCCCTCCGCAGCCACCCCCCGACCTCACCGCCGCCGTCCTCTCCTCCTCCTCCCCGGCCCAGATCTCCGCCGCCGCCGCCTCCGTCTCCTCCTTCCTCCGCAAGCACCCCTCCGACCAGAGCCGCTCCTTCTTCTCCCTCGCCTTCCCCTCCCTCATCTGCCGCCTCTTCGGCTTCGACTCCTCCTCCTCCTCCCCCTCCCCCGCCTCCTGGATCGACGCCGCCGCCGAAAACCAGGACGTCTCCGCCACCCTCTTCGACCTCCTCTCCCCCGACGGCGTCCTCCTCTCCGCGGTCTCCTCCGTCGACCGCCTCTCCCTCGTCAAGTACGTCTTCCCGCCCGAGCGCCTCCCCGAGTGGCTCCGCTCCCCCGCCGTAGCCTGCGAGCAGCTGCTGCTGCTGCTAGGAGCTGCTGCTGCCGGAGCGGAGGGAGAGCTTGGTGAGGGCGGTGAGGGAGGAGAGGGAGGGGGGAGATCTCGGAGTCCGACGGGCGGGGGGAGGCGGCGGAGGATGAGGAGGAGGCTATGGAGACGGACTGCAGGCAAGGCCTGCAGTCCTGTCTTCAATTTGGACTGCAGGCGAGGCCTGCAGTCACTGCAAGTTAAAAAAAAAAATTCGTCATTCGGGGACTGCAGGCAAGCACTGCAGTCATATATTCACTTTGGACTGCAGGCCTTGCCTGCAGTCCGTCTTTGACAGAATTGGGTGGCCCTTAGTGTTTTCAAAATGTCAAACTTGTAATTTATTTGAAGTTTTAAGTTGGTTGCCCTTAGTAATTTGGGGGTGCCCTTAACATTTGCCCTATAAAATTGCTAAATTAACATAAAACGTGTCCTTTCTTGACGTAAGGCTAATACCGTCAAGATAACACATTTCCTTGACGGTTTTTCACGACCGACGAGAAATAAACCGTCAAAAAAGGCCATTTTTCTTGTAGTGACATAAACTGGAGAAACATACAACATAAACTGGAAAATAGAACTCATCCATTCACATCTGGCCATTGACAGTTACCTGGAGAAATATACAACATAAACTGGAAAAGCGAACTCATCCATACACAACTGTTTAAGAGAGAAATGAGAGAACATACAACATAAACTCTAAAATTTTAAGAGAACCTGGAGAAAGGGTTCAAAACAGGAAATTATAAGCTTTACAACAAGAAATATCACAAAATGCAAGAAATATTAGCTTTACAACAAGAAATATAGGCTTAGATTTCCAGTAAAAAGTTTTCCAGAAAATGCAACATAAAATGCAAGAAATATAGGCTTAGATTTCCAGAAACATACAAAATACAAGAAATATAGGCTTAGATTTCCAGTATAATGATGCTTAGATTTCTAGAAATATCACAAAATGCAAGAAATATAAGCTTTACAGCAAGAAAATAAACAAACAATAGCACTAAACAGTAATAAGTTTAAACACATCCATTCAGTGACAATATCATTTTGTGTCCTAACATCCAAATCTCATTACATATTAGGTAATAAGTTTAAACACATCCATTCAGCGACAATATCATTTTGTGTCCTAACATCCAAATCTCATTACATATTAGGCCTTATTGTATATGGCCACACAATTCTGCAGGTGATAGAAACAAAACAAGATTACATCCAAATCTTATTACATCCAAATGGTTCACCTATGAAAGAAATGCGACAAAACAAAATCTTTCAGTTGTGAACCACAAAATGCAGGTTACATGACCTGAAAAACCAAAATAAGTCTTACCAAAAGAAGTCTTCACATTTGTAATTCAGTTTTTGCTTTTCTTAGATGGTTGATTGCATCTTGAAGGTACTGCTCTGCACCTTGCTTTCTGCCTCTTAGTGCCTTTGCCTCCATTCCTTGGCAGTGGTTCTCTACTAGTTTGGTTTCCCTGATTCTCGTTTGTGGTAGACAGTGTTGAAGTTGGATGAGTTGGGGCAGCTGCTATGCTCATTTGGCTTGCCGAGAACTCCAAATTTTGATCCTGGCTTAGGAATGCACGATCTATCCAGCTTTCATTCTGCAAATAATATCAAAATAGTCATATAATTGGGACAACAAAACACAAATTACATTATGGACAAATTTAGTGGTTAGAAGCTTCCACAGCTAATCCATCAAGTGAGCCAAAGCCTGAATATCGATATTGGTTGGAAGCTCCCATACTGCTTAGGCCTGTATTATTGACCACTTGACTTGTACCCTGAGAACAATAGAACAACAACATCCCATACATCAGTTAGAATTTTAGTATCCAAATACCATATTAATTTAGTTACCAATAACTGAATTTAATGCACTTATATCCATCATCCACCTGAGTGTGGTTGGTGCACTCCTGACATCGGCTCTGACATTCAAATTACTGACATTTTGTCTTGAAGATCCAGCATATACAAAATTCACTATAGTCACTATATTTTGTAAACTAAATTCATTATATTTTGTAAGTCAAATTCACTATATTTTGTGAGTGGCAGGCCTAAGTTACAATAGAAACCAAATTCATTATACAATAGTGACATGTCTAAGTTATAATAGAAACCAAATTCACTATACAATGGTGACAGGCCTAAGTTACAACAGAAACCAAATTCACTATACAATAGAAACCAAATTCATTATACAAATACTTACAGTAGGGCATTCTCCTCTTTCACTACTGACATTGGTGTGTTGTGCATTTCCAGTAGTGCATTCTGCACTTTTATTGGCTCTGCCTCCTCCAGCCTACAAAATTGGTAAAATTAAGCATGACATATACAATAATCTTGACCTAGAATATAAGCACATATCCATATACTTACATTTACACAATGGAACCTCTTGTTATGGTCATGTGACCCACAAACACGGCACGTTCCTTTACACAAGCTTTTCTTACTGAGTTTGGCCATGGTTTTGTTACTTTTCTTCTGCTTTCCTTTGTCTTTCAACTTAATTGGGTCCTTTCTTCTAGCCATTGTCTTCCTGCCCCTTGTTTTCTTTACTGGTGTTGGTGGTAATAGAATGCCTTGAGGAAATGGGTGCATTTCTCATAATGTAGGACCGTTTAAAGGGTGAATGACATGGCTGTACACTAGCTTGTAAGTTGATAATCTGTAGCAGTTATCAACATAGTTTTCAGGTCTTTTATTATTCCCAAATATGCAAGCACAAGCATGCTGATAATGTATTACAGATAGTTCCCATTTTCTGTATGTACAAGTTCTCATTACTATGTCAACAACAAATTGACCACCTGTCCATTAACTTCCACCTTAGGACCTCCAGAAAATTCTGTTGTCCACATATTAGATTCCTTCTTGTGCTTCTCCAACTTTTTCTAAATTTTAGGACAAAGTCTGCCCCTCCACCTTTTTTCCAATTTGGCCTTTGCATCTATCCTCTTCATGAGTTGAGTCTTGATCATCTCAAACATTGTGATTACTAATTTTTCCTAGCTTCAAGGATATACTTGTTAAATGCCTCACTGTAGTTGTTGAGTAATACATCACACTTGGCAGTCTCCTTAAAGAATGCCCTGCTCTAATGGACTGCTGGTCTAGCATCCATCCATTGCTTAGCTTCAATACTCTTCGCTATCATTTCCTTTTCATACTTCTTTAACTCAGCTGGATATGTGGATCTTCCAACTTTCTTGAGTATCTCCACCAACCCAACATCTCTAAATTTTTTCCTCATATTCTGCTCAAAATATCTGAGACAAAGTCTATGTTCTGCATTAGGAAAATGTCTTTCAATTGCATTGATTATACCCTACATATAGTAAAGAAATATATAAGATGACAGTGTTCTCAACTACAAAAAATTTATATTAGGTATTGGAAAATATACTTACTTTTTGTCTATCACTCATGAAGACCCAATGGTTTGAGCCGTGCATATTCAAATCTTCTTTTAGCAACTCCACAAACCAGTCCCAATTTTCAATGTTCTCAACCTTTAGAATTGCAAATGAAAGTAGGTACATGCAATCATTTGGGTCAATTCCAGTGGCAACCAACAATTGGCCACCATAAGTACACTTAAAAAAGCAACCATCTAGACAAACAATTGGCCTGCAGTATTTGAAACCCTTTTTGATACTTGCCATGCACATATACATGCCACGAAATTTCCCTTTAGGATCTTTAAACTCAAATATTGAACCAGGATTTATCCTCATAATTTCCCATTTGTAATCCCACAACCTAGAATATTGCAAGTCTTCATCACCCTCAATCTTCTTAACTGCATAGTCCCTTGCCCTCCTAGCCTTCATTAGGTCAATGGTGAGAGCCAAATCCTTCTTTACTCTTTTAACAATTTGACTAATTTTTCACCATGGATCATCTCTAAACTCATTTATGTACATTTCTGCAATCATCTTATAACTGAGATGGAAGTTGGTGTGAACCTCTCCACAAGTGTGCTCCAAGTTTTAGCTCTTCATAAAGGAAGTTTTATTTTCTTTGTCTTTCCTGTTCAACTTGCTTGCAAAAATAAAAAATTTGCAATCTTTAGTATAACATTTGCACCTGACCCTATTGTGATCATTTGTTGGAAACCATACTTGCCACCTATGATTTATGCCCCACTTCCTGCAAGCCATCTTAAACTCATCTTTATCCTTAAATTGTAACCCCAGTTCCTACTTAGGGTCTTCCATGTTTCTGTTGGCATTAAATCTAGGAAACTTTCTTCTCTCCATCTTTGGATTTCCAGTACCCAAATCAGAGTCAGAACTATCTGCACTAACAATTTTATCTGATGGTGGACCATAATTACTGCTCTCCTTACCTGTTGCAAATCTAATTAAAGCTTCCGAACCACTGTCATCTATTGGTTTTGGCTTTTTTTTGGGTCTGCCTTTCCTGGTTTTCCTCACATTTCCAGCTTCTACATCTTACAATACTCCATCTTCATTAATTTGGCCAGTCTATATTAGAACTACACGTAAGTCCTCATCCCCCCTCTATTTCATCATAGTCTGAATCAACTAACTGATCCTGAAGTACAGTTATTTTGATACCTTCATCAATTGCCTCATCTACAACATCAAATGCCTCTTCTTCATGTTGGTATATGGCACCAACATCAGCTGCCTCTTCTGCATGTTGGTATGTGACACCAACATTAGCTGCCTCTTCTTCATGTTGGTATGTGGCACCAACATCACTTTTTTCCATCTCTGGATTCTAGTACCCAAATCAGGGTCAGAATTATCTGTACTAAAATCAGCTGCCTGATCTTCAGGTTAGCATGTGGCACCAACATCAACTGCCTCATCTTTATGTTGGTCTGTGGCACCAACATCATCATCAACTGCCTCATCTTCATCACTATCATCATCGACCTCAACAGTCTCATGCTCTGAGTCTGCAAGGTACTCACTTTCTTTCTCACATTCTTCAGGTGCTATATGCATAACATAGACATCTACCTCCCCACCCCCATGATCAATAGCATTATGAGCCATTTCAAGTACACATGCATCATTCTCAAGTCGTTTTAAATCAGAATTGACATCCTTACCTGCCTCCCTCCAGTAATACATCATCTTTCCTCTATATAAGAACTTAACCCACAAATCAATTCTAATGAATGACACTGTATCGACCTCAAACCAATTTAAAACAACTTCTCCATCAAAATATTGCAGATTAATTTTTAAAACGACCACCTTCCCTGTTAGAACAGAAATGAATGAATCTAATTATATTAATATCTACAAGTAAAAACCCTAAATTCCCCAAAAACCAAGCAAGATCAGTGAAATGGAAATGTCTACAAGTTTATAGCAAGAACCTAAACTGAACTTCATCTAATTATCTAGAAATAAATCCATAATAAAAGCAAGAACCGTAAATTCATGGCTGATTCATCTACGATCACTTCAACTGCTTCGGGTTTCCATAATAAAAAGAAAAGAAAAAAACCCTAATTTGAAGATTCGAAGAAGACGAAGAAGAAGAAGAAGAAGAAGAAGAAGAAGAAGAAGAAGAAGATAGAGAGAGAGAGAGAGAGAGAGAGAGAGAGAGAGAGAGAGGGAGATAGAGGTACCCATCTACAAGCAGCCGCCGCATCGTCTTCAGCCGTTCGTCGTCTCCTCGTAGTCTCGTTCTTGGAAGAGAGAGAGAGAGAGAGAGGGAAAAATCCCCAGGTTGGGTTGTTTTATTTGTGTACACGTGGATTGCACACGTTTACACATAGTGTTAAGACTTGGCATGCCATGTCAGCTTTCAGTTAAGGGTTTGGATGGAATGTTATCACAGGTACTGTAATACTCATTAATTAAACGTATGTTATTTTAATGTGAGGAATAATAGATCGAGTACTTCAGTGTTATTATGCCTTAAGTTGGGGTACCACCAGTGCATTTGAGCTGAGGAATATAGTAAACACAATGTGTTCCAGATACCTTTTCGTACGAAATAATAGTTAAATTCTACGAAAATTTCCACTTAAAGCATTAAAATTTTATGATATTACATGTAGAGCACAAAGTTTTCATTTATTATATATATAGCATCAGAACGCCCTTACGAAGGGCGTTCTTCTATTAAATGAATTTTAAATTAACTCTCCGTTAGCTCCGTTAAACACCTAGAAACGAAAAATATATTAAAAAGCGAAACGCCCATAGGAAGGGCGTTTTGTCAGAGGAAAACGCCATTCGCAAGGGCGTTTTCATCTGACGTGTCATCCCCCGGCTTTGCCTCGTGGCCGATCCGACTGTACGCGTAGGCTTTGACTGCATTGTGGCACGTGCTTGTGCTAGGCAGCCCGCAGCCTTTGACCGCATTGTGGCATGTGCCAGCTGCTTTTTTAGCTTTTTAGGCTGATGTAGACTGGTAATGGTGGGAGTATACGTGGGAATGCATATAAGAAGAGAAAGAAGAGGGAAGGATTTAGCAGAAGAGAACTCGATAAATATTTACAAGGGAAGGTTCAAGGCCAAAAGCTACCTATCCTGGTATAATAACTTTTCAAATGATCTCTCTCTCTCTCTCTCTCTCTCTCTCTCTCTCTCTCTCTCTCTTATGTCTGCATCTTGTCTGTAATGTGTCTGTATTGTGTCTGCATTGTACACAGTCAAATATTCATTCATGGGGATTGTTGAAAAATGTGAATGTATATTTGTTATAATAATAATATTAATTTTTTTTTCTATCAACGAATGTATGAAAAGGTGTACGAATCTTTTCATTGGAAAAGGTGTACGAATCTATTTATTGGAAATGTGTGCCCTTTCCATCGTGTCTCTTTATTTCTATAAATACACATGTGTTTGGAGCATTCAAGCATTCATTCAATTCCTCCATATTGCATTAGTTAGTCTAAGAGAGAGAGACACAACCAACGTTGCTTCGACGAGTTCCTACGGTGTGAAGTGCTGCTACCGAAGGAAAGAACCGTTGTATCCTGGGAGACTGATCGCCATTAAACCGTAAGCACCAGTGCGGGATGAATATTGTCTTAAGGACATTGAACCAAGTTCAAGCCTCGGTATCATTTTATTTATTTTACTTGTATTTTAATTTCAGGGTCTAAATACAGAGTTTGAGAATCAATACTAACACATTTTTCTCATTGATAATATATAGAAGAGAAAATTTGATATAGGTTGTTGTGGATATATAAAATGGCATTCATATTTGAATTTATCCAAATCACTTAACAACCGTTGTCTTACGAAGAGTTGTAAAAAGACCAAGATCTTTCACGACAATTTTTTTAAATATGGCATCAAACGTTGTAACAAATGTGTCAACGATGTGTGTACAATATTACAGTTAAGTATAAACAACAATTTTATAACAGGATTAGAAATCACTTTTCTTTCCTCCTCGATTGTAAAATCATAGGATTAGAAAAAGAAAGTCATTACTTTCCTATGTTTGGATGTCAAAGAAATGTATGAGAAAAGAAAAATGATTTCCATAGAAAAAAAAAATGATTCAAAAAATAAGAGGGAAAATGGTTCCCCTATCCAACCAAGAATTCATTTTTCCACTATAGGAACTTCAAATATATACATTTTTTTTCTAACTTGCTTGTCCGCTACAAAAACCGAAAAAAAAAGAGACATACAAATTACAATTTTACAAGGAGAGAAAAACAAGAAGGAATTGAATTCCTTTCCTTTCCGCGAACCAAACAAGGCCTTGGTAGCTACTTTCCTCCCTGTTTGAAGAACAATTGCAACATGTTTTATTAATGTGAGGGAGGTGATGTTCCTTAGCATAGGATAAGGACTCATAACGTAAGACCCTAAAACTTCATTTGTCCAATTTCAACACTGAATGAAAGTGCATGATTGCTCTCAAGGACCACTCTATTATTGGACCACCGATGGCGATGGCCAGAAAAAACTGGTGCGAACATGCTCCTCTCTCAAAGGGGTGACAATTAAAAGATCACATGGTTTGTTTTCTCATTTTGCGCATAAGTTCTATAAGGAAAATGCTTGCTTAGATTTCTATATACATCGTTCGTAAGACAAAAATAATGTTTTGCAGCTCATTCACTACAACTAATTGAAGCAGAATTATAACGCGAGCTTGTCTTTTAAAAATAAAAATCATAGGAAAATTAATCAGCAGCCAATTCGTCACAGACAAGTAAAGAGAAATCGATTGTAGAGGTGAAAACATGTTGGTGTTGGAACGGATTTCTAACCTTTGTGGAGAACATTTCCATGTCAATCATGTATCTGAGAAGTTCGGAAGGTCGAACGTGACAAAGGTGGCATGTTTGAGTGTGTGTCAGACTAATTGCATTGGAAAAGAAGGATCAAAGTCAGGTATAGCGTTAATATCGGTACACCGGTGTGACATAGTTTTGTTATAGAACTCTTCTGATTCAAAGAGGACATTTTTTGGTATAACGCCAGTATACCACTACTAGTATACTGCTGCTATACCATATCAGGATTGAAAGTTGAAATTGGATATTTTATTAACGCCATTGGATCATGATCAATGGTCTAGATATGTTTGGAATTATGGTACTTTACAGAGGTGTTTCCTAGCCCTAGTACATTATCATCATTATTGGAGTCGATCAAAATGAGAGAGTTTTCAAGTTTGCAACTTTCTAAGGGAGGAAGAGAATCAAAGTTTCGGGGGTTGTTTCAAAGAGAGATCTCTTCGAGAAGTTCTTTATTGGTTCTCCATTGTCATATTGTCTTCGGTAATCAACGTTATACGAATATATTTTCATCTATTAAAGTTTTATGCTGATCTGTGTGGATCTGGAGAGAAGTTTGTAAGGAGTCAGTATACTTCTCATTCCATTAGTAGATGCTTTTCGGGTTGGACTCCCATCGTCCTGTAGTTTTTCACGTAAAAGTCTTAGTGCTTGTGTCTGTTTGCCATGACAAAAGGTAAAAAGAGTACAATCGATACCTAAACAGGAGATCTAAGTACAAAATTTTTGAAAAAGTGTGACAGTGGAGATCGAGCACTACAGCGGCTCCTTTACTCCCTTGACGATCTGACAACGAGTTGAACTTGCTTTGGCTTTCTGGTGATGGTGATTGAAACTCTAGGGTTGCCAATCAAGAGGGTACCGAAGTTGAAGATTTCGAAGCCTCTTTATCGAAGGAAAACTCCTTCTATTTATAGGGGAGCACATATGCGATGTGTATAAGGATTGTGCAGGAATGCTGCACGTAGAGATATGAGAGAATATCGAGGTTGCACGGTGGAGGCTACTGCTGAGCTGACACATGGCAGACGCTGGGGTTCTCTTTTATCAAGATCTTTGGGAGAGTTATCAACAACTGAATAAACAACACGTGGCGTGTGTTTATTGTTGATCGGATGAACTTAAGCAGATTCTGTTCCTATCTCCAAGGTTGAATTTTATCTTATCTTGGGGGCCATTGGTTTAAACAAACCGATTGTATATGACCCTCGTTTATAAGAACAAAGTTCATCCTTATCTGTGGTTTAAACAAACTGATTAGGATAGGGCTCTTATAAACAGAATCGAACTCTGTTATATCTTAAGAGCAGTGGTTTAAACAAACCAATTCAGGTACTATCTGAAAAGATACCCGTGGAACCATGCCACCTGCGCTTCTGGCGAAGCTTCTATGTCACTGCGCTTCTGGGCTACGAGTAGACTATTCCTCAGGCGACGGAGTCACTGCACTTTTAGAGCGACGAGGCGATTGTGCTTCGAGCAACGGAGTCACTGCGCTTTAGGACGACAAGTGGACTTGTGCTTCAGGCGACGGAGTCACTATGCTTTAGGGTGACTGGTGGACTTGGTCTTGACATGAAAGGAGCCTCTGCGCTTTTGGGCGACGAGTAAACTCGATTTTGAAGACAAAAGAGCCACTGCACTTTTGGACGACGAGTAGACTCGGTCTTGAAATCAAAGGAGCCACTGTGCTTTTGGGCTATGAGTAGACTCAATTTTGAAGCCACTATGCTTTTGGTTTGACGCCAGGGCACTGTGGGCTGACTATGCTTCTGAGTCAAAGGAGCTAGTATCCGTCGAAGTCTTTTAAGAGCAATTAATGACTGCTCTTTTGTCACGAACCGCACCCGCTTTTCGAATACGAGTCCGTGTTCAAGACCATCCTACGCCGCAGTGTCGGCGGTAGAGCGCTGTCTAGAAATACAACAGTCACAGTTGTCTAGAACAATTAAAGTAATCTATATCTCATCCACAACAATCAATGAACTCAATGACACTAGAAAAATGAATGATAATATAAAATGAAGTATCATATTTATCAAGAATTCAAGTTACGTCCGGTGGACACAAATCCACTACCAGTAGACGGATATAAAATAAAGACATGAAAATATGATAACTGAGTCCAACTGCTAATCATCAGGATAGCCTCAGCTGCGATGGTACCGTGGTCTGAAACTGACTCAAACTCGCTCGTGTGCACCTGGATCAAACCCAGCTAAACCTGAAGATCATCAGGTCCTCAGAGGACTAGCAAGATACATAAAATATGCCTACTAATATAACAGTAAATAACATGTATGGAGGTTAAGAACGGTGCAAGAAGATATCTAAAACACGAAAAGCAATATGGAAATGTAATACTAGACTTGGCTATCAATCAAACGATTAACCCCTATAGCTTGTAGTACAATGCAAGATACTCCCAATCTATAGTAGGTTTCGACTGTAATACAATGTAAGATACTTCCAGTCAAGAATAGCCAATTCTAGTATCGATCTCCTCTCCAAAGAAATACAAGGTCAAGTGGACACCTATAAACCGTAGTACAATGCAAGATACTCTGTCATGACCCACTTTCGAATAATCGGACACGAGTCGGACATGCCCATCCTTCATCGACGGACACGACGAAGTAAGCTGTACAACACTAGGAAAAACTCCAAATCACAATGTAATGTAAACAATCACATAATCAATAAACGTCCCAGAATTATAACCACAATCCACCAAGTCAATTTAGTACAAAGTCATCCGGAGACAAATCCGGTCAAATAAAAATATACAATGATGAAATCATAAAATACAATCTCCAGAAAAACAAATAAAATAAATTCTGCAATATCCAATGATATCACCGTGCTCCATGTGACCTCAAGCTCACCTGCAACGTATCCTGTCAGAAAAAGAGCAAAGTACAACTCCGACGAGAACAATATACAATGTAATCTGAACTACAGAGTACAAGGTGAAACTAGAGTACGAGAACTGAAAATGAAACTATAGTACCAGAAGTGAAATACAAAACTGAAGACAATGGACACGACAATCAATATGCAAAGACAATGAACACGACAATCAATGAACAATACGATGAACACGACAATCAATGCAAGTGTGACCTTTTTAAAATATTAACCTAATGTGTGACCGGCTTAATCGTACGTGAGGTGCATAATTCATAATCCACAATCAATCAATTCATAATTCACAATTCTACAAGGTGCGGCTTAATCGTACGTGAGGTGCACGATTAGGCTATCCACAATACCTATGTTGGGTGTGGTCACACAAAAGTTAATATTTCTTCCAATTCCCGTAATAAATAATGACTCACAATGCAATGACGAACAAGGACGATACAATCGTGTGTATCACGTCTTCGATATGAGAACATGGCACATGAATGTAAGACAGAAACAAAGTAAAAGCTCGAGTCGGTGTACTTGCCTCGCTTTGGAAGCACAAGAGTAGTACTGCATGGATGTAATGTCACCTGTTATATTGGTACAATTTGGTTAAGTTTCTAAAATAACAATCTAGCTAAAATTGATAACTATTTACTAACTACTTATAAACCAATTATTCTACAACATTATTTAATAATTATCTAGCAATTTCTTTATAAAATATTATGGTAGAATACTGGTACTAGCAAAATATTTAAAGTAAAACATTTAATATCAACATCAATATATAACTATCAAAATATTACTAAGAGTAATAAATATTATTAAGTGAAGTATTTATAAAATTAGATAGCTAGGTTTTATTTAGTCCAAGTATTTAGAAATAATATTTTGAAACTTATCATAAAATATCGTCATTAGTAACCATAATGATACAAAACATTTATACATATATATATCTAATTGTAAAAATATTATACATGCAAATACATCTATTTCTCTATCTCTAATCTGGGGCTTAACCTTATAATATATATACCAAAAAATCAAGCTAAAAGGGCTTTTTAAATCTATTTGTAATTTATTTAAAACATTACTTAGTTAATTATTTGTTTACATATCATAATTAACAGTAAAATACATTCATGCCTATGTGTCAATATACATATATAATATCCTTAATTAGCTATACTAGGCCTAACCCAAAGAGTTACAATAAAACTGATTGCTAAAGAATAATTAAAGCAACCTCAACCAGGCTCAATGGCCCAGCCCAAACTATATTAGCTACAGAAAAACAATTACATAAAAGTAACTCAACAATTATTCCTCAGGCTTGAAGCCCAACTCTTCTTCCCAGACCCGGCCCACAAGTCTGATCTAATATAAAACCTAAAATCTGTAATGTCCCGTCCCGCTCAGTCAATCGGAGGAACAGGAACGCCGACGGCGTTCGAACTTAGCCTTGCAACGGCTGCTCAGAGATATCGCTCGGTCGAGACGACCGCTCGCTCATGTGGGGTAGTTTCGGTGAACTTGCCTCATCTTAGCCTTCACATAATAAATCACATGTTTTCAACTTGCACAAGTAGGCTTAATAATAAAAGAGATGAATCCACATAGCTAAAGGGAGTAATCCCGACGGGTCAATTGGGATAGAATATGGAAATGGTCCAACGGTCGGCTTAGAGTTGGTGCACAGCGTGCTTTAAAAATGACACTCGATCCTTCATCCCGTGGCTTGGGAGAAGAAAAGTTGGTTGAGTCGGCGAAGTTATGAACATAACCTAAGACATAGGTGTCGCCCGCATAAATGCTTTATAAAGCATGCACGGTCCTGTCGTCCAAGGCTTGGCATAGCCTTGGCTTGCCCCATGAGTTAAGTTGTGTTGCACAGCTTGTGCCATAAGTCTAGGCACCCAAATGACTTGGTCGTTCAAAGTTAAACGCGTGCACGGCACGTTCCATCGAGGCAAGGCTTGACGCGGCCTTTGCTCGTTAAGTTGTAGGCTTGAGTAAGTTAGGCAAAGTTATGTTGGTCGACCTAAGTCATTCCAAGCACTGTCCTGCTCATTCTGCGGTTGTCAGGTTAAATAGTCCCATGATCCTAAGGCCCGTCATATAAAGTATGACTTGGGCGATAGCGTCGCGTAGAACGGAAGTCGGTTTGAGACACGATGTACGGACCTAGTGTTAAGGCAGGAACCACGGTTGAAAGAATGAGTTTTGGAGGAAGGACTATCGAATAGGCATTGAGTTGAATGAAATGATATGGTAACATGGAAAGAATGCTCGCGACCGTGGGTCGTCGAGGGGTCTCAAATGATAGAAAGAATGCTCGCGACCGTGGGTCGTCGAGGGGTCTCAAATGATAGAAGGTTTGATATTGGGTTTGAAAGAGATGGCAACATTGAAAGAGAAATGACTGTGTGAGACGTCAGTTTGTGTCGAGTCTTGTATGGTCATTGGACAACTTGTCGATAAGGAGGAGTTTCCACGTGCGACAACCCTGGGCGCCATGGGACCGCGGCATTCCGGAGGGAAACACGGTATAGCCGTAGCTGGACGAACCGCTCGGGTCATTCGGGAACTTTCAGCGGAGCTAGCTACTTGCGCTGAAAGGGTCGCCGAATGGCAAGGCTATAGTCCAGGATAGCTTGTGATGTTAGTGACCAATTCATATAGATGGGTCGGCACGGGCAGAAATCCGCGTGTGTGCCTTTGGATTGAGTCAGTTGGATGTGAGTACAGTTAGAACACAAGGTTTGGTCCTAAGATTTGGCATCAACATAGGCGACGTGCTTCGGCACGAGATGCGGCGTCGGGTCTTAAGTTGTCGGCATATAAGTTGCATAAGTTGGTTTGAGTTGTCTTGAGTATAAGTCAGGAAACGCCGCAAGGCAAAGTTGGTCGAGTGGCACTTAGCCCACAAGTCTTGGATTGGGTCAGATGATGAGTTAGTAGCAAAGGACCGCAAGGTGACGATACGATAGAGTCACATTGAATTGTGAGGCACTGTATGATGGATTTGTAAGCATGGTCACACGAAAATAGAGCTTCATCGCGTAGTTGCGTCTCTGATTATGGCCGTAAGGCAAACACGACTTAATAGGTTAACGTTGTTGAGTTAACATTGATGTTGCGAGCACGGGATGGTCTAAAGACACAAAATAAGCAATGCGTCGGTCATAAAACTGATCCTAAGGCAAGACTAGAAAGACAATCGATAAGAAGTGACTATGTTGCACAAAATAAATCAAACGTGTTGGGTTTGTATGGGTGGGCGAGGAGCTCATTCCACCAGTACAGTTGAGTACTGACACCCACATAGTTTATATGTGCAGGCACAGGTAGAAGCTCGTGGCGCGGAGCTCGCTTGGATGCGTCGAGGCATGGAGTTCCTTGGCGATTCGAAGCGCACGACCGCATGGAGAAAAGACTTATACGGGACATAATGTATGGACGTCGCCTTCCAAAGCTTCCGCTGGATCAAGACTTGTAACTGAGAGATGAGAGAGAGCTGAGTGACTTGTAATGTGAGATGAGTGAGCTTGAGAGACTTGTAATCTTGGCCTTGCGCCTCCAATGTAACCGTTGTTTCAATATCAATAAAGAGCTTCTTTGTATAACTTGTGTTTTGTTCTAAATCACTACCAAATTACAGTACTTTAGCGACGGCCATTTAGCGACGAAAATTTTCCGTCGCTATTACCGTCGGATCACCGACGGATTTGTGACGGACTACCGACGGAAAGCAGTGGACAATTTTTTTTTTATGTCCATATCCGTCGCTACGCCGTCGATAGGTCGTCGGCCAAGTAGCGACGGTTTTATATCCGTCGCTAGAACGTCGCATATTTTGGCGGCAAAAGCCTAAAATATTGGCGCGAGATTTGACTGACGACTTAGCGACGGAATAATCCGTCGCTACTCTGGCGCGAGATTTACTGACTACTTAGCGACGGAATAATCCGTCGCTACTCCGTCGCTAAATTTACGTTCCAGACTTAAATTGAAACGACGGGGGGAACTTTTTTATTCCTCCCAAATTTCACTCTCTCTCCTCTCTCTCTCTCTCTCTCTCTCTCCCGCGGTGATCGATCGGCGACCCCCTCTCCTCTCTCTCCCGCGGCGGTGATCGGCGACCCCCTCTCCTCTCTCTCTCCCAAAGGTAATCCCCTCTCCCTCTCCCTCTCTCTCTCTCTCTCTCTCTCTTTCTCTCTCTCTCTCTCTCTCTCGCGCGCGTACGGTGGTCGTGGGTGCAGCGGGCAGGGGGCGTCGGGGGCTGCGGGGGCGGCGTCGACTGTGGGGGGCGGCGGTGGCGGCGGTGGCGGGGGGTATGGAGGGGGCGGTGGGAGGGGGCGGGAAGCGTTGGAGGGATAGGGGCGCGCGGGGGCTGGCCGCGGGGGTGCGGGGGTTGCGGAGGGGGGCTGGCCGTGCGCGGGGGGCGGGGGGGCGGGGGGTGTCGAGGGGGCGGTGGGATCGAGGGGGCGGGCAGCGTTGGGGGGGGACGATGGGCGCGGGGGCTGGCCGCGGGGTACGGGGGGGGTATGTGTGGAGGGGGGCTGGCCGCGGGGGGCGGAGGGTGTGGAGGGGCGGCGATGGGAGGGGGCGGGGGGTGTGGAGGGGGCGGTGGGAGGGGGCGGGCAGCTGCCTCCGTCACTGCCTCTCTCCTGGCTAGCGACGTCATTTAGCGACGACGACCAATAACGTCGCTATTTATTGAAAATAGCGACGTCATAAAAATAACGTTGCAAAACGTCGCTGGCTAGCGACGTTCTGCGACAGGCATAAATATTCGTCGCTGATGAGCGATGAATAGCGACGTATTATTAAATCACGTCGCCATGTGGGAAACTTCCTATTTGGACACATCAAGTGTTTGATTTATTGTTGGAATGAATATTTTGTATATTTATTCTCAGATTTTAGATGTGTTCTTGAGAGTATCTCATGGTATCATATTGCCTATATATATACCATTGCAGCAGCAGCAATGCAGCAGCTGCAGCAGAAGCATGCCGCAGCAGCAGCAGTTAAATGCAGCAGCAGCAGCAGTTAAATGCAGCAGGGTGGAGGGGGCCGGGCATTGTTGGGGTGGCTTACTGCATCCATATTGCACCTGCCCAGCTCATCATCCCTTGTGTGCAGTCAGATGATACCCCTACTACTATTTTGTCCTGCATACTATAGTTATATGTTCAGTCACAGTTTATAACTAGTGTTCTTTCCATAGCAGTAGCAGACCCATTCGTTTGAGTATCAGTCCAATATTGGTCCTATATCACTTGGGTATGTGATAGACCTTAGACTTCATCTTTTCCTTTTTAAATGAATTGTCTACACAAATAAGTACTTATCAAAAATCTGTTGTTTTCTGTGTATGGAGTGTTTTGTTGGCATGGGATGATGGCTTTTGAATTACATTGGACTAAAAACTGAGAATTAGTACACTGTTTGTGTTTACTGATTTAAGGAGCGGCACGTCGTTTGAAGAAAACAGTGAATGCTGAGGTGGCTCCTCCTACAGTTGAGGAGGAAGTGGCACCGGTTGCTAGTGAGACCGGGAGTTCTAGTCATCCAGCACCGGTAGCTAGTAATGCCGAGAGTGCTTTTGATGCAGTCCTGGCAAGGGACGACGCCTCTCCTCGCACCAAAAATCTCGCTTTTCGGAGGTGGTTGCGTGAAAGTATCACTCGGCGTTTGCGTGAGCAGCGTGGCAAGTATTAGCTATTAGTACTTATTTGTATTGGACTATTTTTATTGGGTTGTTTTTGTTTTAGACTATTTGTATTGGACTACATATATGAATTAGAACTGTGTCAATCTCTGGATTATATTGGACTACGACACCGCGGTAACATAGTTCCTGCAGCCATTCGACTGGCGAGGCAGAAACTATGTATCCGTAGATAAAGTGGACTGTCCTCCGACCCTCATCCCTCGGCAATGATGATACGACAACCAACCGGAGAGGATACTCCGAGAGATCCATCTGGGAGGGACGTATAATCTGAGAGATCACCTTTACAAGAATTATATCAGTAGTAGGATTGAGTGCTGGAGGAGATGTTATCAGAGTATACGTCCTACTCAGATGGGTCTCTCACCGTTACTATTTTTTTTCTGACAGCATGGTGGATGTGCTCCGTCCACAGATTCTGGCTTCGAGCCAAAATTTTGTTCCGGAGCTCAAGTGGACATCTTTGGTGTATAGCTCGAGGGAAAGGTTCCTGACAGCATGGTGGTCTCCTCTGTCAAAGTATCCGTGCTCATCCCACATGGGTTGTGGGACGAGCACGGATACTTTGACAAACGAGACTACCATGCTGTCAGGAACCTTTCGCTCGAGCTATACACCAAAGATGTCCACTTGAGCTCCGGAACAAAGTTTTAGCTCGGAGCCAGAATCTGTGGACGGAGCACATCCACCATGCTGTCAGAAAAAATAGTAACGGTGAGAGACCCATCTGAGTAGGACGTATACTCTGATAATATCCCCTCCAGCACTCAATCCTACTACTGATATAATTCTTGTAAAGGTGATCTCTCAGATTATACGTCCCTCCCAGATGGATCTCTCGGAGTATCCTCTCCGGTTGGTTTGTGTTCTGAGCCATCCGTTCTCACAGAGGGTCCTTTTTTGGATTCTATATTTTGTATTTTGGTTTCTGTATTTTGGTTTCTATATTTTGTATTTTGGTTTCTGTATTTTGTTACATTCTTCAGATACTAGATACGATAAGAACATATACATTCTTTTACATTCTGTTACATATACTTACCAGATAACACCCATGATGGGTGACCAGGACATAGTCCCTGCAGCCATTCGACTGGCGAGGCAGAAACTATGTATCCGTAGATAAAGTGGACTGTCCTCCGACCCTCATCCTTCGGCAATGATGATACGACAACCAACCGGAGAGGATACTCCGAGAGATCCATCTGGGTAGGACGTATACTCTGAGAGATCACCCTTACAGAAATGATATCAGTAGTGGGATCGAATGTTGGAGAAGATATTATCACAGTATACGTCCTCTCCTCCACGATGGCTCTAGACCCATCTGCTCATCCCTGCTTCCATTCTTCTTATTTGACTCTCTCAGCCACACATGATATCCAGCTCAAGTGTAGAGTAGGCGGAAAAGAAGGGGACAGGAATAGGAGGGGGAAGCAGCACAGCCGGCGGCATGACCCGGAGGAAGTACAGAGGTTTTCTTCAACATACGTAGGAGAACTATAAGGATTTATCTTTTCACAATATGTCATCTTGTCAAAGACCCTTAATGTGACAACCATGTTACCGCGGTGTCGGAATATTAACATGTCATAATTTTCTAAGCCGTGTGTTTTGACATAATCATCCCAACTCTTTCCTCCTGTGTCGTAATCTCGCATTATTACATAGAACTGAAATCCGGTTGGAAGGATTATGTCAAAACACACGGCTTATAAAATTATGACATGTTAGTCTTCCGACACCGCGGTAACATGGTTGTCACATTTAGGGTCTTTGACAAGATGATATGTTGTGTTTACATATATCCTTATAGTTCTCCTACGTATGTTGAAGAAAACCTCTGTACTTTCTCCGGGTCATGCCGTCGGCTGTGCTGCTTCCCCCTCCTATTCCTGCCCCCTTCTTTTCCGCCTACTCTACACTTGAGCTGGATATCATGTGTGGCTGAGAGAGTCAAATAAGAAGAATGGAAGCAGGGACGAGCAGATGGGTCTAGAGCCATCGTGGAGGAGAGGACGTATACTGTGATAATATCTTCTCCAACATTCGATCCCACTACTGATATCATTTCTGTAAGGGTGATCTCTCAGAGTATACGTCCTACTCAGATGTATCTCTTGGAGTATCTCTCCGGTTTGGTTGTCTTCTGAGCCATCCGTTCTCACACTTAAAATACAGGGATTGGATTCTGTGTTTCGTATTTTCGGTGAACCCAGGGATTGGATTCTGTATTTTGTTTTTTGGTTTCTGTATTTTGTTTCCAGCTCCATTTGCATTAATCTACGGTACGACATGGTGATCAGGACATATATAGTTCCTGTAGCCATTCGACTGGCGAGGCAGAAACTATGTAGCCGTAGATAAGTTGACTGTCCTCCGACCCTCATCCCTCGGCAATGATGATACGACAACCTATCACTATATCTTATATAGTAGTAGATGATGTCTTAGTATTACATTATGTGAGTTCATCTTGATTCTGTTACGTTCTTCAGATACTAGATACGATAAGATCATATACTACACCATATGTACAGAACATAGATGATTCACACTAATGTATGCTAGAATGAATTTTGGGTTGTGTATTCTGAGCCATCCGTTCTCACACTTGAAGATAAATTTTCAGTATAACGACGGATATTAGGTTACTCTTCAGTATAATTGATGTCTATTCTTGGATAATTGGTGTGCATTAAATTCGTACGTGCATATTTCGTCTATGTGATTTTTGGATATATACCTACGCTAGGTTATAAGCGATGATCTGATATACAAAGGAGGTGCTGCCAAAATTTTTGTAGACATTTGGATACATTGTATGTTCGGATATTTTTTTTATGTTTGGATAATTTAATGTTGGATATTGGATATATTGTGTTGGTAATATTTTGTTGGATATTGGTGTCGGATATGGATATTTTGCATATGGATATATGGTGTTGGATATTGGATACGTTGGATATTCGTGTTGGATATGGATATATGGTGTTGTATATGGATATTTTGCATGTTTGATATTGTGTTGGATATGTTGTATAAACAGGAAAGAGTCTGTTTGCAGTATTTTTTTTTCAAAAATTAGAAGTTAGCGACGGACTGGCGACCACTCAGCGACGGATAGTCTGTCGCTAACTGGAGAAACTGAGTTTAGCGACGGAGTGGCGACGTAAAAACCGTCGCTACCTGGAGCAAATCAATAAAGCGACGGATTGGCGACGGACTATCCGTCGCTAACTGTAGGAATTTAATGTATCGACGGATTGGCGACGTAATATCCGTCGCTACCTGGAGTATTTTACATTGAGCGACGGTTTAGCGACGGAATGTCCGTCGACCTGGTTCTGTTTGATGTCCATAAATTTTGCAGTTAGCGACGGATGTTTTGTCGCTAATACGACGCTAATCCGTCGTACACCTCGGCGGATTAGCGACGGCATAACGACGACCTGCCGTATGGGAAAATCTCTGATACGTTTTTACCGACAAATTTACGACGGATTAGCGACGGATATTGCGTATCAGAATATCACTGATACAGTTTTGCCGACTCTTTAGCGACGGATTTTTCCGTCGCTAACCCTATATCCTGATACATGTTTTGACGAAAGCTAGTCGGTAATCCGTCGCTACATATATTTAAATGCGCCGACGGTATTCCGTCGCTAAGTCGTCGCTGAGCGACGGAGTAGCGACGGATATGTTTTAGCGACGAGGTTATTCCCGACGGCTGTTTTACCAAAATATCCGTCGGTAATCCGTCGGTATTTATTTTTGGCGACGGACTACCGACGGATAAGGCCGTCGGTAAATCCATGTATTTTGGTAGTGAATTCTGCTGCTATTATTCAATGTCTCTGCTTGGGACTTCTGTGCGACGACCCCGTCGCAGCCGCTGAAATCGGCCGTTATGGAACCCGCCTTGCACGAGCGCAATCTAGGCTCGTGCGGCATCGCGCCTTAGCGAGGACGATCGCTCCTACGGGAGCGGGGCGTGACATAATGGTATCAGAGCACGGCTTTACGTCCTTGGACTATCGATTGAATTCTTTAACTCCGCTGTTCCGCGAACTCTGAATGTTGTTTCCGCATAATGGTATCGTTGGTGCGCTCTCTCTCAAATGTCCCATGGGATGTCCATACAATAAGTCTATCTATTTTGCAAAACGTAGGTGAACAGTTTTCAACAAAATAAAAAGGATGGTTCGCGTAAGCACGGTTGGCTAAGTCGGGCTGGGCATATACACCAAAGTTGCGTCGACCTTAAGAAAAGTCGAGTGCGGGAATTGAATAGTGATGAGCAAGAATCAGTTAAACTCGATTGAGTAAAGTGGGATGACTATCGATAGGGGTGCTATCGAACGGTGATATCGTCGATGCGATATAGATGAGCGTGCTTGGAATTTGAGGAATGGTTCGAACGGAAAATTTAAAGAAGTCGATTTTGATTCGAATAATAAGTTGAGGATTTGTTGAATGACTTAATCCCTGAGTGGTGTATGCGATAGCCTCAGGGATGTCGATCGATCGATAAAGGAATGATGTGAATTGAGTAAATACGTTGGTCGATGATTTAAGATAAACGGATAAACGATACGTAAATTTGGTTTGAGGAAAATCGATGTCGTGAATGATTCGAGGGATAATGATCGAATTTGAATTTGAATGTCGAGGAGATTATCCAGTCGGACGATAGAATCATTCGCACGACTCGAAATTTGGTTGCAAAGGAAGATCGTCAGGTTACGCATATCGTCGATGGTATTGAGGCGTATCAAAGATCGATATACGATAACTCGGGGGTACTCTGACTCGACGAAAGACGATCGTACAAGTGTTATTGTTCGGTTGGATGCAATACTATGATTTTGATTGAGATGAATGCCGGATGAAAATGAAAGTGCCTTGATGGTTATGCGGATAACCACAGCGTAGACATTCTTGTCTTGCGCGAGCGCAACTCTAGCCTCGCACATGTGTCACGTCGGATCTGAGGCGATCGTTCCGCGTGAGCATTGACATGGTGATTCATGTCGTGGGAATGATCGAACTCGGAAAATTAGGATGCGACAACTTTGATTGTCTCAACTTGTTGGCTTGATGCGAAGGAAAATTTAAGAATGTTTGGACTTGTGACTGATGAATGAAAGAAACTTGAGGATTGAGTAGGTCCAATCCGCGCATCGAGAATGAATTAGTCTAGACGCAAAACAATAGTTACGTCCCGATGAGGATAATTATCCCGCGGGAGCGTACATGGTGATTCATGCCCACCGTGGATAATCTGACTCGCGTGAGATCGGGGCATAACGTATTGTTAAAGTCAGACGACCTTGTGATCGATTACGTGAATTAGAATAGATGATTTAGAGAATATGAAATATGAAATTTTGGTTAGCGACAATTTGTGTCATAGCGTGCTTGATTCGAGAAGGATTGATAGACGTATCAGTTCGAAGAAATAGACTATACAAAATGGCTTGATGGACGAGCTATATCTGTACGTCAGTAGGACGGCTTTGCCGAACGACTCGGACCCCGTACGACAAAATATTGGGATGTGCGTAGGAAACGATGCTCGATGTTTAAAAATCGGAGTGATGCGAGCTTGGGTAGAAAACCCCGTACTATCAACTTGGTTTGACCTTAGGATGGGGTCAATGTTGATATTGTTGTTTGGGAACTATGATTCCAATACTGACGGAAAGACATAGCCTAGCGGTTAGGCAGACGTTCCGGTACGGAGCGATAGGAATGGTGAAGGCACCACTCATGAGGCTCGGTTGACATGCATGTATATCAAGGACGCTTGAATGCGTGCACGATCCGACTCGAGTGGTGATGGCGGGATTCGTTATCACGAGGCTTGGTTGAAATGCATGTATTTTGGGGACGCCTAAGATATGTGCACGATCCATACTAAGTGATACGTTGAATTCAAGTGAGATTTGAGGAACGGGGAAGTATCGAGGATTTTAAGATCGTAAGTTTTGAAGAAAGGATTGAGGGTAGCACGAGCGTGGCTCGGATTGAGAAAACGTATAGGCGTAGTGCGTGCGAGAGTCTTGAATGTTGAGTAAAGTGATAAGTCGATAACTGTACTCAGTTAGTTTCGAGGACGAAACTTTTTCTGAGTGGTGTATGATGTAATGCCCCGTCCCGCTCAGTCAATCGGAGGAACAGGAACGCCGACGGCGTTCGAACTTAGCCTTGCAACTGCTGCTTAGAGATATCGCTCGGTCGAGACGACCGCTCGCTCAGGTGGGATAGTTTCGGTGAACTTGTCTCATCTTAGCCTTCACATAATAAATCGCATATTTTCAACTTGCACAAGTAGGCTTAATAATAAAAGAGATGAATCCACATAGCTAAAAGAAGTAATCCCGACGGGTCAATTGGGATAGAATATAGAAATGGTCCAACGGTCAGCTTAGAGTTGGTGCACAGCATGCTTTGAAAATGACACTCGATCCTTCGTCCCGTGGATTGGGAGAAGGAAAGTTGGTTGAGTCGGCGAAGTTATGAACATAGCCTAAGACATAGGCGTCGTCCGCATAAATGCTTCATAAAGCATGCACGGTCCTATCGTCCAAGGCTTGGCATAGCCTTGGCTTACCCCATGAGTTAAGTTGTGTTGCACAGCTTGTGCCATAAGTTTAGGCACCCAAATGACTTGGTCGTTCAAAGTTGAACGCGTGCATGGCACATTCCATCGAGGCAAGGCTTGATGCGGCCTTTGTTCGTTAAGTTGTAGGCTTGAGTAAGTTAGGCAAAGTTATGTCGGTCGACCTAAGTCATTCCAAGCACTGTCCCGCTCATTCTGTGGTTGTCAGGTTAAATAGTCCCACGATCCTAAGGCCCGTCATATAAAGTATGACTTGGGCGATAGCATCGCGTAGAACGGAAGTCGGTTTGAGGCACGATGTACGGACCTAGTGTTAAGGCAGAAACCACGGTTGAAAGAATAAGTTTTGGAGGAAGGACTATCGAATAGGCATTGAGTTGAATGAAATGATATGGTAACATGAAAAGAATGCTCGCGACCGTGGGTCGTCGAGGGATCTCAAATGATAGAAAGAATGCTCGTGACCGTGGGTCGTCGAGGGGTCTCAAATGATAGAAGGTTTGATATTGGGTTTGAAAGAGATGGTAACATTGAAAGAGGAATGACTGTATGAGACGTCAGTTTGTGTCGAGTCTTGCATGGCCATTGGACAACATGTCGACAAGGAGGAGTTTCCACGTGCGACAACCCTGGGTGCCATGGGACCGCGGCGTTCCGGAGGGAAACACGGTATAGCCTTAGCTGGACGAACCGCTCGGGTCATTCGGGAACTTTCAGCGGGGCTAGCTACTTGCGCTGAAAGGATTGCCAAATGGCAAGGCTATAGTCTAGGATAGCTTGTGATGTTAGTGACCAATTCATATAGATGGGTCGGCACGGGCGGAAATCCGCGTGTGTGCCTTTGGATTGAGTCAGTTGGATGTAAGTACAGTTAGAACACAAGGTTTGGTCCTAAGATTTGGCATCAACATAGGCGATGTGTTTCGGCACGAGATACGGCGTCGGGTCTTAAGTTGTCGGCATATAAGTTGCATAAGTTGGTTTGAGTTGTCTTGAGTCTAAGTCAGAAAATGCCGTAAGGCAAAGTTGGTCGAGTGGCACTTAGCCCACAAGTCTTGGATTGGGTCAGATGATGAGTTAGTAGCAAAGGGCCGCAAGGCGGCGATACGATTGAGTCACATTGAATTGTGAGGCACTGTATGATGGATTTGTAAGCACGGTCACACAAAAATGGAGCTTTATCGCGTAGTTGCGTCTCTGATTATGGCCGTAAGGCAAATACGACTTGATAGGTTAACGTTGTTGAGTTAACATTGATGTTACGAGCACGGGATGGTCTAAAGACACAAAATAAGCAAGGCGTCGGTCATAAAACTGATCCTAAGGCAAGACTAGAAAGACAATCGATAAGAAGTGACTATGTTGCACAAAGTAAATCAAACGTGTTGGATTTGTATGGGTGGGCGAGAAGCTCATTCCACCAGTACAGTTGAGTACTGACACCCACATAGTTTATATACGCAGAAATAGGTAGAAGCTCATGGCGCGGAGCTCGCTTGGATGCGTCGAGGCATGGAGTTCCTTGGCGATTCGAAGCACACGGCTGCATGGAGAAAAGACTTATACGGGACATAATGTATGGACGTCGCCTTCCAAAGCTTTCGCTGGATCAAGACTTGTAACTGAGAGATGAGAGAGAGCTGAGTGACTTGTAATGTGAGATGAGTGAGCTTGAGAGACTTGTAATCTTGGCCTTGCGCCCCCAATGTAACCGTTGTTTCAATATCAATAAAGAGCTTCTTTGTATAACTTGTGTTTTGTTCTAAATTTTGCTGCTATTATTCAATGTCTCTGCTTGGGACTTCTGTGCGACGACCCCGTCGCAGCCGCTGAAATCGACCGTTATGGAACCCGCCTTGCACGAGCGCAATCTAGGCTCGTGCGGCATCACGCCTTAGCGAGGACGATCGCTCCTGCGGGAGCGGGGCGTGACAAAATCTTTCTCTCTCTCCTCCCATTCTCCATTTCTTCCAGCCGCAGGAGAGGGAACCCTAACCCTAAATTTCTTCTTCTTCAACCTCCAGCAGTAATCAAAACCCTAACCCTAGATCTGACTTCATCTCCAGCCCCAACTCCTTCCTCCACAGTCGACACCTAGACTCCATCTTCCTCAAGCCCTAGCTCCCAACTATCATCTTCCACCAGACTCAAGAAACCCTAGATCTAGAATCCCAACAACAAGAAGAAGGGGAACGAGTGGATCAATGAGGAATTTACCTCGGCGGCGATGAATCACGGCGGCTAGACGTCAAGCCCGGCGGATCTGGTGGTTTTCGGTCGGGACATCATCTCTCCAGTGCCTTGGTGAGTCGGAGATGGCTCCTAGTGTCAAGGCCTCAGTGACGGTCGTCTGCAACTGTAAGTCGCCTAAAATTAGGGTTTTTTTAATTTTATAATCAATTATTTTGAATAAATATTATTAATTGTTTATTATTTGATTAAATGCACTTTTCCGTGACTTTGACTTCTGGAGCGTCAGGGATGCTAATCTCTGGAAACTCTCTTCATCAGTGTGAAGTAGACAAGATTACCTTCACGTTGATATATCATATCCCATCCAAACTTGTTCCCTTGTACTCTTTTTCCTTTACACAACTTCGGATCAATTTAGACCATTTGATCATTAATTAATTCTTAATTGATTTTCCCACTTTTATCTTTGATCATCATATGTACGTTACCATGACTTTTAAATTAGGACCACAAGGCTAGTCATTTTCTTGAAACCAACTTATCATGTCTGATCTACTCGAGACACTCTTAACCCATGACCTTCGTGTCCCACTCAGACACACCATCTTGTGCTTCATTTGCTTCGTACAACTTTTGGGTCAATTTAGGCCAATTAATTATCCACCGTAATTTGTGACCTGACTTCCAATTTAATTTCGGAACCCGACATCGACCCAACCTAATAGACCCAAAATATGGACATGGACCACATGAAGTCTACTACCCGCCTGACACTTGTGTCCCATTTATTGGAGCCCCCACATGCTATTTATTTACCCATGATTATAAATACCTAAAAATAATTTATTTATTGCACATAGTCCATTTTGGCCCAACCCGGCTCCACTGAACCCAACCCCAGCTCCATGTTACCCTCCATCATGACACCCTCACCCTCATTACCCTTGAAAAATATTAAATACCCATTCTACCAATTTTTATATTCAATAGAAAATTCCGTTTATTAAAAATTCCTAAAGGAATGACCTATTTTCTTACAATTAATCCTAGCCATTGGATTCTCCTAATTAATCCTAGCCATTCAATCTCCTCATGCCAACACACCCACACCCTCCTAGCCATGTGGCCGACCTCTACTCTCTCTCTAAATACCTCTCTCTCTAAATTTCTCTCTCTCACTTTATATATTATATACACACTCAAATATCTCTCTCTCCTTACACCTCACCCCCATCACTTTCACCCCATCACCATCTTCTTTTATTTTTCCCCTCTTCAAGTTCAGCCGAACAACACCCCCCTCACTCCCATTTTTTATTATACTACTCCCTCTCTAACTATTACACAACACATATTTATTTCTCTCTTTTATTTCCTCATTCAACACCATTAAATCACCACTTTACACAACCACCCCCTCTATGCTCGGCCGACCACCACCTCCTGGCCGAGCTCCTCCCCGACACAGCTACTCCAGCCTCCTCCCTCTCCTCCTTCTCCATTCTTCATCACCATTAGCACATTCATCCACCACCATCACCATCATCTCCTTCCTCCTCCTCATTCCATCCATCACCACCACCATCACCACCACCATCATAACACCATCACCCGAAATGCCACCACATCATCGTACCCTTGCCGCCCCGTCGTGTGCCATCGCAGAAGCCAGCGAGGCAGCAGCAGCAGTGCGTAGCCAGGCGCGTGCGACAGCAGCTTTACCGGCGCCGTCTCGCCGCCGCGGGCCGTCGTGGTCGACCGCCGCACGGTCCCCCTTGGCCCCCTTGGCTGGGTGCACCTTTCCGTGGCGGCCACAGTCCTCCGGGATGCACCGTCTAGGCGATTCGTGCGTTTTGCACGAAATCCCGTCGACGCACGCGCGAACGAGATCCAAAAATGATGCCTCATCGCAACAACTTCGCACATATTTTTCGAGAAATTCGACAATTTGATTGGCGATTTCTTTGCTCCGTCACAATCTCGGTATATCCATCTTCACTTCCCTCAATTTTCGTCCGTTAATTTTATCGTTTGATACATCAAAACCGGCCACCAAGTCGACCGTTTAAATTGTGTTATTTTTGGACAGTTTTACGGAGCCAACTTCGTCGGTTCGTATCTCCTCCATCGCAGCTCCGTCTGGCATGCTACTGGTTCCTATGTGAAGCTGGTATAACCCTCTTCCTACCCCCTCCAGTTTCGTTTCATTATGAGCACGTTTGATTGGTTGAATTCGACGTCAAAGTTGGCCGTCCGAATTCGTAATTTCCAAGTTGTAAAATTCCATTTTTGAACCCGGAACTCCGGATTCAATTTCTGACACCACTAGTAGACTCGTGGCATCATTCTGGCACGTTTTCATATAACGTTTGTTAGATTTGGAGGACGTGGGCCCTGGCACGTATTTCGGTACAAAGCGGGCCCCACAGTTCGAGTTAATGGAACTTTTTGACGCCGGCTCATCGGAATCCAATTTCGGATATACCTGTCACGCCCCGCTCCCGTAGGAGCGATCGTCCTCGCTAAGGCGTGATGCCGCACGAGCCTAGATTGCGCTCGTGCAAGGCGGGTTCCATAACGGCCGATTACAGCGGCTGCGACGGGGTCGTCGCACAGAAGTCCCGTGCAGAGACATTGAATATATTACAGCGGAATTTAAAGAACACATGAACACAAGTATTTCAAAGAAAGCTCTTTTATTGATATTGAATTCAAGGATTACATTGTGGGCGCAAGGCCAATTACAAGTCTCTCAAGTCTCACTTTTCTCTCATTTTACAAGTCACTCTGCTCTCTCTCATCTCTCGATACAATACTTGATTCCAGCGGAAGCTTCGGAAGGCGATGTCCATACATTACGTCCTGTATAAGTCTTCAGATCACGCGACCGCACGCTTCGACTCGCCAAGGAACTCCGTGCCTCGACGCATCCAAGCGAGCTCCGCGCCACGAGCTTCTACCTGTGCCTGCACATGAAACACTGTGTGGGTGTCAGTACCACTGTACTGGTGGAGTGAGCTTCTCGCCCACCCATACAAAACCAACACGTTCATTTACTTTGTGCAACATAAACCCTTTTTCGATTGTCTTTCTATTCTTGCCTTAGGATCAGTTTTAGGACCGGCGCCTTAGCGCAACTTGTATATCAGGACCATCCCGTGCTTGCAATGTTAACGTTAACTCATACTTTGTCTCTAGACTACTCCTCGTGCCAACAACGTTAACCTATCAAGTCGTGTTTGCCTTACGGCCATAATCAGAGACGCAGCTACACGAAAGACTCCATTTCCTTGCCTCTAGACCTTTTTCGTGCTTGCATTGTCAATGCACCGACTTATACTTATCTGCCGTGCCAAACTCTGGGACGTAACGACTTGGTCATGCCATACTCGATTCGTGCTTCAATATCACCGAGGCAGTACCTCCTCGCTTAGTCTCGCATACACTTGTGTTGTGACAACGCGACCGTGCCTCATAACTCAACGTAACTCCACACAACATGCCCTACGGCCCTTTTTGACTTAACTCGCAACTTAAAAGTCGACGCCACATCTCGTGCCGAAGCACGTCGCCTTTGCTGTAGCTAAATCTTAGGCTCCGACTTTGTGTCTTTTTAACTCATACATATTCAACTCAATCCAAAGGCACGCACACGGATTGCCGCCCGTGCCGACACAAAACTTACCATATTAGTTGAAAACAACAATTATTATTAAGTGTTTGTTATGGGATTGGCCTAACCAGCCGCCTTGGACGTAGCCTGGTAATACGGGACCCCTGCAACGCAGGTAGCGAGCCCCGATGCAAGTCCCCGTCTTACCGATGCCTTTACCAGCGTTGCCTAACCAGCGCGGCTACAACCAGTTTCTTCCTAGGCCGAGACGGTCCCGTGGCCCCGGGTTTCCGCTCGAAGAAACCACCCCTTGTCGACAAGTTGTCCAAGTTCATAAGGGTTACATGGAGTATTTTAGGATACAGTTTGGGGCTTGTTATGTGATCAATTCATTTACTTGGTTGTTTTACTCTTTCCATTTTCGTACTTCCTTTGCAGAGCCCCTAACCAGGGTTGCCTCGGCGACTACCCAACGCTTAGACTTAACATTCTTTGAACTCAGGGAACGGCTACTGCATAGCCTTCCAACTTAACTTGAACATAACGTGCTTCCATAAGTATCGACCGACCGTGGCTAACTTTCCACTGGACCAACCGTGGCTCGTGTCTCTAAACCGACTCGTGTTCGACGCAACGCTGTCGCCCAAGTCATACTTCATATGACGGGCCTTGGGGTCGTGGGACTATTTATCTTGACAACCGCAGAATGAGCGGGACAGCACGTAGAATAACTTAGGTCGACCGGCATAATATTTGCCTTACTCACTCAAACCTACAACATAACCCAAGGGACGAGCAAAGGCTATGCCAAGCCTTGCGGGACAGGACCGTGCATGCTTCAGCAAGCATTTTGTGCGGGCGACGCCTATGACTTAGACTAACTTTCAGCTTTTGTACCGCAGACCAACTTTCCTTCTCCCAAGCCACGGGACGAAGGACCGAGTGTCATTTTCAAAGCACACCGTGCACCAACTCTAAGCCGACCGTGGGACGTTTTCCATGTTCTAACTCATTTTGACCCGTTGGGATTATTCCCTTTAGCTATGTGGATGCGTAGCTTTTATTATCAAGCCTAACTTGTGCAAGTTGAAAACACGATTTATTATGTGAAGGCAAAGATGAGGAGAGTTCACCGAAACTACCCCACCTGAGCGATGTCTCCGAGCAAGCCGTTGCAAGGCTAAGTCCGAACGCCGTCGGCGTTTCGATTCCTCCGATTGACTTTGCGGGACGGGGCACTACAACATACACCACTCAGAACAAGTCTCGTCCTCGAGACTTTCCTGAAGGCAAGCCATCCTACCATTTCTATGGCCAAGACTTAATCGTACGCATACACCTACGCGTTTCTTCGATTCCGAGCCACGCTCGCACTAGTATCAATCTTTCCTTTAACACGAATTCAAGATCTCGACACACTCCCATCTTTCAAGCCTTGCTTGAACTCGTCGTATCACTTGGCTGGATCGTGCATGCATCCCAAGCGTCCCCAGAATACCTGCATTCAGCCAAGCCGCATGATAAAGAATTTGTCATTCTCACTCGAGTCGCATCGTGCACATACCCAGGCGTCCCTGAAATATATGCATGTCAGCCGAGTCTCGTGAGCAGGTTTCCTATATTCGTGACCTCTATGCATGCCAATCCTCAAGATCAATCTTTTGATTGCTAACACTTGCAACAGGGTGTCTCGCCTAACCGCTAGGCTATTTCTTTTCGAGGCTAAGTCAATGTCAGGATTGGAATCATAGTTCCCCAACAATAATGCCAACACTGACCCCAATCCTAGGGTCAAACCAAAGTCGGTAGTACAGGATTTTCTACCCAAGCTCGCGTCACTCAGATTTCTAAACATCAAGCACGATCACCTATTCGCATCAGCGCATTCGTTGCGCGTATTCGAATCCCTTCAATTCACCAATTCTAACCAATTCATGTATTCGATCACGAGGTCGTCTCGCTCGACAATACGTTGCGCCCCAATCTCACGCGAGTCCGATTATCCACGGTGGTTCATGAATCACCATGCAACGCACCCGCAGAATAATCATTCTCATCGGGGCGTAACTCTTGTTTGAGTTTAGACTGACTCATTTTCGATACGCGGATTGGACCTACTTAATCCTCAAGTTCGATTCTTCAAGCACACAAATCCATTCTCGAGTCACCTTCGCGTCAAACCACAAATCGAAGCACAAATTGTCGCACCGTGCAAGTTCGACCACTCCTGCTGTATGAATCACCATACCAGCGCTCACGCAGAGTGATCGCCCTAATCGGCGTGACGCATGTACGAGGCTGGAGTAGCACTCGCATAAGACAAGAACATCAACGTTGTGGTTGTCGACGAAGCAAATCCAAACATTCTAGTTTTCATCCAAGCCAAGTTCGATAGTTCGATCGTCCTTCGTTCAACTTAGAAAATCCTCGAGCCAAGCCTATCCTTTCCTCGACACATTTTAATATCCCGATTATAGCATCCATCGAAACAATGACATTTGCACGATCGTCATTTGCCGAGTCAGAGTACCCCCGAGTTATCGCATATCGATCTTTGATACGCCTCAATACCATCGACGACATGCGTAACCTGACGATCTTCCTTTGCAACCAATTTCAAGTCGTGCGACTAATGCTATTGTCCGAGTTGGATATTCCACAATTTTTCTCGATATTCAAGATCAAGTTCGATCGCTATTCCTTAAGCTCGTTTCAAGATCGTCGTTCAAAACTCAAGTCATATTTCATTTGTATCAATCCAATATCACACGCACGATCCTCTAAGTTTCCTCGATCAAGACCAATCATTTTTATTCATCGTTCCAAATCATTTTCTAACTCGCGTTGCTCATTCACAAGTTGTCCGAACGAGATACTCGTTTGGGACATTCGAAGTCACGACCAACTAAACGTGATGCGTTCTAAGGCTTTGCGCGATCGCATCGCCTCGCCGACATACTCGTAATCCTCAATATTCACTCGAACAATTTCCAAGACAAACCATACACCACTCGGATTCGAGCCACTCGAATAGTCGTCGACACTCATTCTTATTCTTCTCCGAACCTATCACATACACCACTCGGATTCAAGCCATACGATCTAGTCCTCAATCATATTCGCATCATCGCTAAGACATCCTTCAGATTCGTTCGACGAATCGCTAGCGTAGTCGCTCGCGTCGCATCGACGCACTAAGTCGTTCGCACTATTTCCTCGAAATCTAAATCAATCTTCCGTGTACGCCTAAACGTTAGTCCGATAGCGTTCCTATCGATAGACACTTTAAGTATATCTCCGTTCCCGACCGAGCGGTACTTGATATCGCTCGCAACTCGTTTGCACCAAAAAGTCGAGGTGCGCGACGCGAAACACAACTTAGCCAAAAGGCCGTGTGCATAGCCATCCTGTGCGGACTACATTCCGAGTTTGCACGCTCAATTGCTAGGGTCAACGTTGGACTAATTAGGCATGCACGTGACTTGCTAAGGTCAACGTAGGACTATTCGGGCACACGTGCGACTTTTCTAACATTGGCACATATTCTCCATCGAGTCAAGTTTGCAACGTTCGGCACAAAGGCCCTATCGACGTATTTGGCAACAGCCTACCGATGCGTTAGATTGAACGCTTGTACGAGCTTTCGAAAATATTTAGACTTATTGTATGGACATACCGAGGGACATTTGAGAGAGAGAGCGCACCAACGATAACAACTTGCGGAAGCAACAGAGTTTTACGGAAACATCGAAGTTAAAGAATTCAATCGACGGTCCAAGGACGTAAAGCCGTGCTCTGATACCACTATGTCACGCCCCGCTCCCGTAGGAGCGATCGTCCTCGCTAAGGCGTGATGCCGCACGAGCCTAGATTGCGCTCGTGCAAGGCGGGTTCCATAACGGCCGATTACAGCGGCTGCGACGGGGTCGTCGCACAGAAGTCCCGTGCAGAGACATTGAATATATTACAGCGGAATTTAAAGAACACATGAACACAAGTATTTCAAAGAAAGCTCTTTTATTGATATTGAATTCAAGGATTACATTGTGGGCGCAAGGCCAATTACAAGTCTCTCAAGTCTCACTTTTCTCTCATTTTACAAGTCACTCTGCTCTCTCTCATCTCTCGATACAATACTTGATTCCAGCGGAAGCTTCGGAAGGCGATGTCCATACATTACGTCCTGTATAAGTCTTCAGATCACGCGACCGCACGCTTCGACTCGCCAAGGAACTCCGTGCCTCGACGCATCCAAGCGAGCTCCGCGCCACGAGCTTCTACCTGTGCCTGCACATGAAACACTGTGTGGGTGTCAGTACCACTGTACTGGTGGAGTGAGCTTCTCGCCCACCCATACAAAACCAACACGTTCATTTACTTTGTGCAACATAAACCCTTTTTCGATTGTCTTTCTATTCTTGCCTTAGGATCAGTTTTAGGACCGGCGCCTTAGCGCAACTTGTATATCAGGACCATCCCGTGCTTGCAATGTTAACGTTAACTCATACTTTGTCTCTAGACTACTCCTCGTGCCAACAACGTTAACCTATCAAGTCGTGTTTGCCTTACGGCCATAATCAGAGACGCAGCTACACGAAAGACTCCATTTCCTTGCCTCTAGACCTTTCTCGTGCTTGCATTGTCAATGCACCGACTTATACTTATCTGCCGTGCCAAACTCTGGGACGTAACGACTTGGTCGTGCCATACTCGATTCGTGCTTCAATATCACCGAGGCAGTACCTCCTCGCTTAGTCTCGCATACACTTGTGTTGTGACAACGCGACCGTGCCTCATAACTCAACGTAACTCCACACAACATGCCCTACGGCCCTTTTTGACTTAACTCGCAACTTAAAAGTCGACGCCACATCTCGTGCCGAAGCACGTCGCCTTTGCTGTAGCTAAATCTTAGGCTCCGACTTTGTGTCTTTTTAACTCATACATATTCAACTCAATCCAAAGGCACGCACACGGATTGCCGCCCGTGCCGACACAAAACTTACCATATTAGTTGAAAACAACAATTATTATTAAGTGTTTGTTATGGGATTGGCCTAACCAGCCGCCTTGGACGTAGCCTGGTAATACGGGACCCCTGCAACGCAGGTAGCGAGCCCCGATGCAAGTCCCCGTCTTACCGATGCCTTTACCAGCGTTGCCTAACCAGCGCGGCTACAACCAGTTTCTTCCTAGGCCGAGACGGTCCCGTGGCCCCGGGTTTCCGCTCGAAGAAACCACCCCTTGTCGACAAGTTGTCCAAGTTCATAAGGGTTACATGGAGTATTTTAGGATACAGTTTGGGGCTTGTTATGTGATCAATTCATTTACTTGGTTGTTTTACTCTTTCCATTTTCGTACTTCCTTTGCAGAGCCCCTAACCAGGGTTGCCTCGGCGACTACCCAACGCTTAGACTTAACATTCTTTGAACTCAGGGAACGGCTACTGCATAGCCTTCCAACTTAACTTGAACATAACGTGCTTCCATAAGTATCGACCGACCGTGGCTAACTTTCCACTGGACCAACCGTGGCTCGTGCCTCTAAACCGACTCGTGTTCGACGCAACGCTGTCGCCCAAGTCATACTTCATATGACGGGCCTTGGGGTCGTGGGACTATTTATCTTGACAACCGCAGAATGAGCGGGACAGCACGTAGAATAACTTAGGTCGACCGGCATAACATTTGCCTTACTCACTCAAACCTACAACATAACCCAAGGGACGAGCAAAGGCTATGCCAAGCCTTGCGGGACAGGACCGTGCATGCTTCAGCAAGTATTTTGTGCGGGCGACGCCTATGACTTAGGCTAACTTTCAGCTTTTGTACCGCAGACCAACTTTCCTTCTCCCAAGCCACGGGACGAAGGACCGAGTGTCATTTTCAAAGCACACCGTGCACCAACTCTAAGCCGACCGTGGGACGTTTTCCATGTTCTAACTCATTTTGACCCGTCGGGATTATTCCCTTTAGCTATGTGGATGCGTAGCTTTTATTATCAAGCCTAACTTGTGCAAGTTGAAAACACGATTTATTATGTGAAGGCAAAGATGAGAAGAGTTCACCGAAACTACCCCACCTGAGCGATGTCTCCGAGCAAGCCGTTGCAAGGCTAAGTCCGAACGCCGTCGGCGTTTCGATTCCTCCGATTGACTTTACGGGACGGGGCACTACAATACCGTTGAGTTCGTATCGTCATTCTGGACTCGTTGACATATAATTTGCTAGATTTTAGTAGACATTGGTTTTAGCACGCATTTCGGTGCAAGTTAGATACCAATATCCAGGTCAATGGGACATTTTGAGATCGGTTCATCGGAATCCCATTCCGGATATACCGTTGAGTTCATATCGTCATTCTGGACTCGTTGACATATAATTTGCTGAGTTTTGAGGACATTGGCTTCGACACGCTTTTCCGTGCAAATCGAAATTTTAATATCCTGGTCAACGGACCAATTTGAGATCGGGCCAACGGAATCCAATTCCGGATATACCGTTGGGTTCGTATCGTCATTCTGGATTCGTGGACATATAATTTATAAGGTTTAGTAGACTAGTATTCTTGCACGTTTTTCGGTGCAAGCGGGTCCGACACGGATACCGTTTTGACTCGAAATTACCTTTTTACCCCTGTGTCCAAATTGGACTTATGGATAGGCTATCCTAGCTAATTTGACCATTCTGGACACGTTGGTGATGGTTGTTTCTGTAGTGCCCCGTTCCTACATCGTGCCCCGTACTTGTCCACGGGGTGCGCGAGAAAGGAACACTGTCGCTATCGATTCGGTCGGGACCGATAGGTCGGGATCGACCGAGTCGATCGAACGGGAACGGTTGAATTAAGATCCATTCCTCGTTATGGAATGTCTTCTTCGGAACCAAGTCCCATATTCAGCGGGTTGCGCCTCGAGGATTGACTCTGCGGCTGAGTCGGGAGAGACCTCCCGTTGCTCTGCTTTTCACGCCGCTTGCGTTGGTTTTGGCTTTGTTTTCTGAATGCGTTTTCGTGAATGTTTTCGATGGTTTTCATGGCTTATGTTTCGAACTAGCATTTCCTATCGAACTCCTTGAATAATGAAGTGTTCTAATCGGTTGCTTGTGCGATTTCAGGTAATCGCGTAGGCGACGTCTAGCGCGACCAACAAGTTCTCTCGCCAAAGTAAACTCAAGGTGAGTGGCTGACCCTTCTCTTCTCGACCCCCTTCTTAAGTAAATCGATAGTGTTGTTGCGGATGAAAGAATGAAAGCAAGGGCACGGACACGGTAAAAATGATCAAGTTTCAAAGAGAAAGTAGGCTAGGCCTTAATAACTAAATGTTGTCTTAACTCGGTCATTGGACAACTTGTCGGCAAGGAGAGAGTTTCCTCGAGCGACTACCCGGGGCCACGGGACCGACTCGGCCTAGGAGGAAACACGGTATAGCTGTGCTAGATGATAGCACGGGTTAAGCGGGGACTTGCAGCGGGGCTCGCTACTTGCGCTGCAAGGGCCCCGGCTAACAAAGCTATAGTCCAGGATGGCTTGTGATATCAGTGACCAAACACACGTAATATTGCACTTGGAAAGGTAAATGATAACAATTGACAGGAAAGAACATGGTAAGTTTCAAAAAGGTGCGGCACGGTCCGCCGGGGGTAAGTTCCAACGTGAATTACATTATGCTTGTCATTTCTCGCTTGAAATTCATTAGGATGGTTAGAAACATTCATGAACTAAGTCATATAAACTCATTCAACCAAATGAGAGCTTGGAACTTAACTTGCCATGCACTAGTACAAAGTGTAATGTACTGATCCTCGCTCTTCACGCAGGTACCCCGAACCACGAAGGGCGTGCCACCTAAAATCTCAAGGCGGCGTGGACACTTTTGAAGCCTCGTCCGTGTAAAGGCTTGTTTCTGAATTCTTTTTGAAGACTCCGCATTCAGTACAAAAGAAGACCAATGGCGGCTCGGCTTCCCTCAATCGCAGGTGGAAATGTGTTATGGTTTTTTGCTTGTAAAAAGGGAATGTAATGTATGGAACGACTATCTCATCAGCGTTCATTTTGTAAGTCGAGTCATATTATAGCCCGCGCGGCAATGAATGTAATGAAGTCAATGTAAATGAAGTTTTATCAATGAACAAGTCTACTTCTATTTCAAATGTGTCATTCAATTTCTCTGCGTACTCTAACTTGATGTTGTGTTTCGGATAACCTTATGACTATGCCTTGTGCGATCGTAACTTAGGTTCGCACGGTATCACGCCCGGGGGACGACTATCGATTCTACGGAATCGGGGCGTGACAGTTTCACCATCCGACAACATCTGTAGGTTTTTACCCTATTATTATAATCTTTCTGTTTTGTTTGTATTCTGAGATCCATCGATTCCAGTGATTTCACAATCATTGAAATTGATATGATTGACCTTGTGGATGTTTATAGAGACTAGCATTGACCCTGTTTGACCATGGTTGACTGCTTTGACTGAACGTCAAAGTAGAGTCAACATTGACCTAGGTTAGACTAGTTTTGACCTTGGTTGACCACAGTTGACTATTTTGACCAAAAGTCAACCGGAAGTCAACCGTAGCCTAAAATTGACTAGAACTTGACCAAAGTTGACAAGTTGACCAAAAGTCAACTGTAAGTCAACCCTTGACTTATTTTGACCTAGTTTGACTTAGTATGACTTGATTTTACTTTCAAACCCTTATATTGATACAGTATTCCACCTATAGGTCCTCGAGGCACTGTTCTAGGACTCAGTTGACATATACCACCAGATCTCAGGCGAGTACATTCTCTGATAATAATTCTGTTTTATGATATCGTTTATGTTTCTTGTATTTAGTGTAGATACCCTTGTTCTCTTGACACATTGTTCACACGGATTGGTATTTCTCTGGATCCCGTCATGAGATATTATTCCTCGGTTTCCTTGGTATATCTTGTGCAAGTCTTTCTTGTTCCTTGTGCATTATATAGACACGATTCCTGCGAAGGCTAGCTACCCTCTCGAAGAATCGCGTATCATGATGTGTCATGGTTGGATCCACTATACTAGTCGGGGGACGGGGAGTATTAGTGTAGATATGTGGTCAAAGCCTATTGTGCACCCATTGTGCACCTATTGATTGTGAGTGTTGATCATACACCCCACGTATGGTTAGCCAGGCCTGTTACTATTGTGCAAGTTCCCAAGCCGGCCACGTATTGTAGCTAGTACTCACACTTAGATAGATGATTCTTGATTCTTGTACATGCCATGATCAGTTTTACTTGCCTTGTTCTAGCTCTAGATTTACAGCTTACCTTGCCATGATACTCACATGTACATTTCGTGATTTCTTGTATATTTTTTCTATTTACTGCTATATTTTCAATATCGTCTAATTAGAACTGTTATTTGAGATTTGTGCTCGTTCTGTCCTGACTGGATATGTTGACAAAATTTTAGGAGTAGTTGTGCCCTCAGTATTGGACTACAGGATGTTGCTAGCTGGGGTGGTTCTCGGTATACTTCACCGTGAGTTGTCTCTCAGGAGTTCTAGGTCTGGCATTTATTAGTTTTGTTATTATTTTTCTCTGTTTTATTCCTGTCTCATATGATCATTGTAGATTCTAGTTGTTCTAGTGATATTGTTATTATTTCTTGTCTTATCTTTCTTAGTTTTCGTGATGTGACATGAATACATTTCTAGTTATGGATCTTTAGATGTTGTAGTTAGTATAGGGTACTTGACAGCGCTCTACCGTCGATACTGCGGCGTAGGCTGGGCGTGGCCCACGTATTCGTACCCGTATATCCTGGTGCGGGTCATGACACGTTTTTGTGGTGGCCCATGCAGGTCAGTCTTTGCTATTAATGCGAAGTCGTGGTAGTACTTGAGCTTATCGGTACTACTGCGAGCCTGCCATAGGATTAAGGTTGAGTCATAGAATATTTTAGGATTTTGGTACTCAGTCACATATTAGGAACTCTTGGTTGATTCCAGAGATGACTCCTAGGAATCTTATTTCGAAAGCTTTTCAAATCTTTTCCCACTTGTTTCTATTCGTCTTGATTTTTGAAACATCTGTCCGTTATCAACTTTATTCTTTCTTGGAATGAGTTAGTGGACCCCAGAGAGAAGGTATAAGTTGAACTTATATATCCTCTAGGTTGAGAATCAAATATGATTTGCCGGTCTTATATCAAGGTTGAGATTATTTTAGATTATATTCTAGAACTTTCAATCTTGACCTAGATAGTATCTTTGGAATTCTCCTGAGAACTTTTCCTAAACCCTGCATCAGAATCTGTTTTCGCTAGTTTCCATTTACTTATCCTTGATTCGTCGTTGAATTTTGAATCTGGATGTTCGTTCGTTGTTGACTTTGACTTCGTATCTAAAATTATTTTTTTTATGAATTGAGTTAAGATATTCTGAAAAACATATTCGATGAGAACGATAAATGTCTACTTTATTTACGGAGTTTAGAATTTATCGCAGTCATACTAGCTAGCACGACAGGGACATGGAGCCTGATGTTGGTTATACTATCCTAGTTATAGAATTTGGATTTTATTACAGTCATACCGGTTGGTGTGGTAAGAATTCCAGATGACATAATTTAGGGTGTATACCTTAGTTATGGACTCCATCGTTTATTGCAGCTATGCTTACTGGCGTGGCAAAAATTCTGGCAACATAATTTCAGGAAGACGTGTATGGTTATCAGACTGTATCTTAAATTGGATCACTTCGATATGACCGGATGAGCAAGAATAAATTTTTATCATCATTCTTCCCCGTCTTGGTTAACTCTGTCTATCTACAGCCTTACTAGAATTTTCTCGACAGGATTATTTTGTGTTCCATCTTTTATGTGAATTGACTAAACTCTTCTTCTCTAGCCTCTTGGATAATTCTTCTTGTCCTTCCCGAAAATTGTTGAAAGTGCCTCATGGATTGATTCAAGGAAAGTTCAAAAAGTAATTTATCCTTGTATTACGGAATCGGGAGTTTGCATCCAAAAAAATACTGGCGAGGCATGACTTCAGATAACGGCATCATGGTTAAATATGTTTCTCGGATTCTACTTGGACCACTCCCTAAGCATTTTGACTAACATCTTCTCCTTTATTTTGCAAAAAAATTGTTTGGAAATATTTCACGGATAAGTTCAGGAACCTATATTATCTGGCGTGGCAGTTGTGCACTACAGCCATCCGTTGTATTATGGAACAAGGAAGTTAATCGCAGCCAGATGCACACTAGCGCGATAGTAACTTCATGTGACATAATTACGGAGGTATATGGTTCTTGAGTTTTACTTCGACTACGTCCTATGCATCTCGTTTGGCCTCGTACTATTCTTGGAAATATTTCGACAATCTTTTCTGTCTTGCTTGACCCTTACCTTGTTTGAATATTGATATGGATTGTTAGACCCAGTCTTAGGCCCTTGTTACCTTCTATATTGATGATTGGATAGCCAGACCTTGTTAACAGATTATGTAGTGTAACTGTAATATGTTAATGTGTGATTGTGATGAGTATATTTTCTTGGGGATTCATTGGGTTGAGGTTGTAGGACATATATAAGTAGACCTGTCAATGAATAGTCGAAAATTTGAATCCGATCCGATTCCGTATCCGAACTTTCGGATATTTTTTGAAATTTCGGATATCGGATTCGGATATCCGAATATTTTTCGGATATTATCCATTTTCGGATACGAATTCGGATGTTAGGGTATTCAAATCCGTTAATATCCGATCCGACTTTAAATTGCAAATTTTGGATATCAAATTCGGATATCGGATTCGGATATCCGAAATTTTATACATATCATAGTATAATGTATATGTAATATATATTAATTAATAGAGAAGATTAAAGTATTTTATTCTCAACTGACTTTTATATAAATTAATTATAATATAATTTATATATAATAGTAATATATATTAATTACAATTAATAACATAAGAAGAAAGGACTCAAATATGTAGAGAAATTGAATTTGGTTTTCGGATATTCGGATAATAACTAAATTTTTAATATTTCGAATTTCGGATATTCGGATAATAACTAAATTTTTAATATTTCGGATTTCGGATATTCGGATACTAGCATTCGAATTTTTTTAGCTAATCGGATCGGATATTATCCGATATTCGTTCAACTAGACGGATACGAATTCGGAGTGTCAAAAGAGATATCCGTTCGAATATCGGATCGGATTCGGATATTACAAAAAAAATTCGGATACGGATACAGATGTTGTCCTGTCCGTACCGATAAGCATCCGTTGACACCCCTATATATAAGTGACTGATTATAGTGGAATTAGAAAACCATTAAGGATGATTAGTTTGATGGTATATATTGATGATAAGGTATCTAAGATGGAGTAATGAAATATTATATTTTTGTGACTACGAATTAAGGACTAGAATCTTGTGCTTAGGTTCGAGGGTTGAGCATTGTAGAACTTTAATGACCAAGTGATTATTGGTTATCTACAAGCCATTTACTTATGATTGGAGGGTAGATCGATATGTAGAATAAAATAGAAGGAGATAACATTACGTGCAAGATCGAAAGATAGCAGGAACAAAACAAGGACATATGTACATGGGTAATAAATAAATCGGTAAATGAATTAAGAATTTGAATTTGAGGATTTATATTCAGGAGTTCTTGAGTAAAAAAGGGAGAAGGCTCAATGCCAAGAATAGGTTCTGAATGTATTAATTCAAGAAGCTTGTGATTAATAGGATGAAGATATTTAGGATGGGATAAGGAAACAAACAAATTGCTATTGAGGTTGGAATTTTGGTTGATGGCCAAGTATTGCTGATATATAGTATCTCGAAGATGACCTATCTTTTAGAATGTACGTAAAGGTTCTTATTGATATGAAGATTCTTAGGGATAAAATGACATAGTTGTTATGGAAGAAGTTTGTTGAACCTGAACCAAATGATTGTAGGAAGAAACAGCATAGGTGATCACAAGGGTAGCAGATTGAGTACTATAGCCATAGCAGTTGCATGTTTTAGCTTGACCTACTGGATGATTTTAATTTCGAGGACGAAATTTTTATAAGGTGGGTAGGATGTAAGCCCCCTGAATTTAGGTTTTTTTTTCAATTTTATAAATCAATTATTTTGAATAAATATTATTAATTGTTAATTATTTGATTAAATGTACTTTACCGTGACTTTGACTTCTAGAGCGTCAGGGATGCCAATCTCTGAAAACTCTCTTCATCAGTGTGAAGTAGACAAGATTACCTTTACGTTGATATATCATGTCCCATCCAAACTTGTTCCCTTGTACTCTTTTTGCTTCACACAACTTTGGGTCAATTTAGACCATTTGATCATTAATTAATTCTTAATTGATTTTTCCACTTTTATCTTTGATCATCATATGTACGTTACCATGACTTTTAAATTAGGACCACAAGGCTAGTCATTTTCTTGAAACCAACTTGTCATGTCTGATCTACTCGAGTCACTCTTCACCCATGACCTTCGTGTCCCACTCAGACGCACCATCTTGTGCTTCATTTGCTTCGCACAACTTTTGGGTCAATTTAGACCAATTAATTATCCACCGTAATTTGTGACCTGACTTCTAATTTAATTTCGGAACCCGACATCGACCCAACCTAGTAGACCCAAAATATGGACATGGCCCACATGAAGCCTACTACCCGCCTGACACTTGTGTCCCATTTATTAGAGCCCCCACATGCTATTTATTTACCCATGATTATAAATACCTAAAAATAATTTATTTATTGTACCTAGTCCATTTTGGCCCAACCCGGCTCCACTGAACCCAACCCCAGCTCCATCTTACCCTCCATCATGACACCCTCACCCTCATTACCCTTGAAAAATATTAAATACCCATTCTACCTATTTTTATATTCAATGGAAAATTTCGTTTATTAAAAATTCCTAAAGGAATGACCTATTTTCCTATAATTAATCCTAGCCATTGGATTCTCCTAATTAATCCTAGCCATTTAATCTCCTCATGCCAACACACCCCCACCCTCCTAGCCATGTGGCCGACCTCTACTCTCTCTCTAAATATCTCTCTCTCACTTTATATATTATATACACACTCAAATATCTCTCTCTCCTTACACCTCACCCCCATCACTATCACCCCATCACCATCTCCCTTTCTTTTTCCCCTCTTCAAGTTCAGCCGAACAACACCCCCTTCACTCCCATTTTTTATTATACTACTCCCTCTCTAACTATTACACAACACATATTTTTTCTCTCTTATTTCCTCATTCAACACCATTAAATCACCACTTTACACAACCACCGCCTCCATGCTCGACAGACCACCACCTCCTGGCCGAGATCCTCCCCGACACAGCCACTCCAGCCTCCTCCCTCTCCTCCTTCTCCATTCTTTCATCACCATTAACACATTCATCCACCACCATCACCATCATCTCCTTCCTCCTCCTCATTCCATCCATCACCACCACCATCACCACCACCATCATAACACCATCACCCGAACCGTCACCACGTCATCATACCCTCGCCGCCCTGCCGTATGCCATCGCAGCAGCCAGTGAGGCAGCAGCAGCAGCGCAGCAGCAGTGCGCAGCCAGGCGCACGCGGCAGCAGCTTTACCGGCGCCGTGCCGCTGCCACGGGCTGCCGTGGCCGGCCGCCGCACGGTCCCCATTGGCCCCCTTGGCCGGGTGCACCTTCCCGTGGTGGCCACAGTCCTCCGGGACGTGCCGTCTAGGCGATTCGTGCGTTTTGCACGAAATCCCGTCGACGCGCGCGCGAACGAGATCCAAAAATGACGCCTCGTCGCAACAACTTCACATGCGTTTTTTGAGAAATCCGACCGTTGGATCGACGATTTCTTTGCTCCGTCACAATCTCGGTATATCCATCTCCACTCCCCTCAATTTTCGTCCGTTATTTTTATCGTTTGATACATCAAAACCGGCCACCAAGTCGACCATTTGAATTGTGTTATTTTTGGACAGTTTTGCAGAGCCAACTTCGTCGGTTCGTATCTCCTCCATCGCAGCTCCGTCTGGCGTGCCACTGGTTCCTAGGTGAAGCTGGTATAACCCTCTTCCTACCCCTCCAGTTTCGTTTCATTGTGAGCACGTTTGATTGGTTGAATTCGACGTCAAAGTTGGCCGTCCGAATTCGTAATTTCCAAGTTGTAAAATTCTATTTTTGAACCTGGAACTCCGGGTTCAATTTCTGATATCACCAGTAGACTCATGGCGTCGTTCTAGCACGTTTTCATATAAAGTTTGTTAGAATTGGAGGACGTGGGCCCTGGCACGTATTTCGGTGCAAAACGGGCTCCACAGTCCGGGTCAACGGGACTTTTTGATGTCGGCTCATCGGAATCCAATTCCGGATATACCGTTGAGTTCTTGTCGTCATTCTGGACTCGTTGACATATAATTTGCTAGGTTTTAGTGGACATTGGTTCTGGCACGCATTTCGGTGCAAGTCAGATACCAATATCCGGGTCAACGGTTCATTTTGAGATCGGCTCATCGGAATCCAATTCCGGATATAGCGTTGAGTTTGTATCATCATTATGGACTCGTTGACATATAATTTGCTGAGTTTTGAGGACATTGGCTTCGACATGCTTTTTCGTGCAAATCAGAATTTTAATGTCCTGGTCAACGGACCAATTTGAGATCGGGTCAACGGAATCCAATTCCGGATATACCGTTGGGTTCTTATCGTCATTCTGGATTCGTAGACATATAATTTGTAAGATTTAGTAGACTAGTATTCTGGTACATTTTTCGGTGCAAGCGGGTCCGACACGGACACCGTTTTGACTCGAAATTACCTTTTTGTCCCTTATCCAAATTGGACTTATGGATAGGCTATCCTAGCTAATTTGACCATTCTGGACACGTTGGTAATGGTTGTTTCACCATCCGACAACATCTGTAGGTTTTTACCCTATTATTATACTCTTTCTCTTTTGTTTGTATTTTGAGATCCATCGATTCCAGTGATTTCACAATCACTGAAATTGATATGATTGACCTTGTGGATGTTTATATAGACTAGTATTGACCCTGTTTGACCATGGTTGACTGCTTTGACTGAACGTCGAAGTAGAGTCAACATTGACCTTGGTTAGACTAGTTTTGACCTTGGTTGACCACAGTTGACTATTTTGACCAAAAGTCAACCGGAAGTCAACCGTAGCCTAAAATTGACTAAAACTTGACCAAAGTTGACCAGTTGACCAAAAGTCAACTGTAAGTCAACCCTTGACTTGTTTTGACCTAGTTTGACTTAGTATGACTTGATTTTACTTCCAAACCCTTATATTGATACAGTATTCCACCTATAGGTCCTCGAGGCACTGTTCTAGGACTCAGTTGACATATTCCACTAGATCTTAGGTGAGTACATTCTCTGATAATAATTATGTTTTATGATATCGTTTATGTTTTTTGTATTTAGTGTAGATACCCTTGTTCTCTTGACACATTGTTCACACGGATTGATATTTCTCTGGATCCCGTCATGAGATGTTATTCCTCGCTTTCCTTGGTATATCTTGTGCAAGTCTTTCTTGTTCCTTGTGCATTGTATAGACACGATTCCTGCGAAGGCTAGCTACCCTCTCGGAGAATCGCGTATCATGATGTGTCATGGTTGGATCCACTATACTAGTCGGGGGACGGGGAGTATTAGTGTAGATATGTGGTCAAAGCTTATTGTGAACCCATTGTGCACCTATTGATTGTGAGTGTTGATCATACACCCCATGTATGGTTAGCCAGGCCTGTTACTATTGTACAAGTTCCCAAGCCGGCCACGTATTGTAGCTAGTACTCACACACTTAGATAGATGATTCTTGATTCTTGTACATGCCATGATCAGTTTTATTTGCCTTGTTCTAGCTCTAGATTTACAGCTTACCTTGCCATGATACTCACATGTACATTTCGTGATTTCTTGTATATTCTCTCTATTTATTGCAATATTTTCAATATCGTCTAATTAGAACTGTTATTTGAGATTTGTGCTCGTTCCATCCTGACTGGATATGTTGACAAAATTTTAGGAGTAGTTGTGCCCTCAGTATTGGACTACAGGATGTTGCTAGCTGGGGTGGTTCTCGGTATTCTTCACCGTGAGTTGTCTCTCAGGAGTTCTAGGTCTGGCAGTTTTTAGTTTTATTAATGTTTTCCTCTGTTTTATTCCTGTCTCATATGATCATTGTAGATTCTAGTTGTTCTAGTGATATTGTTATTATTTCTTGTCTTATCTTCCTTAGTTTTTGTGATGTGACATGAGTACATTTCTAGTTATGGATCTTTAGATGTTGTAGTTAGTATAGGGTACTTGACAGCGCTCTACCGCCGATACGGTGGCGTAGGCTGGGCGTGGCCCACGTATTCGTACCCTTATATCCGGGTGCGGGTTGTGACACGTTTTTGTGGTGGCCCATGCAGGCCAGTCTTTGCTATTAATGCGAAGTCGTGGTAGTACTTGAGCTTATCTGTACTACTGCGAGCCTGCCATAGGATTAAGGTTGAGTCATAGAATATTTTAGGATTTTGGTACTCAGTCAAATATTAGGAACTCTTGGTAGATTCCAGAGATGACTCCTGGGAATCTTATTTCGAAAGCTTTTCACATCTTTTCATACTTGTTTCTATTCGTCTTGATTTTTGAAACATCTGTCCGTTATCAACTTTATTCTTTCTTGGAATGAGTTAGTGGACCCCATAGAGAAGGTATAAGTTGAACTTATATATCCTCTAGGTTGAGAATCGAATATGATTTGCCGGTCTTATATCAAGGTTGAGATTATTTTAGATTATATTCTAGAACTTTCAATCTTGACCTAGATAGTATCTTTGGAATTCTCTTGAAAACTTTTCCTAAACCCTGCATCAGAATCTGTTTTTGCTAGTTTCCATTTACTTATCCTTGATTCGTCGTTGAATTTTGAATCTGGATGTTCGTTCGTTGTTGACTTTGACTTCGTATCTAAAATCAGTTTTTTTTTATGAATTGAGTTAAGATATTCTGATAAACATATTCGATGAGAACGATAAATATCTACTTTATTTATGGAGTTTAGAATTTATCGCAGTCATACTAGCTAGCACGACAAGGACGTGGAGCCTGATGTTGGTTATACTATCCTAGTTATGGAATTTGAATTTTCTTGCAGTCATACCGGTTGACGTGGTAAGAATTCTAGATGACAAGATTTAGGGTGTATACCTTAGTTATGGACTCCATCGTTTATTCAAGCTATGCTTACTGGCGTGGCAAAAATTCTGGCAACATAATTTCAGGAAGACGTGTATGGTTATCAGACTGTATCTTAAATCGGATCACTTCGTTATGACCGGATGAGAAAGAATAAATTCTTATCATCATTCTTTTCCGTCTTGGTTAACTCTGTCTATCTACAGCCTAACTAGGATTTTCTCGACAGGATTGTTTTGTGTTCCATATTTTATGTGAATTGACTAAACTCTTCTTCGCTAGCCTCTTGGGTAATTCTTCTTGTCCTTCCCGGAAATTGTTGAAAGTGCCTCATGGATTGATTCAAGGAAAGTTCAAAAAGTAATTTATCCTTGTATTACGGAATCGGGAGTTTGCATCCAGAGAAATACTGGCGAGGCATGACTTCAGATAACGACATCATGGTTAAATATGTTTCTCGGATTCTACTTGGACCACTCCCTAAGCATTTTGACTAACATCTTCTCCTTTATTTTGCAAAAAAAATTGTTTGGAAATATTTCACGAATTTAGCCAAGTTAAGTTCAGGAACCTATATTATCTGGCGTGGCAGTTGTGCACTGCAGCCATCCGTTGTATTATGGAACAAGGAAGTTAATCGCAGCCAGATGCACACTAGCGCGATAGTAACTTCATGTGACATAATTACAGAGGTATATGGTTCTTGAGTTTTACTTCGACTATGTCCTATGCATCTCGTTTGGCCTCGTACTATTCTTGGAAATATTTCGACAATCTTTCCTGTCTTGCTTGACCCTTACCTTGTTTGAATATTGATATGGATTGTTAGACCCAGTCTTAGGCCCTTGTTACCTTCTATTTTAATGATTAGATAGCCAGACCTTGTTAACAGATTATGTAGTGTAACTGTAATATGTTAATGTGTGATTGTGATGAGTATATTTTCTTGGGGATTCATTGGGTTGAGGTTGTAGGACATATATAAGTAGACCTGTCAATGAATAGTCGAAAATTCGAATCCGATCCGATTCCGTATCCGAACTTTCGGATATTTTTCGAAATTTCGGATATCGGATTCGGATATCCGAATATTTTTCGGATATTATCCATTTTCGGATACGAATTCGGATGTTAGGGTATTCGAATCCGTTAATATCCGATCGGACTTTGAATTGCAAATTTTGGATATCAAATTCGGATATCGGATTCGGATATCCGAAATTTTATACATATCATAGTATAATGTATATGTAATATATATTAACTAATAGAGAATATTAAAGTATTTTATTCTCAATTAAATTTTATACAAATTAATTATAATATAATTTATATATAATAGTAATATATATTAATTACAATTTATAACATAAGAAGAAATGACTCAAATATGTAGAGAAATTGAATTTGGTTTTCGGATATTCGGATAATAACTAAATTTTTAATATTTCGGATATTCGAATAATAACTAAATTTCTAATATTTCGGATTTCGGATATTCGAATACTAGCATTCGAATTTTTTAGCTAATCGGATCGAATATTATCCGATATTCGTTCAACTAGACGGATACGAATTCAGAGTGTCAAAAGAGATATCCGTTCGGATATCGGATCGGATTCGGATATTACAAAAATAATTCGGATACGGATACGGATGTTGTCCTGTCCATACCGATAAGCATCCGTTGACACCCCTATATATAAGTGACTGATTATAGTGGACTTAGAAAACCATTAAGGATGATTAGTTTGATGGTATATATTAATGATAAGGTATCTAAGATGGAGTAATGAAATATTATATTTTTGTGACTACAAATTAAGGACTAGAATCTTGTGCTTAGGTTCGAGGGTTGAGCATTGTAGGACTTTAATGACCAAGTGATTATTGGTTATCTACAAGCCATTTACTTATGATTGGAGGGTAGATCGATATGTAGAATGAAATAGAAGGAGATAACATTACGTACAAGATCGAAAGATAGCAGGAACAAAACAAGGACATATGTACATGGGTAATAAATAAATCGGTAAATGAATTAAGAATTTGAATTTGAGGATTTATATTCAGGAGTTCTTGAGTAAAAAGAGAGAAGGCTCAATGCCAAGAATAGGTTCTGAATGTATTATTTCAAGAAGCTTGTGATTAATAGGTTGAAGATATTTAGGATGGGATAAGGAAACAAACAAATTGCTATTGAGGTTGGAATTTTGGTTGATGGCCAAGTATTGCTGATATACAGTATCTCGAGGATGACCTATCTTTTAGAATGTACGTAAAGGTTCTTATTGATATGAAGATTCTTAGGGATAAAATGACATAGTTGTTATGGAAGAAGTTTGTTGAACCTGAACCAAATGATTGTAGGGAGAAACAGCATAGGTGATCACAAGGGTAACAGATTGAGTACTATAGCCATAACAGTTGCATGTTTTAGCTTGACCTACTGGATGATTTTAATTTCGAGGGCGAAATTTTTATAAGGTGGGTAGGATGTAAGCCTCCTGAATTTAGGATTTTTTTTTCAATTTTATAAATCAATTATTTTGAATAAATATTATTAATTGTTTATTATTTGATTAAATGCACTTTACCGTGACTTTGACTTCTAGAGCGTCAGGGATACCAATCTCTGGAAACTCTCTTCATCAGTGTGAAGTAGACAAGATTACCTTTATGTTAATATATCATGTCCCATCCAAACTTGTTTTCTTGTACTCTTTTTGCTTCACACAACTTCGGGTCAATTTAGACCATTTGATCATTAATTAATTCTTAATTGATTTTCCCACTTTTATCTTTGATCATCATATGCACGTTACCATGACTTTTAAATTAGGAGCACAAGGCTAGTCATTTTCTTGAAACCAACTTGTTATGCCTGATCTACTCGAGACACTCTTCACCCATGACCTTCGTATCCCACTCAGACACACTATCTTGTGCTTCATTTGCTTTGCACAACTTTTGGGTCAATTTAGGCCAATTAATTATCCACCGTAATTTGTGACCTGACTTCCAATTTAATTTCGGGACCCGACATCGACCCAACCTAGTCGATCCAAAATATGGACATGGCCCACATGAAGCCTACTACCCGCCTAACACTTGTGTCCCATTTATTGGAGCCCCCACATGCTACTTATTTACCCATGATTATAAATACCTAAAAATAATTTATTTATTGCACCTAGTCCATTTTGGCCCAACTCGGCTCCACTGAACCCAACCCCAGCTCCATGTTACCCTCCATCATGACACCCTCACCCTCATTACCCTTGAAAAATATTAAATACCCATTCTACCTATTTTTATATTCAATAGAAAATTCTGTTTATTAAAAATTCCTAAAGGAATGACCTATTTTCCTACAATTAATCCTAGCCATTGGATTCTCCTAATTAATCCTAGCCATTCAATCTCCTCATGCCAACACACCCACACCCTCCTAGCCATGTGGCCGACCTCTACTCTCTCTCTAAATATCTCTCTCTCACTTTATATATTATATACACACTCAAATATCTCTCTCTCCTTACACCTCACCCCCATCACTATTACCCCATCACCATCTTCCCTTCTTTTTCTGCTCTTCAAGTTCAGCCGAACAACACCCCCCTCACTCCCATTTTTATTATACTACTCCCGCTCTAACTATTACACAACATATATTTATTTCTTTCTCTTATTTCCTCATTCAACACCATTAAATCACCACTTTACACAACCACCCCCTCCATGCTCGGCCGACCACCACCTCCTGGATGAGCTCCTCCCCGACACAGCCACTCCAGCCTCCTCCCTCTCCTCCTTCTCCATTCTTCATCACCATTAACACATTCATCCACCACCATCACCATCATCTCCTTCCTCCTCCTCATTCCATCCATCACCACTACCATCACCACCACCATCGTAACACCATCACCCGAACCGCCACCACGTCATCATACCCTCGCTGCCCCGTCGCGCACCACCGCAGCAGCCAGCGAGGCAGCAGCAGCAGCGCAGCAGCAGTACACAGCCAGGCGCGCCAGGCAGCAGCTTTCCCGGTACCGTGCCGTCGCCGTGGACGGCCGCCATACGGTCACCCTTGGCCCCCTTGGCCGGGCGCACCTTCCCGTGGCGGCCACCATCCTCCGGGATGCGCCGTCTAGGCGATTCGTGCGTTTTGCACGAAATCCCGTCGACGCGCGCGCGAACGAGATCCAAAAATGACGCCTCGTCGCAACAACTTTGCCCGCATTTTTGAGAAATTCGACAATTGGATCGGCAATTTCTTCGCTCCGTCACAATCTCGGTATATCCATCTTCACTCCCCTCAATTTTCGTCCGTTAATTTTATCGTTTAATACATCAAAACTGGCCACCAAGTCGACCGTTTAAATTATGTTATTTTTGGACAGTTTTGCGGAGCCAACTTCGTCGGTTCATATCTCCTCCATCGTAGCTCCGTCTGGCATGCCACTGGTTCCTATGTGAAGCTGGTACAACCCTCTTCCTACCCCTCCAGTTTTATTTCATTGTGAGCACGTTTGATGGTTGAATTCGACGCCAAAGTTGGCCGTCCGAATTCGTAATTTCCAAGTTGTAAAATTTTATTTTTGAACCCAGGACTTCGAATTCAATTTCTAACACCACCAGTAGACTCGTGGCATCGTTCTGGCACATTTTCATATAAAGTTTGTTAGATTTGGAGGACGTGGGCTCTGGCACGCATTTCGGTACAAAACAGGCCCCACAGTCCGGGTCAACGAGACTTTTTGACGCCGGCTTATCAGAATCCAATTCTGGATATACCGTTGAGTTCATATCGTCATTCTGGACTCGTTGACTTATAATTTGCTAGGTTTTAGTGGATATTGGTTCCGGCACGTATTTCGGTACAAGTCGGATACCAATATCCGGGTCAACGGGTCATTTTGAGATCGGCTCATCGGAATCCAATTCCGGATATACCGTTGAGTTCGTATCATCATTCTGGACTCGTTGACATATAATTTGCTGAGTTTTGAGGACATTGGTTTCGACACGCTTTTTCGTGCAAATCGGAATTTCAATGTCCTGGTCAGCGGGCCAATTTGAGATCGGGTCAACGGAATCCAATTCCGGATATACCGTTGGATTCGTATCGTCATTCTGGATTCGTGGACATATAATTTGTAAGGTTTAGTGGACTAGTATTCTTGCACATTTTTCGGTGCAAGCGGGTCCGACACAGATACCGTTTTGACTCGAAATTACCTTTTTTGCCCCTGTGTCCAAATTGCACTTATGGATAGGCTATCCTAGCTAATTTGACCATTTTGGACACGTTGGTGATGGTTGTTTCACCATCCAACAACATCTGTAGGTTTTTACCCTATTATTATAATCTTTCTCTTTTGTTTGTATTTTGAGATCCATCGATTCCAGTAATTTCACAATCACTGAAATTGATATGATTGACCTTGTGGATGTTTATAGAGACTAGCATTGACCCTGTTTGACTATGGTTGACTGCTTTGACTGAACGTCGAAGTAGAGTCAACATTGACCTAGGTTAGACTAGTTTTGACCTTGGTTGACCACAGTTGACTATTTTGACCAAAAGTCAACCAGAAGTCAACCGTAGCCTAAAATTGACTAGAACTTGACCAAAGTTGACCAGTTGACCAAAAGTCAACTGTAAGTCAACCTTTGACTTATTTTGACCTAGTTTGACTTAGTATGACTTGATTTTACTTCCAAACCCTTATATTGATACAGTATTCCACCTATAGGTCCTCGAGGCACTATTCTAGGACTCAGTTGACATATTCCACCAGATCTCAGGTGAGTACATTCTCTGATAATAATTCTGTTTTATGATATCGTTTATATTTCTTGTATTTAGTGTAGATACCCTTGTTCTCTTGACACATTGTTCACACGGATTGGTATTTCTCTGGATCCCGTCATGAGATATTATTCTTCGTTTTTCTTGGTATATCTTGTGCAAGTCTTTCTTGTTCCTTATGCATTGTATAGACACGATTCCTGCGAAGGCTAGCTACCGTCTCGGAGAATCGCGTGTCATGATGTGTCATGGTTGGATCCACTATTCTAGTCGAGGGACGGGGAGTATTAGTGTAGATATGTGGTCAAAGCCTATTATGCACCCATTGTGCACCTATTGATTGCGAGTGTTGATCATACACCCCACGTATGGTTAGCCAGGCCTGTTACTATTGTGCAAGTTTCCAAGCCGGCCACGTATTGTAGCTAGTACTCACACACTTAGATAGATGATTCTTGATTCTTGTACATGCCATGATCAGTTTTACTTGCCTTATTCTAGCTCTAGATTTACAGCTTACCTTGCCATGATACTCACATGTACATTTCATAATTTCTTGTATATTCTCTCTATTTACTGCTACATTTTCAATATCGTCTAATTAGAACTGTTATTTGAGATTTGTGCTCGTTCCATCCTGACTGGATATGTTGACAAAATTTTAGGAGTAGTTGTGCCCTCAGTATTGGACTACAGGATGTTGCTAGCTGGGGTGGTTCTCGGTATTCTTCACCGTGAGTTGTCTCTCAGGGGTTCTAGGTCTGGCAGTTATTAGTTTTGTTATTTTTTTCCTCTGTTTTATTCCTGTCTCATATGATCATTGTAGATTCTAGTTGTTCTAGTGATATTGTTATTATTTCTTGTCTTATCTTCCTTAGTTTTCGTGATGTGACATGAGTACATTTCTAGTTATGGATCTTTAGATGTTGTAGTTAGTATAGGGTACTTGATAGTGCTCTACCGTCGATACTGCGGCGTAGGCTGGACGTGGCCCACGTATTCTTACCCGTATATCCGGGTGCGGGTCGTGACAGCAACTCCAGATGGCGACTCCTTGGCGGCGCTCTGAGCTGCGATAATGGCGCAAGCTTCGAGGAGTTGTCTCTGTCATCTGGACTTCTAGGGAAACACTTCTAGGGAAACAACAATTATAGAAGGCTTTCCGGCGGCAGGAAGTAATCACAACCTTATGACTATCATTGTTTTCGGCGTGTTGTAATGTATTTTGGAGTGTTTTACGTCATATCTAGTGCGTGCCTGACACGGACATGGCAACCTTTTGGTGTATCATTGCTTTAATATAAATCTTATGATATCACTCTTACAACGTAAGTTGCAGGTATAACTTTGAAAGAGAATTCTTCTGGGTCAAAAGGAACAGTTGTTGATGTTGGGTTAAGGTATACTTTCAAATTTTATTACCTCAGCTAGATCTTTTCTTCACAAAGCTAGTTTGGATCCACCTTTGGCAATTGTTAATAACGTGTATTTCACCTGGAACCGACCAAGATTGTTTTCACCCTTGTCAAACGTGGGCATCTCCAAAGTCTCCATCTTTTTTTGCAAGCTTGTATAAATCTAACTTTTTTCTCAATTTTTAGTTTCCCTTCTAAAATTAAGCCTTGAATTTAGCTTCATGATCTTCTTTCTTATATTGCTTCTTTTATGTATAGTATGTATCAAAATTTTAAACATATTGACATTATATGCCTATCATTGTTAGATTTTTCCTTTCTTTCCTTTATATCTCTAGGACTTTACTTGTCCCGCCACCAATTTTCTTAAGAACCCATTATATTAGATTATACAAGGAAATATTTTACTTTTGTTGAATACTAGTACTATTAGCATAGCCATGCATATTATTCCATATACTACTAGTTTGTCTATTTTATTTTACACCTCTTATTATATGACCTTAGAGAAATCTAAGCTTTTTTTCTGCATCATCCACATAGAAATTCCATTATTGCAAAGATAAAAAGAAAAAGAAAACCTTCTAGTTCTGGAGAGGAGTATTATGTCCGGAGAGAAATAATCCTATGGAACTATGTTCTAGTTATAAGTTAAAGTGCACATCATCTATCAATCTATATAGAAATGTTAGTATAATACACTGTGAAGACCTTTTAAATTATTTCATTCCCTAAAATTACCAATCATTCATAGCTGAATGATCGATATATACATGTTGATTAATTAGTTGGAATGGTTTATTATTCTTTTGATATTCAATCATTTTCTTTGGGTTAGTTAGGTCAAAAAAGATCTAGGCATTCATCCCTGCTTATCCATAAACCTACCTCAACTTTTATTTATTTATTTTCGTGTTTCAATATTGTGAGTTGCTGCTAAGGGCACATGAACTTTCACAACAAAAGTAATACCATGTAGCACAGAAAGTTATCTTCCTTCATTTTTTTTAACACATAAAGTTATCTCCCTTCATATTTTTTTCTTCTTCTAGGTTTCAGTTTATTGAGTTCAAAGATATTATAGAGATTGGGTGGGCACATACTCACGAAGACTCTAGGGCAGGTATTTAATGGGTTCTAATATGTAGAGCTATTTTGAACCAGAAAGATTTGTCTTACCAGTATGTTTTAGCTTTCTTTCCATTTCTATCAATTTTTATTTTATTTGCAGGTCTGGCTTCAAAATTAGTTTGGGTTCATTTTGCTAATGATGGAAGATGACGCTAAATGATGTAAAACATTTTGTAAATTATGGGAGAGATGATTAATGATGTAAATCTTTTTGGTATACGTTTAATGATGTAAAGAATTTTTAGTTCATTTTTTTGGCGCTCAATGATGTAAAGTATTTTGGGCTTATTTTGTAAATGATTAGACATATGTTCAATAATGTTTCGTAAATACTAATTTTTTGTTAATGCAATACTACAATATGCTGCATAATTTATATAGTTAGTTATAAATGGATTTTGTTATTTATGTAATTTAATTGTATGTTTTATAGGTGGAATATGAAAATAATAATTTCAAAATAATTAGCATAATATTTGTTTTATTTTTTCAGACGAATATGTAATTGTCCTAAAAAAGAATTACATCTTTTGTGACTCCGTCCCATAACTTTTAGGATGGTTTTTATTCGTCACAAATACCTATATTTTGGGACAGTTTAATAATCCGTCACAAAATTATAATAATTCAGACACTTTTGGGATGGTTAGTTTTTTCGACCCTAAAACTCAATTAGGACGGTTTTTTTTCCGTCTCAAAACTTTTTGCCACGCCACCATAATAGCACTGTTTCAATCCGTCCTAAATTTCGTCCCAAATAATAATTAGGACGATTCAGACACTTTTTAACACGGATTTTAGCCATCCCAAAAGGACACTTTTTTTGTAGTGGCTTGTTAGGGCTTGGATTTGTATTCACTCTTGTAGTGGCCCTTCTTGCCACAGTTGAAACAAGTCACGTGGGACTTGGACTTCTGTTGCTTGAATGAATGACCCATCACTTTCAGATTAGTGGAGTCATTCTTCTTGTGATGAGAAGCCATCTGCTTTTCCTTGAACTCTCTTGTCTGCACCATGTTGGCCTTAGCCAGTTATTTGGACAGAGAGTCCATCTTCTGTTGAGATTGTATTTCGTCTTCAACGTGGATCTCTTGTAGAAGATCTTCCAAGATAATATCTAGCTTCTTCCGATGCATTCTAGCATAGAAGTTGCTCCAACCGACAGGAAGTTTCGAGACTATCCCTCCAACGAAAAACTTGTCGACGAGGGACATCTTCTCGTCATCCAACTTCTGGCGCAACTTCAGGAATTCCTTCACTTGAGGTAGCATCGCCATCTCGTCTTCGAAGAGCCACTTGTGGTACTTCTCGACGATGAAGATTTTGGACCTGTTCTCATCATCTTCATATAGCTTACCCAAAGAATCCCAGATCTCTTTGGCCTTCTCCTTCTTGGAATATGACTCTGCCAGAGAGTCTTCCATAGAATTGAGAATCACCAATTTACATATGTTGTTTTCTCTCTTCTATTTGCTCTGCTTGACGAGTGCAGCAGCAATAGCATCTGCACTTCCTCCTTATGGAATTGTCGGTTCATCCTCAATCAACACATGGTCTACGTCCACGAGTTGAAGATTAAGGGTGACCTTCCTCTTCCAGATTTGGAAATGTTCTCCGTCGAATTTCTTCAACTTGTTAAAGCTGGTATCGATGAGAGAAGCACGAGAGTTTTCCATCTTCTAGTCTTGCTTTGAGATTGTTATTCCCAAGGCGTAATTTTTGATAGAAAACTGAGAAATAAAACTATTGTAAAAATAATGTTTCGTAGCAACTCTTCAAAAAAGGTGCACTACTGTCACGACCCGATCCCAATTTCTTGGGTCGAACCGGATCATGCCCAGCCTGCACCGTTGTTGAGACGGCGGCAGTAAGCTGTATCTCCGTTTGCAGGTAACATCAACAACATAATAAAATTGTGTAACACCCTGTTTTCTGAAATTGGGGATTTTTGAAAATTTATTATTTTTATTATTTATTAGTGGTATTTTAGTCATGGTATGATTTTCTGGTGATTTTAGTTAAGTTAAACCATTTTCTAAGTCATGCTAAGTCATGACTTATGACTTTGTGATTTTGGTTAGTATAACTTAGTGTAAACCCTAGTTTTCTCTAACCTAGAAGTTGCCATGACCATGGTAGCTTAGCCATAGGCTTAGAATATCAAATTTGGGGTTTTTGACCAAAAGGGTATTTTGGTAATTTTCTAGATTTAATTTGTGATTATGTGATTTTAATATTATTTAATACTTGGTAGGTCTCATGATTAGTTCCTAACCTATCCTACCCTAAACTAGTAGTTAGCCACTAACCTAGAACCATTAGAGTGATGATTTGGTCATGGGGTTAAAGGGTTAAAATATCTAGATATTTGCTTTATGGATATTTTGCACAAATTATGCAAAATATCAAACCCTTTTCCAAAAAGTCCTTGACTTAGCTATTAAGGAAGACAAAGACACCCCCCCCCCCCCCATGCTTGGCCGGCCAAAGAAGACCCCCATGGCAGCCTACACTTTGATAAATACCCCTTGGATTAAATCATGAATAAATTGCATGAATTTTATTCCAAAAAATTCCCTTTTTACTCAAACCTTCATAACTTGGTCATTTGTGATCCAAATTGACTCTAGTCTTTTGCATTGGAACCCTACAACATCTAGGGAGCTAAGGGAAGCAAGAAATCTAGAATTTGGGAGCTTGGGCATCGTCGAGTTCAAAATCACAACACCCCCTTTTCATTGATTTCCTTGGAATTTCACCAATAGGTAAATTTCTACAAACTTAGTCAAATTCCTGTTTTTCTTTCATAAATGCATTCATATAGGGATAACAATACTGTGGGTAAAGTTTGGTGGGATTTTGGTGTGTTTTGGTGTCCGTATCGGACACGTATCGAAGTGTTGGAATCCTCGTTTGGTGAAATGCCACAATGGATTCGTTTTCACCAAACTGTGAAACTAATTACACGAACTAGGAGCCCTAGACATGGTGATCATAAACCTAGTTGACTGAGCACATTATCGTGCTGTGTCCGTGTCCAAACTGGACACGAACCGACCGCACGAACCCCTCGTGCGTGCCCTGCTACCCGACACCTCGTGTGCACTACACAAGCCACTAGGACACGTCAAAATCGACACAGACTAGGGGGCAATGTCTGCGAACATGCCCCCAAAATCTCGTGTGGTGTCGTGTCGTGTCGAGTGAGAAAACTCACTCGCACGGGACACGCACTGGTCGCGCGCGCGCGCGCGCAGACACGTTTTCGAGCGCCTCGTGTCGCACGGACACGACACGAGGACATCTCGTGGTGACACGGGCATGAAGCCCTATAGGTGGCGTACACATGGACACGAGCACGTGGTGCTTCGTGTCCTGTGTCGCGTGCACGACGCGTGTGACCGCGTGCACGACGCGGTCTGAAACACGCATATCAGTCGTGTTTTCACGACTAATACGGGTTTCGTATCGTGTCCACGCGTGTCGTGGACACGTGTCAGGCTGTGGGATGTGTAGCCCTATAGGTGGGCTACACGTATGCACGACCACGATACGTGTCGTGTCTCGTGGTGTGTCCACGAACTCGTGGAACGCGTGCACGACGCTGTGCACGCGTAGCGTATCAGGAATTTACCCGAGCGTGTGTTTCGTGTGTTTGGACACACGAAACCGTGTCGTGGTGTCGTGTCAGTGTCTTGGAACCCTAGTGTATCTATGGGGGGTTGGTTACCAACCCTAGGTTGCGAGCCTTAGCTCGTGTGGTTGCGTGCAAATCGAGTTACCCATTTTCAGGGTAAACTGTGTAGTTCACTGTTTAGGATAAATTCCAGATTTTAGTAATCGAACTTTGATTCGATTTTAGTAATGTTTTATGTGTTAGACAAGTGTATTTTAGTGAGTATAAGTGTAGTATACATGTATGTGAGGGTGTGGGTCAAATTCGAGGAGATTTGGGTGTGTGTGGGTGTAGTTATGTGGATATACACATATGTGTGTATATAGGTTGTGTGTGTGTGTGTTTGGGGGGGTTTATTTCTGGGTTCCAGAATTCTGGAAAACCCCCCCCCTGTTTCAGTCTCTCTCTCAGTCTCTCTCTCTCATACTCACTGTCTCTCTCTCTCTCTCTATGTTTCTCTCTCTATATATATATAGTATATATATATATGGTATATATATATATATATAAGTTCATATATATGTGTATATATATGATATAGATATATGTATATTGTATTAGGTTACTTTAGGTCAAAATATATATATATATATGTATGTGGTTGTATATATATATGTTATGCATTTTGGGGTTTATAGATAGTGTATGTCTATATATATAGATATATATATATATATATGGGACTTATTAGTTATAGGTTTATATGAAAACCCTATGACTAGCCATGGCCTATGGCCAAGAGCAATGGCCTATGGCCTAAGTGACTAGCCCATAGTCTTGGGACCAACCCCATAGCCATAATGACCTCAAACCCATTGTTGACCCTTGTTGACTGGAAGTTGACCAAAGTCAACCTTAGGTCAAGAGTGACCTAGTTAACCTAAAAATGACTAGGAATGACCTAAAACAACTAGTTTGACTAGTTTGACTAAAACCCTAACTAGTTGACTAGTGTTGACCTAACTTTGACTAGTTGACTTTAGAATTGACCAAGAGTTGACTTTTGACCAGATTGACCTAGAATCATGTAGTTTGCATAGTAGACTTCATATTTACTATTTAGAACACATTGTGACTTGTGTTGCTCTGATCAGGAGCCAGACACCTCTCCTCAGACAGCATACTCTCTACAGACATTCATTCAGCAGGCGAGTACATTCTCTGACCGTTTCATACTTGTTCAGGCTTTACTTCTCGCTCTAGATTACTTTACTTGTTGCTGTCACGTTGGTAACACGGGTTGGTACTATATGGATCTTTACATGAGATGTTATCCCCCTCGGGAGCATCGGGTACTTCATGTTATGTGTGTTTCACTATCATCATGTACTCCTTTGCTTTCATTATTCATGTACACTCATGTGATCATGTACTCTCATGTTTACTGAGCTCTCATGTATACTATCATGTGCACCCTTTTATGGGCCCCATGTGATATCATGTACAATAACGTAACTTGTATAGATCCTTGTGTATTGATTGGGGTACGGGAGAGTAGAAGTGGACATGTGAATAATTCCAAAGTAGTGTAGTCATGTACAAACTCAGTAGTATAGTCATGTATAAATTCTAGCCATTCACATGCCTATCTTGTGCTCTACATCACTAGTCACTACAGTTCTCTATATACAGTAGATATTTTATTACAGCTATCTCTTTTACAGCGTATATTTCCTTTCAGCAGTTCATGTATCTTACTCTATTGCCTGTATCGTATTTCCTAACCTGATATGAACTGCGTGAGATGTATTGTGCTCGTTCCTGTCCTGATTGGACCTGTTGAAAATATTACAGAGGATGAGGATGAGGCCCTGGTGTCTACCTATTATGGAGCAGGACTAGATGATACTTGTATTGAGGACCCTCAGCAGGTTCCACCTACAGCTGAGGAGGATGTTCCAGTAGTCTAGACCAGTTTAGTCTAGGCAGTCTTTTCTATATTTACTTTTTGTCTCACATTCTGTGTTGTATTTTGAGATGTGGAGATGTATAGACTCTTAGTCTTGTATTATGAGCTGACATTCTGGATGTTATGTATCTTAGACACTTAGTCTTATTTCATCTATGATACTGTTCTCTTGAGTTACTATCTATCTATCTGTTCTTCATTCTTCTACCCTAGATGTGATTGAGATTATTTCTGTTTGTTACCTCCACTCGGAGAGTATGAACTGTACAGGTACTTGATATTGTTAGATGATTACCTAGGACAGCGTTCTACCGCCGACACTGCGGCGTAGGCTGGGCGTTGTTACGTTCTCGTACCCTAACAGTGGGTGCGGGTCGTGACACGTTTTTAGTGGTGGCCCATGCAGGTCGAGTTTATGTAGTGGTATTCGAACTAGAGTATCACTACAGCCTGCGATAGGATTTGAGGAATAGGCTTAGTGAGAGAGGATGCTCAATCATTGTTAGGATACCTTGAGAGATTCCTGGGATGACCCTTGAGAATCTCATTTGAAATTACGATTTAAACTCCTTTTCCCTTGATTGAATTTGGTTTTGGAGGATTCACTGTAGAACTTTGAATCATGGTGTTAGTTGATGATTTTGAAATTTTTGTAGTTGTTGATTTTAATTTCTTAGTGTTAGATTAATATCTTTTATTCTTAGGGTACTCAATCACAATTATGAGAAAACTCTTATCTGTTCTTGCCATCTAATCCTCTTGCTAATTGCCTTTCATTAAAATGAACTGTCCTCTCTAATTTGCACCTTGCTTAAACTCCTTCTACCAATCTATGTGATTATATCCCAAACCTGACTTACTCGACATTTTCTCAAATCAAGACTTATTGGGACCTTTTAACCTTGACCTATGATTTGATCGAACCCTAACTATATTCATCTAGTAGCCTATCTATCCCTAGGACTGTGCTCCTAAATTATTTACTAGATTCCTGATTAATTTTATTTCATGAGTTAAATTGATCTTCTTCAATTTTTGCATCAATTTGTCACGTCTCGAACTCCCACTTTCTATTCTAGATCATTGGACGTCCTTTACCGTGACTTAGATATTCAGAGTATAATACTAGCTGTTACTTCCCAACAAACTTTACGTGTAAGACCTAGACTAGCCTACCTTCATGTAGGTATTCCATGTCCCACTAAAACCCGTCTCCTTGTACTCTATTTCCTTGACATGATTTTCTGGTCAAATGGCTAAACTATAACCTCTACCATGATACTAAATTGATTCTTATTTCAATTAGAGATCCATCTTGGCACAACTCTTCCGACCTGGCATGTGATGGTGTTCTACTTGAACCCTCAAATACTTAACCTTGTACCTTACCTTGAATGCTTGACCCGATTGGTTAAGAATCTTGGACTATGCATCTTCTTTCATCATTTCCACCCTTACTTATATCTTATGCTATAAATTTATCCTTAAGTTTTACAAGCTTATCATTTTCAAGCTTGATCATGATATATTTTATTGGGTGTACACCCCACTAATATATTATCTAATCAGAACCGGCGCATGATGGTCTGATCAACCTATTGCGTTTTGGTTCGCTTTTTCATATATTAATCTACGTGGATGGAGACACAGTTAAACTTATCCTAGAATCTTATCCACAACAGCCTTGACAATTCTCCTTGAAATTATTTTATCACCTATGAACCTCGTATTCGTATCCAGTTAAATTAACTTTAATCATGACCTGGATCTTCATCATTGGATGCTCGTGCTCATACTTGATTTCATTAAATTCCCATCTTGCCCAATCTCGATTTATCCTAAAATTGATCAACTTAGATCGTGTCAAGACTAAAATCTATTTGTGATTGTTTGTACCTAAATTTTCAATTTTCTTTTTATGGAATGGTAACTTTAATAATTTCTCATTTGTTAATGACCCATTTTCATATAGGATGGTAGACGACCCTATAGCCTTGATGATTGTTGTTCCCTTACCTTCCCAATTAGGATACCTTAGATTGCTTGTACGTTTTGATACCATAGGACAGTATTGATCTAGAATGACTAGTGCACCTAGATGAGACCACATATTTTCCATTTAACCTGTCCCCCTGGTACCACTATTCATCATGATTTTGGTTCAATTTAGACCATAGACCTTTCCCACTCTAAATTATGACCATCGTAGACACATTACCGTGACTTTTAAATTTGGAGCACCAGACTAGTTGTTTTCTCAAAACTGACTTCACATACCTGACCTAGACATGACATACTACAGCCATGACCTTAGTGTCCCACTCAGGCATACCATCGTGTGCTTCATTTGCTTAGTACGATTTTCCTGACCCGAGGCTCCATCCTGATTTACCCCATGGAGTTATTTTTTTTGGCTTCGATTTGAATTAAAACACCTTATGACCTAAAACTGTTAGCCAATTTTTGGACATGACCCAGTATAGGTCTACTATCCATATTTTGCTTGTTGACCTTGTATGTTGCCTAGGTAGTGGCTTCGTCCCTGATTGTTGGAGGTTTGACCTAGGAGGAGTACGACCATCTAAATTTCGAGGACGAAATTATTTTAAGGTGGGTAGACTTGTAACACCCTGTTTTCTGAAATTGGGGATTTTTGAAAATTTATTATTTTTATTATTTATTAGTGGTATTTTAGTCATGGTATGATTTTCTGGTGATTTTAGTTAAGTTAAACAATTTTCTAAGTCATGCTAAGTCATGACTTATGACTTTGTGATTTTGGTTAGTATAACTTAGTGTAAACCCTAGTTTTCTCTAACCTAGAAGTTGCCATGACCATGGTAGCTTAGCCATAGGCTTAGAATATCAAATTTGGGGTTTTTGACCAAAAGGGTATTTTGGTAATTTTCTAGATTTAATTTGTGATTATGTGATTTTAATATTATTTAATACTTGGTAGGTCTCATGATTAGTTCCTAACCTATCCTACCCTAAACTAGTAGTTAGCCACTAACCTAGAACCATTAGAGTGATGATTTGGTCATGGGGTTAAAGGGTTAAAATATCTAGATATTTGCTTTATGGATATTTTGCACAAATTATGCAAAATATCAAACCCTTTTCCAAAAAGTCCTTGACTTAGCTATTAAGGAAGACAAAGACACCCCCCCCCATGCTTGGCCGGCCAAAGAAGACCCCCATGGCAGCCTACACTTTGATAAATACCCCTTGGATTAAATCATGAATAAATTGCATGAATTTTATTCCAAAAAATTCCCTTTTTACTCAAACCTTCATAACTTGGTCATTTGTGATCCAAATTGACTCTAGTCTTTTGCATTGGAACCCTACAACATCTAGGGAGCTAAGGGAAGCAAGAAATCTAGAATTTGGGAGCTTGGGCATCGTCGAGTTCAAAATCACAACACCCCCTTTTCATTGATTTCCTTGGAATTTCACCAATAGGTAAATTTCTACAAACTTAGTCAAATTCCTGTTTTTCTTTCATAAATGCATTCATATAGGGATAACAATACTGTGGGTAAAGTTTGGTGGGATTTTGGTGTGTTTTGGTGTCCGTATCGGACACGTATCGAAGTGTTGGAATCCTCGTTTGGTGAAATGCCACAATGGATTCGTTTTCACCAAACTGTGAAACTAATTACACGAACTAGGAGCCCTAGACATGGTGATCATAAACCTAGTTGACTGAGCACATTATCGTGCTGTGTCCGTGTCCAAACTGGACACGAACCGACCGCACGAACCCCTCGTGCGTGCCCTGCTACCCGACACCTCGTGTGCACTACACAAGCCACTAGGACACGTCAAAATCGACACAGACTAGGGGGCAATGTCTGCGAACATGCCCCCAAAATCTCGTGTGGTGTCGTGTCGTGTCGAGTGAGAAAACTCACTCGCACGGGACACGCACTGGTCGCGCGCGCGCGCGCAGACACGTTTTCGAGCGCCTCGTGTCGCACGGACACGACACGAGGACATCTCGTGGTGACACGGGCATGAAGCCCTATAGGTGGCGTACACATGGACACGAGCACGTGGTGCTTCGTGTCCTGTGTCGCGTGCACGACGCGTGTGACCGCGTGCACGACGCGGTCTGAAACACGCATATCAGTCGTGTTTTCACGACTGATACGGGTTTCGTATCGTGTCCACGCGTGTCGTGGACACGTGTCAGGCTGTGGGATGTGTAGCCCTATAGGTGGGCTACACGTATGCACGACCACGAGACGTGTCGTGTCTCGTGGTGTGTCCACGAACTCGTGGAACGCGTGCACGACGCTGTGCACGCGTAGCGTATCAGGAATTTACCCGAGCGTGTGTTTCGTGTGTTTGGACACACGAAACCGTGTCGTGGTGTCGTGTCAGTGTCTTGGAACCCTAGTGTATCTATGGGGGGTTGGTTACCAACCCTAGGTTGCGAGCCTTAGCTCGTGTGGTTGCGTGCAAATCGAGTTACCCATTTTCAGGGTAAACTGTGTAGTTCACTGTTTAGGATAAATTCCAGATTTTAGTAATCGAACTTTGATTCGATTTTAGTAATGTTTTATGTGTTAGACAAGTGTATTTTAGTGAGTATAAGTGTAGTATACATGTATGTGAGGGTGTGGGTCAAATTCGAGGAGATTTGGGTGTGTGTGGGTGTAGTTATGTGGATATACACATATGTGTGTATATAGGTTGTGTGTGTGTGTGTTTGGGGGGGGGTTTATTTCTGGGTTCCAGAATTCTGGAAACCCCCCCCCCCCTGTTTCAGTCTCTCTCTCAGTCTCTCTCTCTCATACTCACTGTCTCTCTCTCTCTCTCTATGTTTCTCTATATATATATATATAGTATATATATATATGGTATATATATATATATATATAAGTTCATATATATGTGTATATATATGATATAGATATATGTATATTGTATTAGGTTACTTTAGGTCAAAATATATATATATATATGTATGTGGTTGTATATATATATATGTTATGCATTTTGGGGTTTATAGATAGTGTATGTCTATATATATAGATATATATATATATATATGGGACTTATTAGTTATAGGTTTATATGAAAACCCTATGACTAGCCATGGCCTATGGCCAAGAGCAATGGCCTATGGCCTAAGTGACTAGCCCATAGTCTTGGGACCAACCCCATAGCCATAATGACCTCAAACCCATTGTTGACCCTTGTTGACTGGAAGTTGACCAAAGTCAACCTTAGGTCAAGAGTGACCTAGTTAACCTAAAAATGACTAGGAATGACCTAAAACAACTAGTTTGACTAGTTTGACTAAAACCCTAACTAGTTGACTAGTATTGACCTAACTTTGACTAGTTGACTTTAGAATTGACCAAGAGTTGACTTTTGACCAGATTGACCTAGAATCATGTAGTTTGCATAGTAGACTTCATATTTACTATTTAGAACACATTGTGACTTGTGTTGCTCTGATCAGGAGCCAGACACCTCTCCTCAGACAGCATACTCTCTACAGACATTCATTCAGCAGGCGAGTACATTCTCTGACCGTTTCATACTTGTTCAGGCTTTACTTCTCGCTCTAGATTACTTTACTTGTTGCTGTCACGTTGGTAACACGGGTTGGTACTATATGGATCTTTACATGAGATGTTATCCCCCTCGGGAGCATCGGGTACTTCATGTTATGTGTGTTTCACTATCATCATGTACTCCTTTGCTTTCATTATTCATGTACACTCATGTGATCATGTACTCTCATGTTTACTGAGCTCTCATGTATACTATCATGTGCACCCTTTTATGGGCCCCATGTGATATCATGTACAATAACGTAACTTGTATAGATCCTTGTGTATTGATTGGGGTACGGGGGAGTAGAAGTGGACATGTGAATAATTCCAAAGTAGTGTAGTCATGTACAAACTCAGTAGTATAGTCATGTATAAATTCTAGCCATTCACATGCCTATCTTGTGCTCTACATCACTAGTCACTACAGTTCTCTATATACAGTAGATATTTCATTACAGCTATCTCTTTTACAGCGTATATTTCCTTTCAGCAGTTCATGTATCTTACTCTATTGCCTGTATCGTATTTCCTAACCTGATATGAACTGCGTGAGATGTATTGTGCTCGTTCCTGTCCTGATTGGACCTGTTGAAAATATTACAGAGGATGAGGATGAGGCCCTGGTGTCTACCTATTATGGAGCAGGACTAGATGATACTTGTATTGAGGACCCTCAGCAGGTTCCACCTACAGCTGAGGAGGATGTTCTAGTAGTCTAGACCAGTTTAGTCTAGGCAGTCTTTTCTATATTTACTTTTTGTCTCACATTCTGTGTTGTATTTTGAGATGTGGAGATGTATAGACTCTTAGTCTTGTATTATGAGCTGACATTCTGGATGTTATGTATCTTAGACACTTAGTCTTATTTCATCTATGATACTGTTCTCTTGAGTTACTATCTATCTATCTGTTCTTCATTCTTCTACCCTAGATGTGATTGAGATTATTTCTGTTTGTTACCTCCACTCGGAGAGTATGAACTGTACAGGTACTTGATATTGTTAGATGATTACCTAGGACAGCGTTCTACCGCCGACACTGCGGCGTAGGCTGGGCGTTGTTACGTTCTCGTACCCTAACAGTGGGTGCGGGTCGTGACAAATTGCCACAACTTTTATTCGATTAATAAAAACTTTTACAATAGAAGAATTTCTTACAATTGAAAATTTATACAATTATCATGAAGAACAACTCAAGCAACTAGCTCCTTAGCCTCAGATCCTCGTGGAACAGGCAATCCTCAGTGTAACCTAAAAATGTTGGTCTCCAGTCAGAAGGGAGCAAAGTACAATTATGAAAATCTACAATTCAACTAATAATTAATAATTTGCAATTATAAACAATTTAGAAATGCAATATTTTTCAACAGTTCTACAATTGAAAACATGTGATTTGAGTAAGTAACGACTATGACCGGTTTGGGATGATTCACTGATATGGTCCGGCCTATCCCCGTGTGTGAGAGGGGTAAGCTCGTACAATCCTTAGACTAAAAGTTTTAGGATATTGGTCATAGACGCTACACTACTCCCCCAATATCCCGAGTCAATTAGATTCAATCAATGAGACAATAACAATCAATACTCTAGGAGAGAGTTCCGTGTAGTAATGTGGTTTAAGCATGCAAGATTACTATTACTAATTAAATTGCAAATAATCACAACTGTACTTGCCTTGAACTAAACTGGACTTCGATAGTGGTTCCGGAAGATGCTAGTTACGCCTTCGCAATCCTACAAATGGGGCACCTCTATTTATCAAACTGTTTCAAACCAACTAAATGTTCTTAATTACAATCTCTATTATCTTTCCTAATAAATTTTATTACAATTATCAATTGGTTTACTATTTACAAGAAAACATCAACGTAAAACTTTTCTTTTGGAAAACTTGTAATTTATCATTTAAATTGTTAAAACTTTGTATTTTGTACCTAAAATTGTTATTTATCTAATAAGTGAGAAATCATAAATTTCCTATTTATGAGAATATATATATATATATAATTATTCTAACATTTACGTTACATTAACACAACCAGCAAAGAAAAATAAAACAAATCCTAATTATTACATCTTCACAGCATGGTTAGATAAGTAACTAGGCTTATGCCCTTACAACCCGTTTTACACGAATTTAAATAAGACGAAAAATGGTTAGTTTCAAGATTAAATAACTATAAAACTACAATTTCTAATTTAAATTATAAAAATATTGTGAGTCTCAGACTCTGGTCCAGTTTTCACGTTTAGCTACTCTGCCTCAACGTCCGGTCGAGCCGGTGCGTTTGCATTTCGCTGGGGCCCAGTGACCGTTAGGGTCGTCGCCCAAAATAAAATCCAAAAAAATCATTTTAAAAATCATTTAATAAATTTCCCGAAAATTTCAGCAGCATTCCCTCTATTTTCAGGATAACCCAAAAACTGGGAATACGCCGTAAACCTGCAAAACAATTCCCGAAAAACTCCAATTTTATATTTTACCACAGAATAGTATTTTCCAAAACTCTTCCAGTTTATTAAACTCAACCAAAAACCCAATCCAGCATTGTTTATAACCAAAAGTTCAATCAGAACTCAAGCCAACTTCTAACCAAAATTCCAGAAATTATACTAACAGAACCTATCCCCAACGAAATAATCCGAACTAAACAGAACTAAACTAGAAATTGAACCCACCAAAATAGCATAACTATTTTTCCAACAGAGAACAATTCTTCAAAGCCAAAGTGTTAATCTAAACTCCAGAATCACAAACTCTCGGAAACCCGAGATTATCGAACATGTCAGAAAAATTTCTCGAAAATACTGAGAACTTCCAAAAATGTTCTGTCCACAAAATCTAGGATCACAAATCAACAGAACCGAAAATCCACAGTTTTCGAAGAAACTTCGGAAAAGATGGCAACGTAAATATTACGTTGTCAAAATCCCGAATTCCCACTGGAATTGGGTTGGACCATTATCATCATAGACAGAAAATAATAATTGGGTCAGAGTGTACCAAAAATCGAAACCGAAATCGAAGCTCGGAACGGGAACGAGTCACAACGTCAGTACTGGAACCGACAGCAGTCACCGGGCAAACGTCGGCGAGGCAGCAGGTCGCCGGGGGTCGGGCGCCAGCCAGGGGACGGCGGTGGCCTGCGCGGGTCGGCGGAAGCCGCTGGAAAGGGGCGCCGATCGGGTCGAGCGGCCCGGGGAGGTGCGCCGAGAAGGGGCGCCGGCCTCGGGATCTCGCCGGGGAGCGACGGTCGGCTAGGGGTCGGCCACGGGTGGTGGATCGAGCTCCGATTCACCGGAATTTCGCCGGAGAAAGGTTTGGGAAACTAGGGATTTGAGTGGGGATGAAAATGGAGAAGGAAGTTGGGTTTATATAGGAAATGGAAATAGGGGGTTACCGGAGTGGGGAGGTGAACAGCCACCTGGGCCTTGATGGCGCCGGCGTCGGGAAGTCCGACGGTCGAGAGTTGGGGAGAAGACAGCCGAATGGTCTTCGGCTTGAAGAGGAATATCAACAGCAGGTCACAAATGAGAGTATTAATTTACTCTCTCTCTCTCCTTAAGTTATATAAGTAAGTTAATGTTAAGTGGGTTTTGGGTTTGGATATAATGGGTTTGAAATCAATTAAAGTTAAAATGGGTCTTAAACTAGATGGGCTTAAGGCTATAGGAAAATCCTTAATGGGTTTTTGGGCCTACTAGACTTAGTAATTGAATTAAGAAACAAATGGCTTAAATAATAAGAAATAAGTTTGTGGGCTTTAAGTAATATATGCTTTAACCAATTTGTTTTTAAGAAAAAGATAGTTGGGCTTTAAATCATGATTAAAGAAAATTTGGATTAACAGATTGTAATATCATTTAGAAAATTGCAACTAATAATTTGTAACTCTAAATTTATTAAAAATGTTTTCTAAAATTTGTAATATCATTTAGACTAAACTCTAAAATTCCAAAATAATAATTTTTCTAAAAATACAATTTTTTCCAAATTAACAACTAATAATGATTTATAATAATTTGCTAATTAAAATTTACAGGTTTGACCAGAAAAACTAAGTGGCAAACACACATTAATAAAAAAAAAAAAAATTGTAACTGAAAAATTGCGGGTTTCACAACTACAGAGATCCTTGAAGGATTCTGTGTAACGAATATCTAAAAAAAATTTGTTACCGTAGCAAACGAATGTAATGCTTCTAAAAAGAATGTACAAATCGAATTGCTAGCAGCAGCAGCGACGAAAGCCTATAAGAAGTTTCTGATTAGATCAGAGAAGAAGAGAAGGAAAGAAGAAAGAGAGAGGCAACTTTGCTGGGGTGATCAGATCATCGTTGCTCAAAGCAAGATTCGTCTATATACGATCCGCTTCCAGGAACCAGCAAGTTCTTAGAGAACTTCCGGAACGCTCGTCAGTCAATTTTTGAGACTTGAACGGGCTTCCTGAACTTTACGGACTCTTTTAACTCTCTTCTTGGTGCATCTTTCAAAGAAGTCCAAGGGACTCTATTTATACAGTGGAGTGAGACTTCGTCTCTTCTCATATCCGATGTGGGACTAAAATACCAATACTCAAAAATAGAGTTTGATATTTTAGATCATCCCACATTCAGCATAGAAGGGTGCCAGTCCACGCCTACCCCCCGAACACTCCCGTGCATGCACGAGACATCCTGGAGTCCGAGTCTGAGTCCGATCAACAAAAATCAACTTACATCATTGTTAGAATTAATCATTTTTTTTTAGGAAAATACTCCCACATGGCACACACTTGTGCTCCATTACACCTCATGTGCACACCTCAACACAAGCAATGCATTATTTTGAGATACTTATCATTTGGTGTAGCCGATGTGGGACTATCTTTACTAGTCTGAAACCAAAAACACCAACAGTGGTATACTAGTGATATACCAAAAAATGTCCTCTTTGAGTCGGAAGAGTTCTATAAGAAAACTATGTCAGACCGGTGTATCGATATCAACGGTATACAGACTTTGATCCTTCTTTTCCAATGCAATTAGTCCGACACACTCAAACATGCCACCTTTGTCACATTCGACCTTCCGAACTTCTCAGATACAGGATTGACATTCGTCGCAGTCGGAAATGTTCTCCACAAAGGTTAGAAATCCGTTCCAACACCAACATGTTTTCACCTCTACAATTGATTTTTCTTTACTTGTCAGTGACGATTGGCTGCTGATTAATTTTCCTATGATTTTTATTTTTAAAAGACAAGCTCGCATTATAATTCTGCTTCAATTAGTTGTAGTGAATGAGCTGCAAAACATTATTTTTGTCTTACGAACGATGTATATAGAAATCTAAGCAAGCATTTTCCTTATAGAACTTATGCGCAAAATGAGAAAACAAACCATGTGATCTTTTAATTGTCACCCCTTTGAGAGAGGAGCATGTTCGCACCAGTTTTTCTGGCCATCGCCATCGGTGGTCCAATAATAGAGTGGTCCTTGAGAGCAATCATGCACTTTCTATCAATTTGTTATTAGCACAAGTGTAATTTCATTCAGTGTTGGAATTGGACAAGTAAAGTTTTAGGGTCTTACGTTACGAGTCCTTATCCTAAGCTAAGGACCATCACCTCCCTCACATTAATAAAACATGTTGCTACTGTTCTTCAAACAGGGAGGAAAGAAGAGAGACTAAGGCCTCATTTGGTTCGCAGAAAGGAAAGGGAAGGAAAGAAAATTAATTCCTTGTTATTTTCCACTTCTTAAAAAGTTGTAATATCTATTCATTTTTTTTTTCAGTGTTTGCAGAGGACAAGCAAGTTAGAAAAAAAAAATGAAGTCCCTTTAGTGAAAAAGTGAATCTTTGGTTGGATGGTGGAACTATTTTTTCTCTTATTTTTCTTTTCTACGGTAATAAATTTTCTTTTCTCATACTTTCCTTTGACATCCAAACAAAGAAAAGTAATGACTTTCCTTTTCCAATCTCATGATTCTGAATGGAAAAAAAATTAACGGATAAAACAATTCCATCCAAGCAAAGATTCATTTATACATATTTAAGTATTCACTTTCTTTTCCAAATTTGTTGACATTTTCAAATACCGGAAAGAAAAATAGTTAGAAATTATAATTTTTTTCAAAGGAAAAGCCAAACGAGGCATGGTGGCACTACTTTTAAAATTTATCCAACAACATTTATATACTAGTTTATATAATGTCGTAAAAGATATATTAATAACGATTATGTATTATTATCAAAGATTCAAAATGGTGTTACAATACTTCAAAAGGTGGTTAAATGTTGTTAAACCACGATAACTAAATATTATAAAATTGTTTATATTTAACTGTAATATTGTACAAACATTGTTGACACAGTTATTACAATGTTTGATACAATATTTAAAAAAATGTTGTGAAAGATCCTAGACTTAACAACAGTTGCTAAGTGATTTGGATAAATTCAAATATGAATGTCCTTTTCCATATCCACAACCACCTCTATCAAATTTTCTCTTCTATATATTATCAATGAGAAAAATGTCCGTAAGTATTAGGCAAGCAATATTTCTCTTCCTCTTCTACTTTTACGACATGTGAGGAACTACCGGCCTTATCAGACCAACTGAGGAATCACAGGCCGCCGGTTTAACGACGGGCAAGAAGAAAGCACCATTACACGAGAACTTCCCAGGAGGTCACCCATCATGTACTACTCTCGTCCAAACACGTTTAACTGTGGAGTTCTGATGAGTATCTTAAGAAAGAATTTGAAATTAAAGACTTGGATGAGACAAAATTTTAGGAAAGAATTTGAAATGAAAGACTTGGGTGATCAAAATTTTGTCTCAGCATGCAGATCGAGCATAGTAAAAAATATAATTTAACTCCATCAAGCCAAATATCCTGAAAATCTTTTGACGAGATTTAACATGATTAACTGTCATTCACTCAGCACACTTATGGTGGTTAGATCATTGGAAATTGACCAAGATCTATTTTGGTCGAAAGAAGAAAATGAAGATGTTCTAAGTCATGAAGTACCATATTTAAGTGCAGTAGGTGCACTTCTTTATTTAGCACACATATCTTGTGAATCTGTTGGCTAGATAGCTATACACCTACACGTAGGTATTGGAATGACATAAAATACATTCTTAGATAAATCAAAGGGACCACTGATCTTGGTTTATATTATTCGAATGAATATACTGAAATTGTTGATATGCGGACGCATGTCATTTATCTGATCCCGATAAGGGGAGATCACAAACATGAATTTTTTTTAATTAAAAGTAGTAATGGAGATCAGTCAAACAAAATATTCTAGCAACATCGACCAATCATTCAGAAATTCTAGTACTCCGTGAAGCAAGCAGAGAATATGTATGGTTAAGATTAGTAGTTCAACACATCAGGAAAAGTTGTAAGCTTTCAGAAGTTACCAATAAGACTACAACCATTTATGAGGACAATGCGGCAAGTATAAAAAAATTCAAGAAGGCTTTATCAAATGAGATAGGATGAAAAGCACATCTCACCAAAGTTTTTCTTCACCCACCAGCTTCAAAAAGAAAAGACGATTGATGTAAAGCATTTCAAGTGTTCAGAGAACTTTGTAGATCTCTTCACAAAATCTATTCCAAAGTCCCATTTCAGAGGTTGGTTTACCATATTGGTACGAGAAGAATCCAGCAGACAAACATATAAACATATAGGTGATAAAATATTGGGGTAGAATGTAATAATGAAATGTATTTATTTGGGGGGGGGGGTTGACTTTTCTTTTATATTGATGTAAGAATTAAATATAATTTGGGCATTTGAAGATCCCAGTAAACAAGCATATAAACATATAGGTGATAAAATATTGGGGTAGAATGTGAAATGAAATTTATTTATTTAGGGGTAATTTTTCATTTATACTAATGTAAGAACAAAATGTTATTTTTATAATTTTTGAGAGGAAGCATCATGAAAAAGCATGCACCCCGAAGATGCTAATGAAGACATCTCGAAGTTTATCTTTACGCATTGTACTATTTTTGTTACACCCACTTGGGTTCCTGAAGAATCATCTTCTTAAATAATATTATTGTACTTTTATCTTTTTTGTGCATGTTTTTCAAAGATGGATTTTTTTTTCTTAGAAAAGTTTTAAATGAGACTAATTAAAATGAGCATCTAAAGTGAAGTGTTGTGATTTGGATAAATCTAAATATGGATGCCCCTTATCCATATACATAACAACCTCTATCACATTCCCTCTTATATATATTATTATCAAAGAGAAAAAGTCTGGTATATATTCAACTACCAATATTTCTCTTCCTCTTCTACTTTTACAACATTAACATTTTTCGAACGTTGTTATACAAGGGTTTTTGTAGTGATTAAATATTTTTGGAGGTTTGCTAATTTATATATTTGAACTTTATTTTAGACTTAAATAATATTATTTAGTCATTGTTGGCACTTTAAATAATTATGAAATTAAGTGTTTTGTGTTGGTGTCATTTCAAAGCTTGATGTAAGTCATGTATTCTTGTTCCCTCTTGTTTTTCTTATATGGGTATTGAAGGAAAGCGTCCAAAAATAGGCCTATGATATGAAGGAAAGCGTCCAAAAATAGACCCATGATATGAAGGAAAGCATCCAAAAATATGCCCATGACCTTTTTTGACCATATATATATGGTAATCCTATATAAGATTGGATTTGACCATATATATTGTTATCCTATATAGGATTGGATTTTTAATATATAATCCTATATTTGATTGGATTTTAAGCTTATATATGATGGGATTTCTATGGTATATAAAGGGGTCTAAAGGTTCTCCACAAAATATACCTCCAAGAGTGCTCAATGTAAGTTGTTGAATAAGTTCAACACTAGTATCTTATTGTGCTCAAGTTATTGAATAAGTTCACCATAAGAGAGCTAAAGTTGTTGAATAAGTTCAACACAAAAATTTGAGAGATTTTTTCTATATTTGTGATAGAGAGTCCTTGAGTGCAAGGAGAGAAGTGTGGAGAGCTATTGTAATTTCTTTTTTTTTCATAGTGGAACTAAATCACCCTCGTTTTTGGAAGTAGACATCTTGGTCGAACCACGTAAATTATTGTCTTTGTGGTTGTGATTTTTCTTTGAGTTTCTTGGGTTTATTTATATTGTGCCCCAACAAACTGGTATCAGAGCTTTATGAGTCTAGCAAGATGTCCAACAAAGTTCTTAGAGAAAGTTAACTGGGTAGATTCTTGATATGGCTCCGTCAAGCATGATCGGGAAGTATGAAATTGAGAAGTTCAATGGAAAGAATGATTTTGGCTTTTGGAAAAGCCAGATGAATGACGTTCTCATGTCTCAAAATCTTCACAAAGCTTTACAGGAAAAATCTAAAAAGCCCGTTGACATGACCGATGATGATTGGGATAACATAGATCTCGAAGCATGTGCCGCTATTCGCCTGTATTTGGAAAGGGATGTCATGTACTCTGCGAAGGACGAAACCACCGCCGTTGGACTATGGTTCAAGTTGGAATCACTCTACATGACGAAGACTCTCACCAACCGACTTTATATGTTAAAGTCGCTCTACAGACTAGTAATGGAGAAAGGTACGTCAATCGGGATCATATTTCAAAATTTAATCAAATTATTTTTGACTTGAAAGATGTTGACATACATGAAGATGATGATCGTTTGGTGTTGATCGTACTATTTTATTTGCCTGATTCTTATGAGAATCTTATTCAAACGTTACTGTACGAGAAGGACTCAATTTTCGTAGAAGAGGCTACGAGTGCCTTATTGTCTAATGAGGTATGGAGGTTAGCTTCTAGTGGTGGAAACGGTGGAGACCAAGCCCAAGGTTTGACGGTAAGAGGGAGGACAAATGATAGATCATCTTATAACAGAAGGTCAAGATCCAAGTCCAAGACACCAATTAAAAAAATGAAGTGCTTCAACTCCAATGAGAAATGAGAATATACAAAAAAGTGTCCTCATCTAAATAAGAAGAAAAAGAAAAAAAAATAAGATAGTGAGAGAAGGTGATGAAGCAAACTGTGCTTCAGAAGCTGACAGTGATGGGGTCTGTTTTTCGGTGGCACATGACAACATGAGTGACCGTTGGATTCTCGATTTCGGTTGTTCGTACCATATGTGTCCAAAGAGGGAGTGATTTTCTTCCTACAAGGTGACATATGATGGTTCTATGCTAATGGGCAACAACAACGCATGTCGAGCTGTTGGAATTGGGTCTATCAAGGTGAAAATATATGATGGAATTGTGAAAACTTTAGCCGATGTCAGACATGTTCCCGAACTCAAGAAAAATCTTATTTCTCTGGGTACGCTTGACTCGAATGGTAACAAGTTTGTCGTCGAGGGTAGAGTCTTGCGGGTTGTTCGTGGTTCTTTGGTGGTGATGAAAGGTCACTGACAAGGTAACCTTTATATCTTATTGGGAAGCACTGTGACTGGGTCTTTAGCAGTCAATACATCTGATTTGCCTAATAGCACGCTTCTTTGGCATATGCGGTTTAGGCATATAAGTGAGAAAGGTCTGTCATTACTAAGCAAATAAGGGTTACTGAATAACTTGAAGAAACCAAATATGAATTTCTGTGAGCATTGCGTTTATGGCAAGCAGCACAGGGTGACCTTCAGTACAAGCAAGCAGAAGACAAGAGGTATTCTCGACTATGTGCATACAGATGTATGAGGACCTAGTAGCATTCCTTCCAAGAATAGAAAAAGGTACTATGTTACTTTTATTGATGATTATACACATTATGTTTGGTTGTATTTAATCAAAACCAAGGATCAAGTGTTTGAAAAGTTTAAGCAGTGGAAAGCGATGGTGGAGAACAGAACGGGCAGAAAGGTTAAGATATTGAGGTCTGATAATGGTACTAAATATACCTATGGACCTTTCTGTAGTGCCCTGATCCCGTTGCAGAGCACGGATTGGGCTAGCGGCTGAATGGCCGAGTTGGATGAGATTGGGGAAACTTTACTTGGGGAGAATTTACCAAGATCGTGGGATAATGAATTGAGATCCTTTTTTCGTTATGGATTGGTCTCTTTTGAAACGATGTCCAAGATGCAGTGGAGCGCATTTTGAGGGAAGAGTTCTATATAAGAGTCGCTTGCCCTGAGACCGTAGCCCTGCTGGTTTTCGATGTCGCTTTCGCTATTGGCTTTTATGTGCATTTTCGTGATTGTTTTCGATAAATGTTTTCATGGATTTACTTTTACTATCTCGCATTCATATCGAATCACTGAGAGAAAGAGAAAGAAGTATGCTGACCAGGAGTTGGTGCCAATGCAGGTGCTAATGCAGTGAACCGAGCTTGACGTTGCATGGAAGACCTCTTTCTCTCGGCAATTCACCAACAAGTGAGTGGCTTTGATCCTTCGACGATCCTTAATCTTTGCGCATAACAAAGACAGACTTGTTATTGCGTTCGGTGCTTAATAAAATATGCCTAGTAATAACTCAGAATGATAATAAAAGATAAATTATCACATGGCTAGGCTTATGTTGCAAATCAAATGTTGTTAGCCCATTGGTCATATGGTCAACCTGATTTTAATAATTGATCAAAACTCTGTCTGGATATACGAAGCTTGTTGGGACATCTCAGCTTCTTGGACATAAGCAAGATTGGATATTCACTCCGTTAAAGACTGAAGATCTGTTTGCCTACTTGAGTCTGTACTTCCTATGCAATGTAATTTTTCACTTTATTTGAGTCTAGGAATACGTTGTACACCGAGTCGTACTGGCAAATAGGCTATCCCCAAAATAGTTCAAAATGTTTTTAAAATGACCTATCAAAATGTTTATAAAAAGGTTTTCAAAAAGGTTTTCAAAAATTACCAAAAATCTATTTTAAAACCCTAATCTAACCCTGACAGAACTCGGCCAGAGTTCGGCCAGAGTTCGGTTGGTGGCCGTTTGATTTTTGAATTCTCTGGAACTTGGTCCTCCTGCAGTTGCGGATTTGACCGAGATTTGCTCATCGAGTTCTGCCCGAATTCTGACAGAGTTCTCCCTTTGGAATTCCTATAAATAGAGATGGATTTCGATCATTTCAATTCACTCATTCACTTTCAATCTTCTCTCTATCTAAAAAGCTTTCTGCCTTCCAAAGAGTTTTCTAGAGCTTTCAATTTTCAGATCCCAAGCCAGTTACAATCCTCTAGTCGATTTGCCAGTACGGTACGGTATAGAAGTTTCTGAGAGATTGTAATCAGAAGGCTTGATTGAAGAATACCTCTTCACATTTGAAGTTGGACGAGTTTTTCGTATCAAAGCTCGCGTTGTAGAAGTTGCAAGGACTTCGTAAGAAAACTTGCGGTTTTTCCTATAGTGGATTCAACTGGTAGCAAGAGTTCTACCGACTGGATTAGTCCTCAACAGAGGGATACCAGTATACATCGCTGTCTTTGCGTTTGCTTTCTGAACTCTGCCTTTACATTATTTCAACTGTGATTATATACTGTGATTGTGTTGCTAACATTTTTTAATTAGCATTATTCCGCTGCCAACTCTATTCACCCCCCTCTAGAGTATTACGCTTTACTATATCATTCCTACAATTGGTATCAGAGCGGGTGTTACAGGTAAAGCGAGGTAACAGTGCTATTATTTATTCTTTATTTATTAGATCACAGCACATCACATGGCTACTATGAAATTCACAAGTGAAGGTCAGGCCACAAATAGACCCCCACTGTTTGATGGTACTAACTACACTTATTGGAAAATACGGATGAGTTTCTTCTTGAAATCTCTTGATTTTGACTTATGGGCTATTGTTCTTGATGGCTATCAGAAGCCACCTCGTATAAATGTCGAGGGAGTTTTGGTTGAAAAACCCCAAAGCAGTTATACAGAGGAAGAAAAGAAAAAGGCCAGTCTTGACGCACGTGCCATTAATGCTCTTTTTTGTGCCTTAGACAGAACAGAATTTAACAGGGTATCTACATGCACAACGGCAAATGGTGTGTGGAAGCTTCTCGAAGTTACACATGAAGGCACGACTCAAGTCAAGGAGTCAAAAGTCAGCAGACTTACTCAAGAGTATGAGGCGTTCAAAATGAAGCCAAATGAAACAGTCACACAAATGTTCGAGAGGTTCTTGGATATTGTAAATCCTTTGTCCTCCTTAGGCAAAGATTACAGTAACCACGAAAAGATTCGTAAACTCCTGCGAGCTCTCACCAAGAACTGGATTCCAAAGGCTACAACTATCATTGAAGGAAACGACCTCACCACAATGTCACTTGAAGTACTCATGGGTAAACTACTCACTCATGAACTGGAGCTACAAGATTTTGAAGAGCCTGCTCTAAAGGAGAAGACTATCGCCCTCAAGGCTCAGCACAGAAAAGCTGCTGAAGATGACTCAGACAGCAGTGGATCTGACGCTGAAGATCAAGCTCTCCTAGCAAGGAAGTTCAAAAGATTCATGAGACATGAGAAGAGAGTCAAAGAGAACAACAGCAATAACTGGTATCAAGAAGATGCTGTCTGCTATGGCTGTAAGAAGAAGGGACATATGAAGAAGGACTGTCCCATCAACTCATCATCGAGCAAGAAGAACAACAGGTATGAAAAAAGCAACCTGAAAAGATCAACGTCTCGGAAATATGCCAACACCAGCATATGGCATGAGAGTGAAGCTAGCGACTCAGAAGATGAACATTCAGAGGACGCTGCAAACATCTGCTTCATGGCAATCGATCAGGTACCTACTGAACCTGTAGAAACATATGATGACTTCACCTTTGAGTAATTAGGAGATGCCTTCAGTGACCTGATACTTGACTACAGGAAACTGCGTAGTAAATATCAGACCGCTAAAAAGGTACTCAAAGAGTACAAAGGAGAAATAGGAAGACTTACCGACCTACTAGCTGAGGTTAGAGCTAATGTTAGTGAGTCTGGTGAGCTTTCCTCTATAAAGCTCTTATTACACGAGACTAAACAGTCATCCGAAGAGAAAGACAAGATTATAGACCAATTGAGAGAAGATCTTTCTAGAGAAAAGAAAAGTCTTCAATCTGCACAAATCAGAATGGAATCACTTACTTCTGATTATACTAAGTTATATGACACTTCCAAAAGGTTGGAAATTAGGTTAGGAAAACAGCCTGAGCCTGCTGCTTCCTATCCTAACACGTGTCACTTACCGAGAATTCGGAACATTCCCAAGCCAAACACTGTCAGACCAAACCATATAAAACCTTTACCCCAAAAGGTTAAGCCCAAACATGATCATAGGTATGCATTCTTCTATACTAGAAAACCCAAACCTACCAACCATGCACACCACTCAGCTTTCAACACTCGACATGCACAATGTCATTATTGTGGCCTCATTGGTCATATATCATCTGCATGTAGAATGAGAAAGCTTGTAGATTTAAATGTTTATGCTTGGATACCTAAAGCTAACAATTCAGGACCCTACAAGAAATGGGTACCAAAGGTTTCATCTGCAAACTGTTTTGTAGGTAGAACACCCTTCACATGCTAGAAGCAAATGGATCCTCGACAGCGGTTGCTCACGGCATATGACCGGTGACGCTACCCTATTTGCAACACTGTCGAAGAAGAAGAAGGAAGGTTATGTTTCCTTCGGTAATAATTTGAAAGGGTATATTATTGGTATCGGTGATGTTGGTAAGTCTCCCTATCCCGTGATTAAAGATGTCTGTCTGGTTACCGAGTTGAAATATAATCTGCTCAGCATAAGTCATCTAGCTGATCATGGTTATGGTATCAACTTTGGCAAAGACAAATGTACTATAGTTGATAGCTCAACTGGTAGTACTATCTTTGAAGGAATCAGGGAAGATAATATATATATTTTCTATCTGCTGGAAGAAGCTAACATTTCAGGTAGATGCTTAATGGCCAAAAGTGATGAGAGTCATCTATGGCATATGAGACTCGGTCATGCAAATATGGATACAATTTCAAGATTATCCACAAAGAAGATAGTACGCGGTTTACCAGACATAACATTCAAGAAGGATTCGGTATGCAGCCAATGTGAAAAGAACAAGGCTACAAGATCCACATTCAAGTCTGTAAACGCAGTATGTACTACTAGACCTCTACAATTGCTACACATGGATTTATTCGGTCCTAGCAGAGTTACTAGCCTCGGAGGTAAATTATATGCATTTGTTATTGTAGATGATTTTTCTAGATACACGTGGGTATATTTCTTGACACGCAAGAATGACGCATTATCCGAATTTGTCGCCTTTTGCAATAAAGTACAAAATGAAAAAGGTTACATGATCACTCAAATTAGAAGTGATCATGGAGGCGAATTCGAGAATGCTGATTTCGAGCAATTTTGTGACACACACGGTTTCATACATGAGTTCTCCCGCCCTAGAACTCCACAACAAAATGGAGTTGTGGAACGTAAGAACAGAACTCTAACCGAAATGGCCAGAGTGATGTTAAATCAATTTAGCCTACCCAAATACTTCTGGGCTGAAGCTGTCAATACAGCTTGCTTTGTGCTCAATAGAGTTCTAATTCGACCCAAATCGAAGAAGACTCCATTTGAGTTATGGTTTGATAGAATTCCTTCAGTTTCATACTTTAAGATTTTTGGCTGTAAGTACTTTATTCTTAATACTAAAGACAACTTAGAAAAGTTTGACGAAAAGGCCGATGAAGGTATATTTCTAGGTTATGCAGCCAAGAGCAAAGGGTACAGAGTCTTCAACAAACGTACCATGATCATCGAAGAATCAATCAACGTCACTTTTGATGAAATGAACCAAATGACTCACGATGATAGTGATGAAGATCTGCCTACATCAAGTTCAACATCAGCTGAACCTGAACCAAGCTCTGCACTAGCTGAACCCCCTAGAGAAGATCCAGGAACCAGCTACCTACAGAGTCTACCGAAGAGGTTAAAATTCACAGCTGATCATCCACAAGATTTGGTAATTGGTGACATTACCAAAGGAGTAAGTACTCGATCATCCAGTAGAGATATTGTTTCTAGTGTTGCATTTATTTCATAGCTAGAACCTAAATCTATTGATGAAGCATGTAGTGATAGTTTCTGGATAGATGCCATGCAAGAGGAATTGAACCAATTCGAACGGAATCAAGTTTGGGAACTTGTTCCCAAGCCTATTGATCATCCGGTCATTGGCACCCGTTGGATATTCCGAAACAAACCAAATGAGGATGGTTTAGTAACTCGTAACAAGGCTCGACTCGTAGCTCAAGGATACAATCAAGAAGAGGGTATCGACTACGATGAGACTTATGCCCCAGTTGCGAGATTAGAATCCATTCGAATGTTATGTGCATTTGCATGTTTTCATGATTTCAAACTTTTTCAAATGGATGTAAAAAGTGCTTTTCTAAATGGCTTTATAAAAGAAGAAGTTTTTGTAGCACAACCTCTGGGTTTCACGGATTTCAAAAATCTTGACCATGTTTTCAAGTTGAAGAAAGCCTTATATGGTTTGAAACAAGCCCCTCGTGCTTGGTATGACCGTCTAAGCTCTTTTCTACTTGACAACGGTTTTTCAAAAGGAAAGGTTGACACTACACTATTTATTAAATCTTTTAATGGTAAGCTGCTTTTAATTCAAATCTATGTTGATGATATCATATTTGGATCCACTGATGAATCTCTTTGTCAAGAATTTTCTAAGTGTATGCAGAATGAGTTTGAGATGAGCATGATGGGAGAGCTGAAGTTCTTTCTCGGATTACAAATCAAACAAACCGACAATGGGACGTTCATTAATCAAGCCAAGTACACAAAAGATTTGCTAAAGAAGTTCGATCTGGACAATGTCAAACCTATTGGCACTCCGATGGCAACTTCAACAAAGCTTGATTCTGACGAACAAGGCAAGCCAGTCGACACACGTAAGTATCGAGGTATGATTGGTAGTTTACTTTACTTAACTGCTAGTCGTCCAGATATAATGTTTAGTGTTTGCCTGTGTGCACGTTTTCAAGCTAACCCAAAGGAATCACATCTGACCACAGTTAAGCGTATCTTCCGATACCTTAAGGGCACTTCTTCTGTCGGCTTGTGGTATCCCAAAACTAAATTCTTTGACCTTATTGGTTATTCGGATGCAGATTTTGCTGGATGCAAGGTTGATAGAAAAAGTACTAGCGGTACATGTCATTTCTTAGACAAGGCTCTAGTCTCTTGGTTTAGTAAAAAGCAAAATTCTGTAGCCTTATTAACAACAGAGGCTGAGTATATCGCCGCAGGACGTTGTTGCGCTCAGATTTTGTGGATGAAACAAACCCTAGAAGACTTTGATTTATTTTTCACACATATTCCCATTTTCTGTGATAACACGAGCACCATTAATTTGAAGAATCCTGTATGTCATTCTCGTACTAAACATATCGAGATTAGACATCATTTTCTTAGAGATCATCATCAAAATAGAGATATAAACCTTGTGTACATAGATACTGAAAATCAATTAGCTGACATCTTCACTAAACCTCTAGCGGAAGATCGTTTCAATTATTTACGTCGAGAATTAGGAATTTTGGACGTCAATAATATTAATTGATTTTATTTTATGATTATATATCATTATGCAAAAACTGTGTTAGAGACAAGCTAATAAAGAGTCTGTCTGTCACCACAACTACGGTTGAAGCGAAGCGGTACTTAAGAGTTCCCCGGTGAACCTCCGCCAGCTGGGACAGTACTCCTACAGCTAATCTGAGACAGTCACTGTATAATGACATTTAATTCATAAAATATTATTAATTATGTTATTTGAAGACTAAAATAACTAATCTTTGAATTAAATATTTGCAACGAGTCAATGAAAAAGAAGTAGCAAAAATCAACCTGAAAGAACCCTAGGCGAATTCGGCCAGAACTCTGACCGAATTCGGCCCGAGTTCGGTTGAGGGTGTATGTGTATATATACAGAACCCGAGAGCTTCTTCTCTTTCATTGCTTCCAAACCAATTGATGACGAGGATAGTGATGATGAGATCTGATTTGATTATTAGTGATATTCTATTATATACTTGGAAATGCTCCGACATTCCAAGTTTTTATCATTTACTTTTTATCAGTACTTTGTAGTTTGCTATCAGTACTTTTTATCTTCATGGACATGTTTATGATGTTTCATTTATGACATCTCAGTTTATTTCAGCATTTTGTTTAAGCACTATCTCTTTATACTGCTTCTCCATTTTAAACTGCCTGTGAAATAGCATGCCTGATATTTTTTTTATGTTTTTGAAGCAATACATGCCTGTGATGATAATTTATAGAAACATTACATGCCTGTGATGCTATATCTCTAATTCTTATACTATATTTCTTTTATTTGTTTTCTCGCTATTTGTTACTTACGCATTGATTGCGGGAGAGTCTTCTGCATTTACTGCGGGGGAGCCTTCTCTTGTGCAATTATTTTGCTAAGTGACAAAGGGGAAGAAAATTAAAAATGATCTAACATTTTTTTGAGTTAAATACAGGTTATGAACAATTTCTACTTTTTGATATTTTTGAACAAGCTTGAACAAGCTTAATGTTATATCATTCATAGTTTGTCAATTATCAAAATGGGGGAGATTATTGGCCCATTGGTCATATGGTCAACCTGATTTTAATAATTGATCAAAACTCTGTCTGGATATACGAAGCTTGTTGGGACATCTCAGCTTCTTGGACATAAGCAAGATTGGATATTCACTCCGTTCAAGACTGAAGATCTGTTTGCCTACTTGAGTCTGTACTTCCTATGCAATATAATTTTTCACTTTATTTGAGTCTTGGAATACGTTGTACACCGAGTCGTACTGGCAAATAGGCTATCCCCAAAATAGTTCAAAATGTTTTTAAAATGACCTATCAAAATGTTTACAAAAAGATTTTCAAAAAGGTTTTCAAAAATCACCAAAAATCTATTTTAAAACCCTAACCTAACCCTGACAGAACTCGGTCAGAGTTCGGCCAGAGTTCGGCCAGAGTTCGGTTGGTGGCCGTTTGATTTTTAAATTCTCTGGAACTTGGTCCTCCTGCAGTTGCGGATTTGACCGAGATTTGCTCATCGAGTTCTGCCCGAATTCTGACAGAGTTCTCCCTTTGGAATTCCTATAAATAGAGATGGATTTCGATCATTTCAATTCACTCATTCACTTTCAATCTTCTCTCTATCTAAAAAGCTTTCTGCCTTCCAAAGAGTTTTCTAGAGCTTTCAATTTTCAGATCCCAAGCCAGTTACAATCCTCTAGTCGATTTGCCAGTACGGTACGGTATAGAAGTTTCTGAGAGATTGTAATCAGAAGGCTTAATTGAAGAATACCTCTTCACATTTGAAGTTGGACGAGTTCTTCGTATCAAAGCTTGCGTTGTAGAAGTTGCAAGGACTTCGTAAGAAAACTTGCAGTTTTTCCTATAGTGGATTCAACTAGTAGCAAGAGTTCTACCGACTGGATTAGTCCTCAACAGAGGGATACCAGTATACATCGCTGTCTTTGCATTTGCTTTCTGAACTCTGCCTTTACATTATTTCAACTGTGATTATATACTGTGATTGTGTTGCTAACATTTTTTAATTAGCATTATTCCGCTGCCAACTCTATTCACCCCCCCTCTAGAGTATTACGCTTTACTATATCGTTTCTACAAATGTTGCCATGTATGCTGTGATATAAACTTTTGAATAGGTGATGCAAAGACCCAAACACTGGGCGGTAAGTATATCGAACTTCAGTTCGAAAGATTGGTAACACAAATAAATAGTCCCTTGGATGGATAAATGAGTACGCAAGCCCGTGGCTCAAGGCAAGATGGTAAGATAGTAAGATGGCAAGATGGCAAGATGAATGAGAACTGTGGCTTATGTACTTGAATTCTGTTATCATGCATGTATGTTTCTTATTTAGTTAAGTTGCATTTACATGCATGGTCATGGACAACTTGTATACAAGGTATAGTTCCTCGAACGGTAATCCGAGGCAACGGAACCGATTTGGCTTAGGAGGAACAATAGTGCTGAAGTAGTAGCACAGTGCTGAAGTAGTAGCACGGTCTTTCGGGAACCTTCCGGTTGGGCTAGCTACCCACTGTTGAAGGGGAGCCGTCTGACCACGATGTCCAAGATGACGTGTAGTTAATGACCTTTATATAGACAGGTGGCATAGCTAACAATGTCTTATGCATGTAAGAGTAAGTGTTACTCATAAATATACATGGATGGCTATCGACCGTAGGTAAGATTCACCAAATTGGTGAACGATATAAATTGATTATGTTAGAACAATATGAATTGCTTATGTTTCTAACATCAATGTATGCTTCTTATGTTTCCTATCAACATGAATTGTTAATGGACCCTAAGGCAAGATAGAAAGATCACAAATTAATAGTGTACATTCACATAATTTACTACTGTTGATTTATGGTGAGATTGGTTACGGCCGCTCACCAGTACATATGTGGCAATGTACTAACCCTCGTCTCCACAGGTGCCGGAAACCTAGCAGATAATCTTAGACGCTGAAGGCTTGCTGTCCGACTCTTTAGAAGCTTCATACTTCGTTGAAGTTTCTACTTGAAGAAGAAGAAGGTATTTTGCTGAAGATGGTTATCGTCGTATTATTAATAAAGAGATATGATGTATGGAACAAGTTGTATCTTATTTCAATATTTTTGCAAGTTGTAGCCAAGTTTGGCATTTTATCTCGGTTGTTTGAGAGCCTTATGTTTTCTATTCAAAGAAATCAATAAAGAGCTTATTTTAGACCATATCTGTATTGTCCAACTTCTTTATGAACTTGCTGCGAATCTCTATTCAAAATATCTTTTTTATAAAAGGAACACGAGCACGCATTGTACAAGTACAATTTCAGACTTGTACGACATCACGCCTTAGCGAGGACGAACGATTCGGCACAAATCAAAGCGGCAAACGATTCCCCGAATCGGGGCGTGACAGTTTGGTATCAGAGCACGACTTTACTCCTTGGGAATTTATTGGTTTTAAGATTTCAAAAACGACACAAGCTTTATTAGTTTTTGAAAACTTTAGTTTTAAATGTCCCGAAATAAGATATTCTATACAATAAGTCCATTCTGTGTTGCAGCGATGACAAAGACGGGTACCATGAATAATGCGAGTAGCTCAAGGACGGTAGCCTCAACCAACCCGATGGAGAGGATGCTGACTATGATGGAGAGACAGCAGAGGCAAAACGCAAAGTAATTTGAAGCCCAAACGAAAGCAACTAGATACCCTGCAACAGTTGGTCCGATCTGTGGTGAACAATGGGGCTCAAGGCACTCCAGTCTCAAGGGAGAGCGAGATTGTGGAGGCAGAAGAACCCCAGGCGGTTAAGAAAATAACTGCCATGACCGACATTACTAAATTCAAGAAAATATGCAGTAAGGAATTCAAAGGGATGAAGGAAGCCACCATTTCTATGGATTGGCTAGTTGAAGTGGAGGACCATCTGGAAGCCTTGGGTATTACTGGATCCAAGAGGGTATCGTGTGTGAAACTACTGCTGGTTTCCAATGCACACTACTGGTGGCAAGGTCAAAAAAGGATCCTTACGGGGGTGAATGGGATAACAAAAATTACTTAGCAAATATTTCGGGAGGCCTTTCTTGTTCAGTATTTCTCTTCGATTGAGCAGCGAGAGAAGGAATTAGAGTTCCAAAAGCTCGAACAGGAAAACTTGACGGTGAAACAGTATGAGGCAGAATTTTTAAGACTGTCTCAGTATGCTATTACAAAGTTTACCGATGAAGCATCCAAGGCTCGTAGGTTTGAGCAGGGCTTGAGGCCTGCTCTGAAGGCCCAAGTTGTGGTCCAAAAGTATAAGACATTTCAGTAGTCTTATAAGCACGCAAAAGAGTTGGACCCATATTATCCTACAACGGCACCAGTGCAAGCGTCGGTACAGAATATGCATAATAAGAGATCGAACAGTGGTAGCAGGTATGAGGCGCCAAAGCGCCAGAATCACAGTGGCTATCAACGACCCAACCAGGGTGAACCATTCTGCAACAAATGTCGTAACAGTGGGCACTTCGCTAATGAATGTCAGGTGCTAGAGGGTGGATGCTTCAAATATGGTTGTATGGGCCACGGATTCAAATACTGTCCAGGAAGAGGCCATCCGAACCCTCCGAGGCCACAACATCACCACCAGTATCAACAGAATCGTGGACAGGCACCACGACCCCATCAACCGCCATAGAATCAGAGGCTCAGTGCTCAGGACCGAGTCTTTGCATTGACTTAGGAGGAGGCACTTGCATCAGATACTGTCGTGGCAGATATAGTGTTATTTAATGACATTGTTGCACGTACTTTATTTGATTCTGGTACTACACATAGTTCTATATCTGAAGATTATGCTAAGGAACATGAAATCAAAATGTCAATGCTAAATGCATATCTTAGTATTAGTACTCCATCAGAAGTGGAGATGTCTACTAACATGATATGTAGGGATGGTTACATATGTATCAGAGACAAGAAGCTATCATTGGATGTAATAGTACTTGAAATCAAGGAATATGATATCATTCTAGGAATAGATTGGTTAAGTGCATTTGTGTGACAATTGACTGTACGAAGAAGCGAGTTGTGTTTCGTCTACATGGAGAAACAGAATTCTCTTACTCGGTCGGTTCGTTGGCAAAGACATCGATGGTGATTTCAGCTACTATGGCCCGGCTAATGTTATATTCTGGCTGCAAACGGTACCTTGCTTCTGTGTGAGACACACGTAAGAATGGTGCAGTCTCAGCTAACACTGAAGCAGTTGTAAAATTTCTAGATGTGTTTCCTGAAGAGATACCCGGAATGCCTCCGGACCAAAAAATTGAATTCACTATCGATATATTTCTAAATGCTCGTCCGATCTCAAGGGCCCCGTACAGGATGGTGCCTGCTGAATTAAAGGAACTCAAGGTGCAGTTACAAGAATTGTTGGACATGGGATATATTAGACCCAGTGTTTCTCCATGGGGTGCTCCGGTGCTATTTGTAAAGAAGAAAGATGGATCGATGCGGCTGTGCATCGACTATCGCGAGATAAATAAAGTTACTATTCGGAACAAGTACCCGTTGCCTCGAATAGACAACCTCTTCGATCAGTTGCAAGGGGCGTCTGTATTTTCAAAAATTGATCTTCGCTCAGGCTATCATCAGTTGAAGATCAAACCAGATGACGTTCCTAAGTCCACATTCCGAACCAGATATGGACATAATAAATTCTTGGTCATGTCTGTCACTTCCGTTTTCTGTTATACGTATTTTTCGTATATGTATACAAATTTTTGACATTGTCAGGTGAACCGTAATTTTGACTTGTCTTGCTTTATCTTGTTTTAATCTTGACTTGATTTAGTTTTGGTTTGGTTCAACTTGGCATGGCTTGGTTTAGGTTGGTTTTAGATAAGAAGGGTTTGTATAAAAACCAACTTCTCATCTCTCTCCTCCATTATTACCATTTACTTCTTCTTCTTCATTTACTCCTCCACCAACCCTAGGCAAGTACAACTTGCTCCATGGTGAACATGATAGATCTCTATTTTTATTTGTTCTATCTTCTTCTCGACATGATTCTAAGCATCTTTAGAATTTAAAGTTTTCGATTTTGATGGATAAATTTTTGTAGATCTAAAGACTTAACGTTTCTCATTTTTTTGTTTTGATCTCTAAAAACTTGGTATTTCCGAAAACTAGTGGTTCTATATTGTAGAGAATTTGATTTCATGCAGTTTTGGCTTTTATTTCGCTTAATTTTGAGTTCGGTTGAGAAATTTATGGCCATGGCAAGATTTTGGAACTTTCATGGCTGAACTTGCTGTTTGGGGATGACGATCTCCATGCGCCCGGGAGGCCATGTGCCGAGAAGCCATGCGCCGTGAAGTCCTGACAGCGCATCCTTTGACTCCGAGCATGTCATGCACGTAGGTTCCCTAAGCGCTTGTACTGTAGACACAATAAGAGTTTCCCATGCGCGGGTGTGCAGGAATTTTCCATGCGCGGATGTGCATGAAATTCCCATATGTAGATGTGCAGGAAATTCCCATACATGGATATGTAAGAATTTCCTATACATGGATGTGCAAGAATTTCCATGCGCCAGCTGTGCAGACTTGTCCATGCACGAATTTGTATTGTTTTTGCCCGTTTAAGTGGTTTTGTAGCTAGAATCTTGTAAAACTCAGAACATAAAAATTGTAGATCTTTGTCTTGGCTTCGAGAATCTTTTTATCTTACTTTAACTGGAGTTTATATGTGATTGATATTCAATCAATCATGGATGTTCTTGATCTTCTTTGCATGTTTTATGTACTTGGCTTAAATTACGACGACCCGACTTGACAAATTGATAATATTGATAAGCTTGAACATGATAATATGATCCCGTCTTCATAATCTTGATAGTGGCCCATCGAGGCGCACTCCTGACAAGAACTCTTGACATGACAAGTAAACCTGACATGACATGTGAAATCTTGATTGCTGTTGCGACAGCTATTCCTGTCTTGCTAAGTATAACTCTTGTCTTGACATCGTGGTTGATTTTTCTGATTGTGATTATATAAGCTACCTGTCTCGTCTTGCATCATGTTTAGGACATTGATTCCTGGTTACCATGGTCAGGGATTTATAATGAATCTGACTAGGTTAAACGACTAGATTGATCAAGTAGTTCATATAGAGAGATTTCCTAGTTATAGGAGATCCTGTTGTCCCGGCCATACCTGTGGACTTGTAGCCTGCCGTCGAGTAGGGCACATTTCTAGAACACTATTATGTGTTGCACTTCTTAAATCATAAGTACCAAAGTACACCAGTAATCTTGATAACCCTTGTAACTCTTGTAACTCTTGTAACCCCTGCCTGGATAACCTGGATAGTCTGCAGGGCTTGTGACTGCAGGAATATCTCATCTGCATTTTGTTAGTAACTAGGTCTGTGATAATCCTAGTTAGCTAATGATAGCAACCGTAGGACTTGATTGGTCGTGCCTGAATGATTGTCTTACGATTAACCTGGAAATTATATTCCACCTCTTGTTTTTTTATGCAAGCTAGTATGTTCTTTAAAGCATGTCTTTTATGTTATTTAATTATGTTCTTTTATCCGCCCATCTATACTTATTATGCTAGTTTTAGTTCATAAGTGGAGCCTTCCTTGTGGTACTTGCTATATCTGGGTTCTGATCCAGCTGGTTTTGTATGGCCAAATTTCGGAGTAGCAGCCGAGGATCTTCCTACCTTCCAGCCAGATGGTGCACACCAGGAGTAACCGTGGCAACGAGTGGGTTTTCTTATTTTGCTCTCCCACTCTATTGTAAATTATTTTTTTGATGCATTTAGTCGCCGAGCATGTGTTAGCTCGTGTTGCAACTTTATTCTGTCCGTCTTAAGGCTGTACTATGATTAACAAATCCTAGGGTTGATCATGTATAACTTAACTCTTACTAGTCTTCGTATTTTGTATGACTAGCTTCATGATCATCTGAATATGTAATGTTTGGGACGCCTTACCTTGTATGTCCGATGATCTAATATCTTGTAACATTTATTTGCTTGCTTGAGATTAGGACACTAGGCTTGTTCTTGACCATAAGAGACAGTTGGCTTGTAGATACACCCTCATGCATCTAGACAGCCATGACCGTATTGCGAGGTGGGTTACACTTCAATATATATAACTGGCTGTGTCTATTCTCCGCTCTTCAGTATTCTAGTTTTGGGGTATGACACGGGTTAAGTGGTGGCCCATGCAGGTCTTGTAAATCAAGATGTGTAAGGCTTTTTGTCACGTCCCGCTTCCGAATATTCAGATACGAGTCGGATACGCCCAACCTATATTGGAAGACTCAACGTAGTAAGCTGTACCAAGCTAGGGAAACTAACAAGTCAATATGAATAAGTATAAATCACAGCATCTATAACGTCCCAGAGAATCACAGTACATGATTAGTCACTTATTACATTCATCCAGAAATGGTAAGGTAAAAGTAATGTCTGAGTCTCAAATACAAGAAATGGAAAAACATCTAAAAGGGTGAGATAGCTAGGCCTCCTCGGCCTCTAAGTCCAGAGCAACTCCAGCTGGCTCCACTATACCTCCAGGCTCCTACCCGTAGTATGTGTAACACAAAGCCTCCATCTCACCTGCAACATATCCAATCAGGAGCGGAGCGATGTATATCTAAGGTAATGAACAAGTACCACATGGGATAAAAAGAGTACAAGGTACAAGAAAAGTAAAGTACAGGAAATGAGTGCTGAAAATAAATACAGGAATCACAAGGAACATGAAATATAGGGAACATGAAATAACCTGAACATGAAATAAACAAGGGAACCTGACATGTGTAATATTTAAAATACATCCAGGATCTGTGACCGGCATGGATAGTATAGGGCACATGAACAATGGTACGACTTAGGGCTCGTGTGCACAGTGCGAGGCCTAAGGTATTCACATGAGTTTGTTTGGGTTTGGTCACACACTTGTAGTATTTCACCTCCCAGACACAAGTAAGTATAATATATGAAAGTACAAGAGTACAGGATAACGTGTCATAAGAGTGTATATGATATGAATGTAAATGAACATGAACCATAGAATATACTTGCCTTGCTCAGGGTGATCGGGAAAAGGGAGTAGATCGTATGTCCTCCTGCTAATGGGTACAAGTTGGTTAAACTCTAAATAATGTCAATTGGCTAACATTGTATACACCTTAACTATTCATCCTTACCCATAGCTAACTAGTCAAATAATACTAACTAAATACTACTAACAATACACATACTCTAGAATATATGTATATATTACAAAATAATTGTATATAATCTTAATTATTTATTAAGATATGGTTACTAATCATAAAAATGACAAGAAAAAAGATATAAAATAAAAATAGTCATACTAATATAGTCATAATGATGATAACCACATTCCTATTTGATAATGGAAGCATTAATAGAGATAAAAAAAACTTTAACCCAAATCGAGCTCAACTCAAAATTCTAACCACAACCTACCTCCACAAGTCCAACCCGTAATTCAAGTTTCAAATTCAGATACAAAGAGGAAAGCCCAAGCTAAACCAGCAATCAACCTTTCAATGAACCCAGTTCTGATTTCTATCAATACACAACTAAAACCTTTACTCATCTCAATCTGATATTTAAAACCCAGCCCCTCTCCTGGGTTGAACCATACTATCAGCCAACATCAAACAACCAACGTTAGAATAAAATTGTCCAGGCAACAACTCCCAATCTAGCAAGAAGTGTTATATCAACTTCATCAACACCCCATAAACCATATGGGACCCGCCAAACCCATATGAATCCAACAGTCAGATATGAACTCAGAAAATTCAAAGACAAATGCAGGGAACAAACACAACTCAGACTCACAGATTAGAAGATAATCTGTAAGGAAATATACAATCCCATTCTCATTCATAAACTCAGCAAGTTAACAGTTGAGCTCAAACTGAAACTATATCTCAACCCAACAGCTAACAAAATTCAAATATAGCTCAATTATCAGAGAGAAGATACAAAGAATAGTTATACAATTTAGATTTCAAATAAGACTCTTGTTGTTGGCTTCTAACCTACGCGAACACGGATAGATGATCAAGGCCCACCCTTCGGACACGCCACACACACAGAGTTGAAAACGAACACAGCAAATTGTGAACTCACACACACACACACACACACACAGATACGACGCAGACATAATCTTGGATACGAACTCAAAGACACGAACTGAAACCACAAACCAGGAAAGTAATAGTTGATCAGAATTTACAACACACTCAAAATTAGAAAGGTGTTAAGATTCATACCTGGAATGATCCAAATCGTAGCAAGACATAATCCAAAAGCAGACACATCCTGTTGTATCCGAGTACGAACTGGAATTCTTCTGGTCGAACATTAAACACCCCACGCAAAATCAAGGGAGATAGGTCTCAGAACAAAGTGTCAAGAATTTAGCAAATTTAACAAGAATTTCCTAGGTCGAAGACTCACCGCTATTTCCAGTACCAAGTCAACCGCAAGACTCAAACACAGCAGCTCCTCAACAATACTTCAATCTTGAATTCGAATTATGAACGAGATCCTACGATCTAGGTTGATGATCAACGATCAAAAGTCTAACATATAAAATGATCTATGCACTTCAAGGAAGAAGAAATCGAAACAGGAATTTACCAAATCAAGGAGCGAATTCGTGATTGAAGCGAAAACCTCAATCGATCAGCCCAGTTTGAATCGAAGACGACCGATCTGAACAAATGATCAAGGATTGAACAGATCAGCTCAAAATTTGATCCAAACAAACGAAAAAGAGTATCAAATGGAACTCACTACTGTCACGTTCTCGAAGTCGTTGGAGAAGCTGAAGTTCTGCAGTCGACCGTCGCCTTGCTGTGGATGAAGCCTTGCCGCTACCGATTCGTCGGGATCGAGCGCTCGTCGTCGAGGAGCAGAACACTGAGCCACCGCCACATGTGGTCGATCTCCGTTGAGAGCTGGACGTCTAGCTGCCGATCATCCACCGCAAAGAGCCTCGGATGCCGTCATCATCATTATCGCCATCAACGGAGGAAATTAGGGTTAGGGTTCGGTAGGTGAAAGGAAAATGGAAAGAAGTAATGAGAAGAGCTCCCGAAAATTTAAGATCTGAGCTTATTCTCTCTCTCAGGAAAATATAGATAGGGAATATTTGCAATATGGCCCCCCCACCTAAATGATTTTTTAAGACATATCCTGCCCCTTTTCATTAATTGCAATATCTGCTAAGAATTGGTTAGAAGTTTGTTATTAAGTTTGTTAAGGAAAATGGGGACCACTCAAGTTAGTTGTAACTAATTTATAATTTTCCACTTTACCACTAATTCAAATCTTCCCTCCAAAAGGTCATAAAATTTATTATTCAAAAAAAATTGTTTAACCAAAATCATTATTTAGAAAAAGTACAAGATTGTTCGAACACATAAGCCACTTATTGTATTAAATTTTTTTTAACAACAACAATCAAACAAATAAACTGGGATAGCGCTCCCGTATCTCGTCCTCGCGCTCCCATGTGGACTCTCCCAGAGAGTGGTGCCTCCACATGACTTTGACAAGCGGTATAGTCTGGTTCCGCAGCTGCTTCTCTGTTCGATCAAGGATCTCCACCAGCTGCTCCACGTAGGTCAGACTCGGACCCACCTCTAGCTCCGAGTATTCAACAACATGACTGGGGTCAGGAATGTAACGGCGAAGCTGGGACACGTGAAAGACATCGTGTACTCCTTCCAGACTAGCAGGAAGCGCCAGTCGATATGCCACCTTGTCAGTCCGTGCTGTCATGTCAAAAGGCCCGATGTATCTGGGGCTGAGCTTCCACCCTCTACTAAATCGGATAATGCCTCTGGTCGGCGAGATCTCAGAAATACTCTATCTCTAACTGCGAACTCCAGTAGCCGTCTGCTGCTGTCCTCCTAGTGTTTCTGTCGATCCTGTGCAACTCTGAGATGCTCTCGTATCAGTCTGACCTTCTCAGCTGAATCTACCACCATCTTTGGCCCAAGCAAAGTACTCTCGCCTACGTCATCCCAAGAAAAAGGTGTGCGACTTCTCCGACCATATAGTGCCTCGAACGGTGTCATCCCGATACTAGCCTGATAATTGTTGTTATAGGCAAACTCCACAAGATGCAAATGATCCTCCCACGAATCGCAAAAGTCAAGTGCACAAACCTGCAACATGTCCTCCAATATCTGGATGGTCCTCTCGGACTGCCCGTCTGTCTGCGGATGATAGGTTGTGCTGAACTTCAACTATGTACCCAGGCTCAGCTGTAGACTCCTCTAGAAATGTGATATGAACCGACTGTTCCTGTCTGAGATGATACTTACTGGCACTCCGTGAATCCGCACGATCTGTCACATCTAGAGGTCTACAAGCTTCTTCGTCGATAGCCCTACCTTGAATGGAATGAAATGAGTGGATTTCGTCAATCTGTCCATAATAACCCAAATAGCATCCTTACCACCGGGCGTACGTGGTAAACCGGAGACAAAATCCATAGTTATGTGTTCCCACTTCCATTTCGGGATAGGTAAAGGCTGGAGTAATCCTGCTGGTCTCTGGCGCTCCGTCTTAACCTGCTGGCATACTAGGCATCTTGAGACAAATCGGGCAACTTCCTGTTTCATCCCGTACCACCAGACATACTTCCACAGATCCTTATACATCTTTATAATCCCAGGATGAATACAATACTACGACTAGTGGGCCTCCTACATAATCTCCTCCCATAAGCTACCCTTCGGCACACACAACTGGTTCCCGTGCCTCAGAGATCCATCCTTTGTAATGATGAAGTCCTCTAGCATTCCTGCCTCTTCCTGAGCCTTGAGACATCGGAGTTCCTCATCTAAGAATTGGGCCTCCTTGATCTTCTCCAGCAATCCTGACTGTATCCGCATGTGCATCAGTTGTCCCCGAACTCCCGGAAGAATGACCTCGATCCCTAGACTCTCAAGATCCTTAAGAAGATATCGATCCATAGTAAGAAATATAGCAACAAGATATAGACTCAAAGCATCTGCTACCATATTCGCCTTCCCAGGATGGTATTGTAGATTAATGTCGAAATTCTTCATAAGTTTCAACCATCTTTTTTGCCTCATATTCAGTTCCTTCTGAGTGAAAACATACTTCAGGCTTTTGTGGTTCGTGAAGATTTCTACTCTCTTCCCATATAGATAATGTTTTCACAGTTTCAAGGCAAAAATGACTGCTGCAAGCTTCAAGTCATGAGTAGGGTAATTCTTCTCATAGGACCACAACTGTCTAGAAGCAAAAGCAACAACTTTTTTATTCTGCTTAAGCACACATCCTAAGCCCTTTCTTGATGCATCGCTGTAGATGGTGAACCCTCCAGATCCTGATGGCAAGGCTAATACTGGTGCTGTAGTGAGTCTCTCCTTCAGTTCTTCAACTGCTGACTGGCAGGCGTCGCTCTAGACGAACTCTTCGTCCTTCCGCGTAAGCTTGGTCATTCGCTCCGCTATCTTGGCAAAGTCTTTCACAAATTTCCTGTAGTAACCTGCTAGCCCTAGGAAACTATGAATCTCAGCTACTAACTTGGGAGGTGCCCATACTTTTACAGCCTGAATCTTCTTGGGATCCACAACAATCCTATCTCCAGTCACCACAAGGCCTAGCAACTCCACTCCGTCCAGAAAGAATTCGTACTTTGAGAGCTTTCCATACAGCTTCTCCTTCTGCAGAATCTCTAAGACAATCTGCATATGCTCCACATGTTCTTCCTCAGTCTTCGAATAGATCAAGATGTTGTCGATGAAGACTACGACAAACTTGTCTAGATACTTGTGGAAGACCTTATTCATAAAATTCATAAATACTGTGGAAGCGTTGGTGAGTCCGAACGGCATCACCAAGAATTCATACTGGCCGTAGCGGGTATTGATGGATGTATTTGGAATATCCTTCTCCCGAACCTTCATCTGATGATACCCCGACCGAAGATCAATCTTCGAGAAGACTTTCGCCCCACTCAGCTAATCAAACAACTCATCTATCCGTGGCAACGAGTACTTATTCTTGATGGTGATGTTATTAAGTGCACCGTAATCGATGCATATTCTAACAGTCCTATCCTTCTTCGGCAAGAAGAGTACCGATGCTCCCTAGGGTAAAGTACTGGACCGAATAAAACCCTTGCCTTTAAGCTCATCTATCTGAGCCTTCAACTCGACAGCTTCCTTCGGGTTGATCTTGTAGCAATGCTGAGACTTCGGCACTGATCCGGGTACTAGGTCGATGGTGAACTCCACATCTCGATCTGGCAGCAATCCTGACAAATCCTCAAAGAAGACGTCGAGAAACTCTATAATTAGTGGGTGCGGCAACTCCTTATCTTCTGCAACTGCATTGTAGTAGACTCCCTCTGGTTTCTCTGCAATCCGTCTTCTGACCTCGAATGGTAGAACTCTAGGCAGGCTAAATGTAATCTTCCCCTCATGGCAATCTATTACCGTAAACTGCTCACTCAATCAATCAATGCCCGGGACTATATCAAATCCCGGTAATGGCATCACTAGGAGTCGAGCCCTAAGCTCCTTCCCAGCTATAGTGATAGGACAATCAACCATCACACTAACTGGCACTACCCTACCTCCTATCATAATCTGACAGTTCCTCCTAGTGGGCATGGGTGTGAATCCGTGTCTATGCTGAAACTCGTATGATAGAAAGCTATGAGTGGCTCCAGAATCAAACAATGCTATGGCAGAAAATAAATACAAAAGAATAGAACCTGTGATCACGTCTGGAGCTGCCTCATCCTCCTCAACTATAGCCATGACGTAAGCACATCCCTGCTGTGGTCCTCTCCTCTACTGCTGCTGATGCTATGCAAATTGCTGCTGTTGAGTGGGTAGAGTCTGTCCTCTCTGTGGTGCAGTTGGCGGTTCTCCAGCCCAGGGTCCTCCTGCTAGTCGAGCTATAGCCTGGGGACAGTCTCTCATCTGGTGTGCCTCTGACCCACAGAATAGACAAAGTCCAAGCCTCTTGCGTTAAACATCAATGTGGTATCCTGGACGGTGACAGAATGTGCAAGTGATCCCCTGCTGTTGTCTCTGTGACTGGGCTGCTGGAGCTCTGGCAGGGCGAGGTTGTTGATGTGCTGCCTGCTAGGGTGGCCTTTCCTGGATCTGGGTTCTCTTCGTCGATGTCTGATAGCTGCTGTTGCCGGTGTCTCTGTCCCTCTTCAGCTTTGGATCCATCTCTTTCTCAAATGCCTGGGCGACCTTGAGGATGTAAGTGTAGGTCGTAGCCCTGCTGATAAATACCACCTGTCTCAGCTTCCTGGTGAGGCCTTCTTGAACCTTCTAGCTCTCTTCTCTGGCGTGCTGACGAGGTTCTCCGTGAACCTGCTGAGTCGGGTGAACTCTGATGTGTACTCTGCGACTGTCATGCACCCATGCTGGATCGCCTCGAACTGGTTTCGAAGCTCATCGTGCTCTACCTCCGGGAAGAACTTCTCTTAGAACAGTAGTTTGAAATCCTTTCAGAGAACTTGGGGTACTGCCAGCTGAGGCTCCTCTCTGTACTAGGCTCTAGCAATATCAAAAAGTCGCATGCTCGCAACCTCCACCTTCAGGTCTTCTCGAATCCTCTCCATCTTCAACAGTCTCTCGGAGTTCTCCAGCCACTCGTCTGTATATACTATCCCCTCGGTGCCCAAAAATCCATCGGGCAGAGGTTCTGGTAATCTCTGGTGGTCCCCGGCCTCGGTGCTGGAGGTACTGCTGGTGCTGGTGGAGTCGGCTCTCAGACCCTGAGTGCATCCATGACTGTAGCTCGGAACTGTGCAGCCTGATAGTTTTGTGCCTCCATAAACTGCTGGAACATGGCCATCACCTAAGTGCCGTCGAACATCATCGTCGGAGGTAATAGAGGAAAAATAGGAGGAGGGGGTGGAAGCCGCTCCACTAGTGCGTCGACCGTGGTCTGATCCGAAGCTCCTGTAGATCCGGCTGATCTACGGTCTTCCTGGCGGTAACCATCCTGAAATAGAAATAAAAATTCATTGATGGCTAAAACCTAAACCTACAAGTAATAAGTTTTTATAGAATGTCAATGTACCAGATATTCCCGTATTTTCCCGATTTTTGCTAAGCTGTGATCAAGTTTCCCTAGTTTATCAAGTCCCCCAATAGTACTCTAGAGCCTAAGTACTGTTAGGATTGACCTGCATAGGCCACCACTAAAAACATATCACGACCCGCTCCTAAATATCGGATACAAGTCTGACACGTCCAGCCTATGTTGGAAGACTCAACGTAGTAAGCTGTACCAAGCTAGGGAAACTAACAAGTCAATATGAATAAGTATAAATCATAGCGTCTATAACGCCCCAGAGAATCAAAGTACATGATTAGTCACTTATTAAATTCATCCAGAAATAGTAAGGTAAAAGTAATGTCAGAGTCTCAAATACAAAAAATGGAAAAACATCTAAAAGGGTGAGATAGCTAGGCCTCCTCGGCCTCTAAGTCCATAGCAACTCCAGCTGGCTCCACTATACCTCCAGGCTCCTGCTCGTAGTATGTGTCACACAAAGCCTCCACCTCATCTGCAACATATCCAATCAGGAGCAGAGTGTAGTATATCTAAGGTAATGAACAAGTACCACATGGGATGAAAAGAGTACAAGGTACAAGAAAAGTAAAGTACAGGAAATGAGTACTAAAAATAAATACAGGAATCACAAGGAACATAAAATGACCTGAACATGAAATAAACAAGGGAACCTGACATGTGTAATATTTGAAATACATCTAGGATGTGTGATCGGCTTGGGTAGTACAGGGCACATGAATAATGGTACGGCTTAGGGCTCGCGTGCATAGTACGAGGCCTAAGCTGTTCACATAAGTTTGTTTGGGTTGGGTCACACACCTGTAGTATTTCCCCTCCCAGACACAAGTAAGTACAAGACATGAAAGTGCAAGAGTACATGATAATGTGTCACAAGAGTGTACAGGATATATGTACAAGATAACGTGTCACAAGTTGGTTAAACTCTAAATAATGTCAATTGGCTAACATTGCTAACACTTTAACTATTCATCCTTACCCATAACTAACTAGTCAAATAATACTAACTAAATACTACTAACTATACACATACTCTAGAATATATGTATATATTATAAAATAATTGTATATAATCTTAATTATTTATTAAGATATGGTTACTAATCAAAAAAATGACAAGAAGAAAGAAATAAAAAAAAAATCATACTAATATAGTCATAATGATGATAACCACGTTCCTATTTAATAATGGAAGCATTAATAGAGATAAAAAACTTTAACACAAATCGAGCTCAACTCAAAATTCTAACCACAGCCTACCTGTAATGCCCCGTCCCGCTCAGTCAATCAGAGATATCGAAACGTCGACGACGTTCAGACTAAGCCATGCAACGGCGACTCGAAGGCCCGCTCGGTCGAGGCGACCCCTCACTCAGGTGGGTGGCTTCGGTGAACTTGCCTTAGCTTGGCCTTCACACTAATAAAATAAAAGTTTTCAAATGCACTAGTAGGCTTGATAATAAAAGAGACGAATCCACATATCTAAGAGAATAAGCCTAAGTCTGGTCGAATTGAGTTATAACATGAATAAGGTCCAACGGTCGGCGAGTTGGTGCACGGCGTGCTTTGAAAATGACAGTCGATCCTTCGTCCCGTAGCTTGGGAAAAGGAAAGTTGGTCTTCGATACAAACTATGAATTAGCCTAAGTCATAGGCTTCGCCCGTGTAAATGTTCAATAAAGCATGCACGCTTCCGAAATGTAAGGCTTGGCATAGCCTTTGCTCGTCCCTCGAATTAAGTTGTAGGCTCGATTAAGTTAGGCAAAGTTATGCCGGTCGACCTAAGTAATTCCAAGTACTGTCCTGCTCTTTCTACGATTGTCAAGTTAAATAGTCCCACGATCTCAAGTTCCGTCATATAAAGTGTGACTTGGGCAATAGCGTCGCGTAGAACACGAGTTGGTTTAAGGCACGAGCCACAGTTGGTGTAGTAGGAAGTTAGCCACGGTCTGTCAATACTTAAGGAATACGTTATGTTCAAGTTAAGTGGGAAGGCTATGCAGTAGCCGTTCCTTGAGTTCAAAGAATGTTAAGTCTAAGCGATGGTTAGTCGCCAAGAGGAAATATGTTAGGACTGTAGGTCAGTCGCCGAGGCAACCCTGGTTTGGGCTCGGCAAAAGAAGTATGAAAAGTGGTAGAAGTAAAGCAAAGGAACTAAGTAATGATGATGAGGCCATGTAATTATGTTAAGTCTAGACGTTAGCGTAGGTGCGTGGTCATGGACATCTTGTCGACAAGGGCGATTATTTCTTCGAGCGGCAACCCGGGGCCACGGGACCGACTCGGCCTAGGAAGAAACCAAAAATAGCCGAGCTGGGTAATAGGCAATGGTAGTTCGGGGACTTGCATCGGAGATCGCTACTTGTAGTACAAGGATACTGTTTGCCAGGCTATGTCCACGATGGCTAGTTAATGCCAGTGACCATTCATATAGATGGGTCGACACGGGCGGCAATCCGCATGTGTGCCTTTGAATTGAGTCGAGTTGATGGTGTACACAGTTAAAACACAATGTCTGGGCCTAAGATTTGGCTACAACGAATGTGACGTGCTTCGACATGAGATGTGGCATCGAGTGTTAAGTTGTTGGCATAGAGTTACATAAGTTAGATTTGAGTCATCTTGAGTTTAAGTCAGAAAATGCTGCAAGGCAAAGTCGGTCGAGTGATACTTAGTCCACATGTCTTGATTGGGTCAGTTGGTGATTAAAGTAGCAAGGACCGCGAGGCAGCAATATGGTTAAGTCATACTGAGTTTGCGAGGCACGGCATATGGACTTGTAGCACGGCCACATAGAAATTGGGTACTATCGTGTAGTCACGTCTTTAATTTTGGGCCGTAAGGCAAACATGACTTGATAGGTAAACATTGTTGGTACGAGAAGGGCCTAAAGGTAAAGTATGTGTTGGCATTGTTGTTACAAGCACGGTGACGGTCTAGCGACACTAAATAGGCCGAGATACTCAGTCCTAAAACCGATCCTAAGGCAAGATTAGAAAGACAATCGAAAAGAAGGGACTATGTTGCACAAAGTAAATTAACGTGTCGGTTTTGTATGGGTAGGCGAGGAGCTCATTCCACCAGTACAGTTGTAACACCCAGTTTTTTAAAATGAGGGTAATTTTGAACTTTTGTGTTTTTAATCATTTAATAATGGTATTTAAATCATGATATAATTTTTGGTGATTTTTATCAATTAAAAACTATTTTTAAGTCATGACCTATGATTTTGGTGTTGCTAGTGTGACCTTAGAGACTGTTTGACCTAGAGCCTAACCATGTGAGTAGAGGTTCAATTTAGTGCATTTAGCCTAGAGGGTATTTTGGTCATTTCTGAATTTATTTGAGCTTATTGTGATTTATTAGAATTATTTAGAATTTATGGAAATTTATGTCATTTTTAATATTAATTAATTAGTTGCTATGTAGTATCTTGGTTCTAAACTAGATTGGGCCTAACCTAGAAGTGAGACTTAACCTATAGACTAAGTGGGACTTGTTAGTTTAAGTCATGGTTAGAAAATTGGTAGATAATTGCTTTTGGGCTTATTAGTTAGAATGAGGTGTTTTGAGAATAGGCCTTTAACTAGGAAGCCTAGAAACTCACCAAGAGAGGGTGGCCCATGGCCCAACTAACTAAAATCCTAACCCTAGAGTTTTGGCTAGCCAACATAGGGAATCCCACCCCTATATAATGTCTCTTCCATTAGTTGTAGTCTCCTTAAGAAAGTTTCCAAGTTTACAAGAAGGAGAGGTATAGAAATCTTCCTCAAGCCATAGTTTCTTCATTTTAATTCCTTTTCTACCCTAGTCTTTTGCATTAGTTCCTAATCTAGCTCTATTTCATGTCCATGGAGAGAAACCTCAGCTTTGGAGCAATTTGGAGCATTGGGCTAGCAAGGAGGAATCCTCATTTTAGGAGTTTTCTTGAGGAAGAACAACCAATAGGTAACCCTATCTAAACTCATTAGATTTTCGATTTCTTTGCATATATGCATAGCCCTAGGTGTCCCCTAACCGAAGGTATTGGATTTGTGTCGAGTCGTGTCCATTTCGTGTCCGTATCGGACACTTATCATAGTGTATGTGTAGGTGTTTGTTAAAATGTCACATAGGACTTTATTTTTGATTTTTGAAAAACTAATTACATAGATACCTAGATCTAGGTGTGTATGTTAATCTTTGTGAAGATTGAAATTGATTTCGTGTCGTATTCATGTCAAAATTGGACACGCACACATATGCACAGACCCCATGCACATGCCCTGCTGCCCGTGTCCTGTTTCTCACTGGACACGCCACATCTGGACACGAAATTTTGTGTGAACAATCACTAGGTGATTGATTTAAAGTGTATAAATTTTCATTAGATATTATTTAGTGGACTGTAAGAAATTTGGCCCGTACCAATTCTCTACTATGTGCACACGCGCAGAATTGCCTCACTGAAACGCACTCATACACACGACATGACACCACGTGGACACGTTGCAGGCGGTTGGACACTTACTTCTACCCCTGGCAAACACGTGTGCACGGCCATGTGTCCCTATGTGGCCTGCATCGTGTCCTAGACACGAGTGCACACGTGCACGAGACAGCGTGTCTGTGTGTGCACGAGAGTGGTTCATGATGTTTGGACACACCGTATCCGGTATGGGGTGACACGATATGGCTCTGGGGACACGAGCACATGTGGGGGTTTAATTATAATCCTTTTAATTATAATATTAACATGTTTTGATTCATCAATTCACATTTTTTCCTAATCTCTGATACGGACTAGTATCAGAGGCTTCACCTCTGTTAGTTCACTGTTTAATTCAAGATTAAATGTCAAATTCAAATGTTAACCTATTGATTAGTTGCTGTATATGTGTGGGACTTGGTTACCAACCTGTATTGAAAATTAAACTGAGTTTTCATGATTTAAAACATGTTTTCCCCAAATACCTGATATTGTACAGTAACATTCGCATTCTCTGAGTTTCATAGAGTTTTAATCCAATCCCATGATTAATTACCTATTTTACATGTGTTATTATATAGCTGGGTATGTGTTAAGATGTTGGGGTTTCATATGGGGACTTGTTTGGGTTTGTGATGAATTTTTGATTGTGTTATGACACTCCAAACCTTGACTGAACAGATGTGTGCACTATTTGCGTATAGTTCAGTTTCATACTTAACACATGCTCTACATGTTCATGCATTTCAGTAAGCTATAGTTCAATATGTTAGGGTTGTTTTAGTCTTGTGTGTTGCATTGAATTCCTGAGAATGTGTGTACATTGCACGGTTAACTTATGCACACAAGCACGAGCCACTTGAGACACTAACACATATGTATTCCCCTGAAGACAGTGAACACACTGTTTTCCTGTGCAATTGCTTTATTAAACTGAGATTTATGTCACTGACTTCCTAAGTTTAACACCCTATTTTACTGTCACATTGACACAGGTGCACTGATCCCAGATTTCACTAACCAACCATTGTCTAAAACCTGAAAACACTATTTCCTAATTGAACCCTGTCATATTGACATCCATAAAACTGAGATTGTTATGATCACAAGCTCACACACACACATGATGAGAACATGTTGCCAGCACACTGTCCTGAAATATGGGTACACACATGAATGTTTACACACACACACATTGTCACCTAGACACACTCATACACTGCATTGATTCCCTTCTATGTTTTCACCAAGACACTGAATCCCTGAACACATTCATTACTGTCATATACTTGCATTATCCCCTGCACATGGATTCATTCCATTAGACATGCCTGCAACTCAGTTACCTGTAGCTTACATTGCATGTCTTCTAAAGTGAACCACATGCTAACCTATTACCTGGATAACCTGAAACCTTAACCTTACTATGGCTTTATACCTGTCACTTGTAAACTACCTTAACTGAACACTAACCCCCCTCTCTATCTCTCTATAGGTATATGTATACATATATAATATATAACCTTGTGTGATAAATATAATATATTATAGATATATGCCTATATAATTAGCATGTATGAATATATATAAATTGAATATGTGTGCATGCCTATATTATTATGTTAGCTTGTATAGCTTTGGTTGGTGTATGCTTGCTAGGATAGACTGGTTAGGCCTAGTGAGAGTTATTTGTTTGGGTTAAGTTTGACCTAGTTGACCTAGTTTGACTAGTGTGGTTGACTAGAGTTGACCAAGTGTTGACTATAGTCTAGATTGACCCTAGACAGCATGCAGATGCATTGTACATTTCATTTATCACCCCTTGTATACATCTTGACTTGTGTTGCTCTAAATAGGAGTCAGATACCTCATCTCAGACAGTACATTTACTTCAGTTATTCAGATACCAGGCGAGTACATTCTTTGATCATTTCATAACTTGCTTAGAATTATATTCCTGCTCTAGTTTACCTTATTTGATGCTGTCACGATATTATCACGGATTGGTACTATATGGATCCCTACAATGAGATGTTATCCCCCTCGGGAGCATCGGATATATCATGTCGTGTGTTTCATGTACATCATGTATTCCTTGCTCTTATGTTACTCATGTTTCTCATGTGCTTCATGCTCGTTCATGTATGCTCGTGTACTCTCATGTGCTCTCATGTTCGGTCATGTTTCTTATGTATCTCATGTATAACCTATACTTCATGTGCACTCATTTATGAGCCCTCATATGAACTTCATGTGCACCCATTTATGGGCCTTCATGTGAATTTCATGTGCACTCATTTATGATCCCTCATGTATACTTTATGTGCACCCATTTATGGGCTTTCATGTAAAAATCATGTGCGTAACATAACTTGTCTGGATCCTTGTGTATTAATTGGGGTATGGGGGAGTATAAATAGTTATGTGAACAATTCCAAAGTAGTATAACCATGTACGTCTCTTTAGTATATTCATGTGCAAATCCAGCCGTTCACATGTCGACTTTGTACTCTAAATCACTAGTCACTGGTAGCTCTCTACTTATAGTAAATATTTCTATTACAGTTCTCTCTCTATTTATATCATGTACTTTCTTTCAGTTTCATGTATCGTACTCTCTTGCATGTTTATATTTTTAACCTGTTATGATCTGCGTGAGATGTATTGTGCTCACTTTCGTCCTGACTGGACCTGTTAAATTTTTTACAGAGGATGATGAGGAACCCTGCACCCCTTACTATGGAGCTTGCCTAGATGACACTCACGACCTGGACCCCTGGGGAGGTTAAGACAGCTGCTGAGGACGATACCTTGCTTAGTGTAGATAGCTTAGACTGTTCTTTCTTTTCATGATTAGTTGTTGTCCATGATTTCAGAGTTGTATATTTTAGAGATGTTGAGTCTGGTAATTGTTAACTTTGATTATTTCACTTCTTATTGTACCTCAGTTGAGGATTTTCTTATCTATTCTATCGTGCTACATTCTACCTTTATATTGTGATTGAGTTGTACCTTCTGTGATTGGCCTCCTATTGGAGAGTATTTCATATTATGTAGTTATAGTTCATGACCTAGAACAGCGTTCTACCGCCGACACTACGGCGTAGGCTGGGCGCTGTTACGTACTCGTACCCTCACGGTGGGTACGGGTCGTGACAACAGTTGAGTACTGACACCCACAAATTTTTTATGTGCAGGCACCGGTAGAAGATCGTGGCGTAGAGCTCACTTGGATGCGTCGAGGCACAGAGTTCCTTGGCTATTCGAGGTGTGCGTTCTGCGTGGAGTTAGGACTTATATGGGACATAATGTATGGACGTCGCCTATCCGAAGCATCCGCTGGCTAAAGACTTGTACTGAGAGATGAGAGAGAGAGAGATGAGTGACTTGTAATGTGAGAAGAGTGAGCTTGAGTGATTGTAATCTTGGCCTTGCGCCCCATTGTAATCTTAATATCAACAAAGAGCTTCTTTTGACTAACTTGTGTTTTGCTTCAAATTTCTGCTACTATTATTCAATGTCTCTACTTGGGACTTCTGTGCGACGACCACGTCGCAGCCGCTGTAATCGGCCGTTATGGAACCCTCCTTGCACGAGCGCAATCTAGGCTCGTACGGCATCACGTCTTAGCGAGTACGATCGCTCCTACGGGAGCGGGGCATGACATAATGGTATCAGAGCACGACTTTATGTCCTTGGACTTTCGATTGAATTATTTAATCATGTTGCTTCCACAAGTTGATATCGTTGGTGCGCTCTCTTTCAAATCTCCTACGGGATGTTCATACAATAAGTCTAAGTAATTTGCAAAACATAGGAGAACAGTTTTTGACCAAAAATGAAAAGATTGTTCGTGTAAGCACGGTTGGCTAAGTCGGGCTGGGCATATACACCAAATTTGTGTGGACCTTAGAAAAGTCGAGTGCAGGATTCAAAATTGTGTCAGACGAGAATGATTTAGACTCGATTGAGTAAAGTGAGATGATTATCGATAGGGGTACTATGGAGCGACGATAACGTCGGTGCAATATAGATGAGCGTGCTTGAAATTTAAAGAATCGTTCGGACAGAAATTCGAGAAAATAGATTGTGAATCGAATGATAAGTTGAGGATTTATTGAATGACTTCATCCCTGAGTGGTATATGCGATAGCCTCAGGGATGTCGATCGATCGATTAAGGAAGCGGGGTATCGATGAGTCTATCAGCAAGCGTCGCGTTATGCAAAGCCGTAGATTGAGTATCGTTAAACAAGTTATAGTCTTAAAGATAAGAACGAATCGATTCAAAAATATTGGAGATGACGCACACGGGATCGAGATTACGCAAGTATGAAATATAGAAATGATAGAGTAGGCAAATCAAATTGAGGAAAAGTTAAGGTGTAACGAATGGATGACTTGATCGAGAAAATTTAAACGGATCGTATACGAAAATTTCGCACAACGGAAAGATAGCGTGCATGAAAAGTTTGATTCTAATGTTTGAAAATGACTCTGAGGATTGGAATGGATGTTGCTCGATGATTTGAGTTAGCAAGGAACGATGTGATTTGAAAACAAATGTTGCTCAATGACTTAAGATAGATGGATGAATAATACGCGAATTTTGGTTTGAGGAAATTGATGTTGCAAAGGATTCGAGGGATAGTGATCGAACTTAAAATTTGAATGTCGAGGAGATTATCCAGTCGAACGATAGCATTAGTCGCACGACTCAGAATTTATCGTAAATGAAGATCGTCAGGTTACGTATATCGTCGATGGTGTTGAGGCGTATCAAAGATCGATATGCGATAAATCGGGGGTACTCTAACTCAGCGAATGACGATCGTGCAAAGTGTTGTTGTTTGATGGATGTTATGTTTGAGGATTTTGATAGAAATGAATGTTGGATAAAAACGAAAGAGTCTTGATGGTTGCGTTGATAACCACAACATCGACGATCTTGTCTTATGCGGGCACAACTCCAGCCTCGCACATGCGTTACGTCAGATTTTGGGTGATCGTTCCGCGTATATAAGCGCTGACATGGTGATTCATGTTGCAGGAACGATCGAACTCAGGAAATTGGGACATGGCAATTTAGATTGCTTTGACTTGTTGGTTTGATACGAATGTGAATTTGAGGATTAGTCGAACTTGTGATTGATGATTGAATAATTTTGAGGATTGACTAGATCCAATCCACGAATCGAAAATGAACGAATTAAGACTCAATGCAAGAGTTACGTTCCGATGAGGATGGTTATCCTGCAGGAGCGTTGCATGGTGATTTCATGTCCACCGAGGATAATGGGACTCGCATGAGATCGGGGCGTAGCATATTGTTAAGTCAGACGACCTTGCAATCGATTACGTGAATTGGGATAAATGACTTAGGGAATATAGAATAAAAATTTTGGTTTAGCGACAAACTGTATCAAAGCGTGCTTGATTTGAGAAAGATTGATCGGTGAATTATATCGAGCGTGTTCGAAGAGATAGGCTATGCAAGTTGCTTGTTGCAGGAGCGATATGTTCATGTCGAGGAATTATTTGAATGTGAGTAGGATGACTTTGCTGAATGACTTGGACCCCGTGCGACGAATGTTGGGATGTACGTAGAAAATCTATGCTCGAAGTTTAGAAATCGGAGTGATGCGAGCTTGGATAGAAAACCCCGTGTTATCAACTTTGTTTGACCTTAGGATGGGGTCAGTGTTAATATTGTTGTTTGGGAACTATGATCCCAATACTGATGAATGACTTTAGCCTAAAGACATAGCCTAGCAGTTAGGCAGACGTCCCGGTGCGGAGCGATAGGAATTGTGGAGACACCACTCATAAGGCTCGGTTGACATGCATGTTTATCAGGGATGCCTGAATATGTGCACGATCTGACTCGAGTGGTGATGGTGGATTCTCTATCACGAAGTTTGGTTGAAATGCATATATTTTGGAGACGCCTGAAATATGTGCACGATCCAACTAAGTGATACGTTGAATCAAGTGAGACTTGAGGAACAGGAAAGTGTCGAGGATTTTGAGATCATGAGTTTTGAAGAAAAGATTGTGGGTAGCACGAATGTGGCTCGAATTTGAGAAATGCATAGGAGAAATGTGCGCGAGAGTCGTTGAACATTCGAGTGATAAGTCGATTAGTAAGTACTCAGTTAGTTTCGAGGACAGAACATTTTCTGAGTGGTGTATGATGTAGTGCCCCATCCCACTCAGTCAATCGGAGGTATCGAAATGCTGACGGCGTTCAGACTTAGCCATGCAATGGCGACTCGAACGCCCGCTCGGTCGAGGTGACCCTCGCTTAGGTGGGTGGCTTTGGTGAACTTGCCTCAGCTTGGCGTTCACACTAATAAAAAGAAAGTTTTCAAATGCACTAGTAGGCTTGATAATAAAAGAGACGAATCCACATAGCTAAGGGAATAATCCCAAGTCGGGTCGAATTGAGTTAGAACATGGAAAAGGTCCAACGGTCGGCTTAGAGTTGGTGCACGGTGTGCTTTGAAAATGACACTCGATCCTTCGTCCTGTGGCTTGGAAAAAGAAAAGTTGGTCTTCGATACAAACTATGAATTAGCCTAAGTCATAGGTGTCGCCCGCGTAAATGCTCGATAAAGCATGTACGCTTCCGTAATGCAAGGCTTGGTATAGCCTTTGCTCATGTCACTACCCGCACCCAATATTTGGTCATGAGCCGTGGGTACGTCCAGCCTACGTTGCAGTATCGGCGGTAGAACGATGTCTAGTCATCGCCACAATTTATCAAATTCAACCATGTAATTTATAGATTTCCATAATCACCACCAAAATCCATATCCTGTCCACAATAGCAAGATGTACATAATAATAGCAGTGAGAATGAAGATAATGAATGAGATGAATAGCCTCCAAAGTAGAGACCAAAATAAGATAGATAAAATAATCTCAAGAAATAAAATGTACCAAAAGGATGTCCACTACTCCACTCTCATAATCCACAAATAAAATGAAAGACAATAAAAAAAGAGTTTCTGTGAGCAACTCATGCTCTATAGCATAATGTCTAGCTAAAGTCTCCGGCGGAGGGTAGCCCCGCGTCCAGATCCTCCTGCATGCTCAAATCAGGGTCTTCAGTCTGCTCATAATAAGTAGTACATAACTCCTCTAACTCATAACATAAAATATTAGTTTTCCAGTCAGGAATGGAACAAGTACACATATGATAGCTATCCGGGACACAATAGAATCGCTAAACATGTATATAACATATGAGAATGAAACTAGAAAGTAACTAGCATCATGGTACAGAGGAAAAGACATAAAACTCTATCAATAAGAATATAGCTACTAGAAAGCGATATGTAAAATCATGGTAGCATGGCAAGTGGTGAAGAACATGATGAAATAGTTGGAATATTATCTATCTACGTGCATTGAAATATCAGTTTCGATGTGTGAACGGCTAAGGGGTAAATCCGACACCCTGTACGTGTCGTGTGCAGTTGCTATTATTCATGAATAGACTAATGGGATAGATTGGATTATTCACACGCCTACTAAGATATTCCCTCCGCCCTGCTAGTACTCATGGAATCAATCGTAAATGGGGTAAACATAGGAGATAATCAAGATGTATAATAAAATCCATGGTACTAATCCTCGTGTGACGATCGTGTCAACAAGCAACAAGACATATGAATAACAGGTAGAGAAAACTATCAGAAACAGTAACAATCAATATATGCACTTGCCTGTAGTCCTGAGCTGGTGGTACGAATCAAGTGCTGAGTAGGAGTCCAACAAACCTATATTGTAAATCAATTTCTAATCAACAAATGAAATCAATCAATGAGTCTATTTAAGTATTACGCATTACCCTTACACTTAGTAACATTAATGGTCTGTAGTTTGTTTTACTAGTGCTAACCCTAAGCCTCATGTTTAGTATTATTGTATAGGGATACTTGTGTCCTACTGTTGCTATCTAGGTCTGACATAAAGGCAAGCTTAGACTACCCTAATATCCTTTTGTCATAAAAGAGTCAAGTGTGTGTCTAATTGTCCAATGGGTCATGAGATGTAGCATTGCACCAGGGGTGGGTAAGATAATACCATCTAATTGCATAATGGATTAAGGTTGTACTTGCCCAAAGTGTCATTCCTCCTTGGATAGAAGACCTTTATTGTCTGATACTTTTGTACAGGGTCCATGATACAATCTGTACCCTAGCTCTTATAAGGTCGACCCTTTTATCATGGCCTATTATATGTAACCCTGGAATAACACCATTCCTACAGGAATGGTTCTTCTTTACCTGCTGTTATGAAGCCTAGAGGGGAGTCCATTTCAGGGCTGATATTTCAGGACAGTGGATTGAACCTACTATAAGGGGCAGGATGAATTATACCAAGGCTGACTTGAGGTGTTGTGACTGAATTACAGGTGGGTGGATTTCGAGGGTTAAAGACATGGTACACATACTATCCTCCTACCCTGTTCTTCAGATGCATAATCAATGACTGGCATATGTGTAACCAGAGTATCCACATGACAGAAAACATAAGGTTTCAAGTAAATGGGTTCCCTGAGTTTCCTATGGTGGTTCGTATGGGCACCTCTTCCTTTCAGTATGAAGGATTGAACTAATAACAGATGTGGTTCAAGTCCTAAGGGCTAGAGGGATGAACTAATGATCAAACTGAGCAGGGAAATTTGTAATGCATGATGGACATACCTCACAGGCCTGGCACTAGACCCCCTATATGTAGGCTATGCACACCACTGATATACAACCTCTGTTCAGTCATCTTTCCCTAGCTGAGTCTATGTATCCTGCCTTGATGCTCTAATGAAACCTGTGCTTATCCTAAACTGTTACTGCCCGTATGTTGATGCCTAACTGCAGGGAACAGACTCAACCCTACACAGTCTCTGTCCCTAGTTATACTTCAACCTATTTGAATATTTACCCCACATACAAGTACTCAAATACCCACATAACTACCTTTCAGTCCCTGTACTTATTCCCAGTAGCCGATACTAGGGTGAGTTCATGACTCAGATAATTAGTAATTAAGACTCTGGGTATACCAGGTTGCACTTTATCTATGGGGTTGGGTGGCCTATCCAGTCTGCATTGATCTTGCAAATAGATGCCTGGGTCTGAACCAGTTTATCATGGATCCTGAGTCATCTCAGAGGTATTGAACCCAGGTATATGCAGTAGCTAAGTGAATGCAATGCACAATATCAAGATGGACAGGTCAGTAAGGGCAGGTGCAATGGTAATGCAGGATGTGAAAGGCATGATATAGAAATGCAAGGTATTTATGTCTGAACACTTGAGTGTACACAGGTTGAAACAATTGGGCTTGGGTGGACTGAACATTTATCCACACTCACTTGAGACCCTCTTCTAATCTAATATTCTCTAGTCCTAACATTAAGGTTGCCTGACAACTACCTATGTACTATAACCAAGACCTTACCTGTAGGTAGGCCCTACACTGACCTCCCTCTCCTGTATGTACCATCCCTTTGCTGTCCTGCCTAGGTGCTATACACATCCAATCCCATGTGATCTATTCTTTATGGTACACTCTATTTTACTGGGAAACCATGCTGTCAATTGATAACAGTCCCTACTGGCTGTGCTTACATATACTTGTACACTCATATCTATTTGTATGGTGTTCCTTGGTGGTCAGGTGTACTTCAACCTATTCTTACTGCACCCCTATCCTGTGCCTATGTTTATACAGGCTGGTACATTTCTACACAGGCCTGTACAAACCATCCTATGGGTAGGCTATGCAAAAAGGGGTGATGTAGTGCATTGAAGTATTTTTCCCCAATGCAGGTAGTAGGAAAGCAATGCCTAAATGCAAAAGGGAGTTTACAGTGTATCCAGTGAAATCAAGTGATGGTGTGTGTAATGCAACCTTATGATGCAGTGTGGTGACAGGATTGAGGTTGACATGTTACCTATGTGCACTGTAGTTACAGGGATGCAGAAAGCCATGGTTCCTAATATGCAGGACCTATTATGAATGCCATGTGCCTTGAAGGTTGTAGAGCTATTGCTGTCAGATACATGAGAGTGTGTATCTCTACAGGGCAACAGCAAGGAGGGTGTAAGGTTTTGTATGGGCTGCAATAGTAGTAGGTGATATGGTCTCTTTACATATGAAATTAAGGTTTAGCTAAGATAGGAAAATGGTACTCGAGTAGTCTATGCTAAGAAGAAAGTAGTTGAATGATCAGAATTATCTATAAATTAGTCTGAGCGATATAGAAACTACACAAGGGTTGAATGTGAAGGTATGAGCTATGTATGAATGTAGAACATATTCAATGCCTAGGGTTCCTCATATTAGTTAGCTGGTATATATGATTGGGCTTATGTGACTAATGGTTTAAACCTAAGTGTAGGTCAGTTCAAATGAAGACATGACAACTCTAATTTAGGATTTGGACCTGTAGGGATACTGGATGAAAAGAAGTTGATACTCCAAATTGTACATATAAAGGTGTAAAACATATCAAGATGGGTTAGCTGCTACTGTACCATATTACCCTGCCTACAGCAGTAGGGTTGCTGTCCCCTCCTCTTGTATAGGTTCTTATATTCTTATCTTCTCATACAATCCATTGATCTCAGTGTACCATGCTATGATTTATGAAAACTAGGATGTGATTGATCTTAGCTACCATTGCTGCTATAGAGTACTTAGGCCAATGGGCTAGACATGTAGGGGTCTCTACATACATACACAACCAAAACTTCATATTTCTATACAGGTGCACATACCTGTGCTTGTCTCTAATCGAAGGTACACCCCCTTCTGTACAGGTCAGACCCCCCTTAATCCATAGGTTATATAGTGACATGCTACAGGATCTCTCCTAATAAACCCTGCCAATTCCTGATACTGCCCCTCTAATGTACCTATTGTTGTTATCAACTACTCAGTACTCGATTGGCCTACTAATACCTGGCCTTGTCTTCTTTTCAGGATTTACTACAAACATCTAGGCTACTATTTAGCAGAATCAATCTCTTATTAATAATCTAAAATCACATAATAAATTTGAGGGATAATGAAGTACCTGTTGTTGGCAAGTCGCAAGTTCTTCCCTAGCAGTCGGCTACTCGAACTCAGGGATGCAGGAGCTTTAGGGTTTGGGGTCGACTACTTGCCTTCCTATATATACATAAATACTAGGGTTTATATCGATGCTGTCCCCATGAAGATTGGAAGAATCCAGTTTAAAATTGGTTTGAACTTATCTTTTCGAAACAGGGGAGGGGATAGTCGAGTCTCTACTCGATCCCTGGCCGTTTGAATCTAGGATTTAAATCTGTCATTTTGCATCCCAGTCCCTCATAGTTGGGATAACTACGAAAACCCCCATGTTTTCCTCTTTATTCACTAAGAATTAATTAATATGACTATTAGATATATATACATTGGTTATTAAAATAAAATCTATGTATTAATTAATAATTCATCAATATTTATTAACAAAAAATGGGGATTCTGGGTCAAGGGCACACAGCTCGTCCCTCGGGTTAAGTTGTAGGCTCGATTAAGTTAAGCAAAGTTATGCCGGTTGACCTAAGTCATTCCAAGTACTGTCCTGCTCTTTCTGTGATTGTCAAGTTAAATAGTCCCACGATCTCAAGGCCCGTCATATAAAGTATGACTTGGGCGATAGCGTTACGTAGAACACGAGTTGGTTTAAGGCACGAGCCATAGTTGGTTCAGTCGAAAGTTAGCCACGGTCTGTTGATACTTAAGGAATACGTTATGTTAAAGTTAAGTGGGAAGGCTATGTAGTAGCCGTTCCCTGAGTTCAAAGAATGTTAAGTCTAAGCGATGGTTAGTCGCCGAGAGCAAATATGTCGGGACTGTAGGTCAGTCGCCGAGGTAACCCTGATTTGGGCTCTGCAAAAAAAGTATGAAAAGTGGTAGAAGTAAAGCAAAGGAACTAAGTGATGATAATGAGGCCATGCAATTACGTTAAGTCTAGAAGTTAGCGTAGGTGCGTGGTCATGGACAACTTGTCGACAAGGGCGATTGTTTCTTCGAGCGGCAACCCGGGGCCACGGGACCGACTCGACCTAGGAAGAAATCGGAAATAGCCGAACTGGGTAATAGGCAATGGTAGTTCGGGGACTTGCATCGGATATCGCTACTTGTGGTGCAAGGTTCCCGTCTGCCAGGCTATGTCCACGATGGCTAGTTAATATCACGCCCCGATCCGGGAAATCGCTCGTCCTCGCTAGATTTTACCCGAATTATCGTCCTCGCTGGGGCGTGATGCCGTACGAGCCTGGAGTTGCGCTCGTGCAAGGCAAGATAACGGTTCACATAGTGATTATCTCAAATTCGTAACATAAGCAGCGGAAGGAAATCAAGAATACAACAAGAATCTCTTTTATTCATAATGAACTGAAGGTTACAAGGCTCTGAATAGCCCAACTTAATATACCAATTGGCTACAACGCTCATGATCTCTCTAGCTCACAAAGGATTACATTATTCTATACATTATGTCTCTTTATAGCCACCAAGTAGTCTTCGGCCGAACATCTCCATGTCGCAAGTCCGAACGCATATGCGGTAGCTCCTCTTGAACGCCAAGTACTCCCTGCCTCGGCACGTCCAAGCCAAGCCCCGCCCCGAGCCGATCATAACCTGAGCCTGCACATAAACTAGTGGGGGATTAGTGCTTTCATCTTTGCTTAGCACTGATCAAGACCCGCTCGCACCCAAACCAAACACTTAATCACTTTAGTGAAACATGCATCTTAATTTGTGCTCTTTCTATTTAGCCTTAGAATCAGTTTCATGGCAATGTTTATGCATAGCAACTTTATCATAACGTGTCCAATACCGTGTTCCTGCAGCAGATATAGTTAGGCATAATATGAACGTAAACATAGTGTTCGTGCTCATCTCCGTCCCATTTTTCTTAGCCTGCACTAGTTAGAACTTACGTAAGAAACCATATAATTCACGCAACATTCCGACCATAAACTTAGACATTGCATAAGGGTCGCAGGCCCTGCGCCTGCACCCAACTCTCATCTAAGCCCACCGGCCCTATCTATATGAATCACGGTGTTTCCCACCGTAATGGACTTGGCATCTCTTATGTGTAAGCCTACAATCACTTCGATACGGGTTGCTAGCCCAGTATCCGAAGGATCCCAAACTTACGGATATCATAGCTTATCACAGCACTGGACGGTCGTAATCCATCCGAATGATGTGCACCATAAATACCACACATAATTCCCTCCTAGGCCGAACGGTCCCGGTGCCCCGGTCGTAACCGTCCGAGGGAAGCCGCACCCGTACACGGGCCATCCGAGTCCATTGACCATACAATACGCGCCATAGCAAACACACATAATATTCCAACCAAATCCTCCGTTGCATAAACATAGTCTCGTTCCATAAACGGTTTTCTGTGCCATAAACATATTCGCGTCTCATAACATAATCCACCATCCATATGGGGAGCTCCGTCGGCATTATGCCCCAACACATCCATATTGATGCACGACGCCCAACGGCTTAGTCGTCTCGTACTCATATTCAGCACGTACCATTCGTAAGTTATTCTCATAGCCTAATTCTGTAGTTACACAGTCATTTCATAGCTTTCGTGCTCGAAGGCACGCTCAGCGCCGTAATCAATGTTCTACGCCTAGTGTTCAATGTTCTCAGAGCCGTACACATGATGCACATCTTATATTGTCTTTCAATGTTCTAGCATCACCGCCCTACCGCAACTCGTACACTTGATGCACGTCGCTTCAATTGTTCGATTGTTTAATGTTCTACCTTAATGTTCAACACATACTTAGACCTTTCGTTGCCGAGCCACGCTCGCTAACTCGATAACATATTACGCATGTACGGACATATTTTATTAGACGTGAAGGAATAGGGAGAGAGAGTCAAGAACCCGCCCACCTTAAGTCGATACGCCTTGCCGTCTCGCCGATTGAAGCATCTCGTTTCCATAACTCGATGGCATAGCTAACTTCCGGACTTAGCCATTCCTTCGAACTACTCGGTTGATTTGGCCTATCGTGCCCGTGCTACAATCCGTTGCAAGGCCACGATTTGGTTTCGCGGACACTTCATTGCATAAGGCAAAATACCGATCTCTTATCATCCAGCGTAAAAGCATAGCCTGCACACCAGATCAACTAAAGTCAGTACTTGCTCAAACGGGACTTATCCTTTGCATCGATTCGATTCATAGATTCCAACCGACTCAAAGCTTACCTTTGGCCAACGTAACTCTTGTATCGATTCGCATCGATACTTCATCGGATCAACGCAACTCTTCGAGTCAACGACTCATCGTAATGTACCGAGCGGAGCGGGGCATTACATAATATACCACTCAAAATCAGGTTCGTCCTCGAACTGAAACCAACACTTAATCCAAGTGTCTCGCCAGATCGTTTCACGACCTCGTGCTACTATCGTTGAAATCATACAACTTAGTCTGGATCATACACATATTTTAGGTGTCCCACCAATATATGCATTTCAGCCAAGCTCAGTTGTAGGATATCGGGACAACTAACAAACTCAACTTAAATCTCAAGCACCAATCAGTTTGTACTCGACTTAATCAGACCTTAGCACATATTCCTAGAGTCTTGCTCGCAAACATCTTCGCATATAACTTGATCCAAACTATAACTTCGATCTCATAAGTTTCTCGATGGCCATCTAACGCATGCATTGCATCAGGTCATTGCGCATCCGATCACAACAATTCTCTGCAATGCCTATTCGCCCAACCGTTTGCCTATCTCTCACATAACTCAAGTCTTTCATCCAATCATTCATAACATTTGGCCTTAACGACATGGACTAAGTCCACATGTCTCAATTTCCTTTGCCTACCATTTGCATTAAGTCTCGCACACAACATCCCGATACGATTCACATTCTCGAACTGCCTACGCATCGCGTCTGGGGCTACCTCCGCTAGGTAACTTATTCAGACATCTTGCTTAATCTCTTCCGACACAAGAGGTCAACTTGAGTCTACGAGGCACAAAGGTAACAATCTTTCCGACCCAAGGTCTCTTACGATATGCCTATCTCTGATTCTCGACCGCATACAAATTCCTTACTCAGTTCTCGAATTAATCCTGACTAGTTCGTTTCGTAACATAAATCGTGCGCTCAACACACATAGCCTAACCGTTTGCTCAAACCGATCTACGATACAACTCTTAGGGTCGTTCTATTATTCGCCGCTCTCGCACATTGCAAAATCCTTGCACTCGTCTTACCGCATCACTATACTAGGCACGTTCCTCAACATCTACTCGATCATCGACTAACCCAGTCTATCCATGTATCCCTTCGATCGATCATAAACTTTTCTGGCCATATCGATCTAGTTGAAGGCTACTCGCTAACTTTCGAAACCCGATACTCACTCGCTTAAACTTATCCTCAACATGCACTAACATCATTCCCTATCCTCGACAAAGTTTCTTATACGACTTCTTTAGGGCCATCCTATGGGACTTCAACATTCATTTGATTTGGCGGTCAAGTCTTCTAGGGTCATCTGCCCCAAAACTATGCTCGATAATTGAAGATCATCAACGAGGGACAGTTACAACGAACCATGTTATATTCTATTACGGAGCCAAATTAATTCACGACACTTCCTATGGGACTTTACCCAATCCGACATACTTTACAAATCCGCAATTTATCTATCCCCCGCGCAACTGATGTGTCGATAACTACTCGAATGACTCATGTGCTTGCGCGTCGTTACTATTCGGATCACTCATGCATTACTGTCAACTATCTTTGTTAGTCGTACGACATCTACTCGCCTTAGGTCTGAGTTTACCTATCTGTAATCACGTCCGACACATTCCATACTCATCAAACCATCCTCGAACAAATTTTCGTATCAAACCACAAGTCAAATCCAATTTTTCCATGCCAGGTAAGTTTGATCATCCCCGCTGTATGAATCACCATACCAGCGCTCATGCGGGACAATCGCCCTAATTTGGCATGACGCATATGCGGTGCTGTAGTTGCACTCGCATAAGACAAGAATGTCAACATAGTGGTTATCCACGAATCAATCAAGCACTTTCATTTTCCTTCGAGTAACATCCATCGACTCTCAAATTCTCCGAAGCATTCCTACCGTTAGCATCCAAACTGCCATAACTTAACCTGCAACCTATTCATCCAACAACAATGCTCAACATAATTTTCGTTCATTCGATCAGAGCATCTCCAAGTTATTGTATATCGCCTTTGATACGCCTCAATACCATCGTTGATATGCATAACTTGAACATCTTCATCTCTCATAAGCTCCAATTCGTTGTAATCATTGTTATTTTCCGAACTCGAATACGAATCAATTCTCACGTACCAAAATCCATTCCGTTGTAACCAACTACCATCATCGAGACACGATTTCCAATTCACATATTCATTCTCATATCCCTAACTTGCACTTCTCGATCGTGCTACCGACTCATCGCGCTAACTCAAATTCGTTCGCACGATTTCCTCGTACCTACTCAACACGTTCCGAACAAGCTTCCGTACTAACTCAACATAAATTCGACCGGTTCGACCATTTCCTCAATGTACATTTCTTCGCTATGCTCAGCCTATCGTTCGACTTACACTTAACGAATCCTCGTCAGACGTATCCTCCGTGGATATGACTTCGCACATAATCGTTCGACTCACTTCCTCAAGGCATACTTGCATCGACTTCTCTCAAGTCATTTCCACTCAAGTCTTGGTACTACTTCGTCCGTTGAGGACAAACATATCGTAACAACATAATCGTCTCGACGAAATCTATCGCAAGTCACCAAGCGGCTTAACATAGCTATCGCTAAGTCGCATTCCATATACCACTTAGGATCGAGCCTATCGTTATCGATATAATACTTCACTACACTTGCTCGCATAATAAGTATTACATATACCACTCGAAATCGAGTCATTACTCGACATCACATTCCGCATAGGTCCGACATCTATTCTCAATCAACAATCCCGTATGACGATCCTTCCGATCCCAGCTCTAGCGTTCGCTCAAGTTTGACACGCATTCACTCTAACCGTATCTTGGCGATTATATCGATCACACCCGTAACATTCACTTATTCACATCTCAACGCGACATAAGGCCAACATAAACGTTTGCCTACTCACTCGACTTAGCGACCAATTCGACTCGTTACTATCGCATCCGCGATCTTCCAATCTCACTCGTTGCAACTCGTGCAACAACTCATTCTCGATACATAAGGTCTTTACTCAATCTCGCGTAACATATCGCTATCCATCCGCATAGCCACATAACACGCATCATACCATATCGACTCATCGCACTGATGCAACGAACGATCCACGACTTGCTGCACTCCGTGCAACCAACAACACATAACCGTTCTCATAGCAACATAACACGCATCGCCTCACATATCGACCCGTTGCACTTCGTGCAACCAACAACACATATCTCCTCGTACTTCGTGCGACCAACGATACATAACTCCTCGCACTTCGTACGACCGACAACACATAACTTCTCGTATTTTGTGCGATCAACAGCACGTATATCATTACACTTCATGCAACCAACATCACCATATTCGTTGCAATTCGTGCAATCAACGACTCACAACTCTCTTGCACTTCGAAAAACCATAAACTCATAACCCGTTGCACTTCGTGCAACCAACATTCTCTGATGGCACCCGGAGATAGCGCGATAGTCACGACATACTTGTGGCAGACGTACTCACTTAATATAGACTTATTGTATGGAACATCCAATGTAGCATCGAGCAGATCCATGAGCCATGCGGTTGCGGAAACAACATAGAGTCAACTGAATTCGATAGCGAAGCATCTGAGGGTCAAAGAGATTCATGCACGGTCCAGAGGATGGAACAGCTCTGATACCAACTTATCACGCCCCGATCCGAGAAATCGCTCGTCCTCGCTAGATTTTACCCGAATCATCGTCCTCGCTGGAGCGTGATGCCGTACGAGCCTGGAGTTGCGCTCGTGCAAGGCAAGATAATGGTTCACATAGTGATTATCTCAAATTCATAACATAGGCAGCAGAAAAAAATCAAGAATACAACAAGAATCTCTTTTATTCATAATGAACTGAAGGTTACAAGGTTCTGAATAGCCCAACTTAATATGCCAATTGGCTACAACGCTCATGATCTCTCTAGCTCACAAAGGATTACATTGTTCCATACATTATGTCTCTTTATAGCCACCAAGTAGTCTTCGGCCGAACATCTCCATGTCGGAAGTCCGAACGCATATGCGGTAGCTCCTCTTGAACGCCAAGGACTCCCTGCCTCGGCACGTCCAAGCCAAGCCCCGTCCCGAGCCGATCATAACCTGAGCCTGCACATAAACTAGTAGGGGATTAGTGCTTTCGTCCTCGCTTCGCACTGATCAAGACCCGTTCGCACCCAAACCAAACACTTAATCATTTTAATGAAACATGCATCTTAATTTGTGCTCTTTCTATTTAGCCTTAGGATCAGTTTCATGGCAATGTTTATGCATAGCAACTTTATCATAACGTGTCCACTACCGTGTTCCTGCAGCAGATACAGTTAGGCATAATATGAACGTAAACATAGGGTTCGTGCTCATCTCCGTCCTATTTTTCTTAGCCTGCACTGGTTAGAACTTACGTAAGAAACCATATAATTCACGCAACATTCCGACCATAAACTTAGACAATGCATAAGGGTCGCAGGTCCTGCGCCTGCACCCAACTCTCGTCTCAGCCCACCGGCCCTATCTATATGAATCACGGTGTTTCGTACCGTAATGGACTTGGCATCTCTTATGTGTAAGCCTACAATCACTTCGATACGGGTTGCTAGCCCAGTATCCGAAGGATCCCAAACTTACGGATATCATAGCTTATCACAGCACTGGACGGCCGCAATCCGTCCGAATGATGTGCACCATAAATACCACACATAATTCCCTCCTAGGCCGAACGGTCCCGGTGCCCCGGTCGTAACCGTCCGAGGGAAGCCGCACCCGTGCACGGGCCATCCGAGTCCATTGACCATGCAATACGCGCCATAGCAAACACACATAACATTCCAACGAAATCCTCCGTTGCATAAACATAGTCTCGTTCCATAAACGGTTTCCCGTGCCATAAACATATTCGCGTCTCATAACATAATCTACCATCCATATGGGGAGCTCCATCGGCGTTATGCCCCAACACATCCATATTGATGCACGACGCCCAACGGCTTAGTCGTCTCGTACTCATATTTAGCGCGTACCATTCGTAAGTTATTTTCATAGCCTAATTCCGTAGTTACTCAGTCATTTCATAGCTTCTGTGCACGAAGGCACGCTCATCACCGTAATCAATGTTCTACACCTAGTGTTCAATGTTCTCAGAGCCGTGCACATGATGCATATCTCATATTGTCTTTCAATGTTCTAGCATCACCGCCCTACCGTGACTCGTACACTTGATGCACGTCGCTTCAATTGTTCGATTGTTCAATGTTTTACCTTAATGTTCAACACATACTTAGACCTTTCGTCGCCGAGCCACGCTCGCTAACTCGATAACATATTACGCATGCACGGACATATTTTATTAGACGTGAAGGAATAGGGAGAGAGAGTCAAGAACCCGCCCACCTTAAGGCGATACGCCTTGCCGTCTCGCCGATTGAAGTGTCTCGTTTCCATAACTCGATCGCATAGCTAACTCCCGGACTTAGCCATTCCTTCGAACTACTCGGTTGATTTGGCCTATCGCGCCCATGCCATAATCCGTTGCAAGGCCACGATTTGGTTTCGCGGACACTTCTTTGTATAAGGCAAAATGCCGACCTCTTATCATCCAGCGTAAAAGCATAGCCTGCACACCAGATCAACTAAAGTCAGCACTTGCTCAAACGGGACTTATCCTTTGCATCGATTCGATTCATAGATTCCAACCGACTAAAAGCTTACCTTTGGCCAACGTAACTCTTGCATCGATTCGCATCGATACTTCATCGGGTCAACGTAACTCTTCGAGTCAACGACTCATCGTAATGTACCGAACGGAGCGGGGCATTATAGTTAATGCCAGTGACCATTTATATAGATAGGTCGGCACGGGCAGCAATCTGTATGTGTGCCTTTGGAATGAGTCGAGTTGATGGTGTACACAGTTAGAACACATTGTCTGGGCCTAACGTTTGGCTACAACAAAGGCGACGTGCTTCGACACGAGAAGTGGCGTCGAGTGTTAAGTCGTTGGCATAGAGTTGCATAAGTTAGATTTGAGTCATCTTGAGTTTAAGTCAGGAAACGTCGCAAGGCAAAGTCGGTCGAATGACACTTAGTCCACAAGTCTTGATTGGGTCAGTTGGTGATTAAAGTAGCAAGGGCCGCGAGGCGGCAATATGGTTAAGTCACACTGAGTTTATGAGACACGACATATGGACTTGTAGCACGGCCACATGGAAATTGGGTACTATCGTGTAGTCGTGTCTCTAATTTTGGGCCGTAAGGCAAACATGACTTGATAGGTTAACATTGTTGGTACGAGAAGGGCCTAAAGGCAAAGTATGTGTTGGCGTTGTTGTTGCAAGCACGGTGACGGTCTAGAGATACTAAATAGGCCGAGAGTCTCTTTCCTAAAATCGATCCTAAGGCAAAATTAGAAAGACAATCGAAAATAAGGGACTATGTTGCACAAAGTAAATTAACGTGTCGATTTTGTATGGGTTGGCGAGGAGCTCATTACACCAGTACAGTTGAGTACTGACACCCATACAGTTTTTATGTCCAGGGACCGGTAGAAGCTCGTGGCGCGGAGCTCGCTTGGATACGTCGAGGTACGAAGTTCCTTGGCGATTAGAGGTGTGCGTTCCACATGGAGTTAGGACTTATACGGGACATAATGTATGGACGTCGCCTATCCGAAGCATCCGCTGGCCCAAGACTTGTACTGAGAGATGAGAGAGAGAGCTGAGTGACTTATAATGTGAGAAGAGTGAGCTTGAGTGATTGTAATCTTGGCCTTGTGCCCCATTGTAATCTTTGTTCAATATCAATAAAGAGCTTATTTTGAATAACTTATGTTTTGCTACAAATTTCTGCTGCTATCATTCAATGTCTCTGCTTGGGACTTCTGTGCGACGATCCCGTCGCAGCCGCTGTAATCGACCATTATGGAACCCACATTGCACGAGCGCAATCTAGGTTCATGCGGCATCACGCCTTATCGAGGACGATCGCTCCTACCGGAGTGGAGCATGACACTACCTCTACAAATCCAACCCATAATTCAAGTTTCAAACTCAGATACAAAGATGAAAGCCCAAGCCAAACCAATAATCAACCTTTCAATGAACCCAGTTCTGATTCCTATCAATACACAACTAAAACCATTAATCATCTCAATCTGATATTTAAAACCCAGCCCCTCTCCTGGGTTGAACCATACTATTAGCTAACATCGAACAACCAATGTTCGAATAAAATTATCAATGCAACAACTCCCAATCTAGCAAGAAATGTGAGATCAACTTCATCAACACCCCATAAACCATATAGGACCCGCCAAACCCATATGAATCCAACATTCAGATATGAACTCAAAAAATTCACAGGCAAATGCAGGGAACAAACACAACTCAGACTCATAGATTAGAGGATAATCTGTAGGGAAATATACAATCCCACACTCATTCATAAACTCAGCAAGTTAACAGTAGAGCTCAAACTGAAACTATATCTCAACCCAACAGCTAACAAAATTCAAATGTAGCTCAATTATCATAGAGAAGATGCAAAAAATAGTTATACAATTTAGATTTCAAATAAGACTCCTGTTGTTGGCTTCTAACCCACGCGAACACGGATAGATGATCACGGCCCACCCTTCAGACACGCCACACACAAACAGTGGAAAACGAACGCAGTAGATCGCGAACCCACACACATACGGATACGACGCAGACAGAATCTTGGATACGAACTCAAAGACACGAACTGAAACCACAAACCAGGATAGTAATAGTTCATCAGAATTTACAACACACTCAAAATTGGAAAGGTGTTCAGATTCATACCTGGAATGATCCAAATCGTAGCAAGACACAATCCAAACGTAGACATGTCCTGTTGTATCCGAGTACAAACTGGAATTCTCTTGGTCGAACATTAAACACCCTACACAAAATCAAAGAAGATAGGTCTCAGAATAAAGTGCCAAGAATTCAGCAAATTTAACAAGAATTTCCCAGGTCGAAGACTCACCGCTATTTCCACTACCAAGTCAATCGCAAGACTCAAACACAGCAACTCCTCAACCAATACTTCAATCTTGAATTTGAATTATGAACGAGATCCTACGATCCAGGTTGATGATCATCGATCAAAAATCTAACATATAAAATGATCTATGCACTTCAAGGAAGAAGAAATCGAAACAGGAATTTACCAAATCAAGGAGCAAATTTGTGATTGAAGCGAAAACCTCAATCGATCCGTCCAGTTTGAATCGAAGACGACCGATCTGAACAAATAACCAAGTATTGAACAAATCAGCTCAAAATTTGATCTAAACAAAAAAAAAGGTATCAAATGGAACTCACCACTGTCACGTTCTCGAAGTCCCCAGAGAAGTCGAAGTTCTGCAGTCGACCGTCGCCTTGCTATGGACGAAGCCTTGTCGCTACCGATTCGTCGGGATCGAGCGCTCGTCGTCGAGGAGCAGAACACTGAGCCACTGCCACGTGTGGTCGATCGTCGCCGAGAGCTGGATGCCGAGCCGCCAATCATCCATCACGAAGATCCTCGGATGCCGTCATCATCATTACCGCCATCATCGGAGGAAATTAGGGTTAGGATTCGATAGGCGAAAGGAAAATAGGGAGAAGTAATGAGAAGAGCTCACGAAAATTTAAGATCTGACTTAGTCTCTCTCTCTCAGGATAATATAGATAGGGAATATTTGTAATATGCCCCCCACCTAAATGATTTTTTACAGACATATCCTACCCCTTTTCATTAATTGCAGTATCTACTAAGAATTGGTTAGAAGTTTGTTATTAAGTTTGTTAAGGAAAATGGGGACCACTCAAGTTAGTTGTAACTAATTTATAATTTTCCACTTTGCCGCTCATTCAGATCTTCCCTCCAAAAGGTCATAAAATTTATTATTCAAAAAAAATTTGTTTAACCAAAATCATTATTTAGAAAAAGATTTTAAATTCTAAACATAGAAAAGTGGGGTTACAGTTTTACTGGATAGATGTCTCAATCAGCATTCGCCCTTGATCTCTACTCGTACCTTCTAATCTTCCTAAATCTTGACCTGATGACATGCTTATATCCTTGATCTATCTTGGTCCTTCCTTATTGTTCTCCATGTCATTTATTCAGTGGAATTGTTCCTGGTCCTACCGATCAGCTGGGAGTTGTACCTCCAGTGAACCAGCAGCATCCTGGGGACCAAATCCAGCACTCAGGGGCAGCATCCCGAGTTATGCCTTCCGGGGATCAAGAGCCACCAGTTCAGCCAGCTCAGCCTGCAGAGCCTGACAATAGAGCCCTGATGAGACTCATCCTGGATTTGCATGCGTCACAAGATCGTCGGGGCGATGTCCTGTACCAGACAATACAAGCAGCCATTGGTAGCGTTGGTTACCAGGGGAACAATATGGCTAACAGCTTCAAGCACCTGAACCCTTCTTTCTTTGATGACAGTGAAGATGCTATTGCCGCTGACGCGTGGCTTCAGGATATAGAGGTTATCCTGGAGGCAGTTAGGATTTCAGAGGAAGAGAAGGTGGCCATTGTGCGCCTACAATTATTGGACTTAGCCCACAGCTGGTGGGCGATGCAAGCGGTTGGTTTGGTAACGCCTGTCTTGTGGGCGGTATTTAGTGATAGATTCCAAACGAAGTATTTTGATACAGTATCTCGCTATGATTTACAAACAAGATTCAGTAATCTCAAGCAGATGGGAAGGACGGTCGACGGATATAAGGCCGAGTTTTCTAGACTTAGTCGGTTTGCTTCCACCTTGGTGGCGACCGAATTGGACCGGACATAGCAATTCCAACAGGGACTCCACCTAGAGATTATTCTAGCAGTGGAGCAGTTTGAGCACCAGACCTTTGATGTTGTTTTGCGAACAGCTAGGAGGCATGAGTTTAGCTCCTAGAGGATGGTAGATCGAACCGGAGGACGAAATAGGTCCCGTGGACAGTTATCTCAGTCATCAACACCAGCCCCGGCAGCTAGGGCATTGATCATTGGAGTGCCTAGGAGGGCGACATCGATTTCGTCAGTTCAGCACTCGACTCCGACGTACCCTCAGCAAAAGAAGCAGAAGCAATCTTCCGTCATAGGCTGCTCTCATTGTAGAAAGCCTGGATACGTAATTTTAGAGTATCGGAGAGCACAAAGATTGTGCTTGGCTTGTGAGGAACTGAACCACATGATAGGGTCCTGCCCACATAGAGCCAGTTTATCTTCATCAACCCTAACCAGTCCATCGGTTAGGGGATCGGCACCAGTGCAGCAGCAGCAGTACCAGCCTCCGAGTCCATTACTGCCTCAGGCTTAAGCATTCCAGCAGCAAAGGCCCCAGCAGTATGCTTAGGTCCAAGCCCATGTTCAGAACAGGCATAGAGGTCATCAGCAGAGGGGACCAGTACCAAGAGGACAGGGACAAGCTATGACTTTGACAGTAGCAGAAGAATTGGCATCAAGTGAGGTGGTGGCAGGTACCATTCTCGTCAACTCTTTTCCAGTATCAGTATTATTTGATTCGGGTACATCGCATTCATTTATGTCTGTACGATTTGTGACACGAATAGGATTGGAGCCCGAGTCATTATCAGTAAGACTCAACGTCCTTACTGGTAATGGTCTTGTGGTAATAGATAGAGTCTTTTTCTCGCGTCGAATCATAGTTAGTGGTAGAGAGTTTTTCGTTAGATTGATAGAATTTTCGATGGTCGACTATGATGTGGTCCTAGGACTGGATTGGTTGAGGGATCAATATGCAAGAATAGACTGCCATGTGGGCAGGATTATTTTTAGTATATTTGACGAACCAAAATTTTCATTTTCCAGAGGCGAAGTAGAACCTTCTCCACTAGTTTTGTGGATGGTAGTAGCAGAAGCAGTTCAGTTTCCCAGAGTAGTAGAAGATTCCTGAAGAGCTTCCAAGCATACCGCCAGAGAGAGAGATCAAGTTCACCATTAATTTGCTTCCAGGGATGACACCAGTATCAGAGAGAGTCTACAGAATGACACCATCAGAATTGAAGATCCTCTACAAGATGATTAAAGAACTCAGAACCAAGGGATTCATTCCTGCTAGTGGACCACCTTGGGGAGCCTCGACGCCTTTTGTAAAGAAGAATTATGGTACTTCAAGATTATGTATTGATTATCGTACCTTGAATTCCGTAACAATCAAGAACCGATATCCCCTACCAAGGATAGATGACTTATTCGATCAACTCAGTAGAGCGACAGTATTCTCAAAGATTGACTTGCGGTCGGGATACCATCAGATCAGAGTTAGAGATCAAGACATCCTGACGACAACATTCAGATCTAGATATAGACATTGGGAGTTTTTCGTTATGCCATTCGTAGCGACCAATGTGCTAGCAGTTTTTATGGATCTCATGAATCGCATATTCATGCCCTATTTGGATCAGTTCGTGATAGTATTTATAGACGACATCTTAGTCTATAGCAAAAGTGAGGCAGATCATGAGCAGCATCTCCGAGTAGTCCTTCAGATTCTTAGAGAGCACCAGTTGTACGTGAAGTTCAGTTAGTATAAATTTTGGCTTGATCGCATTTCGTACTTACGTCACATCATCACCAGAGGTGGACTGGAAGTGGACCCCCTGAAGATTGTGGATATAGAGACATGGCTAGTACCCAGTACCGTCGCAGAAGTTCGCAGTTTTCTAGGGTTGGCAGGCTATTACCGACGATTTATATCAGATTTTGCTCAGATTTCAATGCCATTGACGCAGTTGACCCATAAGGATGTACAATTTGCTTGGACAGTAGAGTGTCAGAGTTCATTTAAGAAATTGAAGCACGAATTGATGACGGCACCCATTCTCACGCTTCCAGATGGGACTGAAGGATTTTTAGTTTATTGTGACGCTTCAGGCAGAGGATTGGGATGTGTCTTGATACAACATGGCAAAGTAGTAGCTTATGTGTCACGTTAACTTCGTGATCATGAAAGAAATTACCTAACCCATGACTTGGAGTTAGCAGCGGTAGTTTTCGCACTCAAGCTTTGGAGGAATTATTTATATAAAGATCGGGTAGAGATTTTCACTGACCATATGAGTCTTAAGTATATGTTTACTCAGAAGGATCTTAACATGCGTCAGAGAATATGGCTAGAGTTACTAGTGGATTATGACATCAACCTGCAGCATCATCCTGGAAAGGCCAACGTAGTTGTAGATGTATTGAGAAGAAGAGTAGGAGCTTATTTCCTAGTAGCACAACCCGAGTTATTAGTAGATCTTCAGAAGATGGGTCACTACCAAAATAACTCAAATCAGCGATGAATTTAGCGACTCCAAGAATGAACGCCGCTAATTTTTTGGAGTTTAGCAACATTTTACTAATACGTCGCTATTAGTCGCCAAAAGCGACCAATAGCGACATCTCACGACTACAGTTTATTAAATGGGAACCTGTGTCGCAAGTTCGTCGGTACACGTCGCTGATGTAGCGACGAAATTAGCGACGTCCTAAAATATCGTCGCTATACGCTACTAGTTGGCGACGTTAAGCGACGTCGTCTCTTGACGTCGCTAAAGTTTTTACTTAGGGCACGCTGTTCCCTTTTTTCCCCCTCACTCGAAATTTTTTAAAAATTTCTAAAATCTCCCCCCCGACGACTCCCTCCCTACCGGTGACCCGTACCCCCACCCCTGTCGAGCTCCTCCTCCTCGAGCTCCTCCTCCCCCAATTCGAGCTCCTCCTCCTCTTCCTCAGGTAAACCCTAACCTAACTCCTCTCTCTCCTCCTCCTCCTTCTCTCCCACGAACACACACGCACATACACACACACACAGAGACACACACACACACAGACACACGGACACATACACGGACACACAGATACACACACACTGAATCTAACCCACATGTCATGGCAATGGCCAATAAATAAAGGATGACCAGTTGTGGGGAGGCCATCCTGGCTTTGGCAGGCCACTTGGCTGTAGCAGGGGAGAAGTGTGAGCTCGGGCTTGGCCTGGCAGTGTGGCCAGGTCACTTAGCCACTGCAGTAGGCAGTGTGCCTTGGCACATTGCCTTGGCCTTGGCCACTGCAGTGTGGGCTCGGGCACAGCCATCTTGGCTTGCCATTTGGCCATATACGTTTGAACCAATACCCAAGTGTATTAGTCCATGTTTCAGTAAGGATTAGAGGCTTTAGTGTAGCAGCACACCTAAGTTTGTGAGTGTCAAGTGGATCTAGAGCGAGTAGTGTGTTGGTCTCAGTATCAGTGTAGGGTCAAGTGTCAGTGAGCTCACTTGTGAAATTGTGTGTGACTGAGTGAAGTATCAGTCAGTGTCAGTTGAGTGTCCTGTTTGAGTCCCTAAGTATCAGTAAGGATTTTCAGTGGTATGAGTGTCTTGTGTTAGAGTGTCAGTTAGAGTGTTCAGTGTGAGTAGGACACCCTCTGGCTTTTGGTTGGTCACTTGGCCATTTAGCCATGAGTGAATGTCAGTTAGTGAGTGTTCATGGAAGGGGCTTAGCCCCTTGGGGTTTGGTTAGATTCAGTATGTGTGTGTATGTGTCAGTTAGTGAGGGCAGTAACCCATGTATCAGAGTTAGTGATCAGTTGTATGTGAGTTAGTGTTTATTGTCAGTTAGTGAATGTTAGTTAGGTATCAGGCTTAACTCCACAGTCTAACATCTGTAACATAAAAGGGAGATCTTGATGTGTTACCCCATCTATGTATCAGTCATATGTTAGAACCTTGTTATGTTACCCCATCCACAGTCTAACATCTGTAAAATAAAAGAGAGATTTTGATGTGTTACCCCATCTATGTATCAGGCTTGACTAGTTACTGCAGTGAACTTGTGTGTCCATCTTTGCAGAATTATTTCCAAATGGATATGAATTACTATTTGCAGAATCGTTCATGGATGTACAATCGTCGTCCTGATGATATGTGTGGTGTGCGGAATGAATACGTAGCGGGAGTAGAGCAGTTCCTGCAGTTTGCTAAGGCGTTCCCTCAGTACATGGACAACACCAAAATTAAGTGTCCATGTGTGAAATGTTATAACGTAAAATATTATCCAAAAGTGGAAGTGACATATCATTTGTACTCGAGGGATTTCATGCCTAATTACTATCAGTGGACCGCACACGGAGAACTTGTGTCTTTAGCATCAGAGCCGGAGCCTTATGTTGAGCCGTATATGCATACGGAACCTAATTTTGTTTCAGATAATCATGCATACGACGACGGGTGCGTGAACATGGTTTTCGATGCTACAGGGCCTAGTTTTGTTTATGATGCAGCTGAGGAGGCACCGAATGTCGATGCTGCAAAGTTCATGGAGTTGCTGGAGAATGCAAGGACTCCATTATATCCTGGTTGTGAGGATCATTCACCGTTGGAGGTGGTTACAAGACTCTTGAGCATTAAGTCAGATTTTAACATGTCGCAAGAATGCTACAACCGAGTGTTGGAGTTGATTATAGAGATCTTGCCGGCGGGTGCTAACTTACCTAAAGACTTCTACCGGTCTAAGAGGATGATGAGATCGCTCTGGATGGGATACGAGAAAATCGATTCTTGTCGCAATGGGTGCATGCTGTACTACAAAGACGATAAGGACGCAGATATGTGCAGATTTTGTGGTGCTGATTGCTATAAAACAACTAGTACATGAAGGTCTACCGGTGCAAGAAGACCGACCAATTTAATGCACTACTTGCCTTTAACGCCGCGGTTGCAAAGATTATTTATGGTGAAACAAACGACCGAAAATATGAGTTGGCACATGCGAGAACAGATTGAAGGAGTGTTGGATCACCCATCCGATGGAGAAGCGTAGAAGCACTTTGATCGAGTGTATCCTGATTTTGCTTCAGATCTGCATAATGTCAGGTTGGGGCTATCTTCTGACGGTTTTACTCCTTTTTTTTTCGGGATCCCAGTATTCGTGCTGGCCTGTGATTGTTACTCCGTATAACCTACCGCCTTGGATGTGTATGAAGACTCAGTACATGTTTCTAACCGTTATAATTCCTGGTCCGAACAATCCCAAGAGGAACATTGATGTGTACTTACAGCCTTTGATAGATGAGTTAAATCAGTTATGGGAAGTAGGCGCTAACACGTATGATGTTTCCAGAAAGCAGAATTTTCAGATGAAGGCAACCCTTATGTGGACCATCAACGACTTTTTGGCCTATGGAATGGCCTATGGAATGTTATCTGGATGGAGCACTCATGGCCGTCTCACATGTCCATATTGCATGGACCGTACTAAGGCTTTCCGCTTGAAACACGGAGGAAAATCGTGCTTCTTTGATTATCATCGGCAATTTATGCCAAAAGATCATCCGTTCAGAAGGAACAAGAATGTATTTCGTACCGGCGTTGTAGAGAAGGGTGATCCACCGCCAAGGTGGTGTGGAGCCACGATATGGGAAGAGGTTAGAGATTTTTCAAGTGCTACCGAAGATCCTACAACTGGGTACAAGTGCGATAGATTTGGTAGAGATCATAACTGGAGAAAGAGGAGCATATTCTGGGATCTGCCATATTGGAGTACAAATCTGATCAGACATAATATTGATGTCATACATATTGAAAAGAATGTGTTTGATAACATAATTAATACTGTGATGGACGTAAAAGAAAAAACGAAAGACAATCCCAAGGCCAGGTTGGACTTAGAAGAAATATACAAACGCCCTGTGTTGCATTTGATAGAGAAGAATGAAAAACAGTTCCTGCCGAAGTTAATTTTCTCACTGGACAAGGAGGATAAACTGAGACTTTGTCGGTGGATCCAGGGCCTAAAATTTCCAGACGGATATGTGTCAAATCTGAGAAGATGTGTCGATCCGAAGGAAAATAAATTGACGGGTATGAAGAGCCACGATTGTCACATATTCATAGAGAGGTTAATTCTGATTGCATTTTAGGAATTCTTACCGCAGGCAGTTTGGGATCCATTGACGGAGCTTAGCATATTCTTCAGGGATCTTTGTTCTAAGAAATTTTTCGTTGATCGTCTAGAAAAGGAAGAGAAGGACATTGCGGTAACACTGTGCAAGCTAGAGAGGGTGTTTCCTCCTGGATTCTTTGACTCTATGGAGCATTTGTCGATTCATCTTTCCTATGAGACACGTGTTGGTGGACCCGTCGAATATCGATGGATGTACCCGTTCGAACGACATTTGAATCACCTAAAAAGAAAGGTAAAAAATAAGGCACGGGTCGAGGGTTCTATTTGTAAAGCCTATGTTCTCGAGGAGATTACAAACTTTTGTTCGATGTATTTCAAGCTCATGTTGCAACTAATAGAACGAGAGCTTCCAGAAACGACGACGGAGATCATGAATATAATGATACAAAACTGAAGGTATTTAATACTCCAGAAAGCCATCGGGTAAAATAAAGAAGAGATATCTTTTATGCATATTCCTATTAATGATGATGTAAGGTCAGGTAGGCCACACATAACAGAAGAACTAGAACAAGAAATGAGACGTTATTTCCCATCATGGTTGAGTGCATATGTAAGACTTGAGAACTCTGTAATTACCTTTCTGTATATGCACTTGAGAATGAGCTTAATTTTTTTTGTGGTATTTAGATCGATCGTCCATACGCAAGACTTGAGAATGAGTCTATTAGAACGCTAGCCAAGGGACCAATTTATGCTGCAAAAATATGGCCAAGCTACTATGTGAATGGGTTTAGGTTCAAGTCAACAACTTGCCCGATCAGAGACAACTTTGTGGATCTCGATTCCACCAAAAACTGCTGTTTGTGTAGCAGATCTTCGAACTACAAAGATGTTGATGCGGGCAACGATTTCTATAGCGTCCTACGGAAGATTGTGGGGCTAACATATAGTTATGGAATAGAGCCTGCTAAGATTGTGTTATTCAGGTGTGATTGGTTCGATCCGATTGAAGGTCAAGGTTCGAAAGTAGACAAGCACGGTCTTGTGGATATAAACTATCGGCGTCGATATCAAGCCTATGAACCATTTGTCCTATCAAGTCAGGCTCAGCTCATGTACTTCACAAGTTATCCTAAATGGAGAACAACAAGGTTGAACTGGTGGGCAGTATGCAAGACCAAAGCTAGAAATACCTTTGAGGTTGACGATATAGCTTATCAAGAGGATGAACTACCTCTTGTAACAAATATTATAGAAGTGGACACAACGAAAGTTTCTCAATACACATCTAATTGTGTAGAAGAAGTAGAATTATCTGAAGAAGAAGATGTAGATGAAAGTGAAGATGTAGAGGAGGAAGAAGAAGAAGAAGTAGAAGAAGATGAGCTAAACGAACTAAATGAATTTTCAGAAGAGGATTAAATCTGTACGTTTGTTTTATCATCATATTTGAAACTTTAGTGACACTTTTGTGACTATAATATTTTTTAAAAATCTGTGATCGATGTCTATCATATAAATATGTATATTTGTTTGATTGTCATATGTTATTATCAGGTGTAACTAGACCCGGACGACGTGGAGGATATTATGTTAGGCAGTCCCGTGTGCGTCAGGTTGGGGATGCAAATTTTGTACCCTCATTCTCATCTCCGAGTATGCTAGTGTACCATTATGTTCCCGGTCCATTACCGGGACAGGGCAGTTCCAGCAGGTTGGCGACTCCTCCCTCGTCGTCCAGCATTCCTCCCGCGTCCAGCATTCCTCCCGCGTCCAGCATTCCTCTTGCCGACAGCTCCATGGGGAGAGCCAACGTCGAGCATATGGAGGACGGCGATCAGACTGATCCTGGTTAGGCAGGAGGTGAGAGCGACCCTTCATGCGCTCCCCCGGACGAGATGCGTATGGAGATTTGGACGGACGGACCTCCGAAGTAAGTTAATTAGTTAATATATATTTCTCAAATGATTATATGTACATATATATTCATGAAATTTATTATTGTATAGATATCGGCAGCCTGCAGTACAGAGACAGTTATGATTATTTCTAAGGCAGAACTATGGTGGGCCTTGGATTAACTACTCAGATGCTCCCGCAAATAGGAAGTAAAGTATATGTAGGCAACTCTAGAGGGGGGTGAATAGAGTTTGTAACAAAAATGATCAATTAAATACTTAAACTTTATTCATCAACTAAATAATCAGAGTAAAAGAAATACAGAAATAAGAGTAGAGAGCAAGCACAACACAGCAAGATTTTTAACCTGGTTTCCCTCGTGGAGGACTAGTCCAGGCATGAGAACTCTAGCTCAGGATTGAAATCCCCTATTTGTGAAATAGGGTTACAACCAGGTGCCTTTTCACAGAAGAGCACGCCAAACTTCTTTCAATGATCACTTTGGCAAAACTTGGACTTTTTCAAGTGACTTACAACTTCTTGCACTTCAAACTTCTAGCTGGATCGTACCAAGCAACTTAGACGGTTGGAAAGTTTGAATGCTAAGTGGATGGAAAGGTAAGGCTCTTCTATATATAGGCTATGTAAGAGAAGAAGAAGACAAGATTGGATGATTTCAAATGAGAGAAACCAAGGCCTATTTATAGGGTTCGGGGTAGGCAGAATTCGGCCAGAATTCGGTATATAGAATTCAAATTTTTGGCTGTTGGATAACTAGCAGTGATCAAGACCTAAAAATCAGCATCCTGTAATTTAGGGGGAAGAGTTCGGCCCGAACTCTGTGTGGAGACAGAGTTCGGCCCGAACTCTGTCTCCTATGGACAGAATGTTATCAGTAGGCTTTTGGATGAATTGGTTGATTGGGATTTGGGCTAAGTAAACCTATAAAGCTACGTCTAGCCTAAAGTTGATCAGTATGACCCAACGTACATCATCCTATACTCAAAAATAATAAAAAATACAGACTCCAGTATACACAGAATAATAAATCTTCAAGCAGCTTTGATCTTGAACCAATGAGCTGAGTAGATTGATTTTGAGCTCGATGTGTCAAATTGGACTATGACAAATATTGTTTTGTTAATTTTCAAGATTAGGTTGACTGTGATCCTGTTTGGGTTAACAATCTCTCCTATTTTGATAATTGACAAAACATGATATTTGTATGTCCAATATTCATACCTGGACATATTATGGCTCCCCCGTACTTAAACAAACGTACTCCCCCGTAAAATGATATTTTCTGTGACAAGTACTTATCCAAATATTCATATCCAAGTACATACAATTCATACAAGTAGCAATGGTTCATAATTTAAGACAAATATCAATGGTTCTCCCTCTTTTGACAATCAGCAAAAATGGAGACAAAAATAGAGAAGTAATAACACTACCATCCACATAATGAAAGAGAACATGCAAGTAGTAGTACTAACTAAGAGCAAACTGAGCCATAGAGTTTAAAAACATAAAAACATAAGCAAAAAGAAACATAGTGCCAAAATAAAAATAGTCCTAATCATCAGTGGCAGTACAATATCCATATCCATCAAAGAGCATGTGAAGGCCCCGCACCATCAGAACCAGTACGACGGGATCCACAAATGCAGAAGTCGGATCAAGATAGCGACGAACCCAAGAATCGTCAATACGATAACCGTCGCGAGACGGATCACGCATCATCGGAAACGGCATCGTCGGATGGGAGGCCATGGAGTACTGAATGTCGTGGATGGAGTTGCTGAGCGTACTCATCTGCAGAGTGGTGCGGTAGTCCATCTGCATCCAGCAATCATCCATCTCAGCCCAGCACGCGTCCTCCAAACGGAAGCGATCGCGAAGCATGGTCTGAGTAGAGTCCAGTGTAGCAGTGGACTCGGAAGCAGGTGAATCGGGAGCAGCAAAGGGTACAGGAGAGTTAGGCTCCTCAGCATCATCAGACTCAGAAGAGGCTACAACAGCAATAGTTCTCCTTGCCTTAGTCAGAAGGCAGGAGGGGGCAAGGACTGACATTGATCCAATGGGACATGAAAGGCACGAAAAATTAAAGGAAGATACATTGCATAAACCAAAGATTTTGGTTTAGGCCTAGCACGAATCATCCAATCCATCATCGTGCGAGGAAAGTTAAAGGGGACGCAAAAGTAGAGAAAGAAAAGAGCAGTAATCTCAAAGTAAGTAACTTTATCGGTCGATCTAGCTTTTGGCAAGACCGAAAAAAATATAATAAGATGAAGTTCATAAAAGTGATTATTGAGATTTTTAGCCATAAGTTTTCGAGGAGAAGGATTTAGAGAACAAAGATCACCCTTGAAACTTTCCAACGTGGTCTCACCGGGGAAAACAAAGTCCCGGGCATCATCAAGCCGTTCCCAAGTGTTGGGGTCGAGCAAACCAAGAAGGGCGGCTAACTCAAAATCATCAAAAGATATGTCTATACCGGTGACACGTGAATAGACGCGGTCGCGGTCATAAGTCATGTTGCAATAAAATATTTGAATGGCATTCACATAGATCGGTTCACGAGTTGCAACAAGTTCATCAAGACATAAGTCACGAAAGTTAGGAAGAAAATTGGAAAACACCGTAAACTTAATAGGGTGTCTCGCAAAGATATTACGATGACGAAAGTCGGCGAACCATGCGTTAGACACATCTAAGGACACAAAAATACGGTCATCGTATGTGTTGGCATTGATGGGTGGAGGTGGGTTAAAAAGAGGGTGGATCATGTTAGGAGGAGGATGAGGAATAGGTTGTGGTGGAGGATTAGGTTGTGGGTTTGGATTAGGATTAGTAGAGGATTCACCAATACTTCTCCTTTGTCTCTTACCCCTACCAAGCAACCTAGGTGCCATGAAAAAAAATTGAGATTGAAGAGAAAGAAAGAGATATACCTTAACAAAAGAGACCTAAGATGGAGGAGAAGAACTCCAAGAGTGACTTCCTTGAGTTTGGAGAGAGATTTCCCAAGGAATGAAGACTTCTAGGGTTAGGGTTTTGAAAGAAATATGTGTGGAGATGTAAGAAGAAGACAATGGAGGAGAGAGAGAGACAATCCCGAATATATGTCCTTTTGGTCGACTGGTCGGGTGAAACAGGAGCCATTGGATGAAGATTAGATCAACGGCTGAAAGTGTCCCAAGGTTTTGGAACAAGGAGGCCGAACTCGGCCCGAACTCTGTATGGGGGCAGAGTTCGGCCCATGTTCTGGTCCCTTGGGCCAGAACTTCAAGCAGGAAATTAAAAGCAAGATAGGAAGAATATTATGAATAAATGGTCAAAGATATAAAAGCAAGATTGGAAGTTAGAATTTTCAAATGAGGCAGGCTATAAATAAAAATTTAACCATATAATAACTAAGGAGTTATGACATAAATCAATATGGTGAAGCTGCTATGGGGTAGCTGCAGGGGCCGGATCCCAGCTAGCGGAAGTCCGAAGACTAGTGCACCGTGTCGCTTAGGCTTTTACGCCTTGTTGTCAGAAGGACCCGTTCGGCTTGTACCCATAGCAAAGTCAGCATAGAGAATCGTGACATAATCGATAATTATGCAGTCCAATTTAATGAATAACTGTTTCATCTAAAATTCCTAATTTAGGACAAAGAAAATTGAATCTCTCCTCGGATAATAGTTTGTAAAGAAATCGGCCAACTGATGATCAATGTCAATAAATTCTAAATTAGTAGTGCCATTCTGTTGGTGATCACGCAAAAAGTGGTGACAAATTTTAATGTGTTTCGTGCGTGAGTGACATATGGGGTTCTTAGTGAGATTTATAGCACTAGTGTTGTCACAAAATATAGGAATGTGCATAAAAGATAAGTTATAGTCTTTAAGGGTTTGCTTCATCCACAGAATTTGTGCACAACAACGAACAGCTGCGATATATTCAGCTTCTGTTGTGGATAGTACGACAAAATTCTGCTTCTTGCTAAACCAAGAGACTAGAGCCTTTCCTAATAAATGACACGTGCCGTTAGTACTTTTACGGTCGACCTTGCATCTGGCAAATTCAGCATCAGAGTAACCAATGAGCTCAAATAATATTGATTTGGGATACTATAGGTCCACTGTAACCGTACCCTTAAGGTATCGAAAGATATGCTTAACGGCGGACACGTGTGATTCCTTAGGATTTGTTTGATATCTAGTACACAGGCAAACGCTAAATATAATATCAGGGTGACTAGCAGTTAAATAAAGTAGACTGCCTATCATACCTCGATACTTACGTTGATCAACAGGTTTGCTGCTTTTATCTGGTTCTAGTTTGGTTGTAGTAGCCATTGGAGTACTGATTGGTTTGACGTTGTCAAGGTCAAATTTCTTCAGCATGTCCTTTGTATACTTTGACTGACAGATGAAAGTTCCATTTGATGTTTGTTTGACTTGCAGTCCAAGAAAGTAATTGAGCTCCCCCATCATGCTTATCTCAAACTCGGTCTGCATACACTTAGCAAAATCTTGGCAGAGAGTTTCATCAGTAGAACCAAATATAATATCATCAACATAAATTTGCACTAAAAGAATAGTGTCTTTGAAAGATTTTATAAAGAGTGTAGTGTCAATTTTCCCTTTTGAAAAACCTTTATCAAGCAAGAAATTGCTTAGGCGTTTATACCAAGCTCTAGGAGCTTGTTTGAGGCCATATAGCACTTTCTTGAGTTTGAAAAGGTGGTCAGGAAATTTATGATTTTCAAAACCAGGGGGTTGTTTTACAAAAACTTCCTCCTTAATAAATCCATTCAAGAAAGCACTTTTAACATCCATTTGAAACAGTTTAAAGTTTTGAAAGTTAGCAAATGCACAAAGCATCCGAATCGATTCAAGTCTTACAACAGGAGCATATGTCTCATTGTAGTCGATACCTTCCTCTTGGTTGTATCCTTGAGCTACTAGACGAGCTTTGTTGCGTGTAACTGAACCATCTTCATTTACTTTGTTTCGAAAAACCTATTTCATACTAATAATCGAATGATTAGCTGGCCTAGGAACAAGTTCCCAAACCTGGCTTCTCTCGAATTGGTTGAGTTCTTCTTGCATGGCAGAAATCCAAAACTCATCATTAAAAGCTTCTAAAATATTTTTAGGCTTAATTTGTGAAATGAAGGCAGTGCTAGCAATGGAGTCTCTCAATGATGATCGAGTACTTACTCCGCGTGAAACCTCACCTAAGACCAAGTTTTCTGGATGTGACAGCTTGAAAGAGAATTTCTTTGGCAAGCCCTCGAGAGAATTAGTTTCAGTGGTAGTATTCATTGGCGTAGAAGTTGATGGCTCAACATCATCGTCAAGAGTAGTTGTTGCACTGTTATCCTCATCAAAAGTCATATTGGTAGACTCTTCCACAATTAATGAGCGTTTGTTGAACACTCTATATCCCTTGCTCTTGGCAGCATAGCCAAGGAAAATACCATCGTCAGCTTTGGCATCAAATTTGCCTAAGTTGTCTTTGGTGTTAAGGATAAAACATCGACAACCAAAAACTCTAAAATATGAAGCGATTGGAGTTCTTCCAAACCAAATCTCATAGGGTGTTTTCTTCGTAATAGGACGAATGAGGACCCTATTTAAAATATGGCACGCTGTACTGACAGCTTCAGCCCAAAAATTTTTCGGAAGTAAAAATTTATTCAACATGACTCTAGCCATATTGCCAAGAGTCCTATTCTTCCGCTCTACAATACCATTTTGTTGAGGAGTTCTTGGACAAGAAAACTCATGATTAAACCATTTGAATCACAGAACTGTTCAAAATCAGTATTTTTGAATTCGCCTCCATGATCACTTCGAATTCAAGTAATCATATAGCCTTTTTCATTTTGAACCTTTTTAGCAAAAATTTTGAAAACAGAAATGGCATCACTTTTGTTTGTAAGAAAGAAAACCCAAGTAAATCTAGAAAAGTCATCTACTATAACAAAAGCGTAGAGTTTTTCACCAAGACTGGCTACTCTACTAGGACCAAATAAGTCCATATGAAGTAATTGCAAGGGTCTAGTAGTACTTACAGTGTTTATGGAATAAAATAAGGACTTGGTTGCCTTATTCAACTCACATTCGGCACATACCGTGTCCTTTTTGAATGCGATGTCGGGCAAGCCTCTAACTAGCTTCTTAGTCGATAGCCTGGATATAGTATCCATATTGGCATGACCAAGATGCTGGTGCCACAGTAATCTCTCATCCTTGTGAGCATAGAGGCACCTTCCTGCACTGTTAGTATCTCTAGATAGATAAAAAAATATAAATGTTATCCTCTCTTATCCCTTCAAAAGCAATGTCTTCCGTTGACCTATCATAAATATAGCATTTATTTTGTCCAAAGTTATTATCATATCCATGATCAGCAAGGTGACTTATGCTAAGCAGGTTATGCTTTAACTCGGTCACTAGGCAGACATCCTTTATTACATGAGAAGGAGGATGACCAATAGTACCATTACCTATGATATACCCTTTTAGGTTGTTGCCGAAGGATACATACCCTTATCTTTTCATCGATAGTGATGCAAAAAGATTTGCGTCTTCTTTCATATGTCGCGAGCATCCACTATCGAAAATCCACTTACTTTTAGTTGAGAAGGGATGGTCCACCTACATCAAGAGTAGATGTGACCTTTGGTACCCATGTCCTTGAGGGTCCTGAAAAGTTAGTTTTTGGCATCCATGCATATATATTTATATCTACTAATCTCCTAGCTCTACATTGTGGTGAGATGTGTCCATGTAATCCATAATAGGTGCAAATAGCATTCCTATTTATGTTTGGAGCATGTTGATGATGTCTATATATAGCATGGTAAGAGTGGTGTGGAGCAGCATAATAATGACTATATGGGGCAACAGGATGATGATTATATCTATATGCAGTATGGTGGCAATTTTGTTTATGTGCAACATAGTGATGATTATATCTATGTGTAGCATGGTGATTGTGTCGCATTAGAATGATAGTTATGAGAATAATTTCTACGTACATGTGGTTTGTGTGCTGTATGGAAGTGGGTGTACATGTAAGCATGTTTGCGTGCTGCAGGTGGATGACGTGCTTAACTATTTTGAGTAGTGTTGTGCTTTGTGTGTGTCTCATGTGATTGGGTTTGAGGTTGAGCAACCTGTTTTCCCAATCTAGTCTCTAATTTTTTAGAGGTAGCTTGTAGTTCATTAATCTTAGTATTCAAACCATAAATTTTAGTAATAGAGATCTTGTGTCTATTCTTTTCTTCAGTAAGCTCAGTGTTGAGCGCTGTGATCTCACGTGTTTGCTTTTCAATATGTGCTTCGGTATTATGTAGGCTTAATTTAAGCATAGACATCACATTTGTGACTTCCGTGGGTGAAGTGTCTCTAATATTATCAAGCAAAGAAGAGAGTTTTTGAATCTCGACTTCATAGCTTTTGATCTTCTCCTTGGCATGTTTATATTTACTAATAACTTTCTTGTGGTCATTGTCACGCCCCGACCCGGAATCACCCGAATCTTCGTCCTCGTATGGGGCGTGATGCCGCACGAGCCTGGAGTTGCGCTCGTGTAAGGCAAGATGACAAGTTCTCAAATGGTTATCTTTGAGTTGAACATTTACAACGAAAGGAAAACAAAGTATATGAAATGATTCTCTTTATTGATATTCGAAATCAGATTATAAAGGCTTTCGATAGCCCAACGAAATTTGCCAGATTGGCTACAACACTCAAGTTCTCTCTTGCCCACAAAAGATTTTACCGTTACATACATCATGCCTTCTATTCTCAGCCGCATCAATCCTGTCCCGAGTTCGAGCACCAATGCGATCACACGCTTCAATACGGTTCGGCATTCCAAGCCTCAACGCGTTCAAGCGAAGCTCCGTCGCGAGCAGACCAATCCCTGAACCTGCTAGCGAACTAGTGGGGGATTAGTACTTTCGTCCTCGCTGTACTGATCAAAAACCCACTTAACAAACCGACATTTAGTATTGCATTGATTCATGCAAACATACAATTTAGTTCTCTTTCTATGTTCTCCTTAGGATGAGTTTATGGCATATTCGAAGACTGTAAAGCATGGCAAGCATGTTATTAAATTCGCATAAGTAAACGGACAAGCAATCTCGTGTTTGATTTGTGGCACGACTTAGCAATATCGACGCACTCGCCCTTGCACCGACGTAAGGTGAATACGCCTATCCGTTTTCCCTGTCATGTTATAAGTGCTCGCTATTCAGGATCCATCCATGCAGGATATACGCATACCTTATACTTCCAAACCCGTCGCCCTTAACTATATGAAGGTCACTAGCTTTCCGGGCTAGAATGGACTTATATTATCGAATCGAAAGATAAGACGATGTTAACTCTGTGCGGTTGCTAACCAACATCAGAGGCCATCGAAATAATCGTAGCAAGTGGCTTATCACATTCACCAGAAGGTCGCTACCCTTCTAAATGAAGTGCACCAACAATATCGTAAACGAATCCCTCCTAGGCCGAACGGTCCCAGCGCCCTGGCATGCCACGTTTGAGGGAATAACCATGCACGGGCTTTTATATCTTTAAGTCCATTTGACCATGCAACGAATTCTTATCTTTCATACAACCAAGCAAGTTCGCTTATCTCTATTTCAATTGGCACAACGCCCGAATGTCCTCAACGAACGCCCGAAGGCCACGAACATTTCGAAGGCACCATGCCACATTATCATTTCGTATTTCTTCCGTTAACTTTCTATGTTCTTACGTTTCATACTTCGTTTCAATGTTTCAATGACATCATGCCTCAACTCAATGCTCGTCAACCGAACGACCCGGAGGTCCCGAACACCTTTCGAGGCATTATGTCATATCCGACAGTTCCGCCACATTTATGTCACAACTGTATTCTTTCGCAACAAAGCCACCTTTTATTATCTCGTGCACGTAGGCACGTTTCGACCGTAGTTCTGATGTTCTATGACTTAGCATTCAATGTCCGTGGCTTGCGCGCTAGGGCGCTCGCCTATTGTCTTTCAATGTTCTAGCCGTTCTAACTCGTGCACGAAGACACGGTATGGTTCGTGCACTAAGGCACTCGTCGAGTACAGTTATCCATGTTATTGCGGCTTACGTACCGAGGCGCTCGCCTTTGCGATATTCAATGTTCCGAAGTGACTCGTACACCTGTCGTACGATTCATTTTAATTGTTCTATCTTAGTGTTCGACACGCACTATGTTTAACTCTCTATCGAGCCACGCCCGTGGCGTTGATAGGTTAACTCAACATTCAATAATATGTATTTTACTTAAGCATGACGGAGTAGGAAAGAGAGTTAATGTCCCCCCACCTTGAGTCAATGTGCCTTGTTGTTTTGCCGAGCCGTTGCGGCTCGATTTCATAACTTCATCGCACGGGCAACTCTCCTGACTTAGCCCTTCGAGCACTTCGTGCTTCATTGAGTTATACGTCCGATTTGCCTTTGTGTGCCAACGCTTCCGTCCGTCGCAAGGCGACGATTTGCTTTCGCGGACCCCTTACTGAATAAGGCAAAAGATCGACCTCTAACATTTCAGCGTAAACGTATAGCCTTCACATGAAACCAACTAAAATCAATACTTGTATTAATTCGAACTTGCGTCTTGGTCGATTCGATTTCTTAGAATCTTCGAGCCGTCTCAACGCACTTATCCTTCGAGGCAACGCGGCTCTTCGCATCGATTCACTCGATGCATTCTTTGGGACAAGGCAACTCGTCGCATCGACTTAGTTCGATGCATTGTTTGGGACAACTTAATACTTCGTATCGATTCGTATCGATACGTAATCGGGTCAACGCAACTCTTCGAGTCAACGACTCAGCATAATGCACCGTGCGGAGTGGGGCATTACATAATATACCACTCAAAATAAGGTTCGTCCCGAACCGAAACCAATACTAAATTTCCAAGGGTTTCATTAGATCGTTCCACAATCTCGTCTCACTATCGTTTGGATCATACAACTTAGTTTAGAATTATATACATATTTTAGGCATCCCACCAATATATGCATTTCAGCCAAGCTCAGTTGTAAGATATCGGAACATGGCAGATATGTAACTCCGTATTCTCAATTACTTGCCATCTCGTATTCTCGATCGGACTTGGGCTCTAGCATAAGTTCGCGCAATTCTGTTGCAAATGCATATTGATACATACGCGATCCTCCAACAAAAGTCAAGGCACACGATGCAATTCAAAAATCGCATTTCTTACTTCGTATGTTTTATCGGGACTATCAATTCTATGCGTTGCGTCAAGCCGTCGCGCATCCGATCACAACGAGTCTCCGCAACGCCTTACGTTCGGCGTCACTTATCCAATGATTTCTGATGTTTCATTTCGTATCCTATCTCGACATGTTTCTCTTTTGTTGACTTGCGAAAGCATCAACATTCAGGACTACGTCCGCTAGGTGACTTACCTAGACACCGTGCTCAAATCCTTCCGACGTAAGTTTAAATTGACATTACATAAAGGCCACAATCTATTCGACATAACAGTTTACATCGAGGCGACGGTACTCAAGACAACGATCGCCTTGACACGAAGGTCTTTACGACGCGTCTTATATTCGATTCCTAGCGAGTAGGAATTCGCTAGCCAAATTCCCAACTTATCCGTCTCACAACGTCGAATATAAGTTCGATTCCCGTAAGCTCAATTGCAAGGTGAATCCAAATCTAACGACATAACTCGTAAGTTATTTCCTTATTGTTCTCTCTCGTGCATAGCACGATTCTCGCAATCGCCTATTCGCATCACCAAGTTCGTTGGTGAATTTCCTGTTCGATCGTCGACCAACATAACCATTCAAGCATTCATCCAACGAATACTTGAATCTAACTATATCATTCTCAATCGAAAGTTGTTTCAACAATTCTCGATTGCCTAGACTTATCGTCAACATGCACCACGTTATATTTGTCATCGGTGCAATCTCATATACGATATCACAAGGGTCATCTTACGGTCTGCAACATTCAATTTGATTTGACGGTCAAGTCTTCTAGGGTCAGCTGCCCCGAAGCTACGCTCGATAATTATGGATCATCATCGAAGGACAGTTTACTACGAACCATGCTATATCTTAATTCGGAGCCAAATCACGTTCCGACATAACCATTTCTATGCGACTATCAAATCCGTACGTAACCATTTCTATCGGCGCAGCTGATACGCAACTATCCTCCGAGTAAAGTCATGCACGGCCGTCGATGATTCCACAATTTATGAAACATCTACTCGTATCGAGTTCGAGTCTATCTTATTCCACGGTCGACACACGAGATGCCATACGCATCGAACAATCGTCGATGACTTATAGTCTCGTCTTTGATTAATAACAAAATTTACGATCAACCAAGTTCGTTCATTCTCGTATCGTTACTTACAAAATTTCATAGTGCGAGGCACACTCTATTTTGTATTTTCACATCGCTTACATTTTCTTACGTATTGATCTCGATATGCCGTATCCATTTCGATAACGTAAGGGTCAACTTTGAATCCGTTTCAACATCAACTTAACTCGCATCGCATACATCCAAGTTCGCAATGAACTTTTCCATACGCATCGACTCGTACTCCGATTTGTCGCATCTCGCTATACTTCGATCGCGTAACTGAGTTACCGATTATCCAACATCGAACCCTCAAGTCATACGATCTCGCCCTCTAAGGTTTGCGTGTTTTCAGTCGTACTCAAATGAGTTTCGCTGTAACGTAACCAACTATTTCTTAGGCACGATTACTCACGTCAACCAACTCTTCACCGAAGTCGCACATCGTGCGATTAAATTACAATTCGCATCGCCCAACAATTCTATTGAAATCGCAAGTCGTGCGATTCGATTCGCCTAGCCGAACATTTTTATTGAGATCGCAAGTCGTGCAATTTGATTCGCCTCGCCAAATATTTAAATCGGGATCGCAAGTTGTACGATTCGATTATAATTTGTATCGTCCAATATTTTCATCGAGCTCACAAGTCGTGCGGTTCGATTTCAAAATTTCGAGTTTCCTATCCCGTCGATCCGATTGTTGCCTCAAGACATAATCGTTTCGCTAGTTCCCGTCATTCGACTGACACATAAATTTTTCAATCGACGTATCATTCAATGATACGAGTCCCGCCTTATCGTTCTAACCGAACATCGAAGAACACTTGCATCAACATGCCGTTATACAAATTCTCAATCGAGTCTCGGTGCTATCTCGTCCGTTGTGGACAAACCTTCCGCAATTCTCACAATACGTCGATGCAATTCATCGCACAAATGGTATTACATATACCACTCAGAATCGAGCCATTCATTGCATCGGTGGTATGCCATATACCACCCAGAAATCAAGTTACTTCTGTCGCAACGTACTCTTTACGAACCAACGATCTCTTCCGACTCACGATTTTCACAGTGATCATGCTTGATCACAACCGTAACTCAGATTAATCATAATCTGACGCAACTCGGTCAATGCATTCATTTGCCAACACAAGCTCGGTACGCAATCGAAACGATTTCGTTTCTCGATTTATAACTTTTGTTTTCTTTCGTTGCATCTCGTGCAACAATTCATTCTCAATATCCGTCGTACTTCGTGCAGCGATTTTACTTTGATATGCATTGCACCACGTGCAATAATTTTACTTTCGACACGCGTTGCACATCGTGCCATATTTTACTTTACTTTCAATACGTATTGCACATTGTGCAACGATTTATTTTCGATATTCACCGTACCTCGTGCATCGATTTATCTTCGACATCTGTTGCACCTCGGGCAACATTTTATTTCCGACATTCAAAGTCAATGCTCAAATCCGTTCAACACATTCGATATTGACTTATCGCTTTTCATCGCAACGCACATTCGAAATCGATATGTGAATCCGTTTGACACATTCAATATCAACTTTCATTTTCTTTTCAACGCATCATTTACAATCAACGCGTGGCAATTGCTGCAGCAACATTCTACGACTTTCATTGTATTGATGAAACGAAGTTTTCTCATATTAATCGTTGCAAACAACGAATATCTCAAATTACAATTCACGACGTGTTGCATCCGCAGCAACAAATCCTTGAATTCATATCTCGCAACTTGTTGCACTTGCAGCAATAAACCTTTCACAACTTTTCCTACAACACCATGTAATTTCCAAAACAACACGCGGCAAAATTACATGATTTGTATTAGACTTATTGTATGGAACATCCAGTGCGGCATCGAGTAGAGTCAAGAGTGATTTCGATTGGTGGTGGGCAACTTTTAGAACTGAAATGAAGCAAGCGTCCAGAGGAAATTGAGCCTAGAGCTCTGATACCAATTTGTCACGCCCCGACCCGAAATCACCGAATCTTCGTCCTCGCATGGGGCGTGATGCCGCACGAGCCTGGAGTTGTGCTCGTGCAAGACAAGGTGACAAGTTCTCAAATGGTTATCTTTGAGTTGAACATTAACAACGAAAGGAAAACAAAGTATACGAAACGATTCTCTTTATTGATATTCGAAATCAGATTACAAAGGCTTTCGATAGCCCAACGAAATTTACCAGATTGGCTACAACACTCAAGTTCTCTCTTGCCCACAAAGGATTTTACCGTTCCATACATCATGCCTTCTATATCTCGGCCGCATCAATCCTATCGCGAGTCCGAGCGTCAATGCGATCGCACGCTTCAATACGCTTCGGCATTCCAAGCCTCAACGCGTTCAAGCGAAGCTCTGCCGCGAGCAGACCAATCCCTGAACCTGCTAGCGAACTAGTGGAGGATTAGTACTTTCGTCTTCGCTGTACTGATCAAAAACTCACTTAACAAACCGACATTTAGTATTGTATTGATTCATACAAACATACAATTTAGTTATCTTTCTATGTTCTCCTTAGGATGAGTTCATGGCATATTCGAAGACTGTAAAGCATGGCAAGCATGTTATTAAATTCGCATAAGTAAACAGGCAAGCAATCTCGTGTTTGATTCGTGGCACGACTTAGCAATATCGACGCACTCGCCCTTGCACCGACGCAAGGTGAATACGCCTATCCATTTTCCCTGTCATGTTATAAGTTCTCGCTATTCAGGATCCATCCATGCAGGATATACGCATACCTTGCACTTCCAAATCCGTCGCCCTTAACTATATGAAGGTCACTAGCTTTCCGGGCTAGAATGGACTTATATTATCGAATCGAAACATAAGACGATGTTAACTCTGTGCGGTTGCTAACCAACATCAGAGGCCATCGAAATAATCACAGCAAGTAGCTTATCACATTCACCAGAAGGTTGCTACCCTTCTAAATGAAGTGCGCCAACAATACCGTAAACGAATCCCTCCTAGGCCCAACGGTCCCAGCGCCCTGGCGCGCCACGTTTGAGGGAATACCCATGCACGGGCTTTTATATCTTTAAGTCCATTTGACCATGCAATGAATTCTTATCTTTCATACAACCAAGCAAGTTCGCTTATCTCTATTTCAATTGGCACAACGCCCGAATGTCCTCAACGAACGCCCGAAGGCCACGAACATTTCGAAGGCACCATGCCGCATTATCATTTCGTATTTCTTCCGTTAACTTTCTATGTTCTTACGTTTCATACTTCATTTCAATGGCATCATGCCTCAACTCAATGCTCGTCAACCGAACGACCCGAAGGTCCCGAACACCTTTCGAGGCATTATGTCATATCCGACAGTTCTGCCACATTCATGCCACAACTGTATTCTTTCGCAACGAAGCCACCTTTAATTATCTCGTGCACGTAGGCACGTTTCGACCGTAGTTCCGATGTTCTATGACTTAGCATTCAATGTCCGTGGCTTGCGCGCTAGGGCGCTCGCCTATTGTCTTTCAATATTCTAGTCATTCTAACTCGTGCACGAAGGCACGGTATGGTTCGTGCACTAAGGCACTCGCCGAGTACAGTTATCCATGTTATTGCGGCTTGCGCACCGAGGCTCTCACCTTTGCGATATTCAATGTTCCGAAGTGACTCGTACACCTGTCGTACGATTCATTTCAATTGTTCTATCTTAGTGTTCGACACGCACTATGTTTAACTCTCTATCGAGCTACGCCCGTGGCGTTGATAGGTTAACTCAGCATTCAATGATATGTATTTTACTTAAGCATAATGGAGTAGAAAAGAGAGTTAATGTCCCCCACCTTGAGTTAATGTGCCTTGTCGTTTTGCCGAGCCGTTGCGGCTCGATTTCATAACTTCATCGCACGGGTAACTCTCCTGACTTAGCCATTCGAGCACTTCGTGCTTCATTGAGTTATACGTCCGATTTGCCTTAGCGTGCCAATACTTCCGTCCGTCGCAAGGCGACGATTTGCTTTCGCGGACCCCTTACTGAATAAGGCAAAAGATCGACCTCTAACATTTCAGCGTAAACGTATAGCCTGCACATGAAATCAACTAAAATCAATACTTGCATCGATTCGTACTTGCGCCTTGGTCGATTCGATTTCTTAGAATCTTTGAGCCGTCTCAACGCACTTATCCTTCGAGGCAACGCGGTGCTTCTCATCGATCCACTCGAAGCATTCTTTGGGACAAGGCCACTCTTCGCATCGACTTAGTTCGATGCATTGCTCGGGACAACTTAACACTTCGTATCGATTCGCATCGATACGTAATCGGGTCAACGCAACTCTTCGAGTCAACGACTCAGCATAATGTACCGTGCGGAGCGAGGCATTACAGTCATTGAGTAAATCATTGAATGCATCGCCAAGTTCATCAAAAGTAAAATCATCGAGAGTTTCGCTAGTTACCTTATCGGATGTTGCCATTAGGCATACATTGGCGGTGTCTTGAGGAGAGTCCTTTTCTTCCTCGGAGTCACTAGCTTCGCTTTCATGCCAAATGCTTGTGTTGGCATATTTTCTTGAGAAAGCCTTATTGTATGGTTTCTCATATCGGTTGCTCTTCTTTGCGAATGGGCAGTCTTTTCGGACGTGTCCAGTCTTCTTGCAGTCGTAGCATGTTGGCTCTTCTTCGTCATCCTCTTGTTGTTCCTTCTTTCTTCGATTGAAGCGAAGGAACTTCTTGAAGTTGCGAACGAGGAGAGCTTGATCATCACCTTTTGAATTGTCATCATCAGTCTCTTCAGGATCAGTCCTTCGACGATGAGCTTTAAGGGCAATTTCTTTTGCCTTTGGAGCAGGCTCTTCGAAGTCTTTGAGGTCAAGTTCATGAGTCATCAACTTTCCCATCAAAGTCTCCATGGACATAGTAGTGAGATCACTTCCTTCTATAATGGCAGTCACCTTAGGGTTCCAAATCTTTGGTAGCCCCCTAAGTAGCTTGCGGATCTTTTCGTGATTTGTATATTGTTTGCCGAGAGAGGGCAAGGGGTTGATGATGTCAAGGAATCTTGTAAACATTTGTGTGCTCGTCTCATTTGGGTTCATCTTGAATGCCTCATATTCTTGAGTGAGACGACTTACTTTTGACTCCTCGACTTGGGTGGTTCCTTCATGCGTCACTTCTAGAAGTCTCCATACTTCGTGAGAGGTGGTGCTTATTGAGACCCTGTTAAACTCATTCCTGTCTATTGTACAGAATAAAACATTAATAGCTCTCGCGTCTAGACTTGCCTGTTTCTTCTCCTCGTCAGAATATTTGTCGTGGGGTTTCTCAACGAGATCACCATTGACAACTATCCTGGCGGGCTTTTTGTAACCATCGGTAACAATGGTCCACAGGTCGAAGTTTAGCGACTTGAGATAAAAACTCATCCTTGTTTTCCAATAGGTGTAGTTTGTTCCATCAAATAGAGGAGGCCTATGAGTGGACTGCCCTTCACCGTGATTGGAAAACATAGGTTAAGTGGTTGACATGGATCAGCTCTAGGATGTTAGTCCTTAATAAGAGAACAGAGCTCTGATACCAATTGAAGTACAAGTAGGCAACTCTAGAGGGGGGATGAATAGAGTTTATAACAAAAATGATCAATTAAAAACTTAAACTTTCTTCACCAACTAAATAATCAGAGTAAAAGAAATATGGAAATAAGAGTAGAGAACAAGCACAACACAGCAAGATTTTTAACCTGGTTTCCCTCGTGGAGGACTAGTCCAGGCCTGAGAACTCTAGCTCAGGATTGAAATCCACTATTTATGAAATAGGGTTACAACCATGTGCCTTTTCACAGAAGAGCACGCCAAACTTCTTTCAATGATCGCTTTGGCAAAACTTGGACTTTTCCAAGTGACTTACAACTTTTTGCACTTCAAACTTCTAGCTGGATCGTACCGAGCAACTTGGACGGTTGGGAAGTTTGAATGCTAAGTGGATGGGAAGGTAAGGCTCTTCAATATATAGGCTATGTAAGAGAAGAAGAAGAGAAGATTGGATGGTTTCAAATGAGAGAAACCAAGGCCTATTATAAGGTTCGGGGTAGGCAGAATTCGGCCAAAATTCGGTATGTAGAATTCAAATTTTTGGCCGTTGGACAACTAGCAGTGATCAAGACCTAAAAATCAGCATCCTGTAATTTAGGGGGTAGAGTTCGGCCCGAACTTTGTGTGGAGGCAGAGTTCGGCCCGAACTCTGTCTCCTATGGACAGAATATTCTCAGTAGACTTTTGGATGAATGGGTTGATTGGGATTTGGGCTAAGTAAACCTATAAAGCTACGTCTAGCCCAAAGTTGCTTAGTATGACCCAACGTACATCATCCTATACTCAAAAACAATAAAAAATACAGACTCCAGTATACACAGAATAATAAATCTTCAAGCAGCTTTGATCTTGAACCAATGAGCTGAGTAGATTGATTTTGAGCTCGATGTGTCAAATTGGACTATGACAAATATTGTTTTGTTAATTTTCAAGATTAGGTTGACTGTGATCCTGTTTGGGTCAACAGGAAGGCCTTTTGGTTGGCCCACTTCAAGGTAAAAAATTTGTTTATTTTTAAATTTTAATAATCATTTGTGTATATTATACAACTCTTTCTATTTTACTTCTTATAGAGGACCTATTTCCATCCACCACACCGGGCGGCAAAGATCGAGGCCCAATTTTCTGCCGTCGCAGGCAAGCTCATCCATGATGCGATCCACGACCAGAAGCCTCGTGATCGCTCCGAAAAGCCGATCCATGGTTGGATCAGCCAGAATAGTGGACTGCGATGAAGGCTAGATTCGGCGAGGCCAGGTACCAGGAGCGGTTTGACAAGGCCAAGGTGGCGCGGTTGAGCGCAGTAAGTGGTGTGGTGGCTCCATTCCTATGACGTAGCATTTTCATCGTCTGGTACATTTCCTTTGACATACATCATTTTATATATAGTTGGATAGAATGTTTAATACAAATAATAGATAATATATTTTAACAGGTAAAATAGGGTGAGGACCCCAACATGATGACCGTCTTCCTGGTCATCCAACGGAGGACTGGAGAGTTTATTGACGAGAGGGCAACGCAGGCATATGTACATTCTATTCTTTGTATTAATTTACTATAATTTAGAAAACAGAAAAATAGATATCAATATAGACTTTAGCAAACACTTAGACGTTAGCAAACATTATTCTAGGCCGAGTTTCTTCGGCTACAAGAGGAGGCGACTGCTGCTGCTAGTGTGCCAACAGAGGAAGGGGCTGGTACTTCCTTCCAGCCGCCTACAGCTCCATCGCCGGACGACCTCTGGATGACCGCCGTTGGTGGTCTTCAGAAGGGTACATACTACGGTACGGGATCCTTCGGCGCCTATTTGGCTTCAGAGTCATCCTGGGCCCCCTCTGTCAGTGCGCAGTCTTCAGCTTCGCAGGCGTCATCACGAGCTCAGGATATTGGTCGTCAGATCGATGAGCTGCGTCGCGAGTTGCAACAGCAAATTTTTTATCACCATACCGCAGAGCAACGATCCGACGATCCGATGATCACCGAACGATTTGATACGATCGAGCGCAGTATACAGGAGCTGTTGAGTCTGCAGCAGGCTACAGTTGCCAGCTTGCATACGTTCACCGAGTCTACGGAGCGCACAGAGCGTAAATAGGTCAAGCTGGAGGGATCACAGAGGACCATGTCTGCCTCACTCACTCAGATACATACTTCGATTGAGGAGAGTTCTCAGAGGATGGTGAGTACCCTTGATGCGCATGCTGAGCGACTTCGAGAGCTGGAGCAGATACGTCTTTCCGGTCCATCGACGGTGCCGACTCCAGACGTTGCACTGCCTCCTACTGCCCCTATGGTGCAGCTCACACAAGCGCAGTATGAGTTCATGCTATCTCAGATGCGCAGCAGGGGTCCTCAGTGATTTCATTAGTTTTTTTATGAGTTGTATGTATTGGCCCTATGACCAAATTGTTTATTGATACACTTTTGTTTATACACTATTGGACATGTATGTTGGTGGAAGACTTTTTATCATCTCCCATTTTTATTTGACTCTATTGGATGTTTGTGATGATGCACTATTTGACTCTATCTCAGATGCACAGTTTATAACTAGTAAATTAGATGCAGTGATTATTGGTGTTCAGAAATTTGCAATGCAATATAGTTTCCAGATTAGTGTTTACAGTATAGTGTGCAGTATGCAGGATTTGAAAACTGTATTATATATTGTAGTGTGCATTATTTACAGTGTAGTGTGAAGTGTGCAGTATGTGAAGTGCAGTGTGCAGGATTTGAAAACTGCATTATATTTTTTTTTAATTTTCCAGCATATTAGCGACGATTTACGACGGATTGTGACGTTTTACGATGCGTAAAGGACGTCGCAAAGATGTATCGATATGTCGCTAACTGCGACGGCCCGTCGCTAAACGTCGCTAAACGTGCTTATAGAAGCATGAAAAAGAATAATAATTCATATGCGGCCCAGACTCAACATGCGGCTCAAAAGCTCGAAGAATCTTATGCGGCTCGGAAAGACCCAGAGAGCCGCATGCGGCTCAGGGACTTTATGTGGCTCAGGAAGAGCCACGTGGCCTCATGCGGCTCAAAACAGGGCGATGATAGCTGGCCATAATTACTTCCTGCAGCTGGCCATTTAATGCTCTGACATAAAGTGATAGCTCTGACGGCTCTGAAATAATGAGAAGACGCGTCAGGCTCCTCAAAAGATGAGAAAATCTCTGAGACAGCCGGCACAGTCCACAAAGTCCAAAGAAGCTCTCTATGCGGACCGTCCAGACCACCTTTATGTGGTTCAGTTGGGGGTTCACCCTTATGCGGCTACCACCCTCATGCGGCTGCCACCCTCATGCGGCTCGGATTGTGGGAGTCACCCTTATGCAGTTCAGTTGGAGGCCACCCCCATACGGCTGTCACTCTCATGCGGCTCGGATTGTGGGGGCCACCCTTATGCGGTTCAGTTGGAGGCCACCCCCATGCGGCTGTCACTCTCATGCGGCTCGGATTGTAGGGGGCCACCCTTTATGCGATTCAGTTGGGGTTCACTCTTATGCGGCTGTCACTCTCATGCGGCTGCCCCCTTCATGCGGCTCGGTAGTCGGGGCCACACTCATGTGGCTCTGCCAGGACACCCCGTATATGTGGCTCGCAACACAATAGCAGTTGGGACACATGGCAGGAGATCAACTAAGACTTATTCACCCGCGTTCATACGGCTCTCAGCATAATGGCGGTTGGGACACGTGGCAGAAGATTGACCAAGACTTATCTACTCGGATTTGCTGCTATCAACAAATCATCACAATGCAAATTTATTGCAATCAATATAACTGTCCGGATCAATTTCCAACAAACAATACAGATTTGTTGCAATCAGCATGATAGCCCAGATTGATTTCCAACAAACAAGATCAAGGCTAATTTTAGCCAATCCCTAACCGTCCACTTTTTAAGGAGCAATTACTGCATACCCTACTTATCACAAAGTCCTATAAATAGCAAGGTGCCATTCCTTTGCAAAAGCCTGGATAGAGAGTGGCGGAGAAACAGAGAGAGGTATAGAGCAAAGAGCACCTGGCAAGAGCATTTCTTCATCAGAGCCGAAGCGACGTCCGATCGTCCAAGGAGTAAGGCAGAGTTGATAGCACTCTCCCGAGCCTCTACCGTCACCCCACAGAAAAACAAAAAAATTATACTTTAGATTGCTTTTCCTAGGTTTTGTTCTTAGGCTCTATTCTGTACAAGCGAGTTTGTAGTTGTGAAGTAAAAGTCCAGTTCTCCCATAAAATTGTTCTGTTCTTTTATAATCAATGGCAAACACGATGGCGACTCGGCTGGGGACGAACTTCTCCACGGCTGAGAAGTTGGTGACACAATCGGACGCCGCCAAGCTCGGCTCCACGCAACAGATGTTGGTCGTCCGCTTCGACCAGCAGGCGTTTGAAGAAATGCTCTCCGACGGGAGCGCTGGCCCGGTCCAGAAGCGAACCCGCACGAAGAAGGCCCGCAGGAATTGAAGGCCCAAATCATTTACTTCTTTCCAAGCTCTGGAAGAAACGCTCTATGCTGTCCAAGACGGTGGAGAAGGCTCTCATGCGGCCCCACTTCAGACCGTAGAGGACTCTGCTGTCCCCAAGTCCGCCAGAGGAAAACACTACGATGCTGGACTTGTGGGGGGCAAAGAGGGACTCTATACGGTCCAAGAAGAAGCCACACAAGGGCGCCCGTCGCATGGAGAAGGCTCATGCGGCCACAACTGTCCGCCGCATGGAGAAGGCTCATGCGGCCACAACTGCCCGCCGTATGGAGAAGGCTCATACGGCCACAACTGCCAGCCGCATGAAGGAGGCCCATGCGGCCGCCACTTCTGGCCGCATGCAAACTATTCCAAGCTGCATGGAGAACACTTATGCGGCTGCCAAACTCAGCTGTAAGCCATCCACCCTGCATGGCTTAGGGTCAGTCTTTGACCGCCTCTCTTGCGGTCCTGACCCCAGAGGCTCTCAGCAGGATGTGCCAGAATCTATGACGCACAACTTGGACTCTTCCTACTATGCACTCTTAGGTGCTAGAGGGAAGAAGTCTAGGACAGCGCGGGCTCGTCGAGCTTAGTCAGCTATCCCAATTTCTGACCATCAGGGCATCCCGTTGACTATTACGTGGGCCCCTGATGAAAAGTTGTATAAAACTGTCTGTGTCCAACCCCCGATGGCCAACGGACGGGATAGTTATCAAGAATCTCCCAACAACGATCAGGGACAAGTACTCTTACTAACCCCACATCAGGGAGCAAGCGGGATGCCAACACACCCGTGTGCTCGGAATTCTCGGGCGTACAAAACGAGTGACTTGCGTGATATGATTCTTCACAAGTGCAAGGAAAGAGAAGAAAGCTTGGTATGCAGAGAGTCCTTTCATGGACATCACTGCACTCAAGTCATCGTCAACTGCTGCTGCAGTAAGGCGGCAGCCCAAGAGGATCGGCAGTCCGTCTTCCAACGTCTGCAACATCCAGGACCGGTCCGACCACCAAGCTCAGAAGACGAAGCGCTTCATGTCGTCTCCTGCAACTCTGCTCAGAAGGTCCCAACTAGCAAAGTAGGAAAGAAGATGAATGTGGCCACTCCAAAGGTTTCAACCGGTACGGCCAATAAGCTCTCATCCTAGCGGTCGTCTACAACTACCATAGGAAGAGTTTATCAAGGCACCCATTCAAAAACGAAAACTTCAACACTTGGAGATTCGTCATCCCCATCCCTGGGGGTAGCTGAAACTGGGGGTAGCACCCATCCGAACGTCTACGACAATCCGACGTTCCAAGAAGATGCACCGGAGGAAGCAATTCCCTCCACAGATGTAGTAGACCCAAACGTCCCCGAGGACGTCCACGGGTCCCAAGATGAGGCAGCCACCTGCACAAGCGGTAGCACTTTCTCTTAGTTCGAACCACAAGAAGAATATTCCTACATACCCCGATGATTTCTCGGTACAAGGGTATGATTCAGAGGGCACGTCCTCCACCGTTCCTTCCATCTCTCCTCATGTGAGGACGGTGTTCATGACAACCAATGACCAAGACGGTCCCAATGATCGCAAATGCATCGATACCCTGGAGGCCATACTTTATACCTTGGTCAAATCAGTAGACGAGATCAAAGCGGCCCTACCAACTCTGCAAGGAAGGATGTCTGGCCTGACAAGCTTGGATCCCGCGGCCAATACGGACTCGAACTCAAACCTGGGCGACAACCCTCCTACAATATCGGCTCCTACCACTACAGACGAGGCCAGAGAGGCAAGACGAGAGGTCCAGGAGCTCCGGGCCATGTTCCATGCCCGAGAAATCTGCCAGGACCTTAGGATACGACAACCGTATCCTGCTGCATGGAGAGATGTTCCCTTCCCACCAAGATATAAACCATTCAACATCAATCCATATGATGGGAAGACATCTACAAGCAGGTACATCACCTACTTCAAAGTTACAACCGACCATCTGCCTCATGGCGACGCCATCCTTACGCGTTTGTTCAATAGAGCATTGGAAGGGGTCGCCTTCGACTGGTACCGCAACTTGCCAGACAACTGCATCCATTCCTTCGTCGGCTTCAAAAATATGTTCCTTGAAAGGTTGTACGAGGTAGCACAAGATGTGACAATGTCCACCCTCATGGACGTTGTTCAAGGTGAGAAAGAACTAACAAGGAGCTACATTGAGCGGTTTCGCCAAACCGCGATGAAATTGCCCTCTGGCAATCTAGATTCTTCCTTGATTGAAATCTGCCAAAAGAGGCTCCTTCCCACAATCAGCCTCTGGATGGGCGAAAGTCAGTTCAAGGTCTGGAAGACTTTCATCATCAGTGCCACTAGCACAGAAGACATGTTAAAGAAAGCTCGCCAACTGGGATTGCACATCACGGAGGAAGACGACAAGGGCAGACGCCCTAATGCCAAAAGCAACAATGGTGGTAACCCCTCCAACAATCGAGACAACAAAGGCAAACAGGCTATGGTGGCTGACACAGCCCCAAAGCCCGAATCGAAGCCGGTAAAGAAGCAGTGGCCGCAGATGACTTACTCCTTCGAAGACAGCCATGTCAAGTCCATCCTTGACATGCTCATACAAGGAGACATGATTCAGCTCCCTCTATCGAGACGTGATCCTCGGCCTGTAGAGATGGAAAGCCCAAAGTATTGCCACTACCATCGCTATGTCCACCATGCTACACAAGACTGCTACCAATTGAAGCAGTACATCCAGCACCTGATCGACTCTAAGGCTCTGGCCATTGACTTCGAGGAGGTAACTGTAGCGGCCAACATGGTGTCTGTCCAATTCGGCAGCTTCCCTCCGTGTCACTCTCCGTTCCCAGAATGCGTATTTTTATACGTATACCGCTTGCCCGTATTTATTCAGGATTTATCATGCATTTATTTAGTAATTAATTCCTTTTTTTTCATGATAATTATTTTTCTGTATTTTATTTTCTGCTTTTCCTTGGCTCTCCGTTCATTTCGGTTCATGGTGAGCCAACTTGGTTTGGCTTGGTTCAACATGGAAAGGAATGGGTGGCTAGGATTTGATGGAATAGGATGGAGGGTGGAGATGCACTTGACCTTGATATAAAACTTCTTCTTTCATTCTCTCTCTTCATTCATTCACATTTACTCCTCCACCAAACCCTAACCCACTTGTGAGAGGCAAGTAAATCTTGCACATCATGGAGGATTTCATGCATCCTCATTTATTTTTAGTCCATTGTGTTTGTTTCTTCTTTCTCTACATGTTTAGGTCTTGTAGTTTTTGTTTTCCATGGTTAGTTTTGTGTAGATCTAAGTTTTTCTCCTTTTCGGTTTTCTTAGGTTTTGATCTATCAAACTTCATTATTTCCATGTTTTGATTGTTCTATGTTGTAGAGAATTCAATTCTACCCAATTTTGGCTTTTAAAAAGTTAGATTTCGACTTGATTTGAGAAAGTTATGGCCAAAACAATTTTGGTCAAACTTCTATGTTCATCTGTCCTGATTCTGGCAGGGACGATGAATAGTGTCTGGCCGCATAAGCATTTTTGAGCCACATAAGCTTTTCTGGCCGTATGAGCATTTTTGAGCCGCATAAGCTTTTCTGGCCGCATGAGCATTTTTGAGCCGCATAAGCTTTTCTGACCGCATGAGCATTTTTGAGCCGCATAAGCTTTTCTGGCCGTATGAGCATTTTTGAGCCGCATAAGCTTTTCTGGCCGCATGAGCATTTTTGAGCCGCATAAGCTTTTCTGGCCGCATGAGCATTTTTGAGCCGCATAAGCTTTTCTGGCTGCATGAGCATTTTTGAGCCGCATGAGCATTTTTTGGCCGCATGAGCATTTTTTAGCCGCATAAGCATTTTTGAGCCGCATAAGCATTTCTGGCCGCATGAGGCTGATTTTGGCTGATTTTGATTGTTTGATGCTCTTTTTGACTATTTTCTGGCCCGAATTTCTTCTAGCTTCCAACATGAAAGTTGTAGATCTTTTCCTTGGCTTCAAGAATATGTTACCAACTATTTTATGCAAGTTTTCTTCTATTCTTGATATAGAACTTTTGACTACCATGCCTTGTCACGAATTGACAATGATTGTTATCCTGACTTAATATTGATCATGCGTTCCTATGTCTGGAACTAAGAGACTGGCTAGTCGTCTTATTGTACTGAATGGGACACGTTCATGTATGAACCATTGAGAATGACTGGCTGATCCCGATCATTGACAATATAACCGTGCTGATCTCCAACTTATAATTATGTACATAAATTTGAGTATGTGCTATGGCACCGATAATTAATTTCGTATTACAAAAGCAGCACGTGTATCCTACTGTCAAGGCATGATTATCCCGTGGATAGGTTTGATTGTTGTATTATGCTATGTAGGACCTACAACCCAACCGCACAGGCATCGTTGTAGTGTTACGCATATCGTACCTTGTACGAAAGTACTCATGCGAAATACTCATGATCCACGGCATGAGATTTCAATTAACATAGGGCCAACTAAGTTAAATAAAAGAATTACTGCATGGAGAGAATGGATTTCCGAGTTCTTACATGACGGCCGTCCTTGGGACAAATAGTGTCCCGACACGCCGGCTGGTTCCCACGGATACTGCATATCTACCACACGGGCAGGGAGTGGTATCCGTTTTACATTTCCCGATCGACGAGCATCCCGCTAGGACTCGTTTCCCCGTATGGCGCAACTGATTATTGGATCGACCAGCCTTGTTTGTCTATAGTAAGAACTGAGAAATTCCCTAATGCATGGTTCCAGGGTAACTTGGAGCTCACTAGTAGTAAGCCGTAATAATTGCCTGGCCGCTTAAACTGATTTGATTGTGGGTTGTATCCTACTTTGCCAACTATTGAGATAAGCTGAACGTCCTAACATGATGGGCCAACTTCTGTCCTTGTTTGGTTGGAGAGTTGGTTCAGAGTGTCAAGACGCTAGGCGTACCTTAGTAAGAGGCAAAGATCTATTTATCTTATTTATATCCTTAACTCTTATTACTGGTTTTAATTCTTCATGTCGTGCATCCTTTGTGGTGCTTGCTATTGGAGGTCTAACCTCTCTGGTTTTGCATGGCCAGTTCTAGAGCCAGCTTCCGAGGACTCAACTTACTTCTACCCTCAAGATGGTCAATACTAGAAGGATGACCGCAGGAGGCCACGAGTGGGTTCCTTGACTCCCTATTCGTCTTGTTCTTTACTCCACTTTTGCCGTTTTGGCACCGACCTGTTACTCGGACTGTCTAGCACTTGCTTTTACATAATTGTAATTAATTCAGACTGCAGTTGATAGCAATTGTGTATACCTTATCATATCATCTGGCTATGTTTTGTAAAGCCAGATCTCAAGAACATTTTGACCGAGCGTTTGGGACGTCTTACTGCTTTATCATATATGCTCTTTATTTACTGCTTCTTGATTCATTGATTGAGACAATAGATGTCATGTGACCCTAGCGAGACTTGTATATAGTATGCACTCCCTTGTCTAGGTTACAGCATTGATCGTATTATTCGGTATTTCTTCTACCCGTAATACGTAGCTGGCCAAGTCCGTCCCTGTCCCCCGGTATTTCGGGTCTGGGGCGTGACAAGTTTTTAGTGGTGGCCCATGCAGGTCTAGTTTCAGACTTGTGGGGTTCTTTTATTTTATAGGAGGTCTCAATCACACATGTTCTCCCTTTGATCTCATGATTCGTTGCTCTCGATCCCATCTTGACACCCCGGTATCCCTTGACTTCGTTGATCTTTCATGTCCGGTCGTTTGATTGTTCTCTTGTCCCTTGTATTAGGGGCTCCTCGTCCGTGTCAGAGCAGCAACAACCAGAGCAGCAGGACCATGTTGGTCAGTAGCAAGGGCCAGTGCTTCCCCAAGAGCACGTCCAAGCAGAGGTGATAGTAGAGCCAGCCGTTGGGCCGCAATATCCGGAGGTTCCGATCTCACCGATGATTCCGCCCACTCCGGGGGCAGTAGATACACCAGCTCTCCTAGAGATCATCAGGGGGATGATGGCCACGCAGCAACATCAGATGTTGGTCCAGCAACAGATGCATGCTCAGCAACAAGAGCAGAATGTGTTACTTAATCAAGGCTTGCAGACGGCATTAGAAAGAGGAGTGAGGACTGATTCAGGAGCGCCGACCCGATTCTACAAGTACAACCCCCGACATTTCGAAGGTACAGAAGATACTATCACAGCAGATGCATGGCTCAAGGATATTGAGGCCATTTTGAAGGCAGCCAAAGTTCCAGCGGAGGAGCAAGTGGACCAAGTAAAGTTGTTACTCCAGGATCTTGCCCGTGTTTTTTAGGAATCAGAGGAAGTAGGTGCCATGCGTCCTATTGCATGGGACGATTTTTCTACCAGATTCAAGACCAAGTACTATGGAGTGGTAGCTCAATTCGAGCTACAGCAGAAGTTCATCAGCCTCAAGCAGGCTGGAAAGACCGTGGATGCTTATGCAGCGGAGTTCTGCAGATTGAGTAGGTTTGCCCCAGAGATGGTAGCCACGGAGAGCCAGAGGGCCATGAGGTTCCAACAAGGGTTTTATCTTGAACTCTTACAACTGGTAGAGGGACATAACTACCAGACTTTTGATGAGGTACTGACGGCGGCCCGGAGGCATGAGATCACTATCCAGAGGATGGAGACTAGGGCTGGGGGCCAGAAGAGGTCTCACAACCAGATGGAAGGAGGAGGGGGAGCAGCACCCCGATCGACAGTACCGTCTCCTGGCATCCGCATTCATGATGTGGCAGTGCGAGGGCCAGTACCACCAGCCAGACAGCAGCAGCAGCAGAGGAAGAATCAACAGCCACCCACGGGTTGTACTTATTGTGGGAAGGTAGGGCACACTAAGAATATATGTCGAGCATTTAATGGGTTATGCTTGGTATGTGGGAGACCGGATCACCGAGTTTCCACTTGCCCCATGAGTTCGAGGCCAGGAGGGCCAGTGCAACCATTTCCTGCCCTGCCAGCACCAGGGGCAGGCCAGTATCTAGGGCCATCGGTAGCAGTAAAACCATTGGCTCAGCGCCCGTTATTGATACAAGCTCAGATGTTTCGGCAGCAGGGACCGTCGATACAGCAGCAACACCCGGGACCACCCCAATATCATCGAGGCAAGGGCAAGCAGCAACACCGGGCAGGGCCGCAGCAGGGAAATCAGCATGGAGGCCAAGGACAAGCGTTCAATCTGTCCTTGGAGGAGGCATTGGCATCAGGGAACGTTGTGGCAGGTAACGTTCTCATCTCCTCATCTCCTGCAGTAGCATTGTTTTATTCAGGAGCATCACTTTAATTTGTATCTATACGATTTGCAACACGACTAGGATAGGAATTTGAGGCATTGCCAGAGAGGTTGAATATACTCACTGGTAATGGGCTTGTAGGAGTTAGTAGGATTATTTCGGCATGTAGAGTCGTAGTGTACGGGCGTTCCTTACCCGCTAGGTTGATAGAATTTCCTATAGGAAATTTTGATGTTATCTTGGGCATGGACTGGCTGAAAGACAGTTATGCTACAATAGATTGCCATAGAGGGAGCGTATCTTTTGATATTCCAGGCATGGGACAGTTCGCTTTGGTCAGGCCGGGAACGGAACAGTTGGCAGGCGGAGTCGTAGCAGCATTGGAAGGAGTTCAAGTCCCGAGGGTAGTGGGAGAGTTTCTTGATGTATTTCCGGAAGAACTACCAGGTTTACCACCGAAGAGAGATGTCGAGTTCAGTATAGAATTGGTGCCAGGGACTGAACCGGTGTCGGATCGAGTTTACAGAATGCCAGATTCAGAGCAGGCCCAGGTGTACCAGCATATAGAAGAATTGAAGGCGAAGAAGTTCATTCGAGACAGTGAATCACCATGGGGAGCACCAGTAGTACTTGTAGGGAAGAAGGATGGGTCATTCCGATAGTGCATTGACTATAGAAAACTCAATGCGGCAACAGTAAAGAACAAGTACCCACTACCGAGGATCGACGACTTGTTTGATCAGTTGAGCAGAGCCAGAGTATTTTCCAAGATAGATCTTCGGTCAGGATATCATCAAGTTAGAGTTCGGGAGGAGGATATTCCCAAGACAACATTCAGGTCGAAGTACGGGCATTACGAATTTTTAGTTATGCCGTTTGGATTGACCAATGCTCCAGCAATATTTATGGATTTGATGAACCGCATCTTTAAGCCATACTTGGATCAATTTGTCGTTGTGTTCCTCGACGACATTCTCGTTTACTCAGCCAGCGAAGAAGAGCATGAAGGTCACCTCAGGAAGGTATTACAGGTTTTGAGAGAAAACCAGTTGTACGCCAAGCTCAGTAAATGTAAGTTTTGGTCGGATCGAATTTCATTCCTGGGGCATATCATATCAGGGGCCGGAGTATCAGTAGATCCTAAAAAAGTGGAGGCCGTAAAAGGTTGGCCAGTACCTAAGACAGTAGCAGATGTGCGGAGTTTCTTGGGATTGGCAGGATATTACCGAAGGTTCGTGTCAGATTTTGCAAGAATTTCAGCACCCATGACCCGTTTGACACGCAAGGATGTGCTATTTGTCTGGTCGGCAGAGTGTCAGGCATCCTTTGAGAGTTTGAAGCAAAAATTGATCTCGGCACCTATACTTACATTGCCCGTTGGACCCGGAGGTTTTACTGTATATTGTGATGCGTCAGGTAAGGGACTTGGATGTGTCCTTATGCAACATGGGAAGGTGATAGCGTATGCATCTAGACAACTTCGGGACCACGAGAAGAATTATTCGACTCATGATTTGGAGTTGGCGGCCGTAGTATTTTCCTTGAAGCTTTGGAGACATTACCTGTACGGCGATCGAGTAGATATATTCACCGACCACAAGAGCTTAAAGTATATTTTTACTCAGAAGGAGCTGAATATGAGACAGAGGAGATGGTTGGAATTGATCAAGGATTACGAAGTAGAGCTTCAGTATCACCCAGGCAAGGTTAATATGGTAGCGGATGCCCTTAGTAGAAGGGGCAGTACATTCATGTTGACATCACAGAAGCAGATTTTAGAGGATCTTCGAGAGATGGGTATTGAGGTTATACTTCCTGGAGATATAGGGATCTTAGCTAGTCTACAAGTTCAATCTGACTTGGTAGACAGGATCAAGACAGCTCAGACACAGGACCCAAGGATTCAGAAGCTCAGGACAGAATGTGAGTCAGGACTCCGGAAGGAGATGAGAATTCATGAGGATGGAACACTTAGGTATGGATCGCGTCTATGTGTGCCTAGTGGAGATATCAGACAGGAGGTTATGGCAGAGGCCCATAGTTCTCAGTATTCTATTCACCCGGGAGGTACCAAAATGTACAGGGATATTAAACAACATTTTTGGTAGAACGGAATGAAGAGGGAGATAGCTAGATTCGCCTCCCGTTGCTTGATATGTCAGCAAGTGAAGGCAGAGCAGCAGAGGCCAGTAGGATTATTACAGCCACTTCCTATCCCGGAATGGAAGTGGGAGCACATCACAATGGACTTTGTGACTGGCTTACCGAGGTCACCTAGTGGTAAGGATGCCATCTGGGTTATAGTGGATCGACTTACAAAGGTAGCACATTTTCTTCCCTTTAGAGTAGGGCAGACTACAGAAAAGCTAGCAGAGATGTACATGCAGCAGATCGTCAGGCAACATGGAGTTCCTGTCAGTATTGTGTCAGATAGAGATATCCATTTTATGTCACATTTCTGGAAGAGTTTACATCAGAGCCTAGGTACCAAGTTAAGATTCAGTACGGCTTACCACCCGCAGACGGACGAACAATCAGAAAGAACCATTCAGACCTTAGAAGATATGTTACGAGCCCGCACTTTAGATTTTAGAGGATCTTGGGAGAGTCACCTGCAATTAGTAGAATTTTCATATAATAATAGTTACCAGGCTAGTATTCAAATGGCTCCGTTCGAGGCACTGTACGATAAAAAGTGTAGATCGCTGTTGGCATGGGATGATATTGGGGAAAGGAAGATGTTGGGACCAGAGATGATTGTCCAGACAGTTGAGGTTGTTAAGGGAATTAGAGAGCGACTTCGAGTTGCACAGGATCGGCATCGTCATTGGGCAGACCAGCATCGCAGGCCGTTAGAATTTTCTGTTGGGGACCACGTATTCTGGCGGATTTTGCCTACCCGGGGAGTCATTAGATTTGGTGTTCGCGGGAAGTTGAGTCCGCGATACGTGGGCCCATTTGTTATCCTTAATAGGGTAGGCGATGTTGCTTATCGTTTATCCCTTCCGCCTTCGTTAAGAGAGGTGCATGATGTATTTCACGTATCTCAGTTACGTAGGTATGTATCAGACCCAAGTCATATCCTCGATCATTCTGAGCTGGTTGTGGGTACCAACCTGTCTTATGAGGAGCAGCCTGTGTCCATTTTGGACCGAAGGGAGAAGATACTCAAGAACCGAACAATTAACCTTGTTCGTGTTGCTTGGGGCCATCACTCCTTAGGAGAGTCAACGTGGGAGCGGGAGGATGATATCCGATCGCGGTACCCGTACTTGTTTGACTCACAAGGTATATTTCATTTCCATATGCCTTGATTGTCTTGATTCCACATGCATATCCCGGTATGATTAGTAGCTTGGTTTCATGGATTGATAGTATAGTTACAGATTAGTGGTTGATTGGTATCATAGGGTGATTGATTGCTCGCTGTATTGCTTGTGCCTGGCCCTGATATTTCTAACCTGCTTGGATTTGAAATTTTGAGGACGGAATTTATCTAAAGTGGGTAGAGATGTCACTCTCCGTTCCCGGAATGCGTATTTTTATACGTATACCGCTTGCCCGTATTTATTCAGGATTTATCATGCATTTATTTAGTAATTAATTCATTTTTTTTTCATGATGATTATTTTTTTGTATTTTATTTTCTGCTTTTCCTTGGCTCTCGGTTCATTTCGGTTCATGGTGAGCCAACTTGGTTTGGCTTGGTTCAACATAGAAAGGAATGGGTGGCTAGGATTTGATGGAGTAGGATGGAGGGTGGAGATGCACTTGACCTTGATATAAAACTTCTTCTTTCATTCTCTCTCTTCATTCATTCACATTTACTCCTCCACCAAACACTAACCCACTTGTGAGAGGCAAGTACATCTTGCATATCATGGAGGATTTCATGCATCCTCATTTATTTTTAGTCCATTGTGTTTGTCTCTTCTTTCTCTACATGTTTAGGTCTTGTAGTTTTTGTTTTCCATGGTTAGTTTTGTATAGATCTAAGTTTTTCTCCTTTTCGGTTTTCTTAGGTTTTGATCTATCAAACTTTATTATTTCCATGTTTTGATTGTTCTATGTTGTAGAGAATTCAATTCTACCCAATTTTGGCTTTTAAAAAGTTAGATTTCGACTTGATTTGAGGAAGTTATGACCAAAACAATTTTGGTCAAACTTCTATGTTCATCTGTCCTGATTCTGGCAGGGATGATGAATAGTGTCTAGCCGCATAAGCATTTTTGAGCCGCATAAGCTTTTCTGGCCGCATGAGCATTTTTGAGTCGCATAAGCTTTTCTGGCCGCATGAGCATTTTTGAGCCGCATAAGCTTTTCTGGCCGCATGAGCATTTTTGAGCCGCATGAGCATTTTCTGGTCACATGAGCATTTTTGAGCCGCATAAGCATTTTTGAGCCGCATAAGCATTTCTGGCCGTATGAGGCTGATTTTGGCTGATTTTGATTGTTTGATGCTCTTTTTGACTGTTTTTTGGCCCGAATTTCTCCTAGCTTCCAACATGAATGTTGTAGATCTTTTCCTTGGCTTCAAGAATATGTTACCAACTATTTTATGCAAGTTTTCTCCTATTCTTGATATAGAACTTTTGACTACCATGCCATGTCACGAATTGACAATGATTGTTATCCTGACTTAATATTGATCATACGTTCCTATGTCTAGAACTAAGAGACTGGCTAGTCGTCTTATTATACTGAATGGGACACGTTCATGTATGAACCATTGAGAACGACTGGCTGATCCCGATCATTGATAATGTAATCGTGCTGATCTCCAACTTATAATTATGTACATGAATTTGAGTAGGTGCTATGGCACCGATAATTAATTTCATATTACAAAAGCAGCACGTGTATCCTACTGTCAAGGCATGATTATCCCGTGGATAGGTTTGATTGTTGCATTACGCTATGTAGGACCTACAACCCAACCGCACGGGCATCGTTGTAGAGTTACGCATATCGTACCTTGTACGAAAGTACTCATGCGAAATACTCATGATCCACGGCATGAGATCTCAATTAACATAGGGCCAACTAAGTTAAATAAAAGAATTACTGCATGGAGAGAATGGATTTCTGAGTTCTTACATGACGGCCGTCCTTGGGACAAATAGTGTCCCGACACGCCGGCTGGTTCCCACGGATACTGCTATCTACCACACGGGCAGGAAGTGGTATCCGATTTACTTTTCCCGATCGACGGGCGTCCCGCTGGGACTCGTTTCCCCGTATGGCACAACTGATTATTGGATCGACCAGCCTTATTTGTCTATAGTAAGAACTGAGAAATTCCCTAATGCATGGTTCCAGGGTAACTTGGAGCTCACTAGTAGTAAGCCGTAATAATTGCCTGGCCGCTTAAACTGATTTGATTGTGGGTTGTATCCTACTTTGCCAACTATTGAGGTAAGCTGAACGTCCTGACATGATGGGCCAACTTCTGTCATTGTTTGGTTGGGGAGTTGGTTCGGAGTGTCAAGACGCTATGCATACCTTAGTAAGAGGCAAAGATCTATTTATCTTATTTATATCCTTAACTCTTATTACTGGTTTTAATTCTTTATGTCGTGCTTCCTTTGTGGTGCTTGCTATTGGAGGTCTAACCTCTCTGGTTTTGCATGGCCAGATCAAGAGCCAGCTCCCGAGGACTCAACTTACTTCTACCCTCAAGATGGTCAATACTAGAAGGATGACCGCAGGAGGCCACGAGTGGGTTCCTTGACTCCCTACTCGTCTTGTTCTTTACTTTACTTTTGCCGTTTTGGCACCGACCTGTTAGTCGGACTGTCTAGCACTTGCTTTTACATAATTGTAATTAATTCAGACTGCAGCTGATAGCGATTGTGTATACCTTATCATATCATCTGGCTATGTTTTGTAAAGCCAGATCTCAAGAACATTTTGACCGAGCGTTTGGGACGCCTTACTGCTTTATTATATATGCTCTTTATTTACTGCTTCTTAATTCATTGATTGAGACAATAGATGTCATGTGACCCTAGCGAGACTTGTATATAGTATGCACCCCCTTGTCTAGTTTACAGCATTGATCGTATTATTCGTTATTTCTTCTACCCGTAATACGTAGCTGGCCAAGTCCGTCCCCGTCTCCCGGTATTTCGGGTCTGGGGCGTGACACTCCGACAAAGACTCAAGATGGAGTGGTACCCGTCCTCCGGGCGAAGATGAAGGTCGCTAATCTTCCACTTCCCCAAGACCAAGCTGTTGGGTTGGTACCCCTCACCACATCGTGAGGGGAGGTCATGTGGGTCCACCAGGACTTAGTATCTGAAGTAACCCAGCCAGCATCACCCTCTACTGGCAAGAAGAAGGGTGGGAAAGTCAAGTCCTGTCGCACAATCTCAGCCGACGTCGAAGAAACCACAGCTATCGTTACCCGATCCGGTGCACAAACTCAACCCCCACCGGGTAACTCGACTGAAGATCATCAGCCGGCTGCTGCTGATGCTCCAGGGCGCTCTCAGCCTCCGACGACCGACAAGCCTAGGCCGAAGGAGACCCGCTTCGACAAACCGCTGCTCCGAAAAGATACGCCTTAGGGCTGGAGAGGCCTTACAACTTTGACATCTTGGCACAATTGGCCAACATACCGGCCAAATTGTCGTTGTATGAGCTCTTGAGGCTCTCCAAAGATGTTCGCGTCGCACTGAGTGACGTATTTCAGAACGCTGACACCAATCTGGCTCAAGTTAAGCTCACAAGAGAAAGCTCCACAGAGGATCCTCAGGACAGTACTTTTACTGGAGCAATGCCCAACATTGTCTTTACTCCGTAAGACATACTCATTAAGACCAACCTGCACGATCGCCCGCTATATTATACTTGATACGTCGGCGACGTAAAGGTGGATCGGATGCACATAGATCCCGGTTCTTCCATAAGCATCATCCCGAAGAGCCTGCTTCATTTCCTGGATATCCCTATGCATCGTTTGACACCTACAAGCACCGCCATCAGCGGTTTCAATTCAGGTAGAAGCTATCCGGTTGGGAAGATTCGCTTGAAGTGCCAAATCGGCGACCTTCAGTCAGAAGTAACCTGCTATGTCATAAAAGCGGACACTTCCTACAATATTCTTCTGGGGAATCCTTGGATACACGACTACATGATCGTGCCTTCCATGTTGCACCAGTGCTTCAAGTACGTCGACAAACATGGCTTTGTAAGAACCGAATTTGCCGACATTGATCCGTTCAGAGGACTTGAATCCTACTACTCGGACTCCTGCTTGTACGAGAAGTCGAAGAGGCACCTTGTCGAAGAAAATACTCAAGCTCAAACTGAGGCGGCAACGGGATCAGAAGAACCTCTGACGATCCACTTCCAAGCCCGTAAACCAGGCAGAACTGCACCCCTTACAGCCACTTTGCGTAAGGATGCAATCAGTCTCTCTGCACAGAAGGAGCAAATGACTATCCGACTCCCAAGGTCTGGCCAAGCGCCGAGATGCACTGTGAAGCCAACGACAATCAGACTGTCAAGAGCCGGTCAACGATAATCTGAAGAGACAAACTCTCCTGATAAGCCAATGGTCATCCGTCTGCCAAGGACAAGGCGTCAGCCCAACACTGAGCCAAGGACTGTTAGTGAGCCACCAACCCCATGTCATACCCCACCAGCGGGACCCTTAGTGATCATGCTCCCCAGATCGTCTTCCCAAGCTTCAATAACGCAGGGAGTTGCTGAACTGGAGCTGTCGATAAACCAACAATTCAGCACCAAGCTGGGGACCGCTAGCGCACCGACGACTCCACGTCCGACCCCATCAACGGAACCCTTGATGATCAGGCTGCCCAGATCATCCTCCCAGTCTTCACTGCTACAGGGGGTAGCTGAAGAGGAGAAAGAGCTGGCCAAGTATATGGCCGCATACACTGATGTTCTTTCTGCTGATGATGTAATTCCTCCTGAAAAGATACCTTACTTCATCAATAAAGGGTTATCTTTGAACTACCTCGAGCTTGATAAGCTTCGTGTAATGTATGCGATGGAACACGGTATAGGCACTAACTTACACACACAAGTAACTAATGTCTATACCATAAACCAACTTACTCCCGTGGAAGATGCCTGCTTCATAATCGAAGGAGAGGATCATCCAATCATCTTTGGCCGGAAGAACGATCCACAGCCCTTCAAGCTATAAGAAGTCGATCTGGAACCCGACACTGGGAGACTACCCCTTTATCTGTATAGCTCTCAATCCAAATACCTCATGCAAAAACAGGGGTATGATATGGAGGCTACACCAGGCTTGAACTATGGCACCGGCCGATGATTACCTTTACAATTGCCAGTCCCGACTAGAAACCACGGGATTACTACAGCAAGACCAGACATGGTCTAGGCTATGTTACTCCTGTGACAACCCCCGAGAGCTCAGATAAAGAATGCGAATGGCACCCTCATTCGTCCGGTTCACCCACTTCTGATTCGGATGTTAGCATTGAGGACGTGCTTAGGCAGACTTGGACTGTCAATATGGCATTCGTCGACGCCTACGAAGAAGATGAAGACATTCCTGAACTTCTTGAGTTAGAGCCGTAGGCCCAACAGCTAGACGCACAATGGGCGAAGCAGTTCGAACAAAGAGAGCCTTCTACCGAAGATGAGGTCATGCAAGTTGACCTCGGCGATGAGTCCTCTCCAAAACCAATCTTCGTTAGCAAAAGTCTGACAGACGAAGAGCGAGAATCGCTACTGCAACTCGTCAGAGAATATATCGACGTATTCGTCTGGAGCTATAAAGACATGCCAGGGCTAAACCTCGAGGTTGCACTTCACAAACTCAACATTCGTCCGGACGCAAAGCCGGTCAAGCAGCAGCAACGACGGTTCCGCCCAGACATCCTAAACTCTATCCAGGACAAGGTCAACAAAATGATAGCCAGCGGCTTCATTCACGAGGAACAACATCCAGACTGGGTAGCCAACATAGTACCAGTCCTCAAGAAGAATGGGAAGATCCGAATCTGTATCGACTTCCGAAATCTGAACGAGGCATGTCCTAAGGATGAGTTTCCCCTCCCTATTACAGATATAATGATTGGCAACACATGCGGCTTTGAGCGCATGTCATTCATGGATGGCTTCTCAGGGTACAATCAAATCAAAATGTTCTCTGACGACGAAAAGCATACATCATTCTGAACACCGATTGGCACATACTGCTACACAGTCATGCCATTTGGTTTAAAGAATGTTGGCGCCACCTATCAACGAGCCATGAGCGTCATCTTCAGAGATCATTTACGTAAGACAGTGGAGTGTTATATCGACGACATCGCCGTCAATAGCCACTCTAAAGAAGATCATCTACATGATCTGAAGACAGTATTTGACCTGATGCGGGCGTACAATTTGAAGATGAATCCCACGAAATCCTTCTGGGGCGTATCCAGCGGGAAGTTCTTGGGTTTTATCGTTATCTCCCAGGGTATCCATGTCGACCCTGAGAAGACGAAGGCAATCATGGAGATGGGTCCCCCAAGAAATCTCTGTGAACTCAGAGGCCTTCAAGGAAGGCTAGCTTACATCAGGAGGTTTATCTCTAACCTCTCCGGACGATGTCAACCCTTCACGCACCTCATGAAGAAAGGCGTCTCCTTCATATGGGATGAAGAGTGCCAGTGCGCCTTCGACAACATCAAAGAATAACTGTCGAACCCTCCAGTCCTGGTGGCCCCAGTGGCTGGAAAGCCATTCCTGCTCTATGTACGAGCTAAGGAGCATTCTTTCGTTGCTCTACTAGCACAAAACAATGATGCAGGCCATGAACAAGCCATCTACTACCTCAGCCGAATGATGATAGGGCTTGAGCATCGATACACTGCCGTAGAAAAGGAATGCCTCGCTCTAGTGTTCGCCATTCAGAAGACGCGACACAACGTCACGGGACAAACCATACATATGATATCACGAGTCAACCCTCTCAGGGTCCTCATGACCAAACCAGGGGCACTCAGCTCTTGCCTCGCTGCTTGGACAATATTATTGTCTCCCTACCACATGTTTTTTATCCCGCAGAAGGCTGTTAAAGGTCAAGCTTTGGCAGACTTTTTAGCAGCCCATCCAGGTTTGGAGTCAACCAGAATATACGAAGAGATCCCAGACAAGGTCGCCCATTCGAATGTGGTCTCCCATGATGCCATTTAGCGAATGTTTTTCGACGGCGCTTCAAGAACTGGGCCCAAAGGCAATGTCGTAGTCGGAGTCAGAGTGGTGCTGATTTCTTCCTCGGGTTGGTGATCAATCGGGCGTACTCACTCACGGAACCTTGTTCAAACAAGGTCACAGAGTACAATGCTCTGGTTATCGGCCTCCGACTTGCAAAAGAACTGGGGGTAGAGCACCTTGAAGCATATAGCGATTAACAGCTAATCGTTAACCAGATCTGGGGTTCGTATGAAGTTCGTCATAAAGACATGATCCCCTATCACCAAATAGTGATTGACATCATCTCGTCCTTAGAAGGGTTCTTCATAGAACACGTTCTTAGGCTCCAGAACATTGAAGCTAATGCCCTAGCAGGCCTTGCCGCTTCCTTAGCGGTTCCGAATCATGCTCACCACTTGGTTGACGTAATAGGCCGTGAATTGGTCTGCCCCAAGAACAATGTTCAATATGTTGAGAGTTACTCCGCTCTGACAGTCGATAAAACACCAGACTGGAGACAGCTATTCATTGACTTCGTAGTCTACGGCATCTTGTCGGAGAATCCAAAAGAAGCCACTTCCATCAGAAGGCGTTCCCTCAGATTCTTCTATGATACGGAGACGAAAATGCTGTATCGACGATCATACGATGGATTACTGCTTTGATGTCTGTCAAATACCAAAGCCAAAGAAGCCATGTGTGAAGCTCACAATGGCGTCTGTGGAGCCCCTCAGCTTGGCCCGAAATTACAAGACCTCCTTCGTCGAATGGGCTACTACTGGCCTACGATGGTAGCGGATGCGATAGACTATGCAAGAAAGTGCAAAGCCTGTCAAGTCCATGCGGATTTCATCCATCAATCATTCGAGTTCTTACATCCAACGGTGGCATCCTGGCCATTCGAAGCATGGGGAATGGACATCATCGGTCCGATCACTCCATCTTCGTCCAGAGGACACCGCTTCATACTCGCAATCACAGATTACTTCTCCAAATAGGCAAAAGCTGTTCCGCTTGCAGAAGTGGCAACATCAAACGAGATCAGCTTCCTCAAGCATCACGTCATCTATTGCTTCGGACTGCCTCGAAGGATCATCCATGACAATGGTCCGCAGTTCGCAAGCCACACCTTCTATCATTTTTGCGACAAATATCGGATCCAGAATGTTGCATTAACATCGTACAATCCGACGATGAATGGTTTGGCAGAAGCATTCAAAAAAACCATAATCAAGCTGCTCAAGAAGTTTGTGTCTTCCAACAAACACGACTGGAATGAAAAGCTTGGTGAATGTTTATGGGCGTACCGTACTACAGTCTGGACAACCACCGGGAACACACCATTCTCTCTGGTATACGGTAGTGAGGCAATTCTCCCCTAGGAGACCCAAATCCCCTCGCTCCGCGTCGCCCTCACCTATCGATTGACGACGGATGATAATTACCGTCGCTGGCTACAAGAGTTGGAGGCCTTGTAATGACCCGCTTCGCCCTAGCGGAACGCCGATTCAAACGGCAAGTGCAACGACTCAAATGAGCCGTCGACCCAAAGAGTTGCGTCGACCAGAGGAAGAATCGATGCAAGGCTTACATTGGCCCGTCAAGATGAATCCAGACTTAGACTTTCAAAGGCGCGCTCGGAGTATCGCTCGGCCGATGCGAACATTACTACGGTGGGTGGCTCCGATGAACCCGTCTTTGCTTTGCCTAGACACATAACAATACGGACACTAATGCTAGAATCGCTAGGCGATAACACCGTGCATGATAATAAATGACTCAACGCACCTAGCTAAGGAAATAATCCCATCTTGTATGTTTGTATAGAATATGGAAAAAAACATGAAAAAATATGAGAACTCTCGCACCGCGCTCCACGCTCGTGCTAAGGCACAAGCTTACGTTCAAGTCCCTTAAGCATTCAAACAATGAAACAATGAATGGATTACAACAATAAAACGGGAAGACTATCAACATAGACGTTCCGAGTAGAGTATAGCAACATTGAAAGATTATGGGACCGATGGGTCACCAAGGCGACTCCCGTACGGGGAGTTGCATAACGTGTGAATGAAAGAATGAATGGATAAGTGAATGAATGAACCAACGAATGAAAGAATGAATACGTGAATGAATCAATGAACGAACGGACAAGTGAAAAGAAAGAAAAGAAAGAATGAATAAAAGATAAGGAAGAAAGGAATGGTTAGCGACAGGTATGACGGGCACGTGCAACGGGGCTCGCTACCCGCACTGCACGGATGCCAACTTGGTCGATAATGCATTATGGCTAAGGGTTAGCCTACGGCTCGGTGACAGCCGTTAAGTTAAAATGATAAATAATACGAAATGGTCGTGGACAATCCCCTCGTATACGGGAGGTGGGAGATATAAGGGATTTCCAGCGGCACGGTCAAAGGGGGGACGTGGCCGGTCCGGACGGAAATACAAAATATGGCTTACGGGCTGCCTGGGTGCGGACTTGGCCATCCAGGGGACGTAAGTGCAGCAGTATTTCAAGAGACTAACGGGGTGTGTGCCAGCCTGCACCCTACGTTAGTTGAAAAATACAACAGCTTGGTTATGTCCAAAATGGCTTGTGATGCCAGCGACCGGTACATATAGATTTAAGTGGGCTTTGCTGGTGGCAATCCACGTGCAAGTCCTTGCATTGAAATCAAAGTAGTCTAAGTTAACTAAATGAAATGCCTTTGGAACTGGCTTGAATACAACACACCAAGTAATCGAGAGTACTTCGGCAAATGAGTTAAAAAATACGCCTACGACGTGCTAGGACCCGAGGCAGGGAAACGCCCTTGACATTGAATGCTTACACGAACTACGTTAAGTTATTTCATATGAATTGTTGACTAACTTGGTTTACTTTGGACAGAGAAGGCCGGACGGTAAGTATGGGTAAGTCGTGCATGTATTTCCATGCGACACTTGCTTTCGGCAACACGAGATAGACTATGAATATGCCATAAAAATGATCCTAAGGCAAGATTAGAAATACAATGAATGATAGACGGTGCACAAAAGTAAATAGAACGTGTTTGGTAATGATAGCATTATGGGCGAGCTAGCCTCCCCACCAGTGCATAATAATGTACTGATAACCCCACAGTCTGCTTGCAGGATGCAAGAGACGCCGGCGGGTACGGAGCTTCCATCGAACGTGCTAAGGCGCGGAGCTATATCTGGAGCCTTGGAGCGTTGCAAGGAGCTGAAGCACCATATACAGGACATAATGTATCGAAACATCGCCATGAATCATTCCATATTGTAAGCCACTTGGCACGCCTTTTATGTTTCAGAGAGAGAGAGCTTGAGCGATTTGTAATATTGGCCTAGCGCCGCTTGTAAACTTCTTGAATATCAATAAAGAGTTGAATTCGCTTCAATTTGTGTTTATTTACTTTCCGCTGCAAATGGGGACACTCTGTGCGACTCTGTGGCCTAGCTCAAATCGGCCGTTTCTGGACATAGCCTTGTACGGGCACAACTTAGGCCCGTGCGGCATCACGCCTTAGCGAGGACGATCGCTCCTGCGGGAGCGGGACGCGACAGATTGGTATCAAAGCACGGCTTTACGTCCTTGGACTTCATTTCGATTTTCTCAGTTTTGAAAGCTCGTTGAAACAAAAGAAGGATACGCTCTCTCTCGTTGTGCCTTGGGATGTTCCATACAATAAGTCTAATATTTTTCAAAAGCTCGTACAAGTACTCGGTTGAACGGGATCGATAGGCGAAGGCATTTGTGCCGAACCACGACGTACTTGAGTTTGAAGGAACCAATGCTAAGAGTTACAAACGCAAGCGTGCTTGAATAACCTTACGCTGGCAATAGCGAACGAGTACACGAGACAAAAGTATAGTTCGAACGGGATGGTTATGCATGCAGCCTTTTGGCTATGTCGTGCCGAGTATCGCGCACCTAGACCTTTGGTGCGAACGAGTTACGAGCGAGATCGATTATCGCTCGAACGAGAATAAGTGAGACTTAGAATGTATGTTGATAGAGACGCTATTTGACCAACACTAAAGCGAGTACGAGAGATGGTTCTTAGACCTTGAGGAATGGACGAACGCACGATTGAACACATCAAAAGGGAATCGAATGATCATTTGAGGATTTGTAGAATGACTTGACCCCGAGTGGTATATAGATAGCTTCGGAAAAGAATAAGAATGAGTGTCGACGACCAGTCGAGTGGCTCGAACCCTGAGTGGTGTATGGACGTTATAGAAAATCGTTCGAGCAAAACTAAAGGATTTACGGATAGAACGAGCATGTCGGCAAGTGATGATATCGTGCAAAGCCTTAGAAATGAGTAACGCTTAGTTGGTTTTGACTTCGACAGTCTCGAACAAGATATCGTTCGAACGAATTAAGAATGCGTAGTGCGAATTACAAAATGATTGAATAGAGAGAGTCGGAATGATGAAACGAATGGAGGTCTTGGTTAAGGAAACATGGAAGATCGTGCATGCGATTTTGAATCTAGTCGAAGGGATTAAAACTTGAGTTAAGGTGAAATACGCATGGACGAGATCAAAGATAGCATGATCGAAAGATAGCGTGCATAGGAAACGTTGATTTGGAGATACGAGAATGACTAAGGAATTGGAATTGATGTTGCTCGATGACAAGTTAGCACGAGACAATGCGAATTGAGGAATTAAGTTGCACGACTCGGAACTCATTACAAAAGGAAGATCGTCAGGTTATGTACATCATCAATGGTATTGATGCGTATCAAAGATCGATGTACAATAACTCGAGGGTACTCTAATTCGACGAAGGATGATCGTGTTAGAAGTTATTGTTTTGAAGGATGCTATGTTGGAAATGAATGTTTCGAATGAGGAAGGAAAGTGACTTGATTGTTCGGTGATAACCACAACGACAACGATCTTGTCTTGCACGAGCGCAACTCCAGCCTCGCACATACGTCACGTCAGATTTGGGACGATCGTTCCGCGTGAGCGTCGGCATGGTGATTCATGTCCAGCGGGAATGGTCGAACTCAAAATATCATGACATGGCAATTTTGATTGCTTCGACTTGTGGTTTGAAGCGAAGGTGAATTCGAGGATTGTTAGGACTTGCGATTGAAGAATAAAAAAACTTGAGGATTGAGTAGACCCAATCCGCGTATCGAAAATGAGCAAGTCTAGACGCAACGCAAGAGTTACGTTCCGATGAGGACGATTATTCTGCGAGAATTTTGACATGGTGATTTATGTCTGCCGTGGATAATCAGACTTGCGTGAGATCGGGGGGCGACATATTGCAAGACTAGACGACCTTGTGATCGACTACGTAAATTGGATAGGTGGATTGTATCAAACATACTTGAAGAGATAGACTACGATAATTGTTATTGCGGACGCACGATTTGATTAAGGACAACCTATCATAGGATGACTTTCCTAAACGAGCTCGAACTTGGAACGGAGAATATGTTGATGCAAATAGGGTGAACACTGCTTGATGTTTAGAAATTTGACTGAAACAAACTTGGGTAGAAACTCCCGTACAAACGAACAAATGGTTTGACCATAGGATTTGAGGCGAGTGTCGTACAACGACCTTGCACGATGAGCCACGGACTTGACTTGTAACTATGACCCTGTGAGATGACCTAGCGGATAGGCGGACGATCCTATGCCGAGTGATTGAACTTGTGCGATTTACCTTACAGTATCGTCTGGACGGACGATTGACTTGGGGCAGCAAGACTTAGAGTAGGACGGAGAACAGGGAGTGTGCGTGAATGATGATGAGATTGGCCCCAAACAAAGCGAATGATAGGAATGGATGATGCGCAAGTAAAGTTGGAATAACAAATTGAATCATTGATAGGAAGACGGACTCGATGATAGTACAATACTTGGTCTTGAATCGGACGGAAATTACTTAGACTTGGTCGACCCCGCTAAGAAGAAATCGTATTGATTTTATTGACAAGAGCGCTTGAGAAGCGAATCGAATAATCTCGAGGACCGAGATAAACGATATGTGATACACACATGAGTTCGATTTTAAATTGAAGTTAGCAAAACGATCGACAAATCGAAACTACCACGAGTAGCTTGTAGACTTCGCTAGTCGCTAAGCTTGGTTGAAATGTACGTATTCGGGGGACGCCTTGAATGCGTGTACGATCCAAAGTCAGCAATATGATAAACTCAAATACAGCTACAAGTGGGTGTTGAGATGCGCATGAACGAATGTGCGAGTTTGCCTCCGCTTACAACTCTTGAGTTTGATAAATTACAACGTGCCTCGTGCGACCATTTCAGTCCCATGACACGTCGAAATAGCAACCAAGTCGAAGAAACGCTTGAATTGAATAAGTACCATCAACTCTAAAATGAAGGAAAAGTTATTCAATAAAATTGACCAAACATATGCAGACACAGGACTTGGAAAGGTATCGAGTATAGTTCGGTGCTATTGAATGGTAAAGCCATTCGATAGGGATTGAATAAGAAACATGACGACACGAGTTAAGGAACGGTAGGATGACCTGCACTCAGAAAGTCTCGAGGACGAGACTTGTTTTGAGTGGTGTATTATGTAATGACCCGCTCCGCCCTAGCGGAACGCCGATTCAAACGGCAAGTACAACGAATCAAATGAGCCGTCGACCCAAAGAGTTGCGTCGACCTGAGAAAGAATCGATGCAAGGCTTATATTGGCCTGTCAAAATGAATCCAGACTTAGACTTTCAAAGGCGCGCTCGGAGTATCGCTCGGCCGATGCGAACATTGCTAAGGTGGGTGGCACCGATGAACCCGACTTTGCTTAGCCTAGACACATAACAATACGGACACTAATGCTAGAATCGCTAGACGATAACACCGCGCATGCTAAAAAATGACTCAACATACGTAGCTAAGGAAATAATCCCATCTTGTATGCTTGTATAGAATATGGAAAAGAACATGGAAAAATATGAGAACTCTCGCACCGTGCTCCACGCTCGTGCTAAGGCACAAGCTTATATTCAAGTCCCTTATGCATTCAAACAATAAAACAATGAATGAATTACAACAATGAAACGGAAAGACTATCAACATAGTCGTTCTGAGTAGAGTATAGCAACATTGAAAGATTATGGGACCGATGGGTCGCCAAGGCGACTCCCGTACGGGGAGTTGTATAACGTGTGAATGAAAGAATGAATGGATAAGTGAATGAATGAACCAACGAATGAAAGAATGAATACGTGAATGAATCAATGAACGAACGGACAAGTGAAAAGAAAGAAAAGAAAGAATGAATAAAAGATATGAAAAAAAGGAATGGTTAGCGACTGGTATGACGGGCACGTACAACGGGGCTTGCTACCCGTGCTGCACGAACGCCAACCTGGTCGATAACGCATTATGGCTAAAGGTTAGCCTACGGCTCGGTGACAGCCGTTAAGTTAAAATGACAAATAATAAGAAATGGTCGTGGACAATCCCCTCGTATACGGGAGGTGGGAGATATAAGGGATTTCCTGCGGCACGGTCAAAGGGGGGACGTGGCCGGTCCGGACGGAAATAAAAAATATGGCTTACGGGCTGCCTGGGTACGGACTTGGCCATCCAGGGGACGTAAGTGCAGCAGTATTTCAAGAGACTAACGGGGTGTGTGCCAGCCCGCACCCTATGTTAGATGAGAAAAACAACGGCTTGGTTATGTCCAAAATGGCTTGTGATGCCAGCGACCGATGCATATAGATTTAAGTGGGCTTTGCTGGTGGCAATCCACGTGCAAGTCCTTGCATTGAAATCAAAGTAGTCTAAGTTAACTAAATGAAGTGCCTTCGGAACAGGCTTGAATACAACACACCAAGTAATCGAGAGTACTTCAGCAAAGGAGTTAGAAAATACGCCTACGACGTGCTAGGACCCGAGGCAGGGACACGCCCTTGACATTGAATGCTTACATGAACTACGTTAAGTTATTTCATATGAATTGTTGACTAACTTTGTTTACTTTGGACAAAGAATGTAGTGTCCCGTCCCACTCAGTCAATCGGAGGAATAGGAATGCCGACGGTGTTCGGAATTGGCCTTACAACGGCGACTCGAAGACATCACTCGGTCAAGGCGACCGCTCGCTCAGGTGGGATAGTTTCGGTGAACTTGCCTCATCTTAGCCTTCACATAATAAATCGCATGTTTTCAACTTGCGCAAGTAGGCTTAATAATAAAAGAGATGAATCCACATAGCTAAAGTGAGTAATCCCGACGGGTCAAATTGAGATAGAATATGGAAAGGTCCAACGGTCGGCTAGAGTTGGTGCACGGCGTGCTTTGAAAATGACACTGTAGGCCTCAAAAATGAAAGTCACGCTGAGTTGATCAGAACAAGTTCAAAAGTCACGCTGAGTTGATCAGGACAATATTTAAAATTCACGCTGGGAAACAGCTCATCATTTGTCAGAGTATAATTATGACTGACAGCACAACAGTCGAAGAATGTCTTCTCGTATGCCACGTATGCACAGAACTCGAGAGATCACAGCCGACTATTACGTGACTTTCGAAATCTTCTTCAGCAAGACTCAGCCTTCACCAAGTTGGCGTACCAAAAGAGCTTCTTGTCATTTAATGCAACTGACAAAAGCAATCACTGTCAGAGATTTTGTGTCAGTTGAAGCACGTCGAATCAAGACAGCTGGCAGTCCTGCCTCAATCGAGCGTGGATTATGTTCTTTTCCAAAGTTCGCGTATATTTTGAGCTTTCTGTCTCAAGTTTGCGTGGATTCTGAAGTTTCTTCCCTCAAGTCTGCGTGGATTTTGAAGCTTTTCGCCCTAAGCCTGCGTGGATTCTGAAGCTTCTTGCCCCAAGTTTGCGTGGATTTTGAAGCTTTCTACCCCGAGTCTGCGTAGATTTCGTCTTCAACAAGTCTGCGTGGATTTTATCAAATTGGAGTACGTGGCAGCCATGCCACTGATCTCTCGCTTGCGTGTCCTGTAACTTGCACACGACTCATGCATGATTGCCATATGTCCAACAGTTACAGGCCACGTCCAGTAACTGCTCAAAACCTTGCGTATGTTAAATCCTGCGTGATTTTCAACTAGGCACAGGCTGTGAAGACAGTTATCCTTTCAGTTATTTTTGACTCTATAAATAGAGTTCTTTTTCTTATTCATTGTACAGATACATAGTTATCTAACTTACTGTCAAAATTTTGAGAGCTTTTCTTCTTCGCATAGTCCAAGGGATAAAGCGATCGTCTTCTAGATCGGATTCCTACAGTTGTAATTTTCCCAGATACACAATAAATAAAGTGAATTTATTTATGGAAAACAAATTGGCGACTCTGCTGGGGAAAACTATCTCCTCTTCTGAGATGGCAACAACTCAATGCGACACTTCGTCAGTCGGCTCGACGAAGAAGGTGATGACGATCCAATTCGATCAACTCGCCTATGAAGAAATGCAGCGGGCTAAGAGTGGCAAATCCACTTCAGCCTCCATCATCACTGCCAAGTCGAAGGGACACTCTGTTTATGTCCCTAAGAATCAATTGGCAGCCAATGGTGAAGTCTCTGCCACAGTGTCTACTCCTAACACTGGCAAGAACTCTACTGCAAGCACGCACACTCTTGTGCGCTCGAAGATGACAGCAATCAAAGGTCACGCTGACAGTACTGGCTCCTTAGCCAAATCTGTTCCAGCGTGCAAATTCAATCCCAAAAGTCACGCTGACAGTACTGGCTCCTTAGCCAAATCTGCTCCAGCGTGCAATCTCTCATTCAAAAATCACGCTGACAGTACTGGCTCCTTAGCCAAATCTGTTCCAGCGTGTATTTCTAAAATCAAAAATCACGCTGACGGTACTGGTTCTTTAACCAAATCTATTCCAGTGTGTAATTCTAAAATCAATAATCACGCTAACAGTACTGGTTATTTAGCCAAGTCTGTTTCAGCGTATATTTCGTCTAAGAAGAATAGCTCTTTAGTTATCTCTTCTTCTTTGCCAAGTTCTACTAGAACTGGGGGTGGTCTTCCACACAAAGTCCCTTCGAAAAGGAATAACTCTTTAGTTGTTTCTTCTGCTCCTGTAGTTTTTACTTCAGGAACAGCTTTGACTGACACTTTTGTTAGTCAAAAAAAAGGAAATGGTCTTTTGACTACTCTTCCTTCTGGACATTCTATGTCTCAAAACTTAAATGAGTCTTAGAAGAAACATTCCTTAATGTCTTCTTCTATGACTTCTTCAAATTGGGCACAGAATTTGTCCATTAGAGAGGGTTTGTTACCAACTCCTAATCAGGGGGATGGTTCTATTTTTCCTTCTCTGCAAATATCCAGATCATTGGAAGGAAAACTCCATGTGTCAAAAACCAATGTGTTACCTCCAATTGATCTAAGAGCAAAACTTAATCAAATCCGTTTAGAAAATACTTCTGGTGTTAAGAAACTACATCAATCGGAAACAAGGTTAAGAGATCCGGATGCAGAGTATGCTAGAAATTATGTGGCTCATATTAATCACTCCCTATATAATCAAGAGCCATCAAGACCCAAGAACAGGAAATATACTCCTAGCAATACACAAAGAGTGTTCTCTGATGCACCTCAATATTCACAGATTGATCTACGGGAACACCTTCAACAGAAGAGAAGGAATAATTCTATGACAATGGACCATGCTGAATGTGACTTCCAGCCAAGAGTCATAATTCAATGCAGATGTCAATCAAATGTTCAGGACTATGTTGATCATGAATGTGATTTCCAGCCGAGAGTCACAATGCAATACAGATGTCAAACAAAACGACAATCTGTCTTCAATCGGATTCAGTGTGAACCTATGCCTGATGAAGATGAGCCTTTGTTTGCTTCTGTCAACATGACCTCTCGGGATACTGGGGGTAGAACTGATAGTCCAGATGGAGTATACAGAAACACCAGAGCAAGGGCTTTAGCTTCTAGTCAAATAAATTTGATTTCTGAAGATGATTCTGAATTCCTTGGAGAATCTAACTTCCCACCTCTTCCTACTGGGGGTAGTTCTCCTATAATTGACTTTGATGCACAAAGCAATGATTCAGAACAAACAACATCCACCAGTTCATCAATAATCCCTCGTACAGTCACGACTTATATGGTTGATGGGAATACTGATGAACCTTCTTCTTCCTTGACTCCTCAAGAACAAAGGATTGCTTCTTTGGAATAGCAAATGAAGTCTATGGCTGATACTATGAAGTCGATGTATGAACTCATGGCAACTCAGATACAAAATCGACAGACTATACCAGATACCATACCAATTGACACTTTTATAAGTCCAGTATAAGTTCCTCCAGTAATACAATCCAATACTCCTGGACCAGCTCAACCAAATCCTAGTCTCTCTAGAGCTGGGGGTAGTGCTTATAATGTTGTTCCTCCTCCCAACTATTCTCTACAAGCTACAACTCCACAATCTTCCGGAGTTGTTAATGAAGAATTGAGGAATCTCAAAACTCAATTCGAGGCATTCAAACAGAAGGATGGTTTACAAAGATTAGGCATCAAGCAACCTTATCCGATAGAATGGAAGCAAGTATCGTATCCTCCTAAATACAAGCCTCCTACTATCTCATTCTATGATGGAACCACTTCTCCAAGTCAGTTTATTAATCACTTTGAAGTGATGACTGATCAATTGCAACCAAGCGACGCCCTCCTTACTCGGGTGTTTGTTGGATGTCTCAAGGGAATGGCTTATGAATGGTATAGAAGTCTCCCAGATGGGTGCATTACCTCATTTGCCGGTTTCAAACAGATATTTCTTGAAAGGTTCTATGAAGGGCTCAATGACATGACTATGTCTGCTCTTATTAGAATCAAAGCAGAAAAATAATGAAACTACAGAGGATTTCATTGAATGATTTCGAAGAGAAGCTCTGAAGATGCCTCTTGGAACTCCTGATGCCGTTACCATCGACACATACAAATCAAATTTGTTACCAATCATCAGTATGTGGACAGGATCCACCCAATTTCAAGACTGGCCTTCTTTCATAGTTAGTGCTAAGGCCGCAGAAATTAGTGCTGAAACCTTCAAAGGTTTAGGAGTGCAGATGACTCCCAAAGAAACAGGTCAAGGTGCTAACAATAATGCTAGAAACAATGCTCGTAAGGGAAAAGAAACTCTTGAAGTTAATCTTCAGAGCAAAGATGCATCAAATGTGCAAACTTCTTCTACTTCTACAACTCAACAAACAAGAGCACCTCGTCCCAAGGAAGAATACTCTTTCGATGATGACGATGTCCTTGGTATCTTTGAATGTCTGCTGAAAGGTAATAAAATACAATTACCTGAAATCAAGAAACCTGATGAAGCTGGTAAGACAGATCATCCCAAATACTATCCATACCACCGAATGTTGGATCACACAATTCGTACATGTTATGTACTGAAAGGAAAGATCCAAGAAATGATTAAATCTGGAGCTATCTCTCTTACTCCAAAAGAGAAGACCGTCACCTCCAACGTCGTCTCTATGTAATTCAGAGATTTCCTTCCTCAACTCCTTGAAAGTGGGATCGTTCCTATTCCCAAGGCAACTCTTGAGATAGTGAATATTCCTCCTCCACAGTCTGAAGAATTAGTGCCAATCACTTTGGAAACATGAGAAATCTTGTAGATCCATCCTGATCTAGTGGCAGATTTTGAATCGCCTTCTCCTCAAAAGACTACTTCTCGAAAGTCCAAAAAGGCTGGAAAGATTAAGTCATGTCATATGTCTTCTCTTGGATCTATCTTTGACACAGAGCCAAAAGACAAAGAAGAAACACTTGTTGGTGCTACTAGAACAGGGAAACCTTATCTAAAGGATTATTCCAAAGATCCTAAGAATACTCCTGATACCCCTCCTGCTGATAAAGACACTCCTAATGTTCCTCCTGAAGAAGAATCATCCACCGTACCTGTTCCTTCAACTATTCCAGTTGAACCTGTTTCTTCCAAGCCTACAGCTCTTGAGAAAGGCAAACAACAAGCTCGGTTTGATAAGCCAATCAAGAAGTCCTCTCCTCTTGGACTTCAGAAGCCTTATAACTTCGACATTTTAGCTCAACTTGCTAATACTCCAGCTAGAATGTCCCTCTTTGAACTTCTTCGTCTTTCCAAAGAGACTCGAGAGACGCTAAGTGAAGCACTTCTTCAGGCAGACTCTTGTCTTGCACAGTTAAAGAAGCCAGATACAGAACCTGTCACTTGCTTACATTGCAACAGCGTACTGGAGATTATCCCAAATATCACCTTTACACAAGATGACATGCTACTGGAAGATAATCGACATGATCGGCCTCTCTACTATACCGATTATATCTATACAATGAAGATAGATCGTATCCTCATTGATCCAGGGTCTGCTATAAGCATAATGCCAAAGAATCTGTTGGATGAACTAAAAATTCCTCTTCACAAGCTTTCCAAGACAGTTACTACTATCCTGGGATTCAATCAAAGCAGGAGTGAGCCCTTGGGAAAGATTCACCTGAAGCTTCAAATAGGTGATTTCAGATCCAAAGTCACTTTCTATGTGATCGAGATCGTGGGATCCTACAATCTTCTTCTTGGGAGGCCCTTTCTTCATGAAAATAATATGGTGCCTTCTACTCTTCATCAGTGTTTTAAATACATTGATAGCAATGGAAGAGTACAAAAAGAAGTTGCTGATATAAATCCCTTCCATGGGGTTGAAGCCTATTTCAATGATTCCCGGATGTACAAAGAAGAGTATACAAGGGTAATACAAGCTATGGAGAAAGAAGATTCACAAAGTGAGACTTTAATAATTCCTGTTAAAGGTCGAACTACTCAGCAACAATCTCCCAAACCCTCTGGAGAAAGTTCTTTCATCATTCCGGTGACTGGACGGATCTCTCCGTTACCTCAGTCGTCTGCTCAAGATACACTGATCATTCCTGTCAGTGGACATACTGCAATTCCTGCATCTTCACATGTGAAACAGAATACTCTGCTAATTCCAGTTGGCGGGCGGATTACTCTTCCATCTCAAGCTTCAAGGGAGCTCACCTCTTCTGAGCCATTTGTTATCGATCTTAATCGAAACAATGCTTCTTCTCGTTCATCTTCTCCCCCTTTAGTCATTGATTTGGCTAAGACCTCTAAGGCTCAGCCTTCTTCCAATGTAAATACTGCTGCTTTTACATTTAATGAAAAGTCTCTATCTTTGTATTATGTTGATGTGTGTAATTATGTTCACAGTTATTTACATTTGTTAGATGACTTGAACACAATAACCATAGGAGTTGTACAGACTGCTCATACAGATGTATCCCTAGAACCTGTACAATCTTCATACTTTCTAGTTCCCAGCAGAAAGCCAGGAGACATCCCAATATTCTTCTACAAAGGGCCCCAAAATCCTTCTGATTTCGAAGATGAAGACAAAAACGATGATACTGGAAGATTACAACTACGTCGTTATAGTCAGCAATCTAAAGACATTATTAAAAATATGGGCTATGACTTCAGAACTGGCCTCAACAGTGGAAAAGGAAGAAAAATGCCTGTCCGGATCCCTTCTCTGAAATACGGGAGGACGAAATGCGGATTGGGCTATACTGCTCCTATTCCTTTTATCAATATTATCCATGAAGATCCCAAATCTGACGAAGATAAGAGATCTGATTCTTCTAGTACTACCTCTTGGGATTCCGATACGAGTATCGGTGATTTCTACTGCAATATTCTATCTTCCAACATGGTCTCCATTGACCGTTCTGAAGAAAGTGATGAAGACGAAGATGAGTTTGAAATCTCACCTGAATCAGAATAATGGGGCCAAAGGTTAGATAATCAATAGGAGTTCCGATTTGAGCAAAAAGAACCTCCGACTGAAGACAAACTTGTTCAAATAGATGTTAGTGAAGAGGGATCTCCCAAACCAATATTCATCAGTAAAAGTCTTTCAGAAACTGATAAGCAAGACATGATCAAACTCATTCATGACTACATCGACATCTTTGCTTGGAGTTATGAAGATATGTCAGGACTCGATCCACAAATCGCAACTCACAAGCTCAATATCTTGCCGAATGCTAAACCGATCAAACAACAACAGCGACGATTTCGTCCAGACATTATGGATGCAATTGAAGCTGAAGTTAATAAACTCATGGCCTCTGGGTTTATTAGAGAGGAACAACATCCTGATTGGGTGGCTAACATAGTTCCTGTTCTTAAAAAGACTGGCAAGATCAGAGTTTGCATAGACTTCCGCGATCTCAATACGGCATGTCCTACAGACGAATTCCCTCTACCAATCACTGATGTCATGATCGATAATACCTGTGGGTTTGAACGGATGTCATTCATGGACGGGTATTCTGGGTACAATCAGATTAAAATGTTTCCAGATGACGAGAAGCACACTTCTTTCAGAACGCCGATCGGTACATACTGTTATACAGTTATGCCATTTGGTCTCAAGAATGCAGGAGCAACTTATCAACGAGCTATGAGCACTATATTCTGTGAACATTTGTGAAAAATAGTCGAATGCTACGTTGATGATATTGCAGTCAAAAGTCGACAAAAGGAGGATCATATCCAAGATTTGAAGACTATATTTGATCTAATACATAAGCATCAATTAAAGATGAACCCTACTAAGTCCTTCTTAGGCGTCTCTAGTGGTAAATTTCTCGGCTTCGTCATTACCTCTAAAGGTATACACGTGGATCCCGAGAAGATCAAAGCCATCCAAGAGATGCGTCCTCCACGTACCTTAAAAGAGCTACGAGGATTTCAAGGAAGGATCGCTTACATCAGGAGATTTATCTCTAATCTTTCAGGATGCTACAGACCATTCAACAAACTTATGAAGAAAGGTGTCTCTTTTGTCTGGAATGATGAATGTCAGAAAGCATTCGATAATATAAAACAATATCTGATGAGCCCTCCAGTATTGGTACCTTCCGTCTCAGGAATTCCATTCCTCCTATATACCCGAGCAATGAGTCATTCATTGGGTGCATTGCTCGCGCAAAAGAATAAAAATGGTCATGAACAAGCCATCTACTATCTCACTCGTACTATGACCGGAGCTGAACCTCGATATTCACCGGTCGAAAAAGAATGTCTAGCCTTGATGTTTAATGTTCAAAAGACACGTCATTATATCATTGGTCAGACTATTCATGTCATTTCCAAGATCAATCCTATAAGGGTCATGATGAAGAAACCCAGTGTTTTGAATTCTAGATTAGCTAACTGGGGAATCTTACTTGCTCAGTATGATATGCACTATATTCCTCAAAAATCTGTCAAAGGACAAGCTTTAGCTGATTTTCTGGCTGCACATTCAATTCCAGAAGATTCAAAACTCTATGATGAAATCCAAGATGAAGTCCTAGATTCAAACCAAATTGCTGAAGAAGATCCTACTTGGCATCTATTCTTTGATGGAGCTTCAAGGATAGGTCCTAATGGTGATATTGTCGCTGGAGTTGGAATCGTTCTTGTATCGCCAGAAGGTCTTACTATCCAAAGAGCTTATTCTCTTGATCAGCCGTGTTCAAACAACGTAGCTGAGTACAATGCATTACTCATTGGTCTTCAACTCGCTAAATATCTGAATATTCAACATTTGGAGGCGTACGGAGACTCTAAACTCATTGTCAATCAGATAAGGGGTACTTATGAAGTTCGCCATCAAGATCTGGTTCCTTATCATAGATCAGCTACATCTATGGCTTCTTCGTTTGAAGAATTCTTCATTGAACATGTTAGGCGAGCATGTAACACAGAAGCTGATGCTCTAGCTAATCTTGCGGCGGTGTTGGCTATTCCGATTAGACAGCAACAAATAATTGTTGTTCGCAATCGAGAATTGTTTCATCTGGAAAATAACCTGACCTTAGGACTCCCAATTGACATTGAAGAATCAACATCACATGACGTCAATACAACAAGAGGATTTGGATTCAGTCGTAAATCTTTATCATCTTCATTTGATTCTAGCATGGAATTCATCTTCAGTAATTCAGCCGAGAATCAAAATATGGATAAAGATTGGAGACTTCCTTTCTTAGATTTTGTATTGTATGACATTCTTCCAGATAATTCGAGTGAGGCAGCATCTATCAGATGACGATCACTTAAATTCTATTACAATCATACTACAAAAACCTTATATCGTCGAGCTTATGATGGTTTACTTCTTCGATGTGTTGCCGGTGACGAGGCTCAACAAATTATTCGCGAAGCACATGATGGAATTTGTGGAGCACATCAGCCTGGACCAAAACTTCAAGACCGTATTCGACGTATGGGTTATTATTGGCCCACTATGGTATCAGACGCCATTGAATATGCAAAGAAGTGTAAAGCTTGTCAAATCCATGCAGATTTTATTCATCAACCCTCGGAATTTCTACATCCGACGACAGCATCATGGCCCTTCGAAGCTTGGGGCATAGACATTATCGGCCCGATCAATCCGCCGTCATCCAAAGGTCATCGGTTTATTCTCGCAATAACCGATTACTTCTCCAAATGGGCCGAAGTCATTCTTTTATCTGAAGTTAAGACATCCAATGTCATCAGCTTTATTAAGCATTATGTCATCTACAGATTTGGTGTTCCTCGACGTATTATTCATGATAATGGACCACAGTTTGTCAGCCAGAAATTTACTCGATTCTGTGACGATCACCGGATCAACAATGTGGCTTCTACAGCATATAATCCGGCAGCTAACGGATTAGCAGAAGCTTTCAACAAGACCATCATCAAACTCCTAAAGAAGTTTGTCTCTACTAACAAACGTAATTGGAGTGAGAAGCTCGGTGATGTTTGTGGGCTTATCGTACTACAGTTCGTAATGCTACTAAATATACACCCTTTTCTCTGGTGTATGGTTGCAAAGATGTTCTTCCATTAGAGATTCAAATTCCTTCTTTAAGGATAGCAATCACTAATGAACTCACTGCTGAAAATAATGATCGTCTTTGACTTCAGGAATTAGAAGCTCTGGATGAGAAGCAATTATTTGCTCAACAGAATATCGAATTCTATCAAGCTAGAATCTCAAGAGCTTTTAATAAGAAAGTCAGAGTTCGGGCGTATCAAAAAGGAGAACTTGTTCTAACAGTCAGACGTCCTATGACTATGACTCATATGAGCAAAGGCAAATTCGACGCAAAGTGAGAAGGTCCCTATGTTGTAAGCAGAGTTTTCTCAAATGGAGCTTATCAACTCTCAGAACTGGATGGTCGAAAAGTTATGATGCCTATTAATGGCAAATTCCTTAAAAAGTATTATGCATAAATGTAAATACATGTAAATTATCAGACAAATTCATGTTTATAAATAAAATTTTTATTTTATTTTAATCATGAATGAAAGTACATGATTTTAAGGAAGATCACTATCATCCTTCTCTACATTTGGACGCGGGCCACTGCCGTCCTTCTTGAAAACGCAGTCAGTAAAAGAGCCGAGAACCTCCTTGCTGGAACCCACGAGGAACTTGCAAGCGACCATCCTCATGGCTTCTTCTTCTTCAGTCCTTTCTGGTTCGAGCAGGAAGTCCAGAATGTCCCTGAGGGGCTTGGGTGCAGACGAACCTTCGCCTGCTTTTACTTCCTTCGGTTGAATTGGATCGACAAGGCGTTCTTCAGTGCCCTTCTGAATCTTCGGGGCGATTCCAGCTTTCTTGGATGCTTCTTCAGATGACATTTTTATGTTGAAGAATGGAAGTGTTCGTTCTTGTCAGATTTCTGCTATATTTATAGGCAGAAGTTCTTCAAATAATGAAGCGTCATATTTATCCGACGGTTCACCCGTTCATCAATGCCCGACGGTTCATCCGTTCATTTATTACATTCATTCGACGGTTCACCCGTTCATCAATGCTCGATGGTTCATCCGTTCATTTATTACATTCATCCGACGGTTCATTCGTTCATTTATTACATTCATCTGACGATTCGTCCGTTCATAATCTTCTATTATGGGAATTCGTTATTTATCATGTTTTCATAACCTCTAAATAAATGCCGAATCTATCTGCTCATTTGTTATTTTCTATTCTTGACCTCTGCATAGAAATCAATCTATTTTCTTTTCGAGTTCTTACATATTATCACGTCCACATTACCTCTGATAGTATTGAGTACTCTAAATCAGAAAAAAAGATTTCATTATCTATCATGTCCACAATTCATTCAAATACAAATCATTGAGCATAGAAGAATTATCATTTCCACTCTCATTTCATCATAAAAAGTCTATTACATTTTCTTAGACTTTCTTACAAATCATAATGGAAATCTATTACAAATTTTGGATTTTCATTCTACGCCACAATAACCTAATAGAGATCTATCTTCTTCCTTGGATCTTCTCCGTCGGACCTTCTCCGTCAGGTTTATTGTTGGTGGCAGTTCTTGACTGTCTGGGTTCCAGTAGCGACCAGAACAGCAGGAATCAAACTCTGGTCTTCTCTCTCAGACGAGAGGAGAATCACAGAGTATGGCAGCCCGAAGGCGTGTTGCTGCCAATACAACTGGTGGATTGGGAGCGACCTTTCAAAGGAGATAGGAATGTATCCCACATTGGGATACAATTCCTAGTTCTACCCTGAAAGGAACTCTACTACCCGATTTCTCGGGGTAGAGTTGACTCCACCATCCAACTCTCGTGTATAAAGGCTCTTCCTACCATCTGAGGAAGACTCTTCTATCCCACGAAGAGTTCTGAGTTGTCTGATTTACGCGTCAAAAGCGTATGAGCTCCCTGATGTAGGTGTCAGAGGAATATTCTCCACAGCATCCAAATTACCAATGCCAGTTCTGAAGAAAATTTTCAGCCGAGCTTCTGCAGAAAACAGCAAAAAAAAATTAAATCAACAGGAATATCATTATCATTAAGCGTGCATTTGTCAAACAGAGATAGGCGTGTATTGTTCAGTCAGAAATAAAAGCTCATCTTCAAACAGTAAAAAAAAATGGTACGCGTACTTACCATCGAGTTTGGTGCTAAGGATTGGCAAACCAATTTCTGGTATAGTGTACAGAAATCGAACTTTAGAAAGCATTGCTTTCCTGTTTGAGAATGAAATCTCACAAAAGATTCATTCTCAGAGAAGAAGAAGAAGAATAAGGAGATGAGTATCTGTGAAACTCAGCTACCTATTTAAAGGACAAAGTACAAGCCTATTCTTGGAAAAGATCCGAGTTAAAAGCGCTCATAATCACGGAATGAGTGTCACGTGTACTTTGGAAGACAGCACAGCATTGGAAACATTCAAAGAGTGCCACTTAATATTCTTCATTAATGCACGCTGTTCAGCACAAAAGTTGTACTACATTTTTTAAGACAAAAGAGGCACTGATGGCCTTACAAAAAAAAAAGAAGAAGTGCAACATTTTTCAAAAGGAAAACAGAAGCATAAAAGACATGCTCTATTTTGCAGAGCGACTGAGCTTAGCGCCCAGTTCTCCTACGCTCTTGACTCCCATATGGTGTAACCAAACTTTGAACATTTCACGCTGCTCTACGAGGCTGCGTCCATTGGAAGAAGACGAGCCATCCAGGCCAAAATAGCTCAAGAAATTCTTGGCTAGTTGTGTCGAGTCATCTTTGAACTCGAAGATAAAAGGCTTCGGGTCCTTACCCTCAAAAGTAGGATCGCCATGGGCACAGAAACCTAACTTTCTTGCTTCTTCTTCAGCTTCTTCCTTCGGAGTCATATTGACGTAAGATGAACATCAAAGCTGAATTTTTTTCCCTGTTTATATAACAGAGCTTGTCGGCGGTTCATATTCCACAATAAATTGGATTCAATCAGTCTCGAAAAATGAAGAGTCATCATGACATTTAATAAGTTCATTTGGATGTTTTCAAAGAACTTCGAAATCTTTTCGACTTCCAAAAATTTGATGTCATCTCAGCGTGATTAAATTCATTTTATCATCTCATTTTCAAAGTATTTTGAAATAATTTATCATTTTTCGAAAACTTTGAAGGGGATTTTGTAGGCCTCAAAAATGAAAGTCACGCTGAGTTGATCAGAACAAGTTCAAAAGTCACGCTGAGTTGATCAGGACAATATTTAAAAGTCACGCTGGGAAACAGCTCATCATTTGTCAGAGTGTAATTATGACTAACAGCACAACAGTCGAAGAATGTCTTCTCGTATGCTACGTATGCACAGAACTCGAGAGATCACAGCTGACTATTGCGTGACTTTCGAAATCTTCTTCAGCAAGACTCAGCCTTCACCAAGTTGGCGTACCAAAAGAGCTTCTTGTCATTTAATGCAACTGACAAAAGCAATCACTGTCAGAGATTTTGTGTCAGTTGAAGCACGTCGAATCAAGACAGCTGGCAGTCCTGCCTCAATCGAGCGTGGATTATGTTCTTTTCCAAAGTCCGCGTATATTTTGAGCTTTCTGTCTCAAGTTTGCGTGGATTCTGAAGTTTCTTCCCTCAAGTCTGTATGGATTTTGAAGCTTTTCGCCCCAAGCCTGTGTGGATTCTGAAGCTTCTTGCCCCAAGTTTGCGTGGATTTTGAAGCTTTCTGCCCCGAGTCTGCGTGGATTTCGTCTTCAACAAGTCTGCGTGGATTTTATCAAATTGGAGTACGTGGCAGCCATGCCACTGATCTATCGATTGCGTGTCCTGTAACTTGCACACGAGTCATGCATGATTGCCATGTGTCCAACAGTTACAGGCCATGTCCAGTAACTGCTCACAACCTTGCGTATGTTAAATCCTGCATAATTTTCAACTAGGCACAGGCTGTGAAAACAGTTATCCTTTAGTTATTTTTGACTCTATAAATAGAGTTCTTTTTCTCATTCATTGTATAGATACATAGTTATCTAACTTACTGTCAAAATTTTGAGAGCTTTTCTTCTTCGCATAGTCCAAGGGATAAAGCGATCGTCTTCTAGATCAGATTCCTACAGTTGTAATTTTCCTAGATACACAATAAATAAAGTAAATTTATTTATGGAAAACAGACACTCGATCCTTCGTCCCGTGGCTTGGGAGAAGGAAAGTTGGTTGAGTAGGCGAAGTTATGAACGTAGCCTAAGTCATAGGCGTCGCCCGTGTAAATGCTCGATAAAGCATGCACGCTTCAATGATGCAAGGCTTGGCATAGCCTTTGCTCATCCCTTGAGTTAAGTTGTAGGCTCGATAAAGTTAAGCAAAGTGATGGCAGTCGACCTAAGTCATTCCAAGCATGGTCCTATCAGTTCTACGGCTGAGTATAGCCATGAAGCCCTACGGTTTCAAAGCTAGCCGTATGGAGTATGAGTTGGGCGATAGCGTCGCGTAGAAGCACGATGGACATAAGGCACGATGCACGGACTTAGTGTTTAAAGCATGAACCATGGTTGATTCATTGAGTTTAGAAAAAGGGCAAGAAAGAAGTATGCTCGCAGCTACAGGTCGACGAGGCCTCGCGACTACATGTCGACGAGGCGGTCTCATAAGAAAGAAGTATGCTCGCAGCTACATGTCGGCGAGGCGGTCTCATAAGAAGGAAATATTGAACTTGGCCTTGAAAGAAATGGTGACACTAGAGGTAGCATGACTGTGTGAGACGTCAGTTTGAATCGAGTCTTGCATGGTCATGGACAACTTGTCGACAAGGTGAGCGTTTCCCTGCACGGCAACCCGAGGCCACGGGATCGTTGCGGGCAATGGGAAACAATTAATTAGCTGTGCTGGACACGGGTTAGGCGAGGACTTGCAGCGGGACTCGCTACTCACGTTGAAAGGACCCCGTCTAACAAAAGCTAGAGGAGTCCACTATGGCTCTGGGAGTCAGTGACCAAATCATATAGATAAGTCGGCATGGCGGCAATCCGCGTGTGTGCCTTTGGATTGAGTTGAGTTGAAGGTGTGTACAGTTAGAACACAAAGTTTGGGCCTAAGATTGGATTTCAACATAGGGATCGTGCTTCGGCACGAGGTGTGGCTTTGAGTCTTATGTTGTCGGCATATAAGTTGCATGATTATGGTTGAGTTGTTTGAGTTAAGTCAGGGAACCGCCGCAAGGCAAAGTTGTTTGAGTGACAATAAGATTCACGAGTCTTGATTGGGTCAGTTGGTGATCAAAGTAGCAAGGGCCGCAAGGCGGTGATATAGTTGAGTCGCACATAGTTGCGAGGTACGGCACAAAGGATTTGAAGCACGGTCACACGAAAATGGAGCTTTATCACATAGTTGCATCTCTGATTTTAAGCCGTAAGGCAAACACGACTTGATAGGTCAACGTTGTTGGCACGAGAAGGGTCTTGAGGCAGGGTATGAGTTAACATTGTCGTTGCAAGCACGAGATGGTCTAGAGATACAAAATAGGCAAGGCGTCGGTCATAAAACTGATCCTAAGGCAAGACTAGAAAGACAATCGATATGAAGTGACTATGTTGCACAAAGTAAATCAAACGTGTTGGGTTTGTATGGGTGGCCGAGGAGCTCATTCCACCAGTACAGTTGAGTACTGATACCCACATAGTTTACATGTGCAGGCACAGGTAGAAGCTCGTGGCGCGGAGCTCGCTTGGATGCGTCGAGGCACGGAGTTCCTTGGCGATTCGAAGCGTGCGGCCGCATGGAGTAAAGACTTATACGGGACATAATGTATGGACGTAGCCTTCCGAAGCTTCCGCTGGATCAAGACTTATATTTGAGAGATGAGAGAGAGCTGAGTGACATGTAATGTGAGCTTGAGTGAGCTTGAGAGACTTGTAATATTGGCCTTGTGCCCATTGTAATCTCTGTATCAATATCAATAAAGAGCTTTCTGTTGAATAACTTGTGTTTGTTCTAAATTTCTGCTGCATGTTCAATGTCTCTGCATGGGACTTCTGTACGACGACCCCGTCGCAGCCGCTGAAATCGGCCGTTATGGAACCTGCCTTACACGAGCGCAATCTAGGCTCGTGCGGCATCACGCCTTAGTGAGGACGATCGCTCCTACGGGAGCGAGGCATGACAGAAAAGGCCGGACGGTAAGTATGGGTAAGTCGTGCATGTATTTCCATGCGACACTTGTTTTCGGCAACACGAGATAGGCTATGAATATGCCATAAAAATGATCCTAAGGCAAGATTAGAAATACAATGAATGATAGACGGTGCACAAAAGTAAATAGAACGTATTTGGTAATGATAGCATTGTGGGCGATCTAGCCACCCCACCAGTGCATAACAATGTACTGATAACCCCACAGTCTGCTTGCAAGATGCAGGAGACGCCGGCGGGTACGGAGCTTCCATCGAACGTACTAAGGCGCGAAACTATCTCTGGAGCCTTGGAGCATTGCATGGAGCTGAAGCACCATATACAGGACATAATGTATCGGAACATCGCCATGAATCATTCTATGTTGTAAGCCACTTGGCATGCCTTTTATGTTTCAGAGAGAAAGAGCTTGAGCGATTTGTAATATCGGCCTAGCGCCGCTTGTAAACTTCTTGAATATCAATAAAGAGTTGAATTCGCTTCAATTTGTGTTCATTTACTTTCTGCTGCAAATGGGGACACTCTGTGCTACTCTATGGCCTAGCTCAAATCGGCCGTTTCTGGACATAGCCTTGCACGGGCGCAACTTAGGCCCGTGCGGCATCACGCCGAGGACGATCGAGCTGTATCAAGCCCGCATCTCCGGAGCCTTCAATAAGAAGGTTAAACTCAAAATATTCCAAGTGGGCGATCTCGTTCTGGCAGTTCGGAGGTCGATGGTTATGACTCACAAAACCGCCGACAAATTCCAGCCAAAGTGGGAAGGCCCATTTGTCATCGAGGCTGTATTCTCCAATGGTGCTTACCGTCTCGCAAAATAAAACGGAGACTTGCTTATGTTGCCCGTCAATGGCAAGTACCTGAAGAAGTATTATGTCTAAACGACATCATCCAAATCTATCGGACTGTTAAGTTATGTGCCCTTAGGTACCGCTGAACTTACTCTCTGGTCACTCCAAATGAATCCATATCGTATCTTCTGGGTAGTAAGTCATGTATGATCATACCTCTGAACTTCCTTCCTAAAAAGAGCACCTTCCTCATGATCTACTACCCGTTCTTTCTGTACATAAAAAGGGTAACAGATCCACAAAATTCTCGAAACAACCACGTCGATGTCACCTCTGAGTTGTTTCGCCTCCGCCAAAAAACAAATCACCCCCTCACGTAGAACTTTTATGTCCATATTACCTCTGAGTTGTTCTATCTACCCTTCATGGAGTCCACTCCTGCCACGTCCTCATTACCTCTGAGTAGGAAGGCTCCATTGAAGAAACCCTCATATTTAACACGTCCTCATTACCTCTGAGTAAGTATGTTAGTTTTCTCTCGACTTATTATCCGTACCCAAGACCGGAGTACGCCAAGGATAATAGGCCCACAAATGTCCTCTGTTGACCACAAATGTCCTCTGTTAACCACAAATGCTGTACTAAGTTTTCTAGTACATGCGCCTCATTTTTCATCATGCCTCAGGAGCCCAGCTGCTCCATGGCATTCTTTCTCTCGATACCAGGAACTTCCATGGCCACCTTACTGTGGAATTGTTCTAAGTATCCCTATCAAACTTGTTATCCGTACCTAAAACCAAGGTATGCCAAGGGTAACAAGTCCACAAATAGTCCTCCAATGGGGAAAATATCATAACACCACAAACGCAACAAGCAATACAAATGAAGGGTAAAATAAAACATGCTCTTTTATTTGAAAGTCGAAGGTACTACATGTTCTGGGACCACGTCCCTCTCAAAAAGAAAAGAATATAGATAAAGAAAAGGCCGACTATGGTTCGACGACACTTAATTCTCTGAGACGGTCCCTCAGCAAGGCAGTCGACCGCTCAAACCGCTGCTTGGCCCGGCGCTCGGCCTCCTGAGTCAGCCGCTCCGCATCCTCCAGATGCGCGTGATCCCGCCAGCCATCTTCAAGCCTCTCCAGAGCACGCTCCAAGCCAGCAGAAGCTCGAGTGACCTTGTCAGCTTCCTGAACAATTAGCTCCTTATCCGTGTGGGCGGCCTCGAGCTCAGACTCCAAGAAAGCCAGTTTTCTCTGAAGTTCGAGGATCTGCTCTCTCGTATCAATTACCCCACGGGAGACGGCCGCTTCCCGAGCCATGCAATCCTCTTCCCTGTGGCTCAACTGATTATACTGCAGAGACAGGTGGTGGAGGTCCTCCATTATAATCGTCTTGGTCGTATCCCGAGAAACCCTTACCTTCTCCATGGCAGTTATAAGGAAGGTACGCTCTTGATCTATTGCTGCAGACAGATCGACTTGCCGCAGCACTTGAAACTGGGCCACAAGCTGATCAGCCTCTAGCAATTTGGGCTCCAGAAGCTCAACTATCCCTGCCCTACCGGGGAGGGTTCTAAGGATTTCAATTTGGCCACAGACACATTGGCGGGCCAAGGCAAAAGATGTCCTCCTCTCCACGGCAGCCTCAACCCCTCGCCTCAGGTGGCGGTAGAAACTGTCAACCACATCCTTTGACGCTTCATCCAGAACTTCCGTAGAAGACGACGTCAAAGGAAGAGTAGCTGGTAGTGTCGAAGAAGATGCACCGAAACTTGATGCCCCTGCCACAAGGAAAATAAGTTCCGAGCGAAAAGACGCTTGAAAAGCGGCTAATTCCTCCTCCGCAGCCCGAAGGGTCTGGAGACTTGGTAGGGCGGAAAGGCGACCCCCGGAGCCACATGAACAGAGAAGAAGGTAGGGACCATTTCTTTCCGCCTCGGCCGTTCTGCCGTCTGCTCTCCCGAACTCGATTCAGCGGGAGGTCCCTCAATGTAAGATGGAGGGGGAGGAGGCACACTCTCTCTGGCGAACTTTACCATGACAATATCCGTCGTGGTCAGTGAAGGAGCAGGACCTGTATGTCCAGAGCGACCATCAATCAGCTTAACCCGAAGGATGTGATGATAGAGCAGATGAACCGCCTCACTAGCCAAGACTTGGCTTATCTTACCAAGGGGAAGTTGCTGAAGCTGATGTTCGCTCATAGCCGCCGTAGCCTCTTCACCAGCGACATCCGAGCCAAATTCAGCTGGTTCCTCTGCCCCAGCCACCTCGGAAGGAGATACAACTGGATCAGCATCACCCAGCTGAAGTTCAGCAGCCTCGGGGATGAATTCAGCAGAGCCCACGTCGCCATGGGTTGAGACCTCAGCAACGGAAGGAACCTCAGCCGTCACCGGAAGAACCTCAGCAGAAATAATCTCGGCACACATGTCACTAATCAAAGTGGTCAGGGCCGGGTCGACTTCAGAGCTAGGGGCCGGTTCTCGAGAGTCCGATTCTTCTGACGCCTTCAAAAAAAAGAAAATAATTAGGTCATAGTTCGAAAGAAGAGCTAAAGAAGAAGATGGTTGTAATTCAATTCACCTCTGAAACGACGTCATCCTCGTCTCTCTCCTTGATGAGCAGCCAGCGAGGCTTAGACACAGTCCGTTTCATGGAGTAAGTTCTGCCGCCAACGGCGGTCTCATGCCTACTTCGCTTGCGCGAAGGACCAGGTACGATAGGCGGCTGATTCGCCACTACATTTTCTGCGGAAGGAAGAGAGTTATCAGGGTCATGCTCGTCATCCTCTTCATCCGTGTCGGCAGACTCGGAGTCCGATACAGCAACTGTGTTCTCCCACTTCTTCCTCGCCTTGGACCCCTGGGGCTTCTCCGCTAAGCCAGTACCAACAATAAAACTGGTACTCGGGTCAAAGCCAACAGGAGGCTTGCTCGTCGTGACATGGTATAGAGCCGCCAAATACAAAATCTCTCCTGGCGCCTCAGCATCAGGAACTGAGAAGCTGGTACGGGTGTGAACCGTATCATAATAGTGCCAAGCCCTGATGCCGTCAAGGACGCCACCTTCAAAACCCAGGCAAGAGCTGGGACTGTCCAAGAGTAGCTGACTATACCCAAACTGTCTGGAGAACATACTGGGCAAGTAAGGTTCCAAGTAGACAGTGTTGCGGTTACTGTATACTAGGTGCGCAGGACGGATGTTACGCAACCAAAGGAGCATCTTCTCAGGCAAGAGGTGAGGAGGTCCGGTACCATTAATATGTATGCTATTTGCCATGAAATATAAAAGAGCAGAATAATTATCGGAGGACTAGACTTTTACTTCACAATACAAACTCGCTTGTACAAAGAAAGCCTAGGGACGAAAACCTAGGTACAGCAATCTAAGTATAATTATTTATTTTAGATTCTGAGGGGTGATGATAGAAGCTCGAAAAAGCGACAGCAGCTCTGCCTTACTTCTTGGACGATCGGTTGCAGCTTCTTGGTTCTGTGGAAGAACTGCTTAGCGTTGATGAAGAAATGCTCTCTCTTCAGGCATTCTGGCTCTCTTTGTCTCTATGTGCGTCTGTCTCTGTATCTCTCTCTCTCTATGTGTGTATCTCTCTCTCCGTATATCTGTGTCTGTCTTCGTAAGGGAATAGCACCCTGCTATTTATAAGAGTGGGGGGGTCTCATTAGGGTTTACAATGATTGCCCCTTCTTGAAAGTCGGCGGCTAAGGATCATTAAATCTGGTCCGTTTATCGAGATTTGAGCAATAAATATGATTACATCAAATCTTTTGTAGATAATTAATGCTGATTGACATAAATCCTCTTGATTTGTCATGCCAACCTCGGATTCCTCGATACGTGTCTTTAATTGGCTTATTTGCAAATGATCTAATTTGATCCCAATATTTCATTGGGATTTGCTGAGAGATTTCGATCAATCTGATGCCACGTGCCCTGCTATCATGCCGCATGTCTGAGCCGCAGGAAAGTTGGGCCGCATAAAGCTGGCCACGTGTCCAGGCTGCCTAGAAGTGGCCCCCCTTGAATATTTGGGCCACATAGTAGTGATTTGAGCCGCATGAGTATGAATGAACCGCATGGAGATGGCCTTCGTGAGCCGTATGGGGCTGGTCTTCGTGAGCCGCATGGGGCTGGTCTTCATGAGCCGTATGGGGCTGGCCTTCATGAGTCGCATGGGGCTGATCTTCGTGAGCCGCATGGGGGAGCCTCCACTTGGGCCGCATAAGACTGTCCACGTGTCAAGACCGCATGAAGGTTTCTGACTCTCGGGGGATCGTGTCAGAGATTTTCTTCGCTTTCCAAAGAGTTTGTCATTATGAGGGAGTCATAATGATATCTTTGTGTCAGAACTGTCAGAGATGTCAGCCGTCAAGGCATTTAATGCAGTAAAGAACGAACGAGAGAGATGTTTGCGTGCCACGTGGCTCCTCTATGAGCCGCATAGGACTTTCTTGAGCCGCATAGATCCTTGATCCGCATGGATCCTTGAGCCGTATGACTTCTCTGAACCGCATGGGGCTCTCTGGCCGCATGGATCTTTATTTATTATTTTCTATGCTTCTACAAGACCCCCTTCAAAGTTTTTAATTTGCAAAATTGAAATACTTTGAATAAGAAGCATGGCCATTTATTCTTCCGGCCGCATATGATGTCTCGGCCGCATGGATGTTTCGGCCGTATGAGTGTTTCGGTCGCATGGATGTCTCGGCCGCTCGGATGACTAGGCCGCAGGGATTTTCGGGCCGCATAAATGTCTCAGCTATAAGGACTTTCCGCCACGTCATTTTGCCACGTATGGAGATCTTTTGCATTAAATGCTGTTGATTTGTTGTCAGTTTTGAGGTCACTTTTCGGGGCAGGATCCCAGGAGTCTGGCCTTCATTTTAGGCGGCTCGCCTCGATAATCGAAGAGTTGGTTTTCGTTCTGTACGAGAATCGAAGCGCCTTGGTTTTGTTTATAAATATGGATGGGTTGATTCGGAGGGATTTCTTTACTTCTCCTTCGTCTCCCACTGTTGCTATCTTTCCTTTCTTTCTCTATTTCCATTCTCCGACTATCAAAAATGGTACCCAAATCTTCCAAGGTCGTCTCCGCTGCCGCAAAAGGTAAGAATGCGACTTCCTCGTCGGCTGCTATGCCCAAAGTGCATCCTGTTGTTCGCCCTGCTTTCAAATGTAAGGATCTCTTTTGAACACTCTGAACCCTAAGAACCCATGGCTCCGTTGCATGATTTATGCACAAGCCCTCATCGTTTGGATGGCTCAAGCCTGATCATGATGGAGCCGCATGAATTGTATGGGCCGCATGACCCTCTCGCATTTGAGCCGCATAGGACATTCCCCTTGTATGAGCCGCATGAGAAGGATTTTGAGTCGCAGGACTACTTCTGGATATGAACCGCATAAAGTCTCCTTTGACCGGAGCCGTATATATTCCTGACAAACTGGTCTGCATAGAATTTTGCTGAATCCTGCCGCATAAACTCTTCTGCAAGATAGAACCGCATAAGTCGTAATCTGAGCCGCATCAGTGTCACATGAAACTCGTAACTGAATTGGGTCGCATGAAGCTGTGCTGACCCGAGCTGCATAGGCTCTGTTGAAGCCGTGCCGCATGAAACTCAGCTGAACTGGACCGCATAAGGCTTCGTCGATCCGAGCCGCATAGACTCATAGAGACTTATTTTCTTGAGAAACTCTAAGTGGTTTCGTTTTAACCTATTTTTAATCCTGTTTCTTTTGTCTTTTTCCAGTGAACCTCCCAACCAACCCGGCCGGAGAACTTCTAGTGGGTTCGGCTCAGTTTGCCATGGGTGTGCGGCTTGACGATCTAATTTGACATATGACAGATCAACTTCCCTCTAATGAGCCTTTGGAGAGGGTGGCTGCCATCAACAACCAGCTTTTCCATTTTCTTTGCACTATGATGAATTCGGGGAAACTGGACGGAGAATATCTGAAACCAGCTTTCCTCTTCGGGGATGCTTTCTCCGTAAAAAACTCCCGAATGCTGGACGTTTCTGAGAACTGGGACTTCACTGTAGACGGGGTGGATATCCATATTCCTGAGATGGAGCGGCATTTTCCTCTCTCGTGGTTTAACATGGTACCGTTGGGCAGAAAAATGGCAGGTTCTCTGACTCCAACCCAACAGGGGATGTTCGTGGGCAACATCCACTATAACATGAGTATTAGGTCAGCATGTGCAAGTAGGGAGTCAGTCAGCCGGACTGTGATAGGGCTGATTCCTGGTACTTTTATAAATGTGTCTGGTCCTAACTTCACTTTTACTCGAGCTGACACCTTCCTGAATCAGCTCGCTAGCAAGGGGTCCTATCCTGTGGGCAGGTTGTCGCTGCTGAATTGGATAAACCCCATTCCCACATGGGCCAATCTTTTCTCATGGATCCTAAGGAACTACGAGGAACTCTTTTGGGAGATTGACCTTTACTACGCCATCTGGGGCACCTGCTATGGATTGTCCATTAACAAGCCGCTGTTCATGGCCCTTTTGGAGATGTATAGCCGGCGTACGGGGACTTTCTTCGCGCCCGGAGGAGAGTTGGGGCTTGCTCTCCATGAGATGCACGCTGTTTCTAAGCTGCCGTGGGCAGGTGAGGCCTTTGAAGTATATACCCCGACGAACGAGGAATTCGATGACCTGGATCGACAATTTCCTGGTTTCGTCGTTGTGTACCGAGAACTGTTGTGCCACCATAGCATCTGCCATCAGACTGCTATCAAGAAAAAAAATAGCTCAGAAGGGAACGCCCCCTATACCACGGCCTGGGTTGCGTATCTTTTCAAATTACGTCCTTCCGGTCGGGTTTCGTTTCGAGGTCCTCAAACCCCGGAGGAGGTGAAGGACATGATGTTGAAGGTTAAAAGGTCGAGGTCCACCCGTGACAAGTTTGGGAGCCGTACTGACTCTTTCAGTTATTTCCACTACGGTACCCAACAAATGTCCGAGAAAGCAGTCTTGGCCGGGTTCTTGATGGTATGGCTACGAAATTGCGTAGTCTCGGGAGGGGCAGGTTCTACTGAAAGGATCAGCTGCAATTTCATTCTCCCGGCTGTGAAGCTGGTCTTCAAAGTAAGACTGGCCCTTCTTCCGGCTATGGTGTGTAGTATACACCACGGCCTCCGTGTCTTTACATCTAAAGTCATTGCTCGTGAGGCGACGCTGGATTTCGAGCGGACAGAGCTACCATACCACTATCTCATGGGGTGGTTATTGATGCATTAACGGTCATTGATGAGGGCCGGACCAGAGGATGGTGTCGCCGCCAATGACGCCTTCCTCTTCCGATACCGCCATCAATCTTGGGAGTATGACACCATGCCGGCTTGTCGGAGAGCGTTGGCAAGAGTTGATAGGCCTGACTTCTTTGTGTCTCTTCCTCAGTTTACCCCTAGGGAAGTGAGGAGGGTACACGTTGATGGCATCGATCCTCCCCAGCTCTTATATAAGAAGATGCTTCTATGGCTGCGCAACATTCGCCCGACGCACCTAGTATATCGTTACCGAAATAACGTGTACTTGGAGCCTTATTTGCCTAGCAGGTTCTCTCGTCAATTCGGGTATAGTCAGCTGTTCCTTGACTGCCCCAGTGCTTGTCTGGGCTTCGAGGGCAGTGTTCTTGACGGCATCCGGGCATGGCATTATTAAAATGCTGTTCATACCCGAGCTAGCTTCTCAGTCCCTGACGCTAACACGCAAGGGGATATTCTGTACATGGCATCTCTTTATCACGTTGCGGCGAGCAAACCTTCCGTAAACTTTGACATAAACACCAGCTTCATTGTCTGGACCGGCTTGGCAGAAAAGCCAAAGGATTCCAGAAAGAGAAAGAGAGGGGCGAATAGGGTTCCCATGCCAGACTCGGAGTCCACTGCGGCGGATGAAGAGGATGCCGAGCAGGCCGCCGATGACTCGTCGCATTCTTCGGACGAGGAGGTGGGGAACCAGCCTCCTACTGTGCTGGACGAAGAGATGGAGAGCGGGGGCGTACATAGCCAGCTACGCATATTGAAGTGCGACCCACTTCGCTATACGGTCACGGCTGTCTATATACATGAGGGTTTAACTACAAGCCAACAGTCTCCTATGGTCATGAACAAGCCTATTGTCTCAATCACAAGCAAGTAGTAACAGTTACAAAATGTCAGAGCACCAAATATACAATAGTAAGGTATCCCATACATTATATATTGGATGATCATGAATCTAGTCGTACAAAATGTCAGGACTAGCAAGAGTTTTAGTCAATACATGATCAACCCTAGGATTTGTCAATCATGTTACAGCCCATAGGCAGACAGTAAATAATGGTGCAATACGAGCTAACACGTGCTCGCCGGCTAAACGCCTAAAAAGAATAATTTTACAAATAGAGTGGGAGGACAAAAAAAACCCACTCCTTGCCCTGGTTACGCCTGGTGGTCACCATCGGGCTGGAAGACAGGTGGATCCTCTGGTACTGCTCCGATATCTGGCCACACAAAACCAGCTGGGTCAGACCCCAGAAAGAGCAAGTGCCACAAAGGAGGCTTCACTTAGAAACTAAAACCAGCATATCATAATAGAATATTAAAGATAATAAATAAAGAACTGATAATAATAGAGATAACAACAGTAAACTGAGTACGAGGAAACTATTCAAGTAGCCAGGTCACAACCCTTAAACCAAATAAGGACCGGGGTTGCAGCCCTTCTCCATAATAGAAATCTGTCTCAAATACTATTGGTACAGTAAAAACAATAAACGAAGAGAGGACACAGAACTGCTCCGGGAGCCAGGTTACAACCCTTAAACCAAACAAGGACCGGGGTTGTAACCCTTTGCCTGAACAGAACTGGACCCCTGATCTTTATTGCTAAGGCCAGCATAATTAATCAAGGTATTAAGGTAAGGTAAAACATGACGAACATGGCATGGGATTGTAATAAGACAATAAACGAAGAGAAGACACAGAACTGCTCCGGGAGCCAGGTTACAACCCTTAAACCAAATAAGAACCGGGGTTGTAATCCTTCGCCTGAACAGAACTGGACCCCCGATCGTTATTGTTAAGGCAAGCATCAATAATCATGTTATGTCACAATCTTGCACAGGATCAGGATAAGACTAAGCTGGAATAAACTACATCCAATCAATTACGGCCAATCAAGAGTACGGCTTGATACTTTTAACTAACTAGGATTATCACAGGCCTAGTTACTAGCAAGATGCAATGAGATTATCCCTACAGCCACAAGCCCTGCAGACCATCCTGTTATCCAAGCCCTGCAGACCATCCTGTTATCCAGGTCGAATGTCCGTTTGTGAAGAATGCAACATGTGACCGTGTGCTGGAAATGTGTCCTACTCGTCGGTAGGCTACAAGTCCACCTAATGTGCCTAGATAACGGGATTGCCTGTAGCTGGGAACCTCTTAATGTCTACTGAATTATTCTAGTTTATTAGCCTTAGTCAATTGTTGTAGGTATCCCTGACCGTGGTATTCAGGAATCCTTATCCTAGACATGATGCAAGACAGTACTGGTTTATTTGTATAAACACAACCGCCCACGGTGTCCAGGTCATTCCTACTTGTCATGTCAGGCTAGATGTCGTAACAGCATGTCGAGATATATTATGTCAGTTTACTTGCCAAGAGTGCGCCTCAGCGGGCCACTATCGTGTTCTATTCTTACATTATCATGAATGAGAAAAATTGCATAAAATAACTAATAACATATTCTTGAAGCCAAGGAAAAGATCTACAACTTTTATGTTGGAAGTTAGAAGAAATTCTGGCCACAATTCAGCCAAACAGGACTTAAAACAGCCAAAAACAGCCAAAATAGGCACTATGTGGCACTATTCAGCACTATGCGGCACTTCCATATGCGGCTGGACACTATGCGGCACTATGCAGCACCCTTATACGGCTCGGCACTATACGGCACTATGCAGGGCCCTTATGCGGCTCGGCACTATGCAGCACCCTTATGCGGCTTGGCACTATGTAGCACTATGCAGCACCCTTATGCGGCTTGGTACTATGCAGCACCCTTATGCGGCTCGGCACTATGCGGTACTATGCAGCACCCTTATGCGGCTCGGTACTATGCAGCACTCTTATGCGGCTCGGCACTATGCAACACTATACAGCACCCTTATACGGCTCGGTACTATGCAACACTCTTATGCGGCTCGGCACTATACGGCACTATGCAGCACCCTTATGCGGCTCGGTACTATGCAGCACTCTTATACGGCTCGACACTATGCGGTACTATGCAGCACCCTTATGCGGCTTGGTACTATGCAGCACTCTTATGCGGCTTGGCACTATACGGTACCATGCAGCACCCTTATGCGGCTCGGCACTATGCAGCACCCTTATGCGGCTCGGCACTACGCAGCACTCTTATGCGGCTCGGCACTATACGGCTCTATGCAGCACCTTTATGCGGCTCGGTACTATGCAGCACTCTTATGCGGCTCGGCACTATGCGACACTATGCAGCACCCTTATGCGGCTCGGTACTATACAGCACTCTTATGCGGCTCGGCACTATGCGGTACTATGCAGCACCCTTATGCGGCTCAGCACTATGTGGCACTATACAGCACCCTTATGCGGCTCGACACTATACAGCACTCTTATGCGGCTCGGCGCTATGCGGCACTATTCATCGTCCCTGCCAAAATCAGCACAGATAAACATAGAAATGGTCAAAAATGTTTTTGGCCATAACTTCCTCAAAATAAGTCAAAATCTAACTTTTCAAAGGTCTATTTTGGGTAAAATCGAATTCTCTACAACATGGAACAATCAAAACATGAAAATAATAAAGTTTAATAGATCAAAACCCAAGAAAATCGAAAATAATATAAACTTAGATCTACAAGAAAATATCCATCAAAATGGAAAATGCTAAGTTCGAAAGTATCTTAGAATCAAGTAAGGAAGACAATGGAACAATAAAACTTGAGATCCATTATGAAGCAAGTTTGCACTTGCCTAAGCTCTCTCTCTCTCTTCCTGGTAGGTGTAGAAGTAAATGTGGAGAAGAAGAAGAGTAATAAAGAGAGAGAATGAGGGAATAGGTTAATAAAGGATGATGGTGGTGGTAGGTAGGGGTTCTCCCCTTGGTTCATGATGAACCAAGGCAACCCAAGCTTAGACGAACCAACCCAAAATAAACTGAGCCAAGACAAGAGATATACGATACAAGATAAAATACGTACATGTATTCTAAGATACGTAACACGAACTACAGGCATTACAACTCTACCCACCTTAAAAGAATTTTGTCCTCAAAATTTAATCAGGAGGTTAGAATTGCAAGGACAAGCTATACTAATCACAGGCAAGCTATACTAATCAAGCAATCAAAAAATTATTCATGCAAGCACGGAATCGAAGGTATGAGGCATAAGAAAGATATTATACCTCACGAGTCAAACAGGTCAGGATATCGCAATCGGATATCATCCTCACACTCCCACGTTGACTCACCCAAAGAGTGATGACCCCAAGCAACTCGGACTAACTTGATAGTCTTGTTCTTGAGTGTCTTCTCTCTTCGGTCCAATATAGACACGGGCCTCTCCTCATATGAAAGGTTGGTACCAACAACCAATTCCAAATAATCCAGGATGTGGCTCGGGTCCGGGATATACTGTTGCAGTTGGGATACATGGAATACGTCATGCACCTCACGTAGCGATGGTGGAAGAGCGAGACGATAGGATACATCTCCTACTCGCTCCAGAATGTCAAATGGCCCTATATACCTAGGACTAAGCTTTTCCCGCACGCCGAAACGAATGACGCCACGGTTAGGCAAAATCCTTAGGAATACATGGTCACCGACAGAAAACTCAAGGGAGCACCGATGAGAATCGGCCCAATGACGCTGGATGCTGGCCTGAAAACTATTGTTGTACGAGAACTCCACCAGGTGCAGGTGATCTTCCCACGAACCATCGAAGTTGAGCGTACAAGATCTCAACATATCTTCGAGAGTCTGGATCGTACGTTTCGACTGGCCATCTGTCTGTGGGAGATAAGCTAAACTGAACTTGAGGTGAGTTCCCAAACTTTCTTGCAAGCTACGCCAAAAGTGTGACGTAAATCTTGAATCTCTATCCGAAGTGATACTCACTGGTACATCGTACAATCTGACAATCTGCCGGAGATACATCTCCGCTAGCTGAGCCGTCGACTGACCAACTCTGAACGGGAGAAAGTGAGCCACCTTCGTGAGCCTGTCTATGTCAACCCAAATAGCGTCTCTGCCAGCCGGGGATTTAGACAATCCAGTCACAAAATCTATGGTTATATGCTCCCATTTCCACTCAGGAATCGGCAAGGGTTGAAGTAGTCCAGCTGGTCTCTGATGTTCAGCCTTAACTTATTGGCAGACTAGACAACGAGAGACAAACCGGGCTATCTCCCTCTTCATGCCATTCCACCAAAAGTGCTGGCGGATATCACGGTACATTTTTGTGCCACCGGGATGAATAGAATACTGCGAACTATAGGCCTCTGCCATGATCTCCTATCTAATATCTCCACTGGGTACACAAAGATGCGTACCATGTCGAAGTGTACCGTCTTTATGGATACATAACTCTGGTCTCCGTCCTGCCTCACACTCTGCTCTGAGTCGCTGAAGCTTGGAATCTGCTGACTGCGCCATCCGGATCCTCTCGACTATAGTGGACTGAACTTGTATACTGGCCATCAATGTCACACTGGAAGGGAGGACAACTTCTATTCCCATCTTCTGAAGATCGGCTAACAGCTCTGGTTGCGCTGTTAGGAAATAAACTCCGGCTCTCCTGCTCAATGCATCTGCAACAACGTTGGCCTTCCCAGGATGATACTGCAGGTTGATGTCATAATCCACAAGCAGCTCTAGCCATCTCCTCTGACGCATATTGAGATCCTTCTGGGTGAACACATACTTTAGACTCTTATGGTCGGTGAAAATCTCCACCCTATCTCCATACAAGTAGTGCCTCCAAAGCTTAAGTGCAAACACCACCGCTGCCAGGTCCAAGTCATGGGTTGGGTAATTTCTCTCATGATCACGAAGTTATCGTGACGCAGAAGCTATTACCTTCCCATGCTGCATCATAACACATCCTAAACCTCTGTCCGAAGCATCACAATACACCGAGAACCCTCCGGTTCCATCTGGAAGCGTGAGAATAGGAGCCGTCATCAAGCCTCGCTTCAACCTCTCAAAAGAATCCTGGCACTCTGCTGTCTAAGCAAACTGCACATCCTTACGGGTCAACTGGGTCAATGGTGCTAAAATTCGAGCAAAGTCTGAAACAAATTGCCGATAGTAACCGGCCAATCCAAGAAAACTACAGACTTCTGCCACTGTGCTAGGTACCGACCACGTTTCAATGGCCACGATCTTCTGGGGATCCACTTCTACTCCTTCTCTGGTGATGATATGACCCAAGTACGAAATACGATCGAGACAGAACTCGCATTTACTGAACTTGGCATACAGCTGGTGCTCTCTAAGAATCTGAAGGACAACTTGAAGATGCTGCTCATGCTCTGTCTCACTCTTACTGTAGACCAGGATGTCGTCTAGGAATACAATCACGAACTGATCCAAATAAGGCATAAAGATACGATTCATGAGGTCCATGAATACTATCGGCGCATTGTGTAACACCCAGTTTTCCAGAAGAGGGTAATTTTGAAATTTTGTAATTATAATTATTATTTAATGATATTTATTTCATATTATAATTTTTAGTGATTTTTAATTAATTTTAAACTATTTAAATTCATGACATGTGATTTTGGTGTTGTGCTAGTGAACAGTAGAGACTGCCTACCAAGAGCCTAGCCATGTGATTAGGGTATTTTTGACATTTTTAGGGTTATTTGGATTTATTATAATTTATTTGAATTTATGGGAATTTTTAGAATTTATTTTGGAATTGTTTGTTTGACGGTTGACTAGGTTGACTTTGACTAGTAATGACCTTGGTAGGCTAACCTAGAAGCTAACCCTTGTTGTGTTTGGACTTGGTTAGGTCATGTAACCCTAGTTAGACTGGAGTTGACCCATGGTATGGTTATTTGACTTAAGTTAGATTTAAGTCATAAGCCATGACTTGTGACTAAACCTTAAATCAATAACTAGCCTTAAGGCCCATAGGCCCACACCATGTACCCAAACCTCATCCTAATCAGCCCATGGCAGCCAACCTAGGGTTTTCCACCCTATTTAATGCCTCTTCAATTTGTTCTTCCCTCTTTTAATTATTTTTCTCTCAAGCTTTGAAGAAAGAGGTATAGCCATCTTCCCCAATCCATAACTTTCCCATTTTAACTTCTTTTTGGCTCAAACCACTTGCATTAGATTCTAATTGTCTTCCTCTTGCTGTTCATGGAGAGTATTCTCAGGCTTGGGGCAATTTGGAGAGTTTGGCTAACAAGAAGAAACCCCCATTTTGGGGCTTTTCATTGGAATTTCAACATATAGGTAACTTCCTATTCCTTCCATAGAATTTTATTTTCTTTGCATGATTAGGAAGCCCTCGGTGCCCTCTCTCTGTTGGTATAGGCAATGTTAGGGTTCGTGTCCAATACGTGTCCGTATCGGACACGTATCATGAATAGTGTGCATGTGTTTGATGAAATATCTGTGAGGAATTTATTTCTGATTTTTGTGGAACCAATTACATGGATTGACAGATCTATATGTGTATATCATGTTTCGTATAGACTGAGCATGGATTCAAGTCGTGTCCGTGTCCAAAACGGACACGAACTCGCCCGCAGCAGCCTTCGGGCAGTGCCCTGCTGCTCGGGGGGCTTTTCTCCTTGCACACGCCACGTGGTGGGATGCTACTTGGCATGGAGGTGGGGGCACACACTGACGTGCCACCCATCGAGTTTGACACGGCCTTGTGTCGTATCGAGGGAGCACAGACACGTGCACTGGATTTATACTGTACAGTATCAGCCGAGAAATCGACACTGATATGTACTGTTTTCTTTTGACACGACACTTGTGGATACGGTGCAGGGTGACACACGTGTAGCCCTATGCTAGGCGTACACGTGTGCACGGCCACGTGTCACCACATGGCCTGTGTCGTGCACTGGACACACGTACACGCGTGCACGACACTGTCAATGCACAGTCCGTGTCTGTGTGTGTGTTTTGTTGTTTGGACACATTGTGTCGACTTGGTTGGACACGAGGTGACCCTATGACACGTACACATGTACACGATCAATACCAACCTTTTAGATTAACTATTTTGTTGATTTCAATTCGATTTTTGGGGATCTCCTATATTTTCCTGATACTTGAGAACTGTCTGTTTAATTTCTTGAATTTGATTTTGAATTACTTGTGTTGTGATTTAATTTGTGTTATATAACCTGGGAAAATTAACCTATGTGCTAAGGGTCATGTTGGCATGAGATTTTAGCTTCAATTGTGCTGTTGGCTTTCGAAATTTCAAGAGATGTTAGGACTGATAACCAGTTCTTTAATTTAAATTCCTGATGTTTAACTTATAATTTAAAATGACTGTTAATAACCTAAATCACTAGATAAATTTATATATACATGTATTTGTTTACGGTTAAGTTGAATTATGATTTGGGTTTTTGAAATTGGTTTAGGATTGATGAACTAATTGTGTTAACTGTTTGGTTCTCAGAACTTTAAATTGTTTTGATAACTGTCAATTGATTCCCTGTTAAATTGAAACACCACATCTTATTGCTCTTGTCCACCACATGACCCATTGATAGCTGTCAACACAAAATTGAAAACTGAGAATAGGTTCTTGAATGTTAAACTGATTTTTCTTTGAAGTTAGATTCATATAACTATCATTTTTCCTTCCCTTAAACTTTTTTGAATGTTAAATTCTTAAGCATTGAATGGTTCATGTAAGTGGATTCGAATTTGGGTTCCAATTAGGCATGGGTTAGCTATTGGTTGAAGGTTAATCAAACTGTCAAGTGGTTCATTGTAATGCACTGTCATCTGGATTTAGTCCCTTGTACCCCACATTCCAGTCTAACTTGCCCCAAAACCTGCCCTTTTATCACACCCATAACAGCCCAATGAGCCATCCCAAAACCTGTCCAAGTGACAGCCAACAAACCCCCCACAAATCAGCATGCAGCAGTCCAATAATTGTACCCCAAGCACAGCCCCATGACATGTCTAAACCAGTCCTAAACACCCTCAATCTCAGTCCTCAAACCATCACATATGCAGCCCTATACATACATGTATGTTCAATACCCTGTTTTATTGTTTTTTTAGTCCTATTCTTATGTACACACACAAAACACATGTGCCCTTTCCTAATCTTCTATGTGTGGGCATATATATATATATATATATATATATATATATGAGATGCAAATCATGTACCCTATATATTATATATCTGGGTTACTATATTATATTATAATATTGATATATATATATATGTGGGTACAAGATATATGGCCTAGTGTTAAGACCTCTTTTCATGTACACCTCCATATTCACACACATAGATATACATGCAACCCTTCTCTCTCATTATACAATGTTGATAAATAGCTAAATGTGATGTGCCTTGAAGTGTGGCTTGTGTTTGGCTTGTATAGCCTTGTGATTGGTGTGTGATTGCTAGACTAGGCTTGGTTAGGCCTAGTGAGACTTGTTAGACTTGTTTGGCTCAGGCTTGACCTAGTTTGACCACTCTAGTTGACTAGAGTTGACCGAGAGTTGACTTTGGTCTAGTTTGACCTAGACAGCATACAGATGCATTGTAGATTGCATTTATCATCTCTTGTATACATCTTGACTTGTGTTGCTCTAAATAGGAGTCAGGTATCTCATCTCGGACAGTACATTTACTTCAGACATTCAGATACGAGGCGAGTACATTCTCTGATCATTTCATATCCTGTTTAGAATTATTTCCTGTATTAAATTACTTTACTTGATACTGTCACGTTGGTCACACGGATTAGTACAATATGGATCCCTCCCTGAGATGTTATCCTTTTAGGGAGCATCAGGTACTCTATGTTCTGTGCGTTTCACTTACATAGCGTATCATATGCTTCTTTGATTCTTTGATCACTCGTGACATATACCCATATGATCACAGAGTCTTCTCTGAATCCTTATCCCATTTATGGGACTACTATGTACCACCCTTCGGGGGCTTACCACCCTTTGGGGGCTTACCACCCTTCGGAGGCTTACCACCCTTTGGGGGCTTACTACCCTTTGGGGGCTTTCCACCCTACGGGGGCTTTTACATAGAATCATAACATAACCTGGTTGGATCCTTGTGTATTAATTGGGGGTACGGGGGAGTATAAATAGCCATGTGAACTATTCTAAAGTAGAATAGCCATGTACGCCTCTTTAGTATAGCCATGTACAAATTAAGTCGTTCACATGTCGACTTTGTACTCTAAATCACTGGTCACTGGTAGCTCTCTACTTATAGTAGATATTTCTATTTACAGCTCTCTCTGTTTACATACTGTATTTCCTTCAGTATCTATATCTTACTTTACTGCATGATTATATTTTCTAACCTGCTATGAACTGTTGAGATGTACTGTGCTCTCTTCCGTCCTGACTGGACCTGTTGAAAATTTTACAAAAGATGATGAGGAACCTTACAACCCTTACTTTGGAGCTTGCCTAGATGACACTCGCGACCTGGACCCCTGGGGAGGTTCAGGCAGCTGCTGAGGACGATACCTTGCTTAGTATAGTTAGCTTAGACAGTTTTCCTTTCTGTTTAGTTGTTGTTCTTGATTCAGAGGTTGTATATTTTTAGAGATGATTGGGTTTGTTTATTCATTTCTGTTGTACCTTAGTTGAGGATTTCTCTTATCTATTTTATCGTGCTACATTCTGTCTTAGATCGTGATTGAGTTATACCTCTGTGTTGCCGTATGGAGAGTATTTCATGTTAGTTAGTTATAGTTCATGACCTAGAACAGCGTTCTACCGCCGACACTGCGGCATAGGCTGGGCGCTGTTACATACTCGTACCCTCACGGTGGGTGCGGGTCGTGACACGTTTTTAGTGGTGGCCCATGCAGGTCGAGTTTATGTAGTGGTATTCGAACTAGAGTACCACTTCAGCCTGCAGTAGGATTAGGATATTTTTGAGGTACTCAATCACATTAGGAAAAACTCTTAACTGGATTCCTGCCATTTAAATTCCTGTTGAAAATTTGCTTCCTTGGATAACTGTCCTTCCTTGAATTATCGATTCTATCTCAGTATTGATTCCTTGTTTGATCTGTCTCCAGGATGGTGATTGAGACACGATCGCATCGCTCTGGCCCAGCAGACGCTGGTGAGAGGCCTACCACCCCTCGCCTGATCGTGGATGGTGGGACCACAGCACCCCCTATTTCTGCTCACATAGGAGCTTCTGCAGCTTTTGGGAGTGTACCTCCACCTGTCCAGAGGTCTTCCTCCGTCATTCCAGATATATACCAACAGCTGTTACCTTCAGGGACAGTAGATGCGGCTCAGATGTTTACCCTCTTCCAGCGATTCATGGAGTTTCAGCAGCAGATATAGCAGAGCCAGTCTGCTGATATCCGACAGAGCATACAAGATACTCACCAGTTGGTCAGGACGACAGTGGAGCTGGTGGCTGCTCAGCCACAGGGAGGCCAGATGCAGCCGTATCAGCCGAGGACTCCAGACATCCATTCCTTCAAGAAGATGGGACCCCAAGACTTCAAGGGTACAGAGGGCATTATATACGCTGACGATTGGATAGAGCACATTGAGGAGATATTCTGATTGGCACAGATACCAGCAGGATTACAGATCGAGGCAGCCGCCAGTCAGATGCAGGACTTAGCCCGTACCTGGTACCAGACGGACCCGAGGATTGGTACAGCCGGTCAGACTTGGGCATCGTTCAAGAAACTGTTCATGGAGAAATTCTTTCCCGATACCGCACTCCATGCTTTGGAGGCACAGTTCGAGAGTTTGGTTCAAGGGAACCAGACCGTTGAGGAGTACGCTGGAGAGTTCAGCCGTTTGAGCAGATTCATCGAGGATCTTACCGAAGTCAGGAAGGCGAGGAGGTTCCGCAGGGGTTTGATCGGAGAGATCAAGTCATATACCAAGAGCGACCGCGATGCCACTTTCGAGCAGATTCTGGTAGGATCCATGACAGCGGAGGACGATCTTGGGCTGAAGGAGAAGAGGATGCGAGATACTCAGGGAGCTAGTGGCAGTGCGGGACCGGCTAAGAGGCCCCACCTACAGATTCAGCAGCAGGAGCACCGTTTGCAGATTCAGCAGCAGTTCCACCAGCAGTATCAGCAGCCGAGGGTCTACCTTCAGCAACGAAACTTTCAGGACCGTATACCCTTTCAGCAGACGCAGCAACCACAGAGACAGCAGCAGGCCCCGGAACAGCAGCTAGTTATTATTTGCCCCTTCTGTAAGAGACCAGGACATGGTTGGGGCGAATGCCGGAAGAGGCTGGGCAGATGTTTGCTTTACGGAGGATCCGATCATCGTCTGAGAGAGTATCCCGAGTCATCGGGCCAGACAGTTCAGGGAGCAGGAGCTAGGGCTCCGGTAGACCAGCAGACGGGATTACCCTTACCAACTCAGCAGCAGAGGTACATGCAGCATCAGCAGCAGGCCAGGAGAGGCCAGCAAGGGCGAGCTTTCGCCAGGACAGTCGAGGATGCTCAGGCCGTTGGAGATCTAGTTGCAGGTTCCGTTCTTTTGATTCGAATTCTGAAATTGCCTCTTATAACTGCCTTGAAATTTTGATTCCTTCTGTTCCTTGTTGATTTATCAATTTTGTCCTGTTGTTCTTGTGTTATGTTTGATTCCTTCTGAGATAAATCATATGGGCTAGGTCACCCAGTTATGGAATCTAGAATCTTTGATAGTCATGTTTAGCTGGCATAGTGAGGACATATAGTCAGATTTAGGACGTATTTCTCAGGTATGGGAATTTAAGGTTTTTGCTGCCAAGCATGCGACAATGCAAAAATTTTAAATACCATGATTCTAGAAGTATGTGCCTTAGTCGAGGACTCTGTGATTATCGTAGCCTTGCTCACTAGCACGACGAAGATTTTGAATATCATGATTTTGGACAGACGCATATGATTATCTGACGGTATGTTTGAGACTTTGTTTGTGGGGTGTTAGACCTAGAAGGCCTGCTACCATCTTAATTTTGAGGACAAAATTTTTATAAGGTGGGTAGGATTGTAACACTCAGTTTTCCAGAAGAGGGTAATTTGGAAATTTTGTATTTATAATTATTATTTAATGATATTTATTTCATATTATAATTTTTAGTGATTTTTAATTAATTTTAAACAATTTAAATTCATGACTTGTGATTTTGGTGTTGTGCTAGTGAACAGTAGAGACTTCCTACCAAGAGCCTAGCCATGTGATTAGGTTATTTTTGACATTTTTAGGGTTATTTGGATTTATTATAATTTATTTGAATTTATGTGAATTTTTAGAATTTATTTTGGAATTGTTTGTTTGAGGGTTGACTAGGTTGACTTTGACTAGCAATGACCTTAGTAGGCTAACCTAGAAGCTAACCCTAGTTGTGTTTGGACTTGGTTAGGTCATGTAACACTAGTTAGACTGGAGTTGACCCATGGTATGGTTATTTGACTTAAGTTAGATTTAAGTCATAAGCCATGACTTGTGACTAAACCTTAAATCAATAACTAGCCTTAAGGCCCATAGGCCCACACCATGTACCCAAACCTCACCCTAATCAGCCCATGGCAGCCAACCTAGGGTTTTCCACCCTATTTAATGCCTATTCAATTTGTTCTTGCCTCTTTTAATTATTTTTCTCTCAAGCTTTGAAGAAAGAGGTATAGCCATCTTCCCCAATCCATAACTTTCCCATTTTAACTCCTTTTTGGCTCAAACCACTTGCATTAGATTCTAATTGTCTTCCTCTTGCTGTTCATGGAGAGTATTCTCAGGCTTGGGACAATTTGGAGAGTTTGGCTAACAAGGAGAAACTCCCATTTTGGAGCTTTTTATTAGAATTTCAACATATAGGCAACTTCCTATTCCTTCCATAGAATTTTGTTTTCTTTGCATGATTACTAAGCCCTAGGTGCCCTCTCTCTGTTGGTATAGGCATTGTTAGGGTTCGTGTCCAATACGTGTCCGTATCGGACACGTATCATGAATAGTGTGCATGTGTTTGATGAAATGTCTGTGAGGAATTTATTTCTGATTTTTGTGGAACCAATTGCATGGATTGACAGATCTATATGTGTACATCATGTTTCGTATTGACTGAGCACGGATTCGAGTCGTGTCCGTGTCCAAAACGGACACGAACCCGCCTGCAGCAGCCTTCGGGCAGTGCCCTGCTGCTCGGGGGGCTTTTCTCCTTGCACGCGCCACGTGGCCGGATGCCACTTGGCATGGAGGTGGGGGCACACACTGACGTGCCACCCATCGAGTTTGACACGGCCTTGTGTCGTGTCGAGGGAGCACGGACACGTGCACTAGATTTACACTGTACAGTATCAGCCGAGAAATTGACACTGATACACACTATTTTCTTTTGACACGACACTTGTGGACATGGTGCAGGGTGACACACGTGTAGCCCTATGCTAGGCGTATACGTGTGCACGGCCACGTATCACCACGTGGCCCGTGTCGTGCACTGGACACACGTGCACGCGTGTACGACACTGTCAATACACAGTCCGTGTCTGTGTGTGTATTTTGTTGTTTGGACAAATTGTGTCGACTTGGTTGGATACGAGGTGACCCTATGACACGTACACATATACACGATCAATACCAACCTATTAGATTAACTATTTTGTTGATTTTAATTCGATTTTTAGGGATCTCCTATATTTTCCTGATACTTGAGAACTGTCTGTTTAATTTCTTGAATTTGATTTTGAATTACTTGTGTTGTGATTTAATTTGTGTTATATAACCTGGAAAAATTAACCTATGTGCTAAGGGTCATGTTGGCATGAGATATTAGCTTCAATTGTGCTGTTGGCTTTCGAAATTTCAAGAGATGTTAGGACTGATACCCAGTTCTTTAATTTAAATTCCTGATGTTTAACTTATAATTTAAAATGACTGTTAATAACCTAAATCACTAGATAAATTCATATATACATGTATTAGTTTACGGTTAAGTTGAATTATGATTTGGGTTTTTGAAATTGGTTTAGGATTGATGAACTAATTGTGTTAACTGTTTGGTTCTCAGAAATCCTGAGAACATATAGGCACTGTCATTATTCTGTTTGAAATTCTGTGAACCAAAGGATTCCTTCCACCTTATTTATTCACACATTGATGAAATCTGAGAACTGAATACTAGGACACTCTGTGACACTTGACACACATTGACACACTTTAGACACTGTCACTCTGAAATTAACTGGGATTCTTTTATAAAAACTGATTTTGGTTTTGGTTTTAGGACTTGTATATATGTAGGTAATATATACATAAGTGTTTGTACAATGGTACTTGTATGAGATCCCAACTGAAAAGAGAGTTGATTTTTGGAATGTTAATTTGATACATGTAGTAAGCTGTGAATGGTTCCCTGTTTTCTGAGTTTGATTCAAACCTGAAAACTATTGGTATGTTGAATCCTATGAGAACATGAGTCACACAACCACACATTCCATTTCAGAACTTTAAATTGTTTTGATAACTGTCAATTGATTCCCTGTTAAATTGAAACAGCACATCTTATTGCTCTTGTCCACCACAAGACACATTGATAGCTGTCAACACAAAACTGAAAACTGAGAATAGGTTCTTGAATGTTAAACTGATTTTTCTTTGAAGTTAGATTCATATAACTGTCATTTTTCCTTCCCTTAAACTATTTTGAATGTTAAATTCTTAAGCATTGAATGGTTCATGTAAGTGGATTCGAATTTGGGTTCCAATTAGGCATGGGTTAGCTATTGGTTGAAGGTTAATCAAACTGTCAAGTGGTTCATTGTAATGCACTGTCATCTGGATTTAGTCCCTTGTACCCCACATTCCAGTCTAACTTGCCCCAAAACCTGCCCTTTTATCACACCCATAACAGCCCAATGAGCCATCCTAAAACTTGTCCAAGTGACAGCCAACAAACCCCCCCACAAATTAGCATGTAGCAGTCCAATAATTGTACCCCAAGCACAGCCCCATGACATGTCTAAACCAGTCCTAAACACCCTCAATCTCAGTCCTCAAACCATCACATATGCAGCCCTATACATACATGTATGTTCAATACCCTGTTTTATTGTTTTCCTAGTCCTATTCTTATGTACACACACAAAACACATGTGCCCTTTTCTAATCTTCTATGTGTGGGCATATATATATGTATATATGTGAGATGTAAATCATGTACCCTATATATTATATATGTGGGTTACTATATTACATTATAATATTGATATGTATATATGTGGGTACAAGATATATGGCCTAGTGTTAAGACCTCTTTTCATGTACACCTCCATGTTCACACACATAAATATACATGCAACCCTTCTCTCTCATTATACAATGTTGATAAATAGCTAAATGTGATGTGCCTTGAAGTGTGGCTTGTGTTTAGCTTGTATAGCCTTGTGATTGGTGTGTGATTGCTAGACTAGGCTTGGTTAGGCCTAGTAAGACTTGTTAGACTTGTTTGGCTCAGGCTTGACCTAGTTTGACCAGTCTAGTTGACTAGAGTTGACTGAGAGTTGACTTTGGTCTAGTTTGACCTAGACAGCATGCAGATGCATTGTAGATTGCATTTATCATCCCTTGTATACATCTTGACTTGTGTTGCTCTAACTAGGAGTCAAGTATCTCATCTCGGACAGTACATTTACTTCAGACATTCAGATACGAGGCGAGTACATTCTCTGATCATTTCATATCCTGCTTAGAATTATTTCCTGCATTAAATTACTTTACTTGATACTGTTACGTTGGTCACACGGATTAGTACAATATGGATCCCTCCCTGAGATGTTATCCCTTCAGGGAGTATCGGGTACTCTATGTTCTGTACGTTTCACTTACATAGCGTATCATATGCTTCTTTGATTCTTTGATCACTTGTGACATATACCCATATGATCACAGAGTCTTCTCTGAATCCTTATCCTATTTATGGGACTACTATGTACCACCCTTCGGGGGCTTACCACCCTTTGGGGGCTTACCACCCTTCGGGGGCTTACCACCCTTTGGGGGCTTACCACCCTTTGGGGGCTTACCACCCTTCAGGGGCTTTTACATAGAATCATAACATAACCTGGTTGGATCCTTGTGTATTAATTGGGGGTACGAGGGAGTATAAATAGCCATGTGAACAATTCCAAAGTAGAATAGCCATGTATGCCTCTTTAGTATAGCCATGTACAAATCAAGCCGTTCACATGTCGACTTTGTACTCTAAATCACTGGTCACTGGTAGCTCTCTACTTATAGTAGATATTTCTATTTACAGCTCTCTTTCTGTTTACATACTGTATTTCCTTCAGTATCTATATCTTACTTTACTGCATGATTATATTTTCTAACCTGCTATGAACCGTTGAGATGTACTGTGCTCGCTCCCGTCCTGACTGGACCTGTTGAAAATTTTACAGAGGATGATGAGGAACCCTGCAACCCTTACTTTGGAGCTTGCCTATATGACACTCGCGACCTGGACCCCTGGGGAGGTTCAGGCAGCTGCTGAGGACGATACCTTGCTTAGTATAGATAGCTTAGACAGTTTTCCTTTCTGTTTAGTTGTTGTTCTTGATTCAGAGGTTGTATATTTTTAGAGATGATTGAGTTTGTTTATTCATTTCTGTTGTACCTCAGTTGAGGATTTCTCTTATCTATTTTATCGTGCTATATTCTGCCTTAGATCGTGATTGAGTTGTACCTCTATGTTGGCCTCCGTATGGAGAGTATTTCATGTTAGTTAATTATAGTTCATGACCTAGAACAACGTTCTACCGCCGACACTGCGGCGTAGGCTGCGCGCTGTTATATACTCGTACCCTCACGGAGGGTGCGGGTCGTGACACATTTTTAGTGGTGGCCCATGCAGGTCGAGTTTGTGTAGTGGTATTCGAACTAGAGTACCACTACAGCCTGCAGTAGGATTAGGATATTTTTGAGGTACTCAATCACATTAGGAAAAACTCTTAACTGGATTCCTGCCATCTAAATTCCTGTTGAAAATTTGCTTCCTTGGATAACTGTCCTCCCTTGAATTATCGATTCTATCTCAGTATTGATTCCTTGTTTGATCTATCTCCAGGATTGTGATTGAGACACGATCGCATCGCTCCGGCCCAGCAGACGCTGGTGAGAGGCCTACCACCCCTCGCCTGATCGTGGATGCTGGGACCACAGCACCCCCTATTTCTGCTAACATAGGAGCTTCTGCAGCTTTTGGGAGTGCACCTCCACCTGTCCAGAGGTCTTCTCCCGTCATTCCAGATATGTACCAGCAGCAGTTACCTTCAGGGACAGTAGATGCGGCTCAGATGTTTACCCTCTTCCAGCGATTCATGGAGTTGCTGCTGGTCCGCAGGAGGTGCTCCTTCTTGCTGATCAGTAGGTCCAGGAACAATGTCGCTGAAGAAGACGACATAGGGAATAATAAGGAAAGACCAGAACAGATCAACGATACAAACATGTAATCGAGTCAAGATTCTCAGGGATTTGAAAATATGAACAGAGATCAAGGGCGAGTACTGATTGAGACATCTATTTGGTAAACTCTCACATATCTTGATTTACAAACCTGCATGGGCCATCACTAAAACCATGTCACACCCCAGAACCAGAATACTGGAGAGCGGGGGCGTACATAGCCAGCTACGCATATTGAAGTGCAACCCACTTCGCTATACGGTCACGGCTGTCTAGATACATGAGGGTTTAACTACAAGCCAACAGTCTCCTATGGCATGAACAATCCTATTGTCTCAATCACAAGCAAGTAGTAACAGTTACAAGATGTCAGAGCACCAAATATACAATAGTAAGGCGTCCCATACATTACATATTAGATGATCATGAAGCTAGTCGTACAAAATGTCAGGACTAGCAAGACTTTTAGTTCATACATGATCAACCCTAGGATTTGTCAATCATGTTACAGCCCGTAGGCAGACTGTAAATAATGGTGCAATACGAGCTAACACGTGCTCGCCGGCTAAACGCCTCAAAAGAATAATTTTACAAATAGAGTGGGAGGACAAAAAAAATCCACTCGTTGCCCTGGTTATGCCTGGTGGTCACCATCGGGCTGGAAGACAGGTGGATCCTCTGGTACTGCTCCGATATCTGGCCACACAAAACCAGCAGGGTCAGACTCCAGAAAGAGCAAGTACCACAAAGGAGGCTTCACTTAGGAACTAAAACCAGCATATCATAATAGAATATTAAAGATAATAAATAAAGAACTGATAATAATAGAGATAACAACAGCAAACTGAGTACGAGGAAACTATTCAAGTAGCCAGGTCACAACCCTTAAACCAAATAAGGACCGGGGTTGCAGCCCTTCTCCTGAATAGAAACCCGTCTCAAATACTATTGGTACAGTAAAAACAATAAACGAAGAGAGGACACAGAACTGCTCCGGGAGCCAGTTACAACCCTTAAACCAAACAAGGACCGGGGTTGTAACCCTTCGCCTGAATAGAACTGGACCCCTGATCTTTATTGCTAAGGCCAGCATAATTAATTATGGTATTAAGGCAAGGTAAAACATGACGAACATTGCATGGGATTGCAATAAGACAATAAACGAAGAGAGGACACAGAACTGCTCCGTGAACCAGGTTACAACCCTTAAACCAAACAAGGATCGGGGTTGTAACCCTTCGCCTGAATAGAACTGGACCCCCGATCGTTATTGTTAAGGCAAGCATCAATAATCATGTCATGTCACAATCTTGCACATGATCAGGATAAGACTAAGCTGGAATAAACTACATCCAATCAATCACGGCCAATCAAGAGTACGGCTTGATACTTTTAACTAACTAGAGTTATCACAGGCCTAGTTACTAGCAAGATGCAATAAGATTATCCCAACAGCCACAAGCCCTGTAGACCATCCGGTTATCCAGGTCGAATGTCCGTTTGTGAAGAATGTAACACGTGACCGTGTGCTGGAAATGTGCCCTACTCGTCGGTAGGCTACAAGTCCACCTAATGCGCCTAGATAACGGGATTGCCTGTAGCTGGGAACCTCTTCATGTCTACTGAATTATTCTAGCTTATTAACCTTAGTCAATTGTTGTAGGTATCCCTGACCGTGGTACTGAGGGATCCCTATCCTAGACATGATGTAAGACAGTACTAGTTTATTTGTACAAACACAATCGCCCACGGTGTCCAGGTCGTTCCTACTTGTCATGTCAAGCTAGATGTCGTAACAGCATGTCGAGATATATCATGTCAGTTTACTTGCCAAGAGTGCACCTCAGCGGGCCACTATCGTGTTCTATTCTTACATTATCATGAATGAGAAAAATTGCATAAAATAACTTAAAACATATTCTTGAAGCCAAGGAAAAGATCTACAACTTTCATGTTGGAAGTTGAGAGAAATTTTGGCCACAATTCAGCCAAACAGGACATAAAACAGCCAAAAACAGCCAAAATAGGCAATATACGGCACTATGCGGCACTTCCATATGCGGCTGGACACTATGCGGTACTATGCAGCACCCTGATGCGACTCGGCACTATACGGCACTATGCAGCACCCTTATGCGGCTCGGTACTATGCAGCACCCTTATGCGGCTCGACACTATGCAGCACTATGCAGCACCCTTATGCGGCTTGGTACTATGCAGCACCCTTATGCGGCTCGACACTATGCAGTACTATGCAGCATCCTTATGCGGTTCGGTACTATGCAGCACTCTTATGCGGTTCGGCACTATGCAGTACTATGCAGCACCCTTATACGGCTCGGTACTATGCAGCACTCTTATGCGGCTCGGCACTATGCGGCACTATACAGCACCCTTATGCGGCTCGGTACTATGCAGCACTCTTATGTGGCTCGGCACTATGCGACACTATGCAGCACCCTTATGCGGCTCGGTGCTATGCAACACTCTTATGCGGCTCGGCACTATGCAGCACCCTTATGCGGCTCGGCACTATGTGGCACTATGCAGCACCCTTATGCGGCTCGGCACTATGCAGCACTCTTATGCGGCTCGGCACTATGCGGTACTATGCAGCACCCTTATGCGGCTTGGTACTATGCAGCACTCTTATGCGGCTCGGCACTATGCAGCACCCTTATGCGGCTCGGTACTATGCAGCACTCTTATGCGGCTCGGCACTATGCGGCACTATGCAGCACCCTTATGCGGCTCGACACTATACGGCACTATCTAGCACCCTTATGCGGCTCGACACTATGCAGCACTCTTATGCGGCTCGGTACTATGCGGCACTATTCATCGTCCCTGCCAAAATCAACACAGATGAACATAGAAATGGCCAAAAATACTTTTGGCCATAACTTCCTCAAAACAAGTTAAAATCTAACTTTTCAAAGATCTATTTTGGGTAAAATCGAATTCTCTACAACATGGAACAATTAAAATATAAAAATAATAAAGTTTAATAGATCAAAACCCAAGAAAATCGAAAATAATATAAACTTAGATCTAAAAGAAAATATCCATCAAAATGGAAAATGCCAAGTTCTAAAGTATCTTAGAATCAAGTAAGGAAGAGAATGGAACAATAAAACTTGAGATCCATCATAAAGCAAGTTTGCACTTGCCTAAGCTCTCTCTCTCTTCCTGGTAGGTGTAGAAGTAAATGTTGAGAAGAAGAAGAGTAATGAAGAGAGAGAATGAGGGAATGGGTTAATAAAGGATGATGGTGGTGGTAGGTAGGGGTTCTCCCCTTGGTTCATGATGAACCAAGGCAACCCAAGCCTAGCCGAACCAACCCAAAATAAACCGAGCCAAGACAAGAGATATATGATACAAGATAAAATACGTACATGTATTCTAAGATACGTAATACGAACTACAGACATTACACCTCCAGCTGGGTCAAGTTCGGGAACCTTGGTGATAGCACGGCTGGAGCGAGGGGCGACACTTTTCGCGTCATCCTCTGAGAATAGGGTTTCAGGAGTTAACCTTTCCGCTCTCCCAAGTATCCAGGCTCTTCGGGCGGCGGAAGAGGAGCTTGCTGCCATCCATACCTCTTTTCGTACAGGATTCGTTTCCCTGGTGACAGGAATGGCCAGTTCTGAGGCTACTCCTTCGGTACTGCCTGCCACACTCCCTTTGACACCGTCCTCTACGGAAGTTTTGGATGAAGTATCCAAGGATGTGGTCGACAGTTTCTACCGCCACCTGAAGAGGGGGATTGAGGCAGCTGTGGAGAGGGGGACTCCCTTTTCTATGGCCCGCCAATGTGCCAGCGGCCAGATTAATATCCTTAGAACACTCCCCGGTGGAGCGGGAATGGCTGCGCTTCTGGAGCCTAAGCTGTTAGAGGCTGATCGTCTTGTGGCCCAGTTCCGCGTGCTGCAGCAAGCTGATTTACCCGCGGCAATAAACCAAGAGCGCAATATCCTTATGACCGCGGTAGAGAAGGTTAGGCTTGCTTGGGAATCGATCAAGCCAACTATATTGAAGGACCGCCAGGATCTGACTCAGTTATATGATCAATGGAATCGTCGGACTGAAGATTGTACGGCTCGGGAAGTGGCGGCCTCCCACGGGGTAGCTGACACCAGGGAGAAAATCCTCGAGCTTCAGAGAAAGCTGGCTTTCTTGGAGTCCGAGCTCGAAGCTGCTCGTACTGAGAAAGGAATTGCCATTCAGGAGGCTGACAAGTTTAGTAGGGCTTCTGCCAATCTAGAACTTGCCCTAAAGAAGATGGAGAACGACTGGCAGGCATATATGTATCTGAATGATGTAGAGCAGTTGTCCCAGGAGGCCGAGCGTCGTGCAAAACAGAGGCTTGAGCGGGGGACTGTCTTGGTGAGAAGCCGCCTCTTGGAACTGTGTAATGCCGAACTATAGTCGGCCTTTTTTTTCTGGTTTTATTTATGTTTTCTTTTTCTTTTCTTTTTGAGAGGGACGTGGTCCCAAAACATGTAATTCTTTTTTCGTCCTTCAAATAAAGAGTACTTCCCTTTCTACCCTTCATTTGTATTGCTTGTTTGTGCCTGTGGTACTGTTGTGATTTGTGCCCCGCATGGGGGACTTGCTTGTGGACCTGTTACCCATGGCATACCTTGGTTTTAGGTACAGGTAACAAGTTTGATTGGGGATACCTAGAACAGATCCACGGTAATGTTGTTGTGGACGTTCCAAGTATCGGGAGATAGAGTGCCATGGAGCAGCTGGGCTCCCGAGGAATGATGAGGAATGGTGGGCCTGTACTAAGAGACTTAGCAAAGGACATTTGTGGGCCTATTATCCTTGGCATATCCCAACTTAGGATACGGATAATAGGATGGAGGGAAACCTACATACTTACTCAGAGGTTATGAGGACATGGCAAGTATGAGGGTTTTGCCGTGGAGTCTTCCTACTCAGAGGTAATAAGGACGTGGCAGGAGTGGACTCAACGGAAGATATTTGTGGTCAACAGAGGACATTTGTGGACCTATTACCCTTGGCGTACCCTAGTTCAGGGTACGGATAATAAGACGAGAGAGGACCAACATACTTACTCAGAGGTAATGAGGACATGGTAAGTACGGAGGTTTTACCATGGAGTCTTCCTGCTCAGAGGTAATGAGGACATGGCAAGAGTGGACTCAGCGGGAAAATTTTGTGGACCTATTATCCTTGGGGTACTCCGGTTGTGGGTACAGATAATAAGTCGAAAGGGAATCATCATACTTACTCATAGGTAATGAGGACATGCAAGCATGAAGGTTTCTTCGACGGAGCCTTCCCATTCAGAGTAATGAGGACATGACAGGAGTAGGCTCAATGAAGAAGGGTACATAGAATGACTCAGAGGTAATGATGACATGGAAGTTCTATGTAAGGAGTGATTTGTTTTTGGCGGAAGTTAAACGACTCAGAGGTAATGAGGACATGGCCGTTTTGGAATTTCGTGGATCGGTTACCCTTTTTGTGCATTGGGAGTGCGGGTAGTGGATCATGAAGGAGGATCTCTTCCAGGAAAAAAGTTCAGAGGTATGATCATACATGACTTACTATCCGAAAGAGTGACCGAAATGTGAGTTCAGAGGCACCAGCGGGTACATAACTCGATAATCTGGGATGAGTGGTCGTGAGTTCAGCAGCACCAGCAGGTACATGACTCGATAATCTAGAAATTTGGAGGTGTGAGTTCAGCAGCACCAGCGGGTACATGACTCGATAATTTGGAATGTTGTGAATGTGAGTTCAGCGGCACCAACGGGTACATGACTTAATGATCTGGAATTTTGTTGATGTGAGTTCAGCGGCCCCAGCGGGTACATGACTCAATGATTTGGAAAATGTCGTTTAGACATAATATTTTTTCAGGAACTTGCCGTTGACGGGCAACATGAGCAAGTCTCCATTTTGTTTTGCGAGGCGATAAGCACCGTTGGAGAATACAGCCTCAATGATGAATGGACCTTCCCATTTAGGCTGAAACTTGCCGGTGGTCTTGTGAGTCATGACCATCGGCCTCCGGACTGCCAGAACGAGATCGCCCACTTGGAATGTTCTGATTTTAACCTTCTTGTTGAAGGCTCCAGAGATGCGTGCTTGGTATAGCTCGATTCACTGCTGAGCCAGGAGGCGCTTTTCATCTAAGGCCTCTAACTCTTGTAGTCGGCGTCGATAGTTATCATCCGTCGTCAATTGATAAGTGAGAGCGACGCGAAGTAAGGGTATTTGAGTCTTCAATGGGAGAACTGCCTCACTCCCATACACCAGGAAGAATGGTGTGTTTCCTGTGGCCGTTCGGACCGTGGTACGGTACGCCCATAAGCATTCACCAAGCTTCTCGTTCCAGTCGCGTTTATTGGACGATACGAACTTCTTGAGTAACTTGATGATGGTTTTGTTGAATGCTTCTGCTAACCCATTCTCTGCTAGATTGTATGGCATTGAAGCAATAATCTGGATGCGATGCTTGTTGCAGAATCGATAGAAGGCGTGGCTTTCAAACAGCGAACCATTATCGTGGATGATCCTTCGGGGCAGTCCAAAGCGATAGATGACGTGATGCTTAAGGAAGCTGATCACGTTTGAAGTCTTTACTTCTGCAAGCGGGATAGCTTCCGCCCATTTGGAGAAGTAATCTGTGATTGCGAGTATGAAGCGATGTCCTCGGAAGGAAGGTAGAGTAATTGGACCGATGATATCCATTCCCCATGCTTCGAACGGCCAGGACGCCACTGTCAGATGTAGAAATTCAGATGGTTGGTGAATGAAGTCCGCGTGGACTTGGCAGGCTTTGTACTTTCTATCATAGTCTATCGTATCTGCTACCATCGTGGGCCAGTAGTAGCCCATTCGGCGGAGACGGTCTTACAATTTAGGGCCAGGCTGATGGGCCCCGCAGACACCATCATGAGCTTCTCGTACGACTTCTTTGGCTTCTGTGTTTGACAGACACCGAAGCAATAATCCATCATAGGATCGGCGATACAGCATTTTTGTCTCTGTATCGTAGAAGAATCTGAGAGAACGCCGTCTGATGGAGGTGGCTTCCTTTTGGTTCTCGGGCAGGATATCATAGACGACGAAGTCAATGAATGGTTGTCTCCAATCCGGGGCATCGTCGATTATCTGGGCGGAATAACTCGCCATGAATTGAACATTGTTCTTTGGACAGACCAGTTCGTGGCCTATCACATCCACCGATTGATGAATATGATTTGGCACTGCTAGGGAAGCGGCCAGGCCTGCTAAGGCATCGGCTTCGATATTTTGGAGTCTAGGAACGTGCTCAATGAAGAAGCCCTCGAACGACGAGATGATGTCGATCGCTATTTGGTGATAGGGGATCATATCTTCGTGGCGGACTTCGTATGAGCCCCGGATCTGATTGATGATTAACTGAGCATCGCCGTATGCTTCAAGATATTCTACCTCCAGCTCTCTTGCAAGTTGGAGGCCAATGACCAGAGCGTTATACTTGGCCACATTGTTAGAGCAGGGTTTTGTGAGAGAATAAGCGCGGTTGATCACAAATCCGGAAGGAAAAACCAGCACCACCCCGACTCCGACGACGATGTTGCCCTTGGGTCTAGTTCTCGAAGCGCCGTCGAAGAACATTTGCCATATATCATCGTGAGAGGTTGCATACGAGTCGGCGACCTCATCTGGGATTTCTTCATATATTCTGGATGACTCCGAACCCGGGTGGGCTGCCAAAAAGTCCGCCAGGGCTTGACCTTTGATAGCCTTTTGCGGGACGAAGATCATATGATAAGTGGACAGCAATATTGCCCATGTAGCGAGGCGAGAGCTGAGTGCCCCTGGTTTAGTCATGAGGACTCTAAGAGGGTTGACTCGTGAGATCACATGTATGGTTTGTCCCGTGACGTCGTGCCGCGTCTTCTGAATGGCAAACACCAGGGCGAGCCTTTCCTTCTCCACAGTAGTGTATCGGTGCTCTGGTCTAATCATCATTCGACTGAGGTAATATATGGCTTGCTCATGGCCTGCATCATTATTTTGTGCCAGCAGAGCCCCGAGGGAATGTTCTATTGCTCGTACGTAAAGCAGGAATGGTTTTCCAGCAACCGGGGCCACCAGGACTGGAGGGTTCGACAAATATTCTTTGATGCTGTCGAAGGCACGCTGACATTCTTCGTCCCATACGAATGAGATACCTTTCTTCATGAGATGGGTGAATGGTCGACATCGCCCGGAGAGGTTAGAAATGAACCTCCTGATATAAGCTAGCCTCCCTTGGAGGTCTCTGAGTTCGCGGAGATTTCTCGGGGGAGCCATTTCCATAATTGCCTTTGTCTTCTCAGGGTCTACATGGATACCCTGGGCGGTGATGATGAAGCCCAAGAACTTCTCGCTGGATACCCCCAGGAAGGATTTTGTGGGGTTCATTTTTAAATTGTGTGCTCGCATCAGGTCGAATACCGTCCTCAGATCCTGCAGATGGTCTCCCTTACAGCGACTCTTGACAGTGATGTCATCAACATAGCACTCTACCGTCTTGCGTAAGTGGTCTCTGAAGATGATGCTCATGGCTCTTTGATATGTGGCACCGGCATTCTTTAAACCGAAAGGCATGACTGTGTAGCAGTATGTGCCAATCGGTGTTCGAAATGATGTATACTTTTCGTCGCCAGGAGACATCTTGATTTGGTTGTACCTCGAGAAGCCATCCATGAATGACATACGTTCGAAGCCGCATGTGTTGTCAATCATGATGTCCGTGATAGGGAGGGAGAATTCATCTTTGGGACATGCCTCGTTCAGGTTGCGAAAGTCGATGCAGATTCGAATTTTCCTATTTTTTTTGAGGACGGGCACTATGTTGGTGACCCAATCCGGGTGTTGTTCCTCACGAATGAAGCCGCTGGCTATCAGTTTGTTGACTTCGGCTTTGATCGCGTCCATGATGCCTGGGCAGAAGCGTCGCTGTTGTTGCTTGACTGGCATTGCATCCGGCCGAATGTTGAGTTTATGAAGAGCAATATCGGGATTTAACCCCGGCATGTCTTCATAGCTCCAGGCGAACACATCAATATATTCTTTGATAAGTTCCAGCAGCGATTCTCGCTCTTCGTCTGTTAAGCTTTTACTGACGAAGATCGATTTTGGAGAAGATTCGCTGCCGAGGTCCACTTGTATGACCTCATCTTCAGTAGGAGGTTCTCTCTGTTCGAACTGCTTTTCCTATTGTGTATCCAACTGTTGGGCCCACGGCTCTAGCTCGAGGATTTCAGGGATGTCTTCGTCTTCTTTATAAGCGTCGACGAATGCCATGTTGACTGACAAGACTTGTCTGAATACATCTCCGATGCTGGTATCTGAGTCAGAAGTTGGCGACCCGGTTGAATGTGAATGCCAGTCGCATTCTTCATCTGAACTCTCAGGAGTCGTCGTGGGTGTAACATACCCTAACCCACATCGAGTCTTGCTATAGTAGTCCCATGATTTGCCAGTCGGGACCAGTGGCTTTAAAGGTAGTCGTCGTCCGGTGCCGTAGTTCAAGCCTGGCGTCGTCTCCAGATCATACCCATGTTTCTGCATGAGATGTTTGGATTGGGGGCTATAAAGATACAGGGGCAGTCTTCCGGCATCTGATTCAAGGTCAACTTCTTCTACGGTGAAGGGCTGCGGATCGTCCTTCCGGCCTAAGATGATTAGATGGTCCCCTCCCTCGATTATGCGGTAAGCGTCTTCCACTAGAGTAAGCTGGATTGCGGTGTATACATTTGTCACCTGTGTGTGTAGGTGAGTGCCTATACCGTGTTCCATAGCATATATTGTACAAAGCTTGTTAAGCTCGAGGTAGTTCAAAGATAGCCCTTTATTGATGAAGTAAGGTATCTTTTCTAGGGGGATTACATCATCTGCGAAGGGAACATCAGTGTGGGCAGCCACATACTTGGCTAGCTCCGGTTCCTCTTCGGCTACCCCCTGTATAAACGAAGACTGAGAGGACGACCTGGGCAGCTTGATCGTCAGAGGTTCAGCTAGTGGAGCAGAGCGTGGAGTTGTTGGTAGACTAGCGACCCCCAGTCTGGTGCTCGATACTGGGCGGGGAGTGGTTGGTTCGCTAGAAGTTCCAGGCCTCGCATCGGGGTGACGACCTTTCTTGGGAAGACGTATCGTCATTGGCTTGTCGGAGGGATTGAGTTTTTCCGTTTGCGGCTGGCCGACTCTCGGCAGCCTGATTGTCAATGGCTCCGTTGAGGGTCTTGGCATTTGGCCAGACCTTGGTAGCCGGATTATCATCTGCTCTTCTTGTGCTGAGAGGCTGATTGCGTCCTTACGCAGAGTGGCGGTAAGGGGTACAGACTTACCAGGTTTGCGAGCTTGGAGGTGGATCGTCAGAGGTTCTTCTGATCCTATGGCTGTCTCTGTACGAGCTTGCATATCTCCTTCACCAAGATGCTTCTTCGACTGTTCGTACAGACAGGAGTCTGAGTAGTAAGATTCGACCACTTTGAAGGGATCGATATCAGCAAATTCCGTCCTCACGAAGCCGTACTTGTCGACATATTTGAAGCACTGGTGCAGTATGGAAGGCACGATCATATAATCGTGTATCCACGGGCGTCCCAAGAGGATGTTGTAAGAAGTGTCTGCATCTATGACGTAGCAGGTGACTTCTGATTGGAGATCGCCAATTTGACACTTCAGACGGATCTTCCCAATTGGGTAGCTCCTGCCCGAATTGAAACTGCTGATAGCGGTGCTTGTAGGTGTCAGGCGATGCATTGGGATGCGAAGATGATGTAGCAGACCCTTCGGGATAATGCTTATGGAAGATCCAGGATCAATGTGCATCCGATCCACCTTTACGTCGCCGATGTATCCAGTGTAGTATAACGGGCGATCGTGCAGGTTGGTTTTGATGAGCATGTCCTGCGGAGTGAAGATAATGTTGGGCATTGCTCCTGTGCAAGCACTGTCTTGGAGATCTGCAGGCGGGCTCTCTCCTGTGAGGTTGACCTGAGCCAGGTATGCGTCGGCATTTTGGAGTGCATCGCTCAAAGCCGCACGAACATCCTTGGAGAGTCTCAGGAGCTCGTATAATGACAATTTGGCTGGTGTATTGGCTAATTGCGCTAAGATATCGAAGTTGTAGGGCTTCTCCAGCCCTTGTGATGCCTCTTTTCGGAGGGATTTGTCAAAATGAGTCTCCCTCGGCCTAGGCTTGTCGGTCGTCGGAGGCTGAGCCGGTCCCGGAGCGTCAGTTGTAGTGGGCTGATGACCTTCAGCCGAGTTGTCAGCCGCAGGTTGGGATTGTGCCCCAGACCGAGTGACGACGGCTGTAGCTTCTTCGATATCTGTCAAGATTGTACGGCAGGACCTGACTTTTCTACTCTTCTTCTTGCCAGTGGAAGATGGCGTGGGCTGAGTCACTTCAGATACCAAGTCTGGATGGACCCACATGACCTTTCCTCGTGATGTGGTGAGAGGCACTAGACCAGCATCCTGATCTCGGGGAGGTGAAAGATTAGCAATCTCCATTGTCGCCAAAGGGATGGGGACCACACCGTCTTGAGTTTCCGTCGGAGGAAAGCTGTCGAATTGTACTGACACCATATTGGCCGCCATGGTTACCTCTTCGAAATCGATGGCCAGAGCGTTCGAATCGATGAGATATTGGATGTACCGTTTTAGCTGGTAGCAGTCGTATGTAGCATGGTGGACGTAGCGGTGATAATGGCAGTACTTTGGGTTCTCTATCTCTGCCGGCCGCGGTTCCCGTCTTGGTGGAGGAAGCTGAATTCTGTCTCCTTGTATGAGCATGTCCAAGATGGGCTTGACGTGACCGTCTTCGAAGGAGTAAGTGATTTGCGGCCATTGTTTGTCTGTCGGCTTTGGCTCAGGTTTCTGTGCTGTGTCGGCCACCATAGCCTGCTTACCCCAGCTGTCCCGATTGTTGGAGGGACTACCCCCATTGTCGTTGTTGGTATTAGGACGCTTGCCCTTGTTCTCTCCCTCCGAGATGTGCAATCCCAATTGGCGAGCCTTCTTCAATCGTTCTTCGGCACTGGTGGCACTGATGATGAACGTCTTCCAATCCTTGAATTGACTTTTGTCCATCCAGAGACTGATTGTTGGGAGCAATCTTTTTTGGCAAATTTCAATCAAGGAGGAATCCGGATTTCCAGACGGCAACTTTATTACAGTTTGGCAAAACCGCTCAATATAGTTCCTCGTGAGCTCTTTCTCCCCTTGGACGACGTCCATGAGGGTAGACATGGTGATGTCCTACCCTACTTCATAGAATCTTTCCAAGAACATGCGCTTGAAGCCGGCAAAGGAGTGGATGCAGTTGTCCGGCAGATTGCAATACCAGTCGAAGGCGACTCCTTCCAATGCCCCGATGAATATTCGTATGAGGATGGCATCGTCATAGGGCAGATGGTCGGTGGTGACCTCGAAGTAAGTGATGTACCGACTTGCGGAGGTCTTGCCATCATACGGGTTGATGTTGAACGGCTTATATCTTGGCGGGAATGGAACATCACTCCAGGCAGCAGGATACGGTTGCCGAATTCTGAGGTCTTGAGAGTTTTCTCGAGCGTGAAACATGGCTCGGAGCTCCTGGACCTCTCTTCTCGCTTCTCGGGCCTCATCCACAGCGGTGGGGGCCGTTACTTCAGGAGGATTATTGTCCGGGTTCGGTGCTGCTGAATTCGAGTCCGTATTGACCGCGGGACCCGCGCTTGTTTGGCCAGGCGTCCCTCCTTGCAGAGTTGGAAGGGCCGCTTTGATCTCGTCTACAGACTTGACCAAGGCAAGCAATATGGCTTCGAGCGTGTCGATGCGTTGGCGATCACTGGAACCACCTTGGCTGCTGTTTGTCATGAATACCGTCTTTACGTGAGGAGAGATGGACGGAGCGGTAGAGGAAGCGCCCTCCGAATCATACCCTTGTAGTGAGAAGTCATCGGGGTACGTGGGTATGTTCTCTTCTGGTTCAAATTCGGAAGGAACAGTACCCCCAATTTCCGAGTTTGCCTCGTCTTGGGATTCGTGGACGTCCTCGAGGACGTCGGGGTTTGCTGCATATGATGGGAGAGTTGTCTCCCCCGGCTCGTCTTCTTAGAACATCGGATTATCGTGGAGGTTCAGAGGAGTGCTACCCCCAGTCCCAGCAACCCCTAGCATTGTGGACGACGAATCTCCCACTGTAGCAGATTTTGTCTTAGAACGGGTGCCTTGGAAAACTCCGGTGGTGGGCACCCGCTTAGACGACCGTCTTTTAGTCGAAGTGGTTGAAATCTTCGGGCTGGGAACATTCTTCTTCCCTCTCCCATCAGCGGGGACTTTCTGAGCAGAGTTGCAGGAGACGACGGGAAGTGCTTCGTCTCCTGAATACGGCTGTTGCAGTCTTTGAAAGACGGACTGCCGGTCTTTTCGTACCGTCGCGTTATTGCAGCAGCAGATGATGATGACTTGGGTGCAATGACGTCCGTGGGAGGACTCTTTGCACCCTGATGCATCTTCTCTTTCCTTGCGTTTGTGGAGGATGGCCTCACGCAAGTCAGACGGGTCGAGATCGACCATGTTTGCTCCCTGGATTTCGGGAGACTTTTGTGAACCTCTCTGTCCATTTGCCGCCGGGGACTGGACTCTAGTGGTCCTGTACAACTTCCCATCTAAGGCCCGCATAACGGTATGTGTGATGCTCGGATGGTCAGAGGTTGGATCAGCGGATCGAGCTTGCCAAACTCGCGCTGCCCTAGACTTCTTCGCACTAGTGCGTAGAGGCACATAGTAGGAAGAGTCTAAGTAATACTGGAGAGAGTCAGACATGTCTTCTTTGGAGCACAGGAGATCAGGACCGTAGGAGAGACGGTCGAAGACAGAACCACATGGAATAGGCGTCATGCGGCTATCATCAATAGTCTTCATGCGGCTGGCAGACGTAGCCGCATCGGTTTTCTTCATGCGGCTGGGAGTCTCAGCCGCATGAGTTTTCTTCAGGCGGCTAGATGACTTGGCCGCATAGACTTTCTTCATGCGGCTGGCAGATTCATCCGCATGAGTCTTCTACATATGGTTGGCAGATTTGGCCACAAGAGTATTCGGCTTCTTCTTGGGGCGCATGGAATCACTCTTTGTCCCTGCAAGTCCAGCATCGTAGTACTTTCCTCAGCCGGACTTGGGGACAGCAGAGTGCTATACGGCTCGAAGTGGAGCCGTATGAGAATCGCCTTCGCCGTCTTGGGTAGCAGAGAGTACCCCGTCCAGAGCTTGTGGAGGAGCAAATAATTTTGGCCTCCACTTGCAGCGAGCTTTCTTTGTGCGGGTTCGCTTCTGGATCGGGCCAGCACTTCCTTCAGAGAGCATTTCTTCAAACGCCTGTTGGTCGAAGCGGACGACCATCTTCTGTTACGTGGAGCCAAGTTTGGCTACATCCGATTGCGTCACCAACTCCTCAGTCGTGGAGAAGTTAGTCCCCAGCAGAGTCGCCATCGTATTTGCCATGAAATATAAAAGAACAGAACAATTATCGGAGGACTGGACTTTTACTTCACAATACAAACTCGCTTGTACAAAGAAAGCCTAGGGACGAAAACCTAGGTACAGCAATCTAAGTACAATTGTTTATTTTAGATTCTGGGGGGTGACGATAGAGGCTCGGGAAAGCGACAGCAGCTCTGCCTTACTCCTTGGACGATCAGTTACAGCTTCTTGGCTCTGTGGAAGAACTGCTTGGCGTTGATGAAGAAATGCTCTCTCTTCAGGCTTTCTGGCTCTCTTTGTCTCTATGTGCGTCTGTCTCTGTATCTCTCTCTCTCTCTGTGTGTGTCTCTCTCTCCGTATATCTGTGTCTGTCTTCGCAAGGGAATGGCACCCTGCTATTTATAAGAGTGGGGGGGCCTCATTAGGGTTTACAATGAATGCCCCTTCTTGAAAGTCGGCGGCTAAGGATCATTAAATCTGGGCCGTTCATCGAGATTTGAGCAATAAATATGATTGCATCAAATCTTTTGTGGATAATTAATGCTGATTGACATAAATCCTCCTGATTTGTCATGCCAACCTTGGATTCCTCGATACGTATCTTTAATTGGCTTATTTGCAAATGATCTGATTTGATTCCAATATTTTATTGGGATTTGCTGAGAGATTTCGATCAATCTGATGCCATATGTCTTGCTATCACGCTGCGTGTCTGAGCCGCAGGAAAGTTGGGCCGCATAAAGCTGGCCACGTGTCCAGGCTGCCTAGAAGTGGCCCCCCTTGAACATTTGGGCCGCATGGTAGTTATTTGAGCCGCATGAGTATGAGTGAACCGCATGGAAATGGCCTTCGTGAGCCGCATGGGGCTGGTCTTCGTGAGCCGCATGGGGCTGGTCTTCATGAGCCGCATGGGACTGGCCTTCATGAGCCGTATGGGGCTGATCTTCGTGAGCCGCATGGGGGAGCCTCCGCTTGGTCCGCATACGACTGTCCACGTGTCAAGGCCGCATGAAGGTTTCTGACTCTCGGGGGATCGTGTCAGAGATTTTCTTCGCTTCCCAAAGAGTTCGTCATTATGAGGGAGTCATAATGATATCTTTGTGTCAGAACTGTCAGAGATGTCAGCCGTCAAGGCATTTAATGCAGTAAAGGACGAACGAGAAAGCTGTTTGCGTGCCACGTGGCTCCTCTTTGAGCCGTATAGGACTTTCTTGAGCCGCATAGATCCTTGATCCGCATGGATCCTTGAGCCGCACGACTTCTCTGAACCGCATGGGGCTCTCTGACCGCATGGATCTTTTTTTATTATTTTCCATGCTTCTACATACGCCCCTCACTTCTTCATCGGTAAAACGAGGAACAGACAAAAAAAGTTGTATGCGTCCACTCTCGCCAGCGCCCTCCGAGAAGCTGGCATAGTGCTGCACTCCTAGGGCTGATGGTGATATCCGAAGATAAAAGCATCATCAACCGTAATGTCGTCTTCTGTGCCAGGCCTCATCAAAGACCGGTAGTGCATCAACAACCATCCCATCAAATAATGATAGGGCAGTTCAACGCATTCAAAGTCCTTTGCCGTGTCACGGGCGATGACCTTGGATGAGAAGACGCGGAGGCTACGGTGTATGCTGTACCCCATGGATGGAAGAAGAGCTAGTCTGGCCCCAAAGACCAGCTTCGCAGTAGAAAGAATAAAATTTTGGCTGATTCTCTCAATTGAACCAGCCCCTCCTGAGACCACACAGTTTTATAGCCACACCATCAGGAACCCTGCCAGGAATGTCTTCTCTGACAGCTGCTGAGTACCCTGATAAAAATAACTGAAGGAGTCAGTTCGACTCCTAAAACTGTCGCCCGTGGTCCTCGACCTCTTGGCAGTCAACACCAGGTCCTGTACTTCCTCTTGGGTTTGAGGATTTCGAGGAGAAACCCGGCCTGAGGCGCCTAGAGTAAAAAGGTGTGTAAGCCATGTCTGGGTGTGAGGAAGGTTCCCTTCCGAGCTACCATCCTTCTTGATGGACGTCTGGTGGCTGGTGCTGTGATGACATAGTTGTTCCCAGTATACGGCAATAAATCCCGGGAACCGTCGATCCAAATTCTCGAACTCTTCGTTCGTCGGGGTATACACTTCAAAGACTTCTTCCCCCCAGGGCAGCTTGGAAACTGCATGCATCTCGTAGAGAGCGAGTCCCATCTCTCCTCCAGGCGTGAAGAAGGTTCCCGTCCGCCAGTTGTACATCTCCAGGAGAACCATAAATAGCGTCTTATTCATGGGTAGACCGTGACAGGTGCCCCGAATGGCGTGATAGAGGCCGATCTCACGAAGGAGAGTCTCATACTTCTGCAGAATCCACGTGATCAAATTGGCCCACGAAGGGATGGGGTTTATCCAGTTCAACAGCGCCAACCGGCCAACGGGATAGGACCCCTTCCGAGCAAGCTGGTTCAGGAAAGTGTCGGCTTGAAAGAACTTAAAATTGGGACCCTGCACATTTAAGAAGGTACCCAGGGCCAACCCCATCACGTAGCAACTGACCGATACCTTACCTGCATATACTGACCCCAAGTTTCTGTTATAGTAGATGTTACCCACAAACATCCTCGACTGGCTCGGAGTTAAGGAGTCCACCATCTTTCTGTCCATCGGCAGCATGTTGAACCACGACAGCAGAAAATGACGCTCCATCTGAGGAATATGGATCGCCATTCCGTCAGAAGTAAAGCTCCAACTCTCAGATATATCCAGAACTTGCGGGTTCTTCACAGTCAAGGCATCCCCAAAGAGGAATGCAGGCTTCAGGTATTCTCCCTCCAATCGCCCCGAGTTCATAATGGCACATAAAAAGTAGAAGGACTGGTTCTTGATAGCATTCAGCCTCTCCACAGGCTCGTCTTTGGGAAACTGGTTCACCACATACTAGACTATGTGGTCGAACCACACACCCACAGCAGATTGGGCTGAACCTACCAAGGGCTCTCCCACAGGATTGACTGGCAGATTCACTGAAAAAAGACAAAGAAAACAAGTTAGAAGATGGCCAGGTAAAACCACTTAGTGTTTTTGGGCTTATGCGGCTCTGATTAGGTGGGTCCTTATGCGGCACAATTAAAAAGGGGGGCTTATGCGGCTCTATTTTTGCGGGGCCTTATGCGGCCCAGTTCAAGTGAGCTTATGCGGCTCGGTTTAGCGAGTGTTCATACGGTATGGTTTAGAAGAGCTTATGCGACTCTAATTTGATGCGGCCTCATGCGGCCCAGTTCAAATGAGATGATGCGGCTCTGCTTAGCGTGGCCTCATGCGGCTCATTTCAAAGGGAGCTTATGCGGCCCTATTTTGTGAGGGTTCATGCGGCTCAGTTCAGAGGGACTTATGCGACCATGTTCTGTGGGTCCTCATGCGGTCCAGTTTATGCGGCCACGAGATGACTCTCATGCGGCTCGAACATGGGGCATACCCCCATGTGGCTCGGACGTGAGATGTACATGCGGCACGTACAGCACAATGAACTTGAACAGTTCAATGAAGACGAAGAAGGCCTGCACATAAAACTTGCGGCATGGCCATGATGGTTAGGGTTTTGAGTTCATGCAATTCCTCCCAACATCCTTACCAGCAATGGTAGGGTGAACATCAGGATGGACGGTGGACGCCACAGTCGACGAAGAAGCCGCTCCTTTACCCTTCGCCGCACAGGAAGCCTTGGAAGTCTTGGGAGCCATGATGATCAAAGGAGAAGAAGACGGCAGCTAGGGCAAGAAAGGCTCGAACAAGAGGAGAGAGTAAAGAGTCTATCTCTAAAAATTACTCGTATTTATAGGCGGACAGGGGGCACATGGACCGATAGGCGCTTCGGATTATGTGCTGCCTAGAAGACAGAACCGACTCTTCGGATTTTACCCCTTCCATGCAAAAGATTCATCAAAGCAAATCCAAATATTTAATGCCGACTCTTGGGATCCCACCCAAGAGACGACTTTAAATCAAAACAAATCAAGGACAATGAATGAAACGCCTACATGGCAGGCAGAGCTGCATGCGGCCAGAGCAGCCCATGCGGCTAGAGAGTTCCATACGGCCAGAGCAATCCATGCAATCAGAGAAGTCTATGCAGCTACGTGGGCATGCTTCTTATTCAAAGTATTTCAATTTTTGCAAAATTGAAAACTTTGAAGGGAGTCTTGTAGAAGAATAAAAAAGAATAATAATTCATATGCGGCCCAGACTCAACATGCGGCTCAAAAGCTCGAAGAATCTTATGCGGCTCAAAAAAACCCAGAGAGCCGCATGCGGCTCATGGACTTTATGCGGCTCAGAAAGAGCCACGTGGCCTCATGCGGCTCAAAACAGGCCGATAACAGCTGGCCATAATTACTTCCTGCAGCCGGCCATTTAATGCTCTGACATAAAGTGACAGCTCTGACGGCTCTGACATAATGAGGAGACGCGTCAGGCTCCTCAAAAGACGAGAAAATCTCTGAGATAGCCGGCGCAGTCCACAAAGTCCAAAGAAGCTCTCTATACGGACTGCCCAGACCACCTTTATGCGGTTCAGTTAGGGGTTCACCCTTATGCGGCTGCCACCCTCATGCGGCTGCCACCCTCATGCGGCATGGATTGTGGGGGCCACCCTTATGCGGTTCAGTTGGAGGCCACCCCCATGTGGTTGCCACTCTTATGCAACTCGGATTGTGGGGGCCACCCTTATGCGGTTCAGTTGGAGGCCACCCCCATGCGGCTGCCACTCTCATACGGCTTGGATTGTAGGGGGCCACCCTTTATGCGGTTTAGTTGGGGTTCACTCTTATGCGGCTGTCACTCTCATGCGGCTGCCCTCTTCATGCGGCTCGATAGTCGAGGCCACACTCATGTGGCTCTGCCAGGACTCCCCGTCTATGCGGCTCGCAGCACAATGGCAGTTGGGACACGTGGCAGGAGATCGACCACTACTAAAATATGATATATTAGCGACATTATTTGGCGACGGAATAAAATACCGTCGCTAAATATATAATATAGCGACTCCTTTCTGTTGACATCGCAAAACGTCGCTGAATAGCGACGTTCAGCGACACTAAATACATTACGTCGCAGAATAGCGACGTTCAGCGACATATTATTAAAATATGTTGCCTATATTAAAATAGTTGCGACGGTTAGCGATGTCGACTGTTGACGTCGCTAACTTTTTTACTTAGGGCACAGTCCTGTTTCTTTTTTCCCCTCACTCGAAAACTCGAAAATTTTGTAAATTTCCCTCGAGCTCTCGGCGACTCCCTCCCCCCCGGCGACTCCCTCCCCTCCCCGGCGACCCCTACCCCCCTCCCTCCGTCGAGCACCTCCTCTTCGAGCTCCTCTTCCTCGAGCCCCTCCTCTCCCAATCCATTTTTCCTCGAGCTCTCGGCGACTCCCTCCCCCCCCCGACGACTCCCTCCCCCCCGGCGACTCCCTACCCCCTCCCCGACGACCACTACCCCCCCGGCGACCCCTACCCTCTCCAGTAAACCCTAACCTAACTCCTCCTCCTCCTTCTCTCACACACACACACATATACACACAGAGACACACACACACACAGACACACACAGTTAGTATCAGTTAGCTATCTCCTCCAATTCGAGCTTCACTTATTGAGGTATTTCTAAATCGCCTTTTTTAGAACTACTACAACATTTTTTTCCCTTCTACTATACTAAAATATTGTCAAGTACAACCCATTGGCCATCCGTTATATAATGAGTCTTTTGTGATCAACAATAAAAGTTATAATAAAAGGAGGATGTTAAATGCATGGAAAAGATGTCTTATTTGAAAATAGACTTAAAAATAAACAATAGAGAAGATGAATATAGAAATGTGAATTCAATATTTGATGAAGAATTTATGGTAATAGAGAATTAAATGGTAGGCTCTGTCATTATAACTGGCAGATCTCATATAATCATATGTAGTGATAATTATAAGAAAAAATTTGAGTTGTATCCTACTTTATCTATACTATTATAAAACAGGTTATTTTGTATAAGGGTACCAGGTTTATAACGTAATTAGACTTTGGGTACTGGATTTGTCCATTTTAGAGTTTGGGTACTCGAAATTAGAGAGTGTAGTGTTAGTATCAGTTAGCTACAGTGATGGTATCAGTAAGGGTGTCATGGTGCAATATGTGCATGTAAACTTGGATAGATACATAAGTTCTAAGTATATATATATATATATATATATATATATATATATATTTTTTTTTTTATATATATATATATATATATATATATATATATATATATATATATATATATATATATATATATATATATATATAGTGGAGTATAGTGAATAGGAATGGATGGTTCATGATAGGCAATGGATGAAGGGATTTGGTTAGTGCACTCTGTTTAGAATGTGAGAATGGTGCTAGTGTAATATGAAAATAGAAGAGAGCAGCAGTAGTAGGGTCTGCCATGCCTTTTATGCAATACAACATGTTGGGGGATACCAGGGAAGCCCTGCAGGCAAGGGAAGGCCAATGCTCACTGCTCTTAGGCAAGGACTAGTGGTAAGGTTAGGGGGGAGTAAGGTATATGTGTGTGTGTATGTTAATTATCTGTGTGTATGAAGAAAGAGCTTAAATTAGTGTGGGTGTATAGTTGTGTACAGGAAATAATGTCTGCCCCTATTTTCTAAAGGAAGTAGCTATGAAGAGTGAGATGAGTGTGTACAAGAGCCAGTAGGCAGGCAGGGGTCATCCTAAATTAGTGTGTACTAGTAAGATATGTATAAGATTTGTAGTTGATAGGGGATTTTGGGTAGTTTTAGCTTGGTTAATGTTCTGGTTGTGAGGTTTGGCATGGTTTAGCTATAGTTGACCTAGATATTGAGTAATGAAATCAAGTTGACTAGTGGACCCATTTAACTAGTTTACCAAGGTTTGACTATCTAGCTAAGCCTCAGGATATTAGGCACTGGAGTAGGCTTATGCATAATGTTTTAAAGTACATGATAGCTACACATATCTAGCCAAGTGTAGGTAAGGATTGGGTATCTCAAGATACTAAGTTATAAGGTAAATATAGCTACACATATATGTGTGTGTGTGTGTAGAGTTGAGAGTAATTGGTTAGTGTGCGATACTAAATGTATATAGGGACATTATATTCATGGGGTCTTAGATATCGGTTGTAGGTGACATTATATATATATGGTCTGGCGATATCGAAACGAATCTAGTGTGTCTGAATGAGATATCGGTTGTAGGTGACATTATATTCATGGGGTCTACTTGACTTTGTCATGGGGTCTTAGATATCGGTTGTAGGTGACGTTATATTCAAGTCTTGAAAATTGATGTTAAGATAATTTTCAACTTGACCCTGGCGATATCGAAACGAATCTAGTGTGTCTGAATGAGATTGACATTAGTAAGAATCGATAGCATATGTGTACACGTTGGATGCACAAGAACTTATATGCGATATAGCATGGTTATTAGTAAGTGTCCGCTACTAATGTGCGTCCCATAATAAGACATAATATACAAATTTGTGCCTATTGGATAATGTGTGTCCATCTTTGCAGAATTATTTCCAAATGGATATGAATTACTACTTGCAGAATCGTTCATGGATGTACAATCATCGCCCTGATGATATGTGTGGTGTGCGGGATGAATACATAGCGGGAGTAGAGCAGTTCCTGCAGTTTGCTAAGGCGTTCCCTCAGTACATGGACGGCACCAAAATTAAGTGTCCATATGTGAAATGTCATAACGTGAAATATTATCCAGAAGTGGAAGTGTAAGCCCCCTGAATTTTAGGGTTTATTTTTATTTTTTGAATGAATTATTTTTGATAAATGTTCTATTATTTAATTGTTTAGATCATTAATGTCCTTTTTCGTAACTTTGACTTCTGGAGCGTCAGGGATACCAATCTCTGTAAACTCTCTTCACGAGTTTTGAAGTAGACAAGATTATCTTCGTTTTGATATATCGTATCCCACTTGAACTCGTTCCCTTATGCTCTTTTTGTATCGCGCAACTTCGGGTCAACTTAGACCAATTAATCGTTGAATAATTATTTCCACTTTTATCTTTGATCTTTGTTTGCACGTTACCGTGACTTTTAATTTAGGAGCACCAGACCAGTCGTTTTCTCAGAACCAACTTCTCATAAATGATCTACTCGAGACGCTCTCCACCCATGACCTTCGTGTCCCACTCAGACACTCCATTTTGTGCTTCAATTTCTTCGCACAATTTTCGGGTCAATTTAGGCCAATTTATTTTCTACCGTGAAACCTGATTTATTTTCCAATTTAATTTCGGGACCCGACATCGACCCAACCTAGCCGACCCAAAGTATGGACGTGGCCCACATGAAGCCTACTACCCGCATGACGCTTGTGTCCTATTTATTGGAGTCTCCGGATATTATTTATTTACCCGTGATCATAAATACCCATATTTAATTTCATTATTGCCCCCTGTTCAATTTTGGCCCGACCCGGCTCGACCGAACCCGAACCCAAGCCCCATGTTGTTCCCCCCTGATTGCCCAAAAACCCCACATAATTTTCCTTATTTTTCCCCTATTTTAAATATTTATTTTTCTCTCTCCACTCGACAAATATTCTACAAATATTCTATATGTATATATATATACATATATATGTATATATCTAATTCACTCTCTCTCTCCTATTATTATCACACACCACCTCACCCCCCTCACCTCCACTTTACAGCACACTCTCCCCCCCTTTGGACCGACTTCAACCCCCCCTCTATTTTCAAATATCTCTCTCTCCTCTCCTCTCAAATATCTCTCTATCCTACACTCTCTCTCTTCCTATATATTAATATACATACACACACACACACACAAAAGCAACTCTCTCTCTCATCTAAACAAACCCCACACACACCACTCCCATGCACCACAGCCGACTCCCACCCCCATGGCTACCGACCACCACCACCACCACCACCACCACCACTGTGAACTCTACCACCTTCTTCTTCTCCTCCTCCTCCTCCATACTCCATCACCATCATCAACTTCATCATAAACACCATCATCATCACCATCATAAACACCATCACCACCACAATGCCACCACCGCACAGCCCCTCCCCGTCGTGCCCCGGCGACGCGCCGCCGCCCCGCGCCGCCGCAGCCGCGTGCGTGCACTGCAGCAGCAGCAGCGCACAGTGAGCATGCACGTGCGCACAAACGCACGTGGCCGCGTGGTCGTGCACCACTACGTGGTCGGCCATCGGCCACCGACGACCCTCATAGGCGCGCAAACCTCCGGCGAGCGACCCCGTGGCCAACGCCCGCTTCCCCGACGCGCCGAATAGGCTATTCGTGCATTTTCAACGGAATCCCGTCGGCGCGCGCGAGTTTGGAACTCAAAATTTGTGCTCCGTCGCAGCAAGTTCGTGCGTATTTTTTGGGAGATCCGACCGTTTGATCGGCAAACTTTTTGCTCCGTCGCAATCTCGGTATATCCATCTTCACTCCCCTCAATATTTGTCCGTTAATTTTGTCGTTTGATACCTCAAAACTGGCCACCAAGTTGACGTTTTAAATTGAACTGTTTTTGGACAGTTTCGTGGAGCCGACTTCGTCAGCTCGTAACTCCACCGTCGCAGCTCCGGTTGGCGTACTACCAGTTCTTGTGCGCAGCTGGTATAACCATCTTCACGTCTCCTTTAGGTTTCGTTTCATTTTAAGCACGTTTGGTTGGTCGAATTCGACACCAAAGTTGGTCGTCCGAATTCTTTAATTTGTACTTGTTAAATTCTATTTTTGAACCCGGGACTCCAGATTCAATTTCTGATACCACCAGTAGACTCGTGGCGTCGTTCTGGCATGTTTTCATGTAAAATTTGCTTGATTTGGAGAACGTGGACCCTGACACGCATTTCGGTGCAAAGCGGGTCCCACTTTTCGAGTCAACGGGTCACTTTGAGATCGGCTCATCGAAATCCAGTTTCGGATATACCGTTGAGTTCGTATCGTCATTCTGGACTCGTTGACATATAATTTGCTGAGTTTTGAAGGCATTTGCTCCGGCACGCATTTCGGTGCAAACCGGATACCAAGTGTTCGCGTCAACGTATCATTTTGAGATCGGCACATCGAAATCCTATTTCGGACATACCGTTGGGTTCGTATCGTCATTCTGAATTCGTGGATATATAATTTGCTAGGTTTTGTAGACTTCTATCCTGACACGTTTTTCGGTGCAAAGTGTGTCCAACGGCGGACATCATTTTGACCCGAAATTACCGTTTTGCCCCTGTGTCCAAATTGGACTTATGGGTAGGCTATCCTAGCTAATTTGATCGTTCTGGATACGTTGGTGATATTTATTTTATCATCCGACAACATCTGTAGATTTTGATTATGTATTATCCTTAATTTGTAATTAATTATTTTTCCAAAAATTGTTACTTTCTGTTTTTGAATTTTTATATATATTTTAATTTCTGTAAAAATCTGGAAAAAATTTTATTGAAATATTATGTTAATTTAGCTAATTTATTATAATTTTTCTAGCATTTATTAAGTGCTTTTGGTATTTTATAAAATGGGAAAACAGAACTCATTTTCAGGATACATATGTTTGCTGATTTTTAGTAAATATTTATGAGGGTTTATAAATCCCACAAAAATTAGTATAAATTTCTATAATTGACAAATATTATTTTGGTACTTTATTTTATATATAATTTAGCTTTTTGTCTATCTCAAAAATTGTTGGAACTTAGTGTACAGTTTGATTTATTTATAGAGTAATTACGACTTGCAAGTTTTGAGTTGTTTTGAGTTATTATAGTATTGGACCTCACCCTACACTAGTATAAAGACTCTAGAAAGTTAGTTTGGATATAGTGGCACTCCACATTAGACTTTTATGCTAGGTCCCCACTTGGCTAGTATCCAGTCAGGAGTCGTGTCACACCACTAGTGTAATCTTGAACATAGCTTAGAACTGAGTATGTATATCATTATTGACAGGACACCGGACATCTATATCTTCGTACTAGTATTCTTGCTTTGCTCGAGGTAAGTACATCTATAAACTCATTTACTGTCTTTTAATGCTAGAACATGTATTAACCCTGTTAAAATACTGATCTTTGAGGTAGCAAGTTAAATCTTCACATGTTGTATTACTTTCAGTACCTGCCATGCTTAGGACAGTTCTTATATCTTCACATGCTTCCTACTGGTTCTCAGTACATGTTTCACTATACTGCTCTGAGTATTCACATGTTTTATACTACTTCCAGTACCTGCCATGCTTATACTGCTCCCAGTATCTCCCACATGTTTTTACTGTTCTCGTACCTCTCACATGTTAGAATATGGGTTATGGGGAAACTGACAGTGAGTACGTGATCATGCCCCCACGCTACGACCTTGAGCCGTGTAGGGCCGACATTATGCATGTAGACCTTGCCAGAGGCCAATATCCCGAGGCACTTGTACGTGTGTACATTTAGGCATATACGGAAGTACATATGGTTCTTATCGGTGCCACAGCACCATCACCTACTGACCGATCACGTACTTGCTCCAGTTTTAAACATTAGATATACATGTTTCACATTGACAAATGTATTTTACCGTGATTCCAGTCCTACCATGATTCCAGATATGCCATGTTCCATATGTTACTATGATACTGTGATCCCAGTTGTACCATGAGGCCATGTTTTTCAGTATTTTATGTTTTATAGACTTATCACACCATGTTTTTTGTTGTACATCTCTTTCATTATACATTCAGTATTTTAGTTGTAGAGGTTGTACTTGCTTCCGTCCTGACAGAATAACGTTGTAGGTTCACTTTCTGAGGAGAATATGCTATGTGATACATGTTATGGCACTGATTTTGAGGACCTGGCCTTAGCTCCAGAAGAGGCCCCAGCGGGGAACCTTGCTTAGTTATCTTTCATGTGTTTTGAGACTTAGATTTTGGTCTGTACTTATATTTGGATACTGGACTTTGTCTCCAGTTAGATACTTGGAAGTGTATTATTTAAGTCTGTGCTTATGTTACCTTCTCTTATAGATGCTGTGTTATGATAAACTTTAAATATGCTTTTAGAACTGTTAGCTGCTTAGATCCTTTATTGTCTATTCTTAGAATAGCTTACTACGCTTTGACCAAGCGTAGGCTGGACATGACTCAGCCCGGCCCAATAATTTGGATAACGGGTCGTGACAGGAAGTGACATATCATTTATACTCGAGGGGTTTCATGCCTAATTACTATCAGTGGACCGCACATGGAGAACTTGTGTCTTTAGCATCAGAGCCGGAGCCTTATGTTGAGCCGTATATGCATGCGGGACCTAATTTTGTTTCAGATAATCATGCATACGACGACGGGTGCGTGAACATAGTTTTTGACGCTGTAGGGCCTAGTTTCGTTCATGATGCAGCTGAAGAGGCACCGAATGTCGATGCTGCAAAGTTCATGGAGTTGCTGGAGAATGCAAGGACTCCATTGTATCCTAGTTGTGAGGATCATTCACCGTTGGAGGTGGTTACAAGGCTGTTGAGCATTAAGTCAGATTTTAACATGTCGTAAAAATGCTACAACCGAGTATTGGAGTTGATTATAGAGATCTTGTCGGCGGGTGCTAAGTAACCTAAAGACTTCTATCGGTCTAAGAGGATGGTGAGATCTCTCTGGATGGGATACGAGAAAATTGATTCTCGTCGCAATGGGTGCATGCTATACTACAAAGACGACAAGGACGCAGATGTGTACAGATTTTATGGTACTGATCGCTATAAGACAAATAGTACAGGAAGGTCTACCGGTGCAAGAAGACCGACCGATTCAATGCACTACTTGTCTTTAACGCCGCGGTTGCAAAGATTATTTATGGTGAAAGAGACGGCCGAAAATATGAGTTGGCATATGCGAGAACAGATTGAAAGAGTGTTGGATCACCCATCCGATGGAGAAGCGTAGAAGCACTTTGATCGAGTGTATCCTGATTTCGTTTTAGATCCGCGTAATATCAGGTTGGGGCTATCTTCTGATGGTTTTACTCCTTTTGGTCTTTCGGGATTCCAGTACTCGTGCTGGCCTGTGATTGTCACTCCGTATAACCTATCGCCTTGGATGTGCATGAAGACTCAGTACATGTTTCTAACCGTTATAATTCCTGGTCCGAACAATTCCAAGAGGAACATTGATGTGTACTTACAGCCTTTGATAGATGAGTTGAATCAGTTATGGGAAGTAGGCGCTAACACGTACGATGTTTCCAGGAAGCAAAATTTTCAGATGAAGGCAACCCTTATGTGGACCATCAACGACTTTCCGGCCTATGGAATGTTATCTGGATGGAGCACTCATGGTCGTCTCTCATGTCCATATTGCATGGACCGTACTAAGGCTTTCTGCTTGAAACACGGAGGAAAATCGTGCTTCTTTGATTGTCATCGGCAATTTCTGCCAAAAGATCATCCGTTCAGAAGGAACAGGAATGCATTCCATGCCGGCGTTGTAGAGAAGGGTGATCCACCGCCAAGGTAGTACGGAGCCACGATATGGGAGGAGGTTAGAGATTTTCCAAGTGCTATCGAAGATCCTATAACTGGGTACAAGTGTGATGGATTTGGAAGAGATCATAACTGGACAAAGAGGAGCATATTCTGGGATCTGCCATATTGGAGTACCAATCTGATCAGACATAATCTTGATGTCATGCATATTGAAAAGAATGTATTTGATAACATAATTAATACTGTAATGGACGTAAAGGAAAAAATGAAAGACAATCCCAAGGCCAGGTTGGACTTAGAAGAAATATGCAAACGCCCTGCGTTGCATTTGATAGAGGAGAATGGAAAACAGTTCCTGCCGAAGTTAATTTTCTCACTGGACAAGGAGGATAAAGTGAGACTTTGTCGGTGGATCCAGGGCCTAAAATTTTCAGACGGATATGTGTCAAATCTGAGAAGATGTGTCGATTCCAAGGAAAATAAATTGATGGGTATGAAGAGCCACGATTGTCACGTATTCATGGAGAAGTTAATTCTAATTACATTTCGGGAATTCTTACCGCAGGTAGTTTGGGATCCATTGACGAAGCTTAGCATATTCTTCAGGGATCTTTGTTCTAAAAAATTGCTCGTTGATCGTCTAGAAAAGCAAGAGAAGGACATTGCGGTAACAATGTGCAAGCTAGAGAGGGTATTTCCTCCTGGATTCTACGACTCTATGGAGCATTTGTCGATTTATCTATCCTATGAGGCACGTGTTGGTGGACCCGTCGAATATCGATGGATGTACCCATTTGAGCGACTTTGATTCACCTAAAAAGAAAGGTAAAAAATAAGGCACGGGTCGAGGGTTCTATTTGTGAAGCCTATGTTCTCGAGGAGATCACAAACTTTTTTTCGATGTATTTCAAGCCTCATGTTACAACTAATAGAACGAGAGCTTCCAGAAACGACGACGGAGATCATGAATGTAATGATACAATATTGAAGGGTAAGTAATTAATACGTCTACATTATTTTAATAGTGTTGATTATTATACTATTACATTAATTGAACGATGTTGTTTTCAGCATATTTAATGATAATGTGAGGTCAGGTAGGCCACACATAACAGAAGAAGAACTAGAACAAGAAATGAGGTATTATTTTCCCTCATGGTTGAGTGCATATGTAAGACTTGAGAACTCTGTAATTACCTTTCTGTATATGCACTTGAGAATGAGCTTAATTTAATTTTTCGTGGTATTTAGGTCGATCGTCCATACGCAAGACTTGAGAATGAGTCTATTAGAACGCTAGCCAAGGGACCAATTTATGCTGCAAAAATATGGCCAAGCTACTGTGTTAATGGATTTAGGTTCAAGTCAACAACTTGCCCGATCAGAGGCAACTTTGTGGATCTCGATTCCACCAAAAATAGTTTTTTGTGATCAGATCTTCGAACTACAAAGATGTTGATGTGGGCAACGATTTCTATGGCATCCTACGGGAGATTGTGGAGCTGACATATAGTTATGGAATAGAGCCTGCTAAGATTGTGTTATTCAGGTGTGATTGGTGTAGGACCGTAGAGCACCTCTAGAGGGGGGGTGAATAGAGTGTGTGTGTGCAGCAAAAAATAATCACCAATTAAAACTTTAAACTATGGCAGTGAAATAAGAGACAGTAAATATAATGCAGCAAGAGATAGAGAATTCAAACTCAGCGACACAGCGATATATACTGGTATCCCTCTGAGAGGACTAATCCAGTCTCGAGTACTCTTGCTCGATGTTAATCCACTATGGCACAAGCTTTAACAGAGAGCTTACAGTCTCTTACAACACCGTGCTTGGTGACAAGTGCACGACCGACTTCACAACACCGTGCTTGGTGACGAGCGCACGACCAGCTCCACAACAAGAAAAGTTGCTGAACTTGGAACGACCTCTTTACAACTCTTGGAATACCAAAAGACTCTAAATCAACTCTGATATTACTGGATTTTGGCTAAGAGGTGTATAGGTATGATTTGAAAATCTTGGATCGTTTGAAAATACTTGAATAGTAGAGAAGAGAAGATGAAGAGTGAATGAATGATTTGAAATGAAAAGTTCTTCTCTATTTATAGGTGTTTTCTGGGACCGAACTTGGACAGAGTTCGGGCAGAGTTCGGATGCAGATATCTCGTAAAGAGACGTTGCTCGCAGATTTGGAGGCAACAGAAGTTTGAATACAAACTGACCGAACTCGGACAGAGTTCGGTCCGAACTCGGGCCGAACTCGGTTATGAGTTCTGTCAGAAGATTTTCGAAATATTTTATCAAAAAATTGTTTTCAAAGATATTTTAGAATATTTTGTAAAATGATATATGAGTGGTAATGGGTAGGCTTTTTAGAATGTGGACTGAGATAACCCTAAGCCAATATTACCAAAACTGATTTTACAAAATAAATCCTAGACTCAATAAAATGTAAAATACAGAATAAAATATAAAATGAGTCATCTTCAGATTTGATGATGTTGATGCTTCGTTGATGCAGTACAACGTCCGTTGAAATTGATTTCATATATCCTGAAATGATTAGCAGCAGTTTGTATATTTTGTGTATTGACTTAAGTGCATGTTGATTATCGAAATCGGGTGTGACCATGGAATGGGCCAACAATCTCCCCCATTTTGATAATTGACAAACTTGAGTCTATACCAAAATATATCTTTATAAAATAGAACAAAATACAAGTACCTGAAAAAGAGATGGTTGATTTTTGTTTTTGTTTTTGGATACGCTTTTTGGTATGTGTACTCTTTTTCTCCCCCTTTGTCAAATAGTAAAATAACTTGGCTCCCCCGTAATGTGTGAAGCCAACAATAGAAAACAAAAGACAAAGTAAAGTAAAAGAGACATGATCACAGCATAAAAGAACTACTATGGAAAGAAGATGCTGGAAATAAAGTACTGAAAATGTCATACTAGAAAGTGCTGAGTACAATCATCAGAAAATGTCTAACTAATGAGTTTAGACATAAAAAGAAAAACTACATCAAAGCATAAAGATCATCATCTAACAAGTATCCACTATCCAAAAGCTAAACCCGCGTCACATGGTGGGGTCGTCAGCACCAGGAGCCTCTGGAGGAAAGTAGGCTGCAGTGGGGTCGAAGTGCTGGAAGGAAGCCTCATCTGTGAACCGAGGACCCAAAAAGCCTGGGTGAGGCAGGATGGTGATCGGAAGGACTGGATCATGGGCTAGGCTGTAGTGAAGGTCAGCAATCCCATTCTTCAGCACCTGAGCCTGAGTGATGCGTCGGAACTCCGAATCAAGATAACCTTGATGACGTTGCGCAGATATAGCAACAAAATCATCAAAGCGCTGATAGAAAGCCGGATCAAATCCCGGGGCAGGGGCTGGAGCAGGAGCAGTATCAGGAACCTCAGCATCAGCAACTGGAGCAGGCTGAGCTCCAGGAGGCAGAGGTGGAGCAGAAAATCGGCGGAATCTGGTAAGCTCGATAGGAGTGGAGGAGAATGCACAAGTTTGAAGATCAATCTCAAAACAGCGAAAGATAGACGCCAAGTGCATAGAATATACCAGATTCCTTCCTGCATTTCTGCAGTTCAGCATCCAGGACATCATGGTCTTTGGGATAGAGAATGGAATACCAAAATAAATGTGGTATAAAACAGAGAGTTCCAAGAAGGTCACTTTATCTGTGGATCCTTTCTTTGGAAGAAGTACAGAGAAGATCATGCGATGAAGTTCATAAAAAGATTGGTTCAAATGCTTTGAATAAACCCTACGAGGAACAGGGTTTGGATGACAAATGAGTTCCCTGAAAGAGGTAAGGGTAACATCAGCAGGGAATTGGACATGGGTAATGTCAACCAATGCTTCACCAAGATCAGGAACATGAAAAAATTCACTGATATCGGTAGAACTAAATTCTAATTCTTGCCCAGCAACGCAAGAATAGAAGTTTCCGTTAGGTTTTACTTGCAAGTTGCAGTAAAACATTCGGACAGCATTATCAAAAATATTTTCTGCTACCTCGAAAAAATCTCGGTAGCCTAAGTGATCAAAAGTTGGAGCATATTCAGAAAATATGGTAAAGTTAACAAAAGCTCCATTGCAAATCTTACGGCCAAAAAAAGAATCGAACTAAAGATCAGAAAACTCTTTGTCCAGAAACAAAGTAGAATCATAGTCTTCTGCATCTATTGGTCGTGCTGGACTGAATAGACTAGCAGGTGTATAATCTGAAGAGGAGGAGGCACCTTGGGAAGATGATCCTCTATGACGTTTAGGAGCCATGGAGAAAGAATACCTTTTTGAGAAAGGAGGAAGACGAGAATGTTGACACGCCCACCAGATCTCTTAGATTCCTTGCTAGGATGGAGGAGGAAGAAATTTTAGGGAGGAAAAAGATGTTTCCACGAGTTGGTGTGTGGAAAAGATGGTTGAAAGAGGTGAATTTATAGGGTTTAGGGTCGGCTGTTCGGTTCTGGAAATAATACAGCGCCGACCGAACTCGGTCCGAATTCGGTCCGAACTCGGTCAGAGTTCAGCCTGAGTTCGGTCACTTGTATTCCCGAGACAGTAAATGCAGTTCTGGTTGGTTAAAAGTAACTTTATGACTTTTGACTATAGTATTTAATAATGTACTCTATTTATGGGTTAACTGTAGGGGTTGTCCCAGCTAACGGAGGTTCACCGGGGAACTCTTAAGTACCGCTTTGCTTCGACCGTAGTCGTGGTGACAGACATACCCTTTTTAGGTTTGTACCCAAAAATTATTTCCGTTAAATAAATTTCAAAGTTACAAGTCATAAAATTAATTTTAATTACCATATTACATTATGAATCTGAAAATTCAAGTATACCGAGCTCACGCCTCATTATGTTAAAACGGTCTTCAGCCAATGGTTTTGTGAATATGTCTGCTAGTTGATGATCTGTGTCAATAAATTCTAAGCAGATATCCCCGTGTTGTTGATGATCACGAAGAAAATGATGTCTTATCTCTATGTGCTTTGTACGTGAATGACAGATAGGTTTCTTAGTCAGATTAATAGTGCTAGTGTTGTCACAATAAATAGGAACTTTAGTGTAGTGCAGATTGTAGTCTTCTAAGGTTTGCTTCATCCACAAAATCTGAGCACAACAATGTCATGCGGCGATATACTCAGCCTTAGTTGTTGATAATGCTACTGAATTTTGTTTCTTGCTAAACCAAGAGACTAAGGCCTTTCCTAGAAATGACATGTACCGCTGGTACTTTTACGGTCCACTTTACATCCTGCAAAATCCGCATCCGAGTAACCTATCAGGTCAAAGGATTTGGTTTTAGGATACCATAAGCCGACTGTAGAAGTTCCTTTAACGTATCGAAAGATACGCTTAACGGCACTAAGATGTGATTCCTTAGAATTTGCCTAATAACGTGCACAAATGCAAACACTAAACATAATATCAGGACGACTAGCAGTTAAATATAATAAACTACCAATCATACCTCGATACTTACGTTGATCGACAGGTTTGCCACTTTTATCAGCATCAAGCTTTGTAGATGTAGCCATAGGAGTCCCGATTGGCTTTACATTCTCGAAGTCGTACTTTTTCAGTATGTCCTTCGTGTACTTAGCTTGGTTGATGAATGTTCCTTTTGAGTGCTGTTTGATTTGAAGTCCTAGGAAGAAGTTTAGCTCTCCCATCATACTCATCTCAAATTCACTCTGCATACACTTAGCAAAATCTTGATAGAGTTTTTTGTTAGTAGAACCGAATATTATATCATCTACATAAATTTGCACAAGGAGGATATCATCATTCAAGGATTTTATAAACAAAGTAGTATCAACCTTTCCTTTTGAAAATCCATTATCAAGTAAGAAGGCACTTAGGCGCTCATACCAAGTACGAGGTGCTTGTTTGAGTCCATAAAGGGCTTTCTTAAGCTTGAAGACGTGATCAGGTTTTTAAAAATCTTCAAAACCAAGGGGTTGTTTAACAAAAACTTCCTCTTTTAAAAATCCATTTACAAATGCGCTTTTCACGTCAATTTGAAATAATTTAAAATCATTAAAACATGCAAATGCACAAAACATGCAGATGGCTTCTAGTCTAGCAACAGGAGCATAGGTCTCATCATAATCAATTCCTTCTCCTTGATTATAACCTTGTGCCACTAGACGTGCTTTGTTGCGTAGAACTTGTCCATCTTCACTGAGTTTATTTCGGAACACCCATTTGGTACCAATTATCGATTGACCAATAGATTTAGGAACGAGTTCCCAAACTTGGTTTCTCTCAAATTGATTTAGTTCCTCTTGCATGGCAGAAATCCAAAACTCATCAGTAAAAGCATCATCTACATTCTTAGGTTCTATTTGAGAAATGAATGCTATATTTGCTGCTATATCAGAATCTTTAAGAGATGAACGTGTACTTACACCTTTAGATACATCACCTATGATGAGTGTTTCTGGATGATCTGGCATGAATTTTAATGATTCAAACTTTTGGGTCAGATCTTTCACAAAACTCTTCTCAGTCCTTGCATTTTGGGTCAGATCTTTCACAGAACTCTTCTCAGTCCTTGCATGTATATCTTCATCATCACTGTCGCTAGATCTGTGACTATTTAACTCATCAAAAGTAACATTAATAGTTTCTTCAACAATCATAGATCTTTTATTGAAAATTCTATATCCCTTACTCTTAGCAGCATATCCGAGAAATATCCCGTCATCTGCTTTGGAGTCGAACTTTCCCAAGTTATCCTTGGTGTTCAGGATAAAACAGTGACATCCAAAAACTTTAAAGTAAGAAATGTTTGGAATTCTTCCAAACCAAAGCTCATATGGTGTTTTCTTCGAGATTGGTCGAATTAACACCCTATTCAAAACATGACAGGCTGTACTAATAGCTTCTGCCCAAAAATATTTAGGAAGATTATACTGATTCAGCATGACTCTAGCCATTTCGCATCGAGTAGGATTCTTCCGCTCTACAACACCATTCTGTTGGGGAGTTCTAGGACAAGAAAATTCGTGGTAATATCCACTATCATCACAAAACTTTTTGAAATCAGAATTTTTGAATTCGCCACCATGATCACTTCGGATACGAGTAATCATAAAGCCTTTTTCGTTTTGTACCTTTTTACAAAATATCTGAAATTCAAAAATTGCATCACTTTTGTTTGATAAGAAATAAACCCAAGTAAAACGAGAGAAATCATCAACAAGAACAAAAGCGTAGAGCTTACCGCCAAGACTAGCGACTCTACTAGGACCAAATAAATCCATATGAATTAACTGCAAAGGTCTAGAAGTACTTACAGCGTTGATGGATTTAAAAGTAGACCTATGTGCTTTGTTCTTTTCACAGTTAGCACATACCATATCTCTCTTGAATGGAATCTCAGGGAGTCCTCTTACCAACTTCTTTGTACTTAGTCGTGAGATAGTATCCATGTTTGCATGTCCTAGTCTCATGTGCCATAGCCAGCTTTCATCCTGATTGGCTACTAGGCACCTACCTGCATTATTAGTACTCTCCAAAAAGAAAACATAAATATTGTCTTCTCTAATCCCTGTATATATGGGATCACCAGATGACATATCATATATGGTATATTTATCTTTCACAAAATTGATACCATAACCATTATCTGCCAAATGACTTATGCTTAATAGGTTATGTTTCAATTCTGTTACTAGACAAACATCCTTTATTACTGGATAGGGAGAAATACCTACCGTACCATTACCAATTATATTATCTCTCAAATTATTTCCAAAGGAGACATATCCTTTTTTCTTTATGGATAGCGTAGCGAACAAAGATGCATTACCAGTCATGTGTCGCGAACATCCGCTATCGAGGATCCATTTGCTTCTAGCATGAGAGGGTTGAGGGTCCACCTACAAGACAAGTAGATGAATCCTTTGGTACCCATTTTCTGAAGGGTCCATTCTGATTAGCTTTAGGTCTCCAGATTAAAGTGTGATTGTCAACAAGCTTTCTTGCCAAACAATACTGTGATATGTGTCCATGCGTGCCACAATAAGTACAAGTAAGTTTAGAACCAGATGTGGTCACAACTGTGTTTACATGCTTGTTTGGTTTCTTAGAGAACCTATAAGTGGAAGCATGATGATATTCGTGTTTCTTCTGTGCTTTCTTATTTTTAGTCCTCTTAGGTGTATGCTTAGCATTAGGACTAAATTTAGGCTGTGTCACAGGTATTGCCTGTTTGCCTAACTTGATTTCTAACTTTTTAGAAATCGCAATAGACTCTTCATATCTAGCAGTCATATCTGAGAGTCTTTGTTCTGTTACTAGGTGCTTCTTCTTCTCTATGTCATATAGTTCTTGCATCTTGACATAGTCTCTTTCTTTCTTTTCAATTTTGAGGATAGCCTCATGATAGTCTACCTTGAGTTTGGCTATCTCTTCCATGTTACCGGTAGTAGACGTCTCTCTAATATCTTCAATAAGATTGGACAGTCTAGCTAACTCGGTTGTGTATGCCTTAATCTCTTTTCGAGATTGCTTATACTTGTCGAGCACAGTTTTGTGATCTTTAAGTAATTCGCTAAGCATTTTCTAATTCATCGAAAGTAAAATCATCATATAGAGGGTTTGAAGATACCTTATCAAATGCCATAAGACAGACATTTGCATTGCCGCAGGGTCTATCCTCTTCTTCTGTATCACTGGCATCACTTTCATGCCAGATACTTGTGTTGGCATACTTTCGACCAGATGTTGCTGTTCTGCTTGATCTTGATCTGTCATATGGACTGCTTTTCTTTGAAGTTGGACAGTCCTTCTTCATGTCCCCTGTCTTCTTGCATCCAAAGCAAATGGTTTCATCTTTATTGCTTTCTTGGACATCTCTCTTCCTTCTGCTTGATTTCTCAAACTTTAGGAATTTTCGGAAGTTCTTCACAAGTAGGGCCTATTCATCACCACTTGATGATTCTTCATCAGAGTCATTGCATGTTGATTTTCTTGCTTGAGCTTTGAAAGCAATAGATTTTTCTTTTGTTGTTGCTTCTTCAAACTCTTGCAAATCAAGTTCATGGGTCATCAGCTTCCCCATCAGTGTTTCCAAGGACATAGTGGTGAGATCGTTTCCTTCAATAGTTGCTGTGGCTTTTGGATTCCAGTTCTTGGTTAGAGCCCACAACACTTTTCTGATCTTCTCGTGATTGCTGTAATCCTTACCAAGAGATTGTAAAGGATTAGTTATATCAAGGAAACGAGTAAACATCTGTGTAATTGACTCACCGGGTTTCATCTTGAAAGATTCATATTCCTGTGTCAGACTACTAATTTTGGATTCCTTCACTTGGGAAGTACCTTCATGAGTTACCTCAAGAAGTTTCCAAATTTCGTGAGACGTCTTACAGGTTGAAACTCTGTTGAACTCTGTTTTGTCAATTGTACAGAATAGTACATTGATGGCACGAGCATCTAGACTAGCCTTAGCTTTTTCAGCTTCAGTGTATTTGTCATGAGGCTTGTCTACAAGCTGGCCTTCAACCACTGTGGGTGCTGGTTTCTTATAACCATCAATGACTATAGACCAAAGATCAAAGTCAAGAGATTTTAAGAAGAAAGTCATTCGTGTTTTCCAATAGGTATAATTTGTTCCATCAAATAGGGGAGGTCTATTTGTGGATTGCCCTTCACCGTTGAATATTGATTTCACGTCTGATATATATTCTCTCTGAGGTTTGTTATATAAAAATATAATCTGCTCTGATACCAATTGTAGGACCGTAGAGCACCTCTAGAGGGGGGTGAATAGAGTGTGTGTGTGCAGCGGAAAATAATCACCAATTAAAACTTTAAACTATGGCAGTGAAATAAGAGACAGTAAATATAATACAGTAAGAGATAGAGAATTCAAACTCAGCGACACAGCGATATATACTGGTATCCCTCTGAGAGGACTAATCCAGTCTCGAGTACTCTTGCTCGATGTTAATCTACTATGGCACAAGCTTTAACTGAGAGCTTGCAGTCTCTTACAACACCGTGCTTGGTGACAAGTACATGACCGACTTCACAACACCGTGCTTGGTGACGAGCGCACGACTAGCTCCACAACAAGAAAAGTTGCTGAACTTAGAACGACCTCTTTACAACTCTTGGAATACCAAAAGACTCTAAATCAACTCTGATATTACTGGCTTTTGGCTAAGAGGTGTATAGGTATGATTTGAAAATCTTGGATCGTTTGAAAACACTTGAATAGTAGAGAAGAGAAGATGAAGAGTGAATGAATGATTTGAAATGAAAAGTTCTTCTCTATTTATAGGTGTTTTCTGGGACCGAACTCGGACAGAGTTCGGGCAGAGTTCGGATGCAGATATCTCGTAAAGAGACGTTGCTCGCAGATTTGGAGGCAACAGAAGTTTGAATACAAACTGACCGAACTCGGACAGAGTTCGGTCCGAACTCGGGCCGAACTCGGTTATGAGTTCTGTCAGGAGATTTTTGAAATATTTTATCAAAAAATTGTTTTCAAAGATATTTTGGAATATTTTATAAAATGATATATGAGTGGTAATGGGTAGGCTTTTTAGAATGTGGACTGAGATAACCCTAAGCCAGTATTACCAAAATTGATTTTACAAAATAAATCCTAGACTCAATAAAATGTAAAATACAGAATAAAAATATAAAATGAGTCATCTTCAGATTTAATGATGTTGATGCTTCGTTGATGCAGTACAACGTCCGTTGAAATTGATTTCACATATCCTGAAATGATTAGCAGCAGTTTGTATATTTTGTGTATTGACTTAAGTGCATGTTGATTATCGAAATCGGGTATGACCATGGAATGGGCCAACAATTGGTTCGATCCGATTGAAGGTCAAGGGTGGAAAGTAGACAAGCACGGTCTTGTGGATATAAACTATCGGCGTCGATATCAAGCCTATGAACCATTTGTCCTATCAAGTCAGGCTCAGCTCGTGTACTTCACAAGTTATCCTAAACGGGGAACAACAAGGTCGGACTGGTGGGCAGTATGTAAGACCAAAGCTAGAAATACCTTTGAGTTTGACGATATAGCTTATCAGGAGGATGAACTACCTTTTGTAACAAATATTGTAGAAATAGACACGACGGAAGTTCCTCATTCCACATCTAATTGTGTAGAAGAAGTAGAATTATATGAAGAGGAAAATGCAGATGAAAGTGAAGATGTAGAGGAGGAAGAAGAAGAAGAAGAAAAAGAAGAAGAAGAAGAAGATGAGATAAACGAACTAGATGAATTTTCAGAAGAGGATTAAATATGTACGTTTGTTTTATCATCATATTTGATACTTTAGTGACACTTTTATCATATAAATTTGTGACACTTTAGTGACACTTTTATCTGTGACTATGAGATTTTTGAAAATTCTGTGATGTCTATCATATAAATATGTATATTTGTTTTATTGTCATATGTTATTATCATGTATGACTAGACCCGGACGACGCGAAGGATATTATGTTAGGCAGTCCCGTCTGCCTCGGGCTGGGGATGCATATTATGTACCCTCATCCTCATCTCCGAGTACGCCAGTGTACCGTTCTGTTCCCGGTCCATTACTGGGACAGGGCAGTTCCAGCAGGTTGGCGACTCCTTCCTCGTCGTCCAGCATTCCTGATCCCGCGTCTAGCATTCCTCCTACGTCCAGCATTCTTCCTCAGACGGCTCTATAGGGAGAGCCAACATCGAACATATGGAGGACGGCGATCAGACTGATCCTGCCCAGCCAGGAGGCGAGAGCGACCCTCCATGCGCTCTCCCGGACGAGACGCGTATGGAGATTTGGACGGACGGGCCTACGAAGTAAGTTAATTAGTTAATATATATTTCTCAAATGATTATATGTACATATATATATTCATGAAATTTATTATTGTATAGATATCGGCCTCCTGCAGTACAGAGACAGCTGGGATTATTTCTGAGGCAGAACTATGGTGGGCCTTGGATTAACTACTCAGATGCTCCCGCAGATAGGAAGGCCTTTTGGTTGGCCCACTTAAAGGTAAAAAATTTGTTTATTTTTAAATTTTAATAATCATTTGTGTATATTATATAACTTTTCTATTTTACTTCTTGTAGAGGACCTATTTCTATCCACCATACCGGGCGACGAAGATCGAGGCCCAATTTTCTGCCGTCGCAGGCAAGCTCATCCGTGATGTGATCCACGACCAGAAGTCTCGTGATCGCTCCGGAAAGCCGATCCATGGTTGGATCACGCCAGAGCAGTGGACTGCGATGAAGGCTAGATTCGCCGAGGCTAGGTACCAGGAGCGGTCTGACAAGGCCAAGGTGGCGCGGTCGAGCGCCAGTAAGTGGTGTGGTGGCTCCATTCCGATGACGGAGCATTTTTATCGTCTGGTACGTTTGCTATGACGGACATTATTTTATATATAGTTGGATAGAATGTTTAATACTAATAATAGATAATATATTTTAACAGGTAAAAAAGGGTGAGGACCCCAACATGGTGACCGTCTTCCTGGTTACCCATCGGAGGGCTGGGGAGTTCATTGACGAGAAGGCGACGCAGGCATATGTATGTTCTATTCTTTATATTAATTTACTATAATTTAGAAAACAGGAAAATAGATATCAATATAGACTTTAGCAAACACTTATACGTTAGCAAACATTGTTCTAGGCCGAGTTTGTTCGGCTACAAGAGGAGGCGGCTGCTGCTGTTAATGTGCCAGCAGAAGGAGGGGCTGGTACTTCCTCCCAGCCGGCTACAGCTCCATCGCCTGACGACCTCTGGATGACCGTCGTTGGTGGTCTTCAGAAGGGTACATACTATGGTACGGGATCCTACAGCGCCTATTTAGCTTCAGAGTCATCCCGGGCCCCCTCTGTGAGTGCGCGGTCTCCAGCTTCGCAGGCGTCATCACGAGCTCAGGATATTCGTCGTCAGATCGACGAGCTGCATCGCGAGTTACAGCAGCAGATTTTTGATCACCTTACCGCAGAGCGATGATCCGACCCTCCGATGATCACCGGACGATTTGATGTGGTCGAGCGCAGTATACAGGAGCTGATGAGTCTGCTACAGTCTACAGCTGCCAGCTTGCACACGTTCACCGAGTCTACGCAGCACACAGAGCATAGACAGGTCGAGCTGGAGGGATCGTAGAGGACCATGTCTGCCTCACTCACTCAGGTATCGGCTTCGATTGAGGAGAGTACTCAGAGGATGGTGAGTACCTTTACTGCGCTGGGTGAGCGATTGCGAGAGCTGGAGCAGATACGTCCTCTCGGTCCATCGACGGCGCTGACTCCAGACATTGTTCTGCCTCCTACTACCCCTACGGTACAGCTCACACAGGAGCAATATGAGTATATGCTATCCCAGATGCGCGGCAGTGGTCCTCAATGATCCAGTAGATTTTTTATCATCTTTGTATGTATTGGCCCTATGGGCCCATTGACCGTTCTGTACACTAATTTTTATTATTATTTGACTCTGTTGGACATGTATGTTTGTTGGACATGTATATTTATGATATTTAATTTGTTGGTATTTTTATTGAGTACATATATGATATTTAGTTGTAGACTGTTATGATGGGAGACTGTTAATTATATATGATGATATCTGCGACGGGGATGACAAATATACCTACGCTGGGTTATAAGCGATGATCTGATATACAAAGGAGGTGCTGCCCAAGTTTTAAAAAAATATAATGTGTATGTTTGTGATGATGTATGTATGTGTTTACAGTGTATGTGAAATGCAGTGTTCGAAACCATCGATAGTTTCCATTAATGTTGTATATTTTATCTTGGACAGAAAGAGCAACTGTTTCGGGTGTATTTCTGAGAGCTTCATTTTCACATCCTTCACTCTCTCGGGACGTCGTACAGGATCCCGAGAAGGACGTGAAGAGGAAGCTCCGAGAAGTGCACTCTGAACTGTTGTTGTTTCTATCCAAGATAAAACATAGAACAGTAAGCGAAACTGTCGATGGTTCGAACACTACACTTCACACACACTGTAAACACAGACACACAGCATAACAAAAATACACATTATATTATTTTAATTTTTTTCAGGATTCTGTGACGGATAGCGATGTCTTAGCGACGTATGGGGATGTCGTTAATACGTCGCTAATTAGGTCGGTACGTCGCTGTACGTCGCTACCTTGCTGACGTGGCAGGCATGCCATGTCATCACATAAATAGAAATAAATGTCCCTAAGTAGTTGCACTACGTCGCTATTTTTGTGACGTAACGTTGTCGTCGCTCTTCGTCGCTAACTTTGCGATGACCCAGCGACACGGCAGTGACGTCGCAAACAGCGACGTAGAGCGACGAATTTGTCATCTACGACTAGCTTTAAAGCGACCTTCATTTTTCGTCGTTAAAGTCGTCGCTAATTACTATTAGCGACGTATTTTCCATAATTAGCGACGTATCTGGACGTCGCTAATCTGCCTTATTTTAGTAGTAGACTAAGACTTATTCACCCGTGTTCATACGACTCTCAGCATAATGGCGGTTGGGACACGTGGCATAAGATTTACCAAGACTTATCCACTCGAGTTTGCTGCTATCAACAAATCATCATAATGCAGATTTATTGCAATCAACATAACTGTCCGGATCAATTTCCAACAAACAATGCAGATTTGTTGCAATCAACATAATAGCCCGGATTGATTTCCAACAAACAAGATCAAGGCTAATCTTATCCAATTCCTAACCGTCCACTTTTCAAGGAGCAATTACTGCACACCTACTTATCACAAAGTCCTATAAATAGCAAGGTGCCATTCCCTTGCAAAAGCCTGGACAAAGAGCGGCGGAGACACAGAGAGAGGTATATAGCAAAGAGTATCCGGTAAGAGCATTTCTTCATCAGAGCTGAAGCGACGTCCGATCGTCCAAGGAGTAAGGCAGAGTTGATAGCACTCTCCCGAGCCTCTACCGTCATCCCCCAAAAAAATAAAATAATTGTACTTTAGATTGCTTTTCCTAGGATTTGTTCTTAGGCTCTCTTCTGTACATGCGAGTTTGGAGTTGTGAAGTAAAAGTCCAGCCCTCCCATAAAATTGTTCTGTTCTTTTATAATCAATGGCAAACAGTGCTGACGTGGCAAACCATGCCATGTCACTACATACGAAGAATAGACGTCACTAAATACGTCGATAAGTTAGCGACGTACTGTAAATGTCGTCGAACGTCGCTAAGTTTGCGACGTTTTAGCGTCGTAGACAATTCGTCGCAACAGCGACGATAGGCGACGAAATTTTGTTCTGCGACTTGCTTTTCGGCGACCTGCTTTTTTTGTCGCTAATTACGTCGCTAAATAAATTTAGCGACATTTTTGGACGTCACTAATTCAGCCTATTCTGGTAGTGGGTATAGAGATAGTTCTCCCTACCAATGTGGCATTGATGGCCAATATGCAAGTTCAGTACAATATAGTTGAGAGGATCAAGATAGCTCAATCAACGGACTCTATGCTTCAGCGGCTTAGGACAGAATGTGAAGCGGGACGAAGAGCAGAGTTATGCATTCACGAATATGGCACACTCCGACATGGAAGGCATCTTTGTGTACCCAGTGGTGGCATCGGGCAAGAGATCATGGCAGAGGCTCACAATTCATACTATTCATTTCATCCAGGTGGTACGAAGATGTATCACGATATTCGTCAGCATTTCTGGTGGAATGTCATGAAGAGAGAGATAGCTCAGTTTGTCTCTCGTTGCTTAGTTTGTCAACAAGTTAAAGCTGAACATCAGAGGCCAGCTGGACTTTTTCAACCTTTACCGATCCCATAATGAAAATGTGAGCACATTATCATAGATTTTGTAACTAGTTACCTAGATTCCCAGCTGAAAAAGATGCAATATGGGTTATAGTTGACCGGCTCACCGAGGTAGCTCATTTTTTTTTTTCAGAATTGGTCAGTCGATGGATCAACTTACAGAGATGTACCTCAGGAAGATAGTTAGATTACATGGAGTGCCAGTCCGTATCATGTCTGACAGAGATTTAAGATTTACATTGCACCTTTGACAGAGTCTTCAAGAGAGTTTAGGAACTCGTCTCAAGTTCAGTTCAGCTTATCATCCACAGACAGATGGTCAGTCAGAACGCACGATTCAAACTCTTGAAGATATGTAACGATCATATACACTTGACTTTAGTAGTTCGTGGAAAGATCACATACACCTAGTGGAGTTCTCCTATAATAACAGTTTCTAGGCCAGTATCCAGATGGCACCATTCGAGGCATTGTATGGTAGGAAGTGTAGTTCAACTTTAGCCTGGAATGATGTAGGCGAAAGGCAGATGCTTGGTCCAGAAATGGTTACTCGGACAATCGAGGTGGTTAGACAAGTTAGAGATCATCTTCGAGTTGCACAAAGTCGTCAGCGTCATTGGGGCAATTCTCATCGGCGTCCTCTTGAATTTTCTATCGACGACCATATATTCCTTAGGATCTTGCCTACCCATGGCGTCATTCGATTTGGCATATGGGGAAAGCTTAGTCCTAGGTATATAGGGCCGTTTGATATTCTCGAGCGAGTAGGTGATGTGTCCTATCGTCTCGCTCTTCCGCCGTCGTTACGTAAGGTACATGACGTATTTCATGTATCCCAATTACGACGGTATATCCCGAATCCGAGCCATATCTTTGATCATTCAGAATTGGTTGTTGGTACCAACCTTTCGTATAAGGAAAGACCCTTATCCATATTGGACCGAAGAGATAAGGTGCTCAGAAACAAGACTATTAGTTTAGTCTGTGTTGCTTGGGGTCATCACACTTTGTGGGAGTCAACTTGGAAACGTAAGGATGATATCCGATCACGATATCCACACATGTTTGACTTATAAGGTATAATGTCTTCCTTATGCCTTATGTTTTGAATTCCTTGCTTGCATGAATGATTGCTTGATTGATTGCTAGACATAATTGCATGTAGTTAGTATAGCTTGTGTCATGCCCCGACTCGCCGAATCGGTCGCCATCGCCTTGACTCGATATAAATCGATCCCCACGGGTCGGGACGTGATGCCGTGCAAGTCTTTAATGGACTTGCACAAGGCAAGGATGTGCAATTGGAAATTCCTTTTTAACTCGACGCATTGAAATTAAACAGTACAGAGAGTTGAAGACGTAGCATAGGAAGAAATTTAGCTTTTCATTCATAAGCTTGCAAAGTATGTGCAAGGTCATTTGTACATTACATATGCCGTTGCGGCTACATCTTTGAAACACAAAAGAAAAACTCTCGACAAGCATGCCCTAAAATAATCCTTGTCGTTCCATACATTCACGCCCCTTTATACATTTGAACAAAACCTTCGATCTGAGTTGGGCTTCAAAATACTTCAAAATATGAGAGCTTTGTGCCGTCTCCCGTTCTTCAGCTTTAGGTCTAGTCTCGAGCTCCCGCAGTGCGCTCGTTACCTGGGGAGTTGGGAGTTAGCACACTTGCTAGTGGATGGGACGAACCCACTCGTCTAAACCGACACTGCTTATTAAGGATTCTAGCATACGAAGTGATCTTTCTATTTAGAACTATATGAATTGCAGTTCATATCGGAGGCACATTTTAAAAGATAACACATAACCAATTTAAAGGTATTCTTATCACGGCCGTGCTCCTTTCCTACACAAAATATACATGATACTTACCACCTGCACAAGACAATAGGTGAGCATACAGTCTATCCTATATGCGGTCATTGGTGATATCGACATCATGAATGACGATTACGTAGCCTTGCGACGTGCCCTCCTGTCCAGGTAGCGAGCCTAACTAGAGGTCTCGCAATGCCTCGCACCGAAGCACGATTTCCATAATTTCCTCCTAGGCCGATTCGGTCCCAGGGCCCCGGGTACCGTCTCGAGGAAAGCTCACCTTGTGCACAAGTCGTCCTTGACCATGCGAATGTATGAACAGTTTAATATGTATGAAGTAAAATGCATAGCGTAACCATTATCAAATCACATAATCATTCCTACTCGTGCAAGGGTCCTTTTCCCCGAAATCGTACGTTCTGATTTAGCATCCCGTAGGCACCAAATTCTCCGAGGCATGATGTACCGCCACCAAGGTTTTCATAGTTGTGTTTTGCATGGCATGAAATATATTCTCTCTCTTTCTTAGAACTTTATCTTTTCTCTACTTAGTGTGAACCTATCGATTCAGAGTTAACTTCTCTAGGTTGATATATTATCCCGAGCGCTTGATCTTAGTGGCAAGCATACATCCTGTTAGCATCATCGATTTGAACGTTGAACTTTAAGAATTTAGTTGGCGGAAAGGAGTAGAAAAGAAGGGGCCGAAGAACCACCCACCTAAGGAGATTGCACCGAGAGTAGGAGAACGCTTCACGACGGTCAAGCGTCAGTTACACGAACTCCTGCAATGGCACGAGCATCGAATTAGAACCCTTCCTTCAATCCTTCCTTCGAAATTCCCAAAGACGCATTCAGAAATCGACGCGAAAGCACACTATCAAATCCACGCAACAATTCGTTCAGAAAGCCAAGAAAACCAATAAAACCAACGGCAGACGGGTTGCGTCGCTCTATTTAGAGTTCCTTCGCTAATACGCCGCCTACCACATCTAGGACTTATTCCAACAGTAGTCGATCCATTAGTTGGAACGGTACTCATATCACTCGTCCAAATCGATTTTATTGATGCCAAGGGTTTTGTATACCAAACTCGTCGTTGAGTCAGACTAGCCATCTATGTTCCCGACCATGTCTAACTTGGTACGAGTCTATTACATAGCGCTTCGCCCCAACGGGAGCGGACACTACAGCTTGTCCCGACACCTCTAGCCTCTTGATTAAATTTCGAGGATGGAATTCTTTTAATGTGGGTTGTCACTCTCGTTTTCCATTATACGTATTTTTTGTATACGTGTACGGATTTCTGACATTGTCAAGTGACCCGTATTTTGACTTGTCTTGCTTTGTCCTAGTTTAATCTTGACTTGGTTTAGTCTTGGTTTGGTTCAACTTGGCATGGCTTGGTTTGGGTTGGTTTTAGATGAGAAGGATTTTGTATAAAAACTAACTTCTCATATCTCTCCTCCATTATTACCATTTACTTCTTTTTCTTCTTCATTTACTCCTCCACCAACCCTAGTCAAGTACAACCTGCTCCATGGAGAACATGATAGATCTCCATTTTTATTTGTTTTTCTTCATCTCGACATGATTCTAAGCATCTTTAGAAGTTAAAGTTTTTGGTTTTGATGGATAAATTTTTGTAGATCTAAAGTTTTAACTTTTCTCTTTTTTTTAGTTTTGATCTCTAAAAACTTGCTATTTTCGAAAACTAGTGGTTCCATGTTGTAGAGAATTTGATTTCATGTAGTTTTTGTCTTTTATTTCGCTTAATTTTGAGTTCGGTTGAGTAAGTTATGGCCATGGCAAGTTTTTGGAACTTTAATGGCTGTACTTACTGTTTGGGGACGACGATCTCCATGCGCCCGGGAGGCCATGTGCCGTAAAGTCCTGACAATGCATCCTTTGACTCCAAGCGTGTCTTGCGCATAGGTTCCCTACGTGCATGTTCTGTAGACACAACGAGAGTTTCCCATGTACGGGTGTGCAGAAATTTCCCATGCACGGATGTGAAGGAAATTTCTATGCGCGGATGTGCAAGAATTTTCTATGCACGGATGTACAGGAAATTTTCATGCACGAATGTGCAGGAATTTCCCATACACGGATATGTAGGAATTTTCCATGCACGGATGTACAAGAATTCCCATGCGCGGATATACAGGATTTCCCATGTACCGGATGTGCAGAATTGCCCATGCGCGAATTTGTACCGTTTTTGCCCATTTAAGTTGTTTTGTAGCTAGAATTTTGTAAAACTTATAACATAAAAGTTGTAGATCTTCGTCTTGGCTTGAGAATCTTCTTGTCTCACTTTAACTGGAGTTTATATGCGATTTATAGTTTCAATCACCCATGGATGTTCTTGATCTTCTTTGTAAGTTTTATGTATTTGGCTTAAATTACAACGACCCGACTTGACAACTTGATAATATTGATAAGCTTGAACTTGAGCTTGAACATGATAATATGATCCCGTCTTAATAATCTTGATAGTGACCCGTCGAGGTGTACTCCTGACAAGAACTCTTGACATGACAAGTAAACCTGACATGACATGTAAAATCTTGATTGCTGTTGCAACAGCTATTCCTGTCTTGCTAAGTATAACTCTTGTCTTGACACTGTGGTTGATTTTCCTGATTGTGATTGTACAAGCTACCTGTCTCGTCTTGTATCATGTTTAGGACATGGATTCCTGGTTACCACGGTCAGGAATTCATAATGAATCTGACTAGGTTAAACGACTAGATTAATCAAGTAGTTCATATAGAGAGATTTTCTAGTTACAGGCGATCCCGTTATCCCGGCCACACCTATGGACTTGTAACCTGCCGTCGAGTAGGGCACATTTCTAGCACACTATCATGTGTTGTGCTTCTTAAATCATAAGTACCAAAGTACACTAGTAATCTTGATAACTTTTATAACTCATGTAACCCCCGCCTGGATAACCTGGATAGTTTGTAGGGTTTGTGACTGCAGGAATATGTCAAATGCATCTTGTTAGTAATTAGGCCTGTGATAACCCTAGTTAGCTAATGAAAGCAACCGTAGGACTTGATTAGCCGTGCCTGAATTATTGTCTCGTGATTAACCTAGAAATTATATTCCATATTTTAATATATTTTATGCAAGCTAGTATGTTCTTTAAAGCATATCTTTTATGTTATTTAATTATGTTCTTTTATTAGCCCTTCTATTCTTATTATGCTGGTTTTAGTTCATAAGTGGAGCCTCCCTTGTGGTACTTGCTCTCTCTAGGTTCTGATCCAGCTGGTTTTGTATGGCCAAATTTCGGAGTAGCACCCGAGGATCTTTCTACCTTCCAGCCAGATAGTGCACACTAGGAGTAACCGTGGCAACGAGTGGGTTTTCTTATTTTACTCTTCCACTCTATTGTAAATTCTTTTTTTGATGCATTTAGCCGCCGAGCATGTGTTAGCTCGTGTTACAACTTTATTCAATCTTCCTAAGGGCTGTAATATGATTGACAAATCCTAGGGTTGATCATGTATGACTTAACTCTTGCTAGTCTTCGTATTTTGTATGACTAGCTTCATGATCATCTGAATATGTAATATTTGGGACGCCTTACCTTGTACGTCTGATGATATAACATCTTGTAACATTTATTTGCTTGCTTGAGATTGGAACACTAGGCTTGTTCTTGACCATAAGAGGCTGTTGGCTTGTAGATAAACTCTAATGCATCTAAACTGCCGTATCACGCACCAGAACCAGAATACTTGCAAGTAGGGACGGACCAGGCCAGCTACGCATACCAAAGTATTCCAGTACTCCAAAATAACGTATAAGCTGTATAGACATGGAGGTTACTACTACAATCCAACACGCAATCCTAGGTCAAGAATCCTAGGTATCTCAATCACAGGCAAATATGCAAAGTACAAGAAGTATGATCATCAGACATAAAATAGTAAAGCGTCCCAAACTATATATACATGGATGATCATGAAGCTAGTAATATAAAGTGAAGACTAGCAAGAGTAATAGTCATACATGATAATCTCTAGCTATAGTCTAGAATACGCTAATCATATTTAGGCCCGTAGGCTAAATGTCAAGTCCAAAACACGAGCTACATACGTGTTCGGAGGCTAAACTCCACAAAAGAATAATGTACATAACTAGTGGGAGAATGATATAGGAAACCCACTATGGTACTCTGGTGCTCCAGGTAGTCACCGTCGAGAATATGGTACGGAAGATTCTTCGGGCTCCTCTATCCGATCTGGCCAAACAAAACTAGTGGGGTCAGACCCCCAATAGCAAGTACCACAAAGGAAGCCAAACTATGAACTAAAACCAACAATAACTAACACAGCAATGGATAGAGATAGAAATAAGTAAAAACAAATCGAGACTCGTGCGCTACCAATGTACTTATCCCGAGAATAGAAAAGACAATAAGTAAAGCAACATGTAGCATAAAGTAAACAACATGTAATATAATATAAACTGTGGACATATGAATTAAAAACTGAACTTGTGAGCATGTAAGATAACTGGAACATGTAAGATAACTGAAACGTGTGAACATGTAGGGTAACTGGAACATGTGAGCATGTTAGATAACTGGAACATGTGAGCATGTTAGGTAACTAGAGCATGTAAGCATATTAGATCTATATAGAACGACAAATGATAAGATGACTTAGGAACTATTCCGGAATCCAAGCTACAACCCGTAAACCAAACAAGGACCGGGGTTGTAACCTTTCTCCTGAACGGAACTTAAATATCTAATCATTTATCGACAAAAGTAAAGCATAATACTACAACAAATAGGGCATATAATAGCAGTTTATCTATAGCGTTCAAGCCTCCCTGCTATAGAATGTCATCATCAATAGCATTCCTTCCGCAGTGCTATTAAAATATAATACAATAGCAGTTTATCTATAGCGTTCGAGACTCCCTGCTATTATAATATAATCATCCATAGCGTTCATATTGAAGTGTTATTAAACGTTCATACAATAGTAGTTTATCTATAGCGTTGAAGCCTCCCTGCTATTAGAAAGTCATTATCAATAGCGTTCATTATGCAGTGCTATTAACAGAACTTTATATAGCGTGTTATGAACGCTATTAAAGGTATAGTTTTTTCTGAACGTTGCTATGCCCGTATGTCTAGGGGTGAGCATTATTCGGTTTTTGGACCGAAATCCGAACCGAACTTAACCGAATAAGATATTCGGTTCGGTTTGAAAAAAATTTGGTTCGATTTCGGTTTCGAAAATACTAAAATTTCTTATTCGGTTTCGATTTTGGGATTCGATTTCGGTTTAATCCCACTAACCTTTCAGAAATTTTATCTAAAATTCCTCTCCCTGGTAAACCGAATAAAATTTTTTAGTAATATATATACGAAATATATCTTTGTATATTTAGTTACTAAATATATTGACAAAAAAATATAAATAAACTGAAATATTGGTTAAACCAAATAAACTGAAATTCGAACAAATTTATTCCGTTCGCTTTGGTTCGGTACGGGATATTTCGATTGGTTTAAATTTTTGTTATTCGATTTTCGGTCAAATTCGGTATTTGGTAATTCAGTTCGGTTAATCGAGTTAATCGAATGCTCATAATTGAACTATCTACTGTTCCAATCATGGGAGAAGCAACACAGTTTTCTATTTTATATTATAAAATAAGTTATAGGAGCGATTCAGTTTTGCTGTATAATTTATAGCGTTCTCGATAGCGGACGATCCCGTCCGTTGGATTTTTAGAAATTAAATCGGTACCGTCCATAGCAAAATGTTATGTCTTATGTTTGAAAAAACCTTAATGTATTCTCCCCCAACCCTTCAACTCCTCATAACCTGCGCGCCAAACTGAAATATTGGTTAAACCAAATTTTTTTCCAATTATTCAGCAGCCATTTTTATCTTTCCCTCTCCTTCTCTCAAAATTTCGCTCCTTTCATCTTATCTTTCCCTCTCCTTCCTCTAAAATTTTTAGCTTCCTCTCATCTTTCCCTCTTCTTCCTCTGAATTTTGGGCTTCCTCTCCTTTCCCTAATGCCCATTCTTCAAATTCAAAATTTTTTAAATCTCTTTCGCCTCCACCAAATCCATAACCCTAACCCTAGATTTCCTCCTCCCAAATCCTCTATCTTTGTTTGCTCCACCTCTTCCTATTTATGGGAGAGAGAGGAATAGAGGTGTCTCAACGAAGAGCAGTGATGGATGTGCTCCTAGTAGCATCAGATGAGGAGTTATTGTTCATCCGGATTTCCACCCTTCGTTATCGAATCGAGGGCACGAACACTTGCTGTATGCACCTTCCATGGGTTTGCCTCTACTAGAAGAGGTGAAGGAGATGGCCCTCGAAGAGAACCAGGTGATCCATTCCTCCTTTTCTTCAATTCAAAATTTAATTTCCTTCTCAATCTTAAAACAAAATTTAACTGTGTTACTTGTTTACATGGCACTGACATTATTTGTGTTTGTTATTCCTAAATCCTAGTAGAAGTAGTTCATGTGGGTCTGGGTGTCCCAGAAGAAGAAGCTGAGCTATTTGATGTTATCGTCTTGAGTACAGGTTTAGGAACGAGCTACCAGATCCAACAGCACAACCAAAATTATTGTCCATGAATACTAATAGAGATCAATAAGTAGCTTATCCAATCAATGAAAAAGATTTGGAACATTTTATTTCATATAATACAATTTTTTACTCTGTGTTCTCATTATTTGACCAGTTGGTTTCTTCTTAATGTTTACTGTGTTAAAGAATTCCCTACATAGTATTTTCTTTTCTTTTACCTAGTATCTCTTTCGTTATAGGTACTTAAAGATTTGGTTAAACATAAACACCATCTTAATGATGGAGAATGGTTAGAAATTTGAGTTTCTCGGTTGAAATTTTTGTTATGTATCGGTGTAGAGAATTCTTATATAAATAGGTATTACCTACTGGTCAATATTCTTGTGTGTTTTGGTCTTGTCTCAGTTTTCGGGTATGCTAGTGCAGATATTGTAGGTCCTAAAAAATCAAGTTGCACACATCAACAAAGTCATGAAGATCAAGAAATGAATCTTTCAAATGAACTACGCAGACATCAGTTTGCGCAGCAAACAGATTGCGCACACTAGACTGCGCACACTCCCAAGCGCGCAAGCTGATGTGGCAGATCATCATCATTACCTGACACAAATCAAATCTTCTGATAGATGACAACACGAAGAACGAGGCGACCATTCGTTTAATTGTGCAACACGGCGCTCGAGGACAGCTGGCAGCGCAATCCATGTTGGCGCAATCCGTGTTGGCGTAATCCATTCCTGCGCAGTCCAAGTCTGCACAATCCAAAGCCAGCGCAATTCAACGTGCGCGTTCTATTAACACAACTGACAAAGTACATGTGGCATTCATGCCATCAATTGCTCATTACGTGGCAACCGTCTACACACGATCATGCACAATTTAATCAAAAGTTGCCATGTGTCCAAGACAGTTGGCCCATGATCCAGTAACTTCCTGCGCAGTCCACTGTTGCGCAATCTAATTGCTGCGCAAACCATCCAGCGCAGTCCAGAATAACTAAAAGTTAGTTATTTCTCAGAACTCTATAAATAGAGTTTCAAGTCTCCATTCATAGGGGATCAGAAATCAGAGATTAGACTTCAAAGTTCAGAGAGTTCAGGAGTTCTTGCCAAAGTGCTGCTGCATTCTTCCGAGGCTTTTGCCTTCAATTTCTGAGGCTTTTTGCCTTCAATTCCAGAGTTGTCTTCAACTTCAGAGGCTCCGTCTTCAGAGTTCACATCGTCCAAGGGATAAAACAATCGTCATCTAGATTGGATTCCTAAAGTTGTACCATTCCCAGAATTCAAATTGTAATCTTTTACAAAGTTTGTATCAATAAAGTTTTACACTTTTGTTTTTGTAAACAAAATGGCGACTCTGCTGGGGACGACTTTCTCCTCCGATGAGGAAGTGACAACTCAATGTGATGTAGCGTCTATCGGAAAGACGCAGAAGACACTGGTTGTAAAGATCAACCAGACAGCCTATGAGGCTATGATCAACTCCAAGACCACTCCTCGCACTGCAACCACTTCTGCCACAAGCAAAGTGTACCCAGTGTGGGTCCCAAAGACTGCTGCACAGTCTATTGATGCTGCCAGTAAGACTTCTGCGCCGTCTACTATCAAGACTGCTGCACAGTCCAAAACTTCTGTCATCAAGCCTGCTGCATAATCTGTCTCTGCTACTGCTGTGCAATCTGCTGTTGCCAGTATACAGAGTACTTCATATGCTGCCTTGGCTAAGTGCAAGACTCATATGCCTCTAGCGCAGTTGGCTGCCAATCTGTCTGCGTAGTCCAATGCTCCAACATCCAGAGTCCACCCTAAGTACTCTGTAGCAAGAACTCCTGATGCGCAAACCACAGTCTCTGTGGCCAAAACCAGTGCGCCATCCATTCATGCGCAAACTGCTCCTGCACAATCCAAGAGTGACAGCCTTTTGGCTAAACTCTCTTCTTCTCATAACAAGGGGAAAGACTCTGTTCCTCTTTCCAAACACACTGTTGCTCCTGTGCAATCTACTGGGGATAGTCCTTTGGCTATTCCTCCTCCTCTTCAAAACAAAGGAAAAGGCCCGTTGGTCTTTTCTCAAACTTCCTTGTCTCATGACTTGGAAGACAATAGAGGAAAACGCTCTTTAGCTAACCCTTCTTTCCAAAACAAAGGAAAAGGCCCTTTGGTCTTTCCTCAATCTTCTTCAGTTTTTACTGTAGAAGATCAATCTGAACGTGCCTCGGTACCAATCGGTACTAGAACTCTTTTAAACAAGGATTCTTCTTTCCTTTATGACAAGAGAACTTGTACTGACCAAAGAGGTATTCTACCTACCCCGATAGCATAATTCCAGGACCTCCCAACTCTCAAAATTTCCCGTTCTAGACAGGGAAAATTGCTGGTGTCTCAAACAGAAACCCCTGGGGGTGAGTTTGCAGATCTAAGGACATATCTCAACAGACCCACTTCGGTGAAACGTAAGCAACCAATGCCGAAGATCAAACATCAAAGACAAACTTCCAGGGTTAAAGATCCCGACACTTATGCCAATGAAGTGTGCACTTCCCTGTACACTCAAGGGACTAAACATTTAAAGAATCGGAATCATATTCCAAACATTATCAAAGAACAGATCCCTCAGAGTTTTTCTCGTTCTGCTGTTATTCCCGATCTCCGAGCATATCTTAGACAAAAGCGGGACAACGTCTCAACACCTCCAGTTCAAACATCTGATCATCATTGCAACCATAAAGTCATCATCCAATGCTGTTGTCAAACAACAAAACGATCTGCCTTCGATCGTTTGACTTTTGCAAACTCTGAAGTAATGTCAGAAGAAGATGAAGTCTTGTATACTTCTATCAACATGACTTCCCGAGATACTAGGGGTAGAAGATGCTCTAAACATGGCAAACCTCGCCGTCCTAGTCAACAGTATCTAGATTTACTTCAAGAATCTTCTGAAGGAGTATTTCGACATACCCGATCCCGAAGCCGAGATACAATCGGTCAAAGGAATCTTCCTCAAGATCCTTCGGGTCATCTTCCTCCTTCTCAGTCAGGAGATGACTTTTTCTTCGACTATGATGCATACAGCAAAAGCTTTGAACAGACAGTGTCTTCCACTGTACCAAGAGAAGTGACAGCTTATGTTTTCACTGATGATCCAGATGCTTCAACTTCAGCAAATCAAGAACAAAGAATTGCTGCACTGGAAGACAAGCTAAAAACCATGGCTGAAATGGTTGCCAGTATGTATTCTATCATTGTGGCACAACATGCCACACCATCGACTATACCTGCTGCGAGTCTGGAGATTATAGCATCTTCAGTACCTGTCAATGCTAGGCTGGGGGTAGTGTCTTCTCAAATACCTCCTGTACAAGTACAAGTTCAAACTACACCCAGTCAGTCAGGGGCTGGGGGTAGTGCTTACAATGATGTTCCTCCTCCTACTACTCTGACTCAACCTGCTCCTTCTTCGTCGTCTGAAGACGCCAATGAAGCTGTCAAACTCTTGCGAACCCAGTTCGAAGCCTTCAAAGGAAAGACAACTTGTAAAGATTGGGGATCAAGCAGCCCTATCCAGTTGAATGGAAGGAAGTCCCATTTCCTCCAAAGTACAAGATTCCAATGATCTCTTTGTTCGATGGCAGTACTTCTCCTAGTCAGTTCATCAATCATTTTGAGGTAATGACCGTTCAACTCCAGCCAAATGACGCTCTCCTTACCAGAGTGTTCGTCGGTTGTTTAGCCGACGTAGCATATGACTGGTACAGAAGTTTGCCCGATGGTTGTATCACTTCCTTTTCAGGTCTCAAGCAAATTTTCCTGGAACGGTTCTATGAAGGATTCAACGACATGACTATGTCGGCTCTCAACAAAATCAAACAGAAACACAATGAAACCGCTGAGAGTTTTATCGAACGGTTCCGCCGTGAAGCCTTGAAGATGCCCCCCGGAACTCCAGCTGCTGTCACTATTGATACTTGTAAGGCAAATCTTTTGCCTATCATCAGTATGTGGACAGGATCCACCCAGTTCCAAGATTGGCCTTTATTCATTGTCAACGCCAAAGCTGCTGAAGTGAGTGCCGAGAAGTTCAAGCAATTGGGGGTACAAATGTCTAACCCCGATCGGGATGAACACCAGACATCAGGTGGTGGCAACCACCAGAACAACCGCAAAGCAAAAGAGACTTTGAACATCAATTTGAACAAGAATAAAGAGTCTCTAGCTGTTAATATAGCTCCGCCTACATCCACTTCCACTCCTTCTGCACCTCCACCGAAAGAACCTCGTCCGAAAGTAGAATATTCCTTCAACGAGAATGACACTGCAAGCATTTTTGATTGCTTACTCAAAAGTAACAAGATTCATCTCCCAGACCCAAAGAAACCTGATGAAGTCGGTAAGACAGATCATCCTAAATATTGTGTTTACCACAGGTTCATTGGACATCCTACTCAAGCATGCTACGTGCTCAAAGGCAAAATTCAAGAGCTTGTCAATGCTGGTGTCATCACTCTGCAGCAAGATGAGAAGACTGTTACTGCGAATATGGTTTCAGTCCAATTTGGTGACTTTCCTCTGCAGATGGTACAGCATGGTGTCATTCCTATTCCCAAAGCTACTCTTGAGATTATGAATCTCCCTTCTCCACAAAGTAAAGGTCTTGTCCCTTTGTCTCTTGACAATGGCGAGATTATGTGGATTCATCCGAATCTTGCTTCAGAGTTTGAAGTTCCCTCTTCCTCCAAGAAAAAATATCGTTCTAAAGGCAAGACAAAGACTTGCAACATGGTGTCTTTTGACCCCATAGTTGATAAAGAAATTCTGTTAGGCACCAGATCAGGGAAAGCCTATTTGAAAGATCATTCTGAAGCTCAAGAGGATCATGCCTCTTCTTCTGAACCTGCTTCAGCACAGCCTGTCTCCACTGAGGATACTTCTTCTGCACCTTCTCCAGTTGTAGTACCTATTCCTCCCAAGCCGGTGGTTGCTGACAAAGGCAAGCAACAAGTCCGCTTTGATAAACCCCCGAAGAAATCATCTCCTACAGGACTTGAAAAGCCGTACAACTTTGATATATTGGCTCAATTAGCCAATACACCGGCCAGACTATCAATCTTCGAGCTCTTGCGCCTTTCCAAAGAGACTCGAAAAACTTTAAGTGAAGCTCTGATGCAGGCTGAAACTTGCCTAACTCTCCTCAAAAAGCCGGAATCAGTACCAGTCTCTTGCCGTCACTGTCATAGTATTCTGGAGTTGATTCCAAACATCACCTTCACTCAGGATGATATGCTGCTGGAGGATAATAGACATGATCATCCTCTCTACTATACAGGGTATGTCGATTCGATGAAAGTCGATCGTATCCTGATAGATCCAGGGTCTGCTCTCAGCATCATGCCAAAGACGATGCTGGATGCACTGAAGATACCAGTTCATAGTCTTTCAAGTACAATCACTACTATCTTGGGATTCAACCAAGGAAGGAGTGAACCTTTGGGCAAGATCCGCTTAAAACTTCAAATAGGCAATCTTCGCACAAAGGTGACCTTTTACATTATCGACAATCATGGTTGTTCTTACAACGCTCTTCTGGGAAGACCTTTCCTCCATGAACATAATGTTGCTCCATCAACTCTTCATCAATGCTTTAAATATGTTGATGACAAAGGGCAAGTTCACAAGGAAGTTGCAGACCTTTATCCTTTCAAGGGTATCGAAGCATATTGTAACGATGCTCGTATGTATAAGGAGGAATTTATGAAAGTGGTATTGGCAATGGATACTGAAGAATATCAAGAAGCAGCACCCAATGACACTCTCATCATACATGTCAAAGGGCATGTTTCTCATCCTCAATCTTCTAAACCACTGGCTATTCACTTGCCAGTCCAAAAGAAATCACTTGATACGAATCAAAGTCAAAGGGAGCTCACCTCTTCTGAGCCACTTGTTATTGACATGCGTCATAACAAGGACAAAAAGCAGCTCACTTCTTCTGAGCCACTTGTTGTTGATATAACTCATAACAAGGAAAAAAGGGAGCTCACCTCCTCTGACCCACTTGTTATCGACCTCCATCGTAACAAGCCACCTCCATGTTCTTCTTCTCTCCCTCTTGTAATCAATCTGACCAAGTCTGCTAAGGCTAAAGGTCCTACTGTAAATACAGATGTACAAATTAATAAAAAAGCACCTACTTTCCAGTATACTGATGTTATTTATCATACTAAATGCTATTTGGATATGTTAGATAGCTTCAAATCATTTACAATGGGAGTTGTACAATCTTTTCAAACAGACGTTTTATGTGAACACCCAAAAGATGCATATCGTATTGTTCCTGCACGTAAGAAATGCGAACGTCCAATACTTTTTAGTAAAGGACCGGAACAACAATTCAGCTATACAGATGATAGCAAAGTTAACGACATGGGTCATCTTCAATTTCGTCGTTACAGTCAACATTCAAAAGACATCGTCCGAAAAATGGGTTATGCCTTCAAGAGCGGCCTCAATTACGGTAAAGGCAGGAAGACTCCTCTCCATACCGCTGTTCCACAAGGAAAGTCAGAGATGTACTACAGCAGGACCAAAAGAGGTCTCGGATATGCTTATCCTCCGATGTTATCTCCAGCAGGCTCTGAATCTGATAGCGATGAGCGTTCTAACTCTTCTGATTCCAGATCATGGGATTGTGACACTAGCATTGGTGATGTTCATCGACTGGTCGTATCTTCCAATATGGTCTCTGTTGAACTTCCAGAAGGTTATGATGGAGACATTGAAGAAAATCCTGAAACAGATCCTTGGGTTCAACAGATGGACAATCAGTGGGTACTCCGATTCGAACAAAGAGAACCTCATACCGAAGATCAATTAGTTCAAATTGATGTAGGAGAAAGCGGGTCACCTCGTCCAATATTTATTAGCAAGAATCTTCCAGAAGTAGATAAGCAAGAGTTGATTCTTCTCATTAAAGAATACATTGACGTCTTTGCTTGGAGTTACGAAGACATGCCAGGTTTAGATCCCAAAATTGCTACTCACAAACTGAATATCCTGCCGAATGCAAAACCGGTCAAACAACAACAACGTCGATTCAAACCGAAAATGATGGATGCAATCGATGATGAAGTCAAGAAGCTCATCGCTTGTGGCTTTATTCGAGAAGAACAACATCCTGATTGGGTAGCCAACATTGTTTCAGTCCTGAAGAAAATCGGCAAAGTCCGAGTCTGCATCGACTTTCGGGATCTTAATGAAGCATGTCCGAAAGATGAATTTCTTCTCTCTATCACGGACGTCATGATTGATAATACCTGTGGGTTCGAACGAATATCTTTTATGGATGGATTCTCTGGATACAATCAGATCAAGATGAATCCCGAAGATAAAAAACACACATCTTTTCGCACTCCTCGGGGAGTCTATTGCTACACAGTGATGCCATTTGGTCTCAAGAATGCTGGTGCAACTTACCAACGGGCTATGAGTAACATTTTCAGAGAACATCTTCGTAAAACAGTCGAATGTTATGTTGATGATATCGCTGTTAAAAGTCGTCTGAAAGAAGATCATATCCAAGATTTGAGAACAATCTTCAATCTCATGCGCCAACATCAGCTCAAGATGAATCCCACCAAGTCATTCTTGGGTATCTCTAGTGGCAAGTTTCTCGGCTTCGTCATTACCTCTAAGGGTATACACGTGGATCCTGAGAAGATCAAAGCCATTCAAGAGATGCGTCCTCCACGCAACCTAAAAGAGCTACGAGGATTCCAAGGTCGACTTGCGTACATCAGGAGATTCATTTTGAACTTGTCTGGACGCTGCAGACCATTCACTCAACTAATAAAGAAGGGTGTATCTTTTATTTGGACTGAAGAATGTCAACAATCATTCGACGACGTCAAACGATATCTCATGAACCCACCAGTCTTGGTGCCACCAATCTCAGGTATTCCATTCTTGATGTACGTCCGTACTATGGACCATTCATTGGGTGTTTTACTCACCCAAAAGAATAAAGAGGGTCATGAACAAGCCATCTACTATCTCAGTCGTACTATGACTGGTGCTGAACACCGTTATAGTCCGGTTGAAAAAGAATGTCTAGCTCTTATGTTCGCTGTTCAAAAGACAAGGCATTATATAATTGGACAAACTATTCATGTCATTTTCCGAGTTAATCCGCTTCGGGTACTCATGAAGAAGCCCAGTACACTCAATTCTCGCCTTGCTACATGGGCCATCTTGCTAGCACAATATGACATGGTGTATGTTCCTCAAAAGTCTGTCAAAGGTCAAGCATTGGCGGATTTCTTAGCAGCTCATCCTATTCCAGAAACATCTAAACTCTATGATAAAATTCCAGATGAGACGTTGGAAGTCGACATGATCTCTGAAGAATTTCCAACCTGGCGTCTATTCTTTGACGGAGCATCCAGAATCGGACCCAATGGTGCTATTGTAGCAGGAGTTGGAGTTGTTCTCGTTTCTCCTGACGGATCAACTATCCAAGGAGCTTATTCTCTAGATGAATCCTGTTCCAATAATGTAGCAGAATACAATGCTCTACTCATTGGTCTTCAATTAGCCAAGCAATTGGACATTGAATATCTCGAAGTTTACGGTGACTCTAAGCTGATTGTCAACCAGGTTAGAGGAACTTATGAAGTCCATCATCAAGATCTGGTACCTTACTTTGAAGCAACAATAAACATGGCTACATCATTCAAAGCTTTCTTTATTGAATATGTACGCCGAGCTTGCAATACCGAAGCGGATGCCTTAGCCAATCTTGCAGCAGTCTTAGCTGTTCCCATCAGAAGACAACAAGTGGTGGTTATCTCTAATTGAGAATTGTTTTGTGTCGAAAACAATCGTAACATCGAGTTCAGTAATTTTGCTGAAATTAATGTTATAAATGAAGATTGGAGAACTCCTTTCATCGACTTCGTGGTTCACGATATACTCCCAGAAGATCCTAAGGAGGCTACAAGTATTCGACGACGATCTTTACGATTCTATTACAATCAAACCACCAAGACACTCTATCGGCGGACTTATGACGGTCTTCTTCTACGCTATCTAGCTGGTGAGGAAGCAAAACAGGTGTTACATGAGGCTCACGACGGTGTTTGCGAAGCACATCAGCCCGGCCCTAAACTACAGGATCGTATTCGACGTATGGGTTACTACTGGCCCTCTATGGTATCAGATGCCATCGAATATGCAAGAAAATGTCGAGCTTGTCAAATCCATGTAGATTTCATTCATTAACCTTCAGAATTTCTACATCCGACTGCTGCTTCCTGGCCTTTTGAAGCTTGGGGCATGGACATTATAGGTCCCATCAATCCTTCTTCTTCTAGAGGACATCGGTTCATACTAGCAATAACCGATTACTTCTCCAAATGGGCTGAAGCTATACCCTTGGCTGAAGTCAAGACCAGTAGTGTCATTAACTTCGTCAAACATCATGTCATTTATCGATTTGGTGTCCCTCGACGAATCATTCATGACAACGGACCGCAATTCATCAGCCAGAAATTCACAAGATTCTGTGATGATCACCGGATTGACAACGTCGCCTCGACTGCCTACAATCCTGCTGCTAATGGTTTAGCTGAAGCCTTTAACAAAACTATTATCAAGCTTCTCAAAAAGTTTGTATCCACTGACAAACGGAATTGGAGTGAAAAGCTTGGCGAATGTCTATGGGCCTACCGAACTACGGTCCGCAACCCCACAGGTTTTACACCTTTCTCTTTGGTATATGGCTGTGAAGCTGTTCTTCCTCTGGAACTTCAAATTCCTTCTTTAAGGATTGCCATTGCTAATGTGCTCACTACAGAGAACAATGATCTTCTTCGACTTCAAGAATTGGAGGCACTTGATGAGAAGCGGTTAATGGCTCAACAATATATTGAGTTATATCAAGCTCACATTTCTAAGACTTTCAACCGTAAAGTTAAGGTCAGAGCCTTTCAGCAAGAAGAACTTGTTTTAACAGTCAGACGTCCTATGACTATGACTCACATGAGCAAAGGCAAATTCGATGCGAAGTGGGAAGGACCTTATGTTGTCAGCAAAGTCTTTTCAAATGGGGCCTATCAACTCTCAGAGCTCGACGATCGAATTGCAATGATGCCTATTAATAGCAAATTTCTTAAAAAGTACTATGTATAAATGTAAATGCTTGTAAATCATCAGACAAGTCCAAGTTCATAAATAAAATTTTATTTCATCATGAATGATAGTACATGATATTAAGGGAGATCACTATCATCCTTCTTAACATTGGGACGCGGACCACTGCCGTCCTTCTCGAAGACATGATCAGCAAAAGAGTCGAAAACCTCCTTGCTGGAACCCACGAGGAACTTGCAAGCAGCCAGCCTCATGGCCTCTTCTTCTTCAGTCTTTTCTGGTTCAAGCAGGAAGTCTAGAATATCTCACGGTGGTTTGGGTGCAGATGAACCTTCGCCTGCCCCTGTCTGCTTTGGCTGAACCAGTTCAGCCTGACGTTCTTCAACACCTTCTTCAACTTTTGGAGCGAGTTCAGTCTTCTTGGGTGCATCTCCAGACGACATTTTTATGTTGGAAAAGTGGAAGTGCTCCTTTCTGCTAAATTTCTGTTCTATTTATATATACAGAGATTCTTCAAATAACGAAGCAACACATCCATCCGACGGTTCACCCGTTCATTCACATCCACCTGATGGTTCACCCGTTCATTTATTATCGCCTGACGGTTCATCCGTTCACATCCATCCGACGGTCCATCCGTTCATTCACATTCACCTGACGGTTCACCCGTTCATTTATTATAACCTGACGGTTCATCCGTTCACATTCATCCGACGGTTCGTCCGTTCATTAAACATCCACCTGACGGTTCACCCGTTCATTAAATGTGACGGTTCATCCGTTCATTTCATTTCCATCTGACGGTTTGTCCGTTCATTCCACCATTCGACGGTTTACCCGTTCCTTATGACGATTTATTTCGTTCACACCTTTTTGACGATTCATTTTCGTTCATTTAATCATTCCCATCAGTAACTTATCATCCTTGATTAAGTTATCTATTGAAATAATAATATTCGATATATTCTGCCACGTCCATATTACCTCTGAGCAGATATAATGAATATAATTATTTTCTATAAAATTATTAAGAAATATATCATGTCCTGTACCTCTGAATATATTTTCTATCTCTATTATTTATATCTGAACAAGATATGCAACAAATAATGGAGCTACAGCAAAAATGTCTTTTATTAATCAAAATATGAGACATTACAAAAACACATGTACTTCAAAAGACATAAAGATACAAAATGTTCCACTAAGACGGAGGTATTATCAGATTATCAATCTGCTGCTTTAGAGTCTGCTACCGTTCTTCACGAGTGGACATCACCCTCCTTCTGGCTTCTTCCATCTCGGTTTCTTCATTAAAAGCAGGCATGGCCACCATTCGGCGAGTAATCTCAGCATTATGAGCTTCCACGTACTCATCCCTCTCCTGAATCAGAGCATTGAATTGTTGGGTTGCAAGTTGATGATCAGTAACTTCATCTTTTAACTCCTTCTGGAGACGAGCAATCTCTGCCCTCAGCTCAGCAGCTCTCTTCTCTTTTCTCTCGGCCATCAAGGTTATTGATTCCAGCTTGGAGTTATATTCAGCAGATTTTGCAGAGAAGGCTTCCAAAAGATTCTGGAGATTGACCCTTTCAATGTCAGCTGCTTGAGCCAGTTGTTCGAATTCTGCCTGCACTAGAGACTCTACGTCTCCTTGGTTGAGCTCTTTATAGCTTTTGATGGAAATCTCCAACTCATTCAAAATATGATCCAGAAGAGTGGCCTGAGCCTCGTCACCTTGTTCTCGGATTGCCCTTACTAAGAGAGAGGTTGGACCTCTAACCATGAAAAAATTAGTACCCTCTTTTTCCATCATTCTATTTACTAGAGGTCTCAAAGATCCAAAAAAGCATCTGGTAAAAGATTGGATCACAAGATTATTAGTTGCTATAGCACCAGGAGTTGCAGCCACTCCTGTTGATGACGAGGCCACAGGATGTTCAATCTCTCGCGTCTGGACAGCGGGCTCTTTGAACAAAGGATCCAAAGTAGAGCTAGTTGCTCCTCCCGGTTGTTCTTCTGCAAAAAGTAAAAATTGTCATTTTGCCTGTTGTTTGCTATTGTCCAAGAAGATTAAAGATGTAAATTGTCTTACCATGGTTGAATCCAGCAACGAGCCTATCATCTGCTGGAATAGAATCTAGCCGAGCAGAAGTAGCTTCAGCCATAACAGCTTGGCTACTGCCCGCTTCAGAACCACAGGATAAATGATGACTGCTACTAACAATCACCGTCGTTATAGGCACTATGTCTGTGCACGTCGGAGGTGCTAGAGGAGTCTCAAGATCTGCAGGAAATACAAATAAAGACGTTAGCTATTAATCTATTTAAGAGGAGATTGCTAATATCATTTTATACCTTGAGGATCAGTGGCGGGAGTTTCTTCCGGAGCTTCTTCATCTGCTACTTTTTCTGGAGATACTTCTACCTCAACATCCTTTTCAGGATTTAAGGTATCAGCAGCATTTTCTGGAACCTCAACATCCTCTTCAGGATTTAAGGTATCATCAACAGCATTAGAAGATATATGCACTTCATCATCCCTTTCGGGATCTTACATATCTTCATCAATATTCTCAGATGAAGAGCTCTCCTCATCTTCATCTTCTTCTTGTACATTCACGCTGGTAGTTGCAGCTTGGTCACAATGATCCTCCAGCGGGCTGTAGCTGCAATCTTCTAGAGCTGCAATCATTTCACGATCTTCCTCTTCACGGAGGGTCTTAGGAGTAAGAGGAAGTTGAGTTGTTTCCGCGACAGGTGAAAGATGTCGTACAACATCTTGCTCTTCCTCCATAATATTTTTTCTGGGCTCAGTTCTCGGATCAAGATCTTCCCTCTGTTCAATCTCTTCCCTATGTTCTGGACTAAGAGTTTTATTTCCAGATTCAGAAATAGGGGTGGGAGAAGACATAGTGATTCCTGCCGTAGCATCTGCCATGATCGAAGGCAAAGCGTGACTTCTACGGACCAATCTTTTCTTTCTCTGTAGAGGTCTTTCAGGACTCTCTACATTTATTATCTCGACTTATCTTTGGACAGAGGTCGGTGTGGTAGCCTCTTCTTGCTGAAGTGTCTCGGCCAGCTGCCGAGATTGAGATCTAGTGGTGATCTTTTCAGAAGAATGATCTAAGATCAATTTCTTCTTTGCTGCTGGAGCAAGAGGCTTCTCTCTTCTCCTCTTCTTGGCTGGAGATTTGCCCACCTTCAAAGAGATACGTAGTGGCGCGTTAACTTCTTGAGGGAACATAATATCCCTTGAAACTTCCAAAGGCGCATCTACTGGCTCATGTACTTCATCATTTCCTGGGAGTGACATGGCGATTCCTCCCCTCTTCAATCTTGTTGAAGATGCGAAGCTATCTGCGAGGTTGAAATTCTCAGCAAAGGTGTTCGAAGATGTATAGAATACTGAGTATGTAAATAGCATCCGAGGGCCATAATTGCTGTTTACTGGCATTGAGAACGTCACTTTCGTATCTCCAGCATTATAATAGGCCCATGCTCGGGCCCCATCTGTTAAAAAACCCTTTCCTTGAAGACATGTGATAGCATTCCCCACATGGAATTGGTCGTACCCGAACTGTCAAGCAAATCGACTGGGGAGATATGGCTCTAAATAACACTCGTCTTCAAACCGATACACCAAATGGGACGGTCGAATTGTCTTCAACCACTCAAAAGCTGTACGGCTCAGAGGATGCATCTTCGAGTCAATCATATTTGTCGATATTTGTTCGTAACCAGCAGGAGGAGGGGTGCAATAAAAGTTCCATCCTTTGCTCAGGTTCAGAGCATATCTACAATCTCTCAGAGCAGTGAATTTCCACTTACTATGAGAGTATCTCCGCAAAAAGCTGCCGTCGACCGGTCCCATGCCGGGGTCCATCAAAGTGGGATAGTGAAGGAGCAACCACCCAAATAGATATGTATACGGTAATTCCAACCGAGGAAATTCTTTTTCACCCTTGGATTTCAGCATCAGATCGACGTACAGACGAAGACCAGCATTCAGCTTACAAGTCATCGCTGACAAAAGATCCATCTTATAGCCGAAGACTAATCTAACGGCAGCAAAAAGAACACCGCGATGAAAGCGGTCTACAGTACTGGATCCCGGGACTACAAACCGACGGAGCCAATGTGTCAGAAACCCTGCTAATTGGGCTTCTTTTGACATAGATCTATATCCTACTCTTAGATAACTTTCGAGAGTATCTCCTTTCTTCAAAGGAGGATATTGATGATCATCCTTCATCTCTTTATCAAAATCGCCACTTTCTTCCATCAACTTTATCACTTCTGTGTTGCTCAATGGCTTAAAGAAGTCAGGATAACATCTATCATGTTCCTTGATCTTTGGTTCTTGAATGTGGTTAAGGAACAGATAAGGTAGCCATTTCGAGGAATAGCAAGTGTTTGATGTAGCACTTTTATAGAACAGAGAACAAATTTTATAATGACATAGCAGTTCCTCGAAGACTGCTACCATTTCTGCATTCTCTCTCCGGAGTCTGTCCAACTCATCATTGGTTGGAACAAATTCTTTATATGGGGCATCTCCCATTGGCAAATAAGAGATGTACTGCATCTCATGAAGTACAAACCCAATTTCTCCGTCGGGAGTCATGAAGGTCCCTGTTCTGTAATTGTACCTCTCTGCTAGAGCCAAGAACAGGTGCGAGTTTGGAGCAAAACTATAGACAGTAGCATGCACTGCTTGGTACAAGTTGATTTGCTGGAGTTTATTTTCAAACTTGGTCAGAATCCAATTTGCTATGCAGCTCTATCTTTTAAAATCTGGATTCACCAATCCAGTTAGTCTGATGTCCTGCTCAGGATATTTTCCTTCGACTTTCGCAAACTCATTTACGAAAATTGGGGTTCTGACGGGCATTAACAAGGAGGAATTCTCTGGCGGAATACAACCGAGTTTCAGACCTCTCAATAAGACACTGTACCGTTCTGAGGAACTGTAGAACATATCCTTCTTGCTCGGCCCCTTCTTCACAAAAATTCTTCCTGGACGGGTATCTTGGAACGGTGTAAGGTTCCATTCCATCTTCCTCGGATAGCTCGCATGAGCATACCGGGATAAGGGGAGGCAGCGTGGAATATTTGGTATCGAGAATGATCTATCCATCTGATGGACAATCCTTTCTTCCATCCTTGGTCTTGGTTGAGAACTTTTCTCAAAAGCTTCACCGAACAAGAATAATGGCTTCTTGTGTATGACAGCGTCTGCTAATTCCAGAGGCTGTCCATTCATCAAACATTGCAGTGTCTCATTATCTTGGGATATCAAAATGGCCTGACGGGAGGTTGGTAGATCATATTGAGGATAGTGCACATGTGATAGGTCCTCTTTATATTCTAATTCTGAAAGGGTCCCTACGAAGTTCTCATATTCTGGATCTTCTCTAGTATTAACTGCATCAGACAAAGAAAACAAAAAATTTCAGTATAAGTCAAAGTCAAAGATTCAGTTTGCGCAAATATTAGATTGCGCAAAATCAAATTGCGCAATATCAGATTGCACAAACAAACAGACATCAGTTTGCGCTGACAGTCTCGCACAAATCAGCAAGTTGTGCTGACTTTTGTCAGCGCAGTTCACCCGATTGCGCAGAGAGTCGTCCTTCATAAAAATGAAGAATGAACTGATTTCTGCAACCAGAACCCTAAAAAGGGTGGCGCAGTCTGATCGCATCCCTAAAAAGAGATGGATTTTGAAGAGACAGTGAAATCAAAACTCTAAAAAGAGTTTTTGATTAGGTCATCTACCTACCATTGCTGGATGAGCAGTTTCATGGCGAGAAGCTCGTCGCGCAGCCCTAGCCGATGACTCGGCGGGGGCTTTTCCCTTAGCAGCGGCGGAGGATCGTCGGGGAGCCATTGAGATCATCGGAGAAGAAAGGAAGAAAGAGCTCGGAAATTTTTCTCTCAAGTGCACGAAGAAAGCAAGTAAAGAACACTTCCAAGGAATTGAAGAGCTATTTATAGTTTTTCACATCGAAACGGCCGCCTTAGATTGCGTCTGAAAATGGGGCTAATCCCTCGGATTGCGCGGCCAGCTCACTACATGCGCAAATTGATTTCAATTTCAAAAATTCAAAGTATTTCGAAATTTTGAATGAATTCAACTTTCGAAAACTTTGAAGGGGGTCTTGTAGGTCCTAAAAAATCAAGTTGCACACATCAACAAAGTCATGAAGATCAAGAAATAAATCTTTCAAATGAACTATGCAGACATCAGTTTGCGCAGTAAACAGATTGCGCACACTAGAATGCGCACACTTCCAAGCGCGCAAGCTGACGTGGCAGATCATCATCATTACCTGACACAAATCAAATCTTCTGACAGCTGACAACACGAAGAACGAGGCGACCATTCGTTTAATTGTGCAACACGACGCTCGAGGACAACTGGCAGCGTAATCCATGTTGGCGCAATCCGTGTTGGCGCAATCCATTCCTGCGCAGTCCAAGTCTGCGCAATCCAAAGCCAGCGCAATTCAATGTGCGCGTTCTATTAACACAACTGACAAAGTACATATGGCATTCATGCCAACAATTGCTCATTACGTGGCAACCGTCTACACACGATCATGCGTAATTCAATCAAAAGTTGCCATGTGTCCAAGACAGTTGGCCCATGATCTAGTAACTTCCTACGCAGTCCACTGTTGCACAATCTAATTGCTGCGCAAACCATCCTGCGCAGTCCAGAATAACTAAAAGTTAGTTATTTCTCAGAACTCTATAAATAAAGTTTCAAGTCTCCATTCATACGGGATCAGAAATCTGAGATTAGACTTCAAAGTTCAGAGAGTTCAGGAGTTCTTGCCAAAGTGCTGCTGCATTCTTCCGAAGCTTTTGCCTTCAATTTCTGAGGCTTTTTGCCTTCAATTCCAGAGTTGTCTTCAACATCAGAGGCTCCATCTTCAGAGTTCACATCGTCCAAGGGATAAAGCAATCGTCATCTAGATTGGATTCCTAAAGTTGTACCATTCCTAGAATTCAAATTGTAATCTTTTACAAAGTTTGTATCAATAAAGTTTTACACATTTGTTTTTGCAAACAGATATGAGATCTATGGATTGTTAAGTATGCTACATATTCATTAGGTTTTTATCCATTAAAGAAGATGGGTCTTTTCTAATTGGAGTTTCACAATAGTTATTTGGCGATTTCTGAGTCTTGTAATTATTTTTTGGTTGTTGATTGCACATGACCTGCTTGACATTAGTGTGTACAAGAGAACCTGAAGTTGTTAACTTTACTATTTTGCTTTTGAATTACTGGATTGTATGTTGTTCAGACATTCTTGTTTTCCATTCATCCGTTATTCCGATGTTTGCCTGCCCCTTGCTCCGGAAGATGAAGAGTTATTGCGTGATGCTGAGGTAGCAGCCCATGTCAAACATGAAGGTGTTAGAATAAAAGAGCGACATACAGATAAAGGTGTTTCAAGGTTGGTTAAGACAATCTATTTCCTCGCTTAGCATGGAAGCAACCAAAATGGTATGATTTATTTTCAGACTTGTAATTATATATATATACATGTGTGTGTGTGCTTCATCAATCACACTGCAATTAGGCATCTTTCTAACTGCTCCTTGCAATAACAGTCCTTAAAACAAAAACAAACCCTATAATAGGTTGGTTGATGATCTACATTGCACTTACTTTTGTAGAGAGACAAATTAAAGACATTCAAGAGTCTTTTGTAGAGAGAGACAAATATGGCTCCTACACAGACGAGCTCGTCAAGACCGCCGTCAGTAAAGCCTAACCCTAATCTTTACTTTGTGATCTCCTAGTATTGCATGGACACGATTACGATACGACACAACACAATACGATACGGACATGCTAGCCGTTATTTGTAACGGTTATGTTTCTCCTAGACGGATCATGAAAGCTAATGGAAATGATGTAATTTTTATTTTGATAATTTTTAGATCTGGATTTTTGTAAGATTACATGGATCAAAAGGTCAACCCTTTCGTTCTACTAAAATATTTGTGAATCTTTTATGGTGTTATATTTGTGAAATTTTACTGAAGAATGATTTAGGCTCTCGAGGAGTCATATTTGTTAATTCCTTTAGTAGTTTAAGTACAAACCAAATTAGATTAATGGGGTTGGGTCGTGCTTTCGATTTGAGATAACAAATCACTTCCTACCAACATTTTTTGTGCAAGTAAGAACTAAATATCACGTGATAGCAAGTAAGAAATTATGGTAAAGGGCACCAGAACAATCCGGACTTGGAATATATCTTAATCACATAAAGAGTTCTCATGAACCCTAAAAACATACTAAATATGCAATTCTCCAACAATAAAGAATCTCCAGTTACGATTGCATCATCATAGTAACAATAAAATAACAAATTAGTAGTAATACCATTATTTTATCATGTAGGATAACTGGAGCCAAGTTGAATCGTTTTAACATATATTTATAAGAAAGAAGAAAGAACAGTAGGGCTCCGTTTGGTTGCTAAGAAAGTAAGGGAACAAAATAAAAAAGAAAAGTGTTTAGTGTTGACATGGGATTATGTTTCAGTTTCCTTTTCTTTCTTTCACTTCCTACTCAAATGAAACAGAGACCAAGGGTGACTCATTATTACACATTGTAATAAAATGTCGATCAAGATAACTTTAGCTATGCAGAATATCAAATCTGAATTGACAACAAACAATGGATAACATAAGTAGCTACATCTACATGTGAATGTACATGTATACACAATAAAGCAAAACAAAAATAGCGGCAGTCTAGTATCACAATGTAGCAATTAGGGAGGATCAAAGATGTGCAAAGCCTTATCCCTATTTTCTGTAGAAGCTGTTTTCATGACTCGGATCCTATCCTCTAGGAATATTTCCTAGTATTACTGTTGCAGCAAGCATCTACGGGTAGCTTGAGTATTCCTGAAGTAGCTAAAATCATGTGGCAGGTACTTTCAAATTCAAATCTTGTTATTATATTGTCCTTTAATCCAAATTTCTTGCAACTATTAACAACTATAATGAGCTGACCCTGAAGCCTTTTCTGATCCTGAATCAACAACTTAATGAGTTAATATATCCTACAGAAGCTGAGGTATCGCAAGCATGGGGCATTACCCTCTGCCATTTTCACTCTTCCTTGTTCTACTTCTTCACAATAGTGTACTCTTCCAACATAGAAAGAAGGTGAAGCTGCAATGGTGTTGGACGACATGTAATGTTAAAAACATAAACAGTGTATATAAGCAAAATAAAATATGCAGCAATATTAATGAAAAGAGCAGGAGTAACTAATACAAATACCATTTACAAAATAAGAACTAGTTAATCCGAAAGAATATGTTAGTTTTTTGGACTAACAAATTATGAGATGTGAAATTTTTTTTTTGTATAGTTTTACTGTAAACAATTTGAGAAGTCGTGGTGCTACGAACAAAATTGGAATTAGTTAAGTTTTGTATAGTTTAATTTTTGTATAGTTTATGGATTTCTGTAGCATCTCTACTATAATTAGAATTAGTTATTAGTCAAGTTTGACAATTTGGATGACTCTATCAACACTTGCTTTTGGATCTATTTATTATGTACTTATGGAACTCTTAGCATGAGTTCTTCCAGCAATGACATGGACTAGCATGTGAGTATACAACATATGTATTCCAGCAGACAATAGATACTTGTGGAATTTTAGTAAAAAGTTGAATCCTCCAGTACCAGAAAATATCCTTTACATCGAAAAACATCAGAGGCGTCTAAAATACTTTTACCTTGATCCCACTAGTGATGATAAACAAGCTCCTAAAAAGGGTGAAGATTTTAGTCAGTCTTGCCATATTTTACTTTCAAAGCATGCAAATCAAGGAAACTTCAATAATAGGTAAGATATTCATTTTGTTATGATTTGCTTTGTGGTTCAATATTATTATTTTCTCCTTTATCGTTGATGGCTCGCAACATATGACATTTGAAGTTCTATTACTTGTATCAATGTATTTGATTGCACACTTGTATCAAGTAGTATCATAATGAGTATCATATACTTTTATCTTAAAAGTTTTGGTTAAAAAGTTCATAATACTGCCTACTGCTTGTAGAAGCATGGAAAAGAATAAAGAAGGAGCCATGCGGCCAGAGAGTCCCCTGCGGTTCAGACAGTTCATGCGGCTCAGAGAGTTCATGCGGCTCGAGCGTCTACGCGGCTCAAACAAGTCCTATGCGGCTCAAAGAGGAGCCACGTGGCCTATACATAGCTCTCTCATTTTGCATTTAATGCCTTGACGGCTGACAGCCTGGATGAGGTGACAGTTCTGACACAAAGATATCATTATGACTCCCTCATAATGACGGACTCCTTGGGAAGCAAAGAAAATCTCTGACACAATCCCCCAGAGTCAGAAACTATCATGCGGCCTTGACACGTGGACAATCGTATGCGGCCCAAGCGAAGACTCCCCCATGCGGCTCACGAAGACCAGCCCCATGTGACTCATGAAGACCAGCCCCATGCGGCTCATGAGGACCAGCCCCATGCGGCTCACGAAGACTAGCCCCATGCGGCTCATGAAGACCCTCCCCATGCGGCTCGCAAAGACTATCTCCATGTGGTTCACTCATACTCATGCGGCTCAAATTACTACCATGCGGCCCAAATGTTCAAGAGGGGCCACTTCTAGGCAGCCTGGACATGTGGCCAGCTTTATGCGGCCCAACTTTCCTGCTGCTCAGACACGCGGCGCGATAGCAGGACACGTGGCATCAGATTGATCGAAATCTCTCAGCAAATCCCAATGAAATGTTTGGATCAAATCAGATTATTTGCAAATAAGCCAATTAAAGACGCGTGTCGAGGAATCCGAGGTTGGCATGACAAATCAGGAGGATTTATGTCAATCAACATTAATTATCCACAAAAGATTTGATGTAATCATATTTATTGCTCAAATCTCAAATGAACGGCCCAGATTTAATGATCCTTAGCCGCCGACTTCCAAGAATGGGCAATCATTGTAAACCCTAATGAGGCCCCCCACTCTTATAAATAGCAGGGTGCCATTCCCTTGCGAATATACACAGACGGAGATAAGAATACACGTACACACAGAGAGAGAGAGAGAGATACAGAGACAGACGCACATAGAGACAAAGAGAGCCAAAAGCTTGAAGAGAGAGCATTCCTTCATCAACGCCAAGCAGTTCTTCCACAGAGCCAAGAAGCTGCAACCGATCGTCCAAGGAGTAAGGCAGAGCTGTTGTCGCTTTCCCGAGCCTCTATCGTCACCCCCAGAATCTAAAATAAACAATTGTACTTAGATTGCTGTACCTAGGTTTTCGTCCCTAGGCTTTCTTTGTACAAGCGAGTTTGTATTATGAAGTAAAAGTCCAGTCCTCCGATAATTGTTCTGCTCTTTTATATTTCATGGCAAACACGATTGCGACTCTGCTGGGGACAAACTTCTCCACGGCTGAGGAGTTGGTGACGCAATCGGATGCAACTAAACTTGGCTCCACACAACAGAAGATGGTCGTCCGTTTCAACCAACATGCATTTGAAGAAATGCTCTCTGAAGGAAGTGCTGGACCGATCCAGAAGCGAACCCGCACAAAGAAAGCTCGCTGCGAGTGGAGGCCAAAATCATTTGCTCCTCCACAAGCTCTGGACGGGGTACTCTCTGCTACCCAAGACAGCGAAGGAGATTCTCATACGGCTCCACTTCGAGCCGTAGAGCACTCTGCTGTCCCCAAGTCCGGCAGAGGAAAGCACTACGATGCTGGACTTGCAGGGACAAAAAGTGATTCCATGCGCCCCAAGAAGAAGCCGAACACTCCGGTGGCCAAATCTGCCAACCACATGCAGGAGACTCATGCGGGTGAATCTGCCAGCCACATGAAGAAAGTCTATGCGGCCAAGTTATCCACCCGCATGAAGAAAGTCTATGTGGCCAAGTCTCCCATCAGATGCAGCGAACCCCGACGTCTCTGAGGACGTCCACAACTCCCAAGACGAGACGAACTCGGAAACTGGGGGTACCGCTCCTTCCGAATCTGAACCAGAAGAGAACATACCCACGTACCCCGATGACTTCTCACTACAAGGGTATGATTCGGAGGGCGCTTCCTCCACCGCTCTTTCCATCTCTCCTCACGTAAAGACGGTATTCATGACAGACAGCAGCCAAGGTGGTTCCAGTAACCGCCAACGCATCGACACGCTCGAAGCCATATTGCTTGCCTTGGTCAAGTCTGTAGACGAGATCAAAGCGGCCCTTCCAACTCTGCAAGGAGGGATGCCTGGCCAAACAAGCGCGGGTCCCGCGGTCAATGTGGACTCGAATTTAGCAGCACCGAACCCGGGAAACAATCCCCCTGAAGTAACGGTCCCCACCGCTGTGGATGCGGCCCGAGAAGCGATAAGAGAGGTCCAGGAGCTCCGAGCCATGTTTGACGCTCGAGAAAACTCTCCAGACCTCAGAATACGGCAACCGTACCCTGCTGCATGGAGGGATGTCCCCTTCCCGCCAAGATATAAGCCGTTCAACATCAACCCTTATGATGGCAAGACCTCCGCAAGTCGGTACATCACTTACTTCGAGGTCACCACCGACCATCTGCCCCATGACGATGCCATCCTCACACGATTATTCATCGGGGCATTGGAAGGAGTCGTCTTCGACTGGTATCGCAATCTGCCGGACAACTGCATCCACTCTTTCGCCGGCTTCAAGCGCATGTTCTTGGAAAGATTCTATGAAGTAGGGCAGGACATCACCATGTCCACCCTCATGGACGTCGTCCAAGGGAAGAAAGAGCTCATGAGGAACTACATTGAGCGGTTTTGCCAAACCGCAATGAAGCTGCCGTCTGGAAATCCGGATTTCTCCTTGATTGAAATTTTCCAAAAGAGATTGCTCCCAACAATCAGTCTCTGGATGGGAAAAAGTCAATTCAAGGACTGGAAGACGTTTATCATCAGTGCCATAAGCGCCGAAGAACGACTGGAGAAGGCTCGCCAACTGGGATTGCATATCTCGGAGGGAGAGAACAAGGGCAAGCGTCCTAACACCAACAACGACAATGGGGGTAGCTCCACCAACAATCGAGACAACAAGGACAAGCAGGCTATGGTGGCCGACACAGCACAGAAACCTGAGCCAAAGCCGGCAGACAAACAATGGCCGCAAATTACTTACTCCTTCGAAGACGGTCACGTCAAGCCCATCTTGGACATGCTCGTACAAGGAGACAGAATTCAGCTTCCTTCACCAAGACGGGAACCGCGGCCGGCAGAGATGGAGAACCCGAAGTACTGTCATTATCACCGCTACGTCCACCATGCTGTACACGACTGCTACCAGCTAAAACGGTACATCCAAAATCTCATCGATTAGAACGCTCTGGCCATCGATTTCGAAGAGGTAACCGTGGCAGCCAACATGGTGTCAGTATAATTCGGCAGCTTCCCTCCAACGGAAACTCAAGACGGTGTGGTCCCCATCCCTCTGGCAACAATGGAGATTGCTAATCTTCCACCTCCCTGAGATCAGGCTGCTGGTCTAGTGCCTCTCACTACATCACGAGGGGAGGTCATGTGGGTCCATCCAGACTTGGTATCTGAAGTGACTCAGCCCACGCCATCTTCCACTGGCAAGAAGAAGAGTAGAAAAGTCAGGTCCTGCCGCACAATCTCGGCAGATATCGAAGAAGCTACAGCCGTCGTCACTCGATCTTGGGCACAATCCCAACCTACGGCTGACAACTCGGCTGAAGATCATTAGCCCACTACAACTGACACTCTGGGACCGGCTCAGCCTCCGATGACCGACAAGCCTAGGCCGAGGGAGACTCGCTTTGACAAATCCCTCCGAAAAGAGGCATCATAAGGGCTGGAGAAGCCCTACAACTTCGACATCTTAGCGCAATTGGCCAATACACCGACCAAATTGTCATTATACGAGCTCCTGAGACTCTCCAAGGATGTTCGTGCGGCTTTGAGCGATGCACTCCAAAATGCCGACGCATACCTGGCTCAGGTCAACCTCACGGGAGAAAACCTGCCTGCAGATCTCCAACACAGCGCCTGCACGGGAGCGATGCCCAATATCGTCTTCACTTCGTAGGACATGCTCATCAAAACCAACCTGCATGATCGCCCGCTATACTACACTAGATACATCGGCGACGTAAATGTGGATCGGATGCACATCGATCCTGGCTCTTCTATAAGCATCATCCCGAAGGGTCTGTTACATCATCTCCGTATCCCAATGCATCGTCTGACGCCTATAAGCACCGCCATCTGCGGTTTCAATTCGGGCAGGAGCTACCCAATTGGGAAGATTAGTCTGAAGTGTCAGATTGGCGATCTCCAATCAGAAGTCACCTACTACGTCATAGATGCAGACACTTCTTACAACATCCTCTTGGAGCGCCCGTGGATACACGATTATATGATCGTGTCTTCCACACTACACCAATACTTCAAATATGTTGACAAGCACAGCTTCGTAAGGACAAAATTTGCCGACATCGATCCCTTCAAGGGGTCGAGTCCTACTACTCAGACTTCTGTCTGTACGAATAGTCGAAGAAGCATCTTGGTGAAGGAGATGTGCAAGCTCGTACCGAGACAGCCACAGGATCAGAAGAACCTCTAACGATCCACCTCCAAGCTCGCAAACCTGGCAAGTCCGCACCCTTTACAGCCACTCTACGTAAGGACGCAATCAGCCTCTCGGCACAAGAAGAGCAGATGATAATCCGGCTACCAAGGTCTGGCCAAATGCCAAGACCCTCAACGAAGCCATTTACAATCAGGCTGCCGAGAGTCGGCCAGCCGCAAACGGAGAAGCTCTATCCCTCCGACAAGCCAATGACGATACGCCTTCCCAAGTAGGGTCGTCACCCTGATGCAAGGCCTGGAACTTCTACCGAACCAACCACTCCCCGCCCAGCATCGAGTACCAAGCTGGGGGTCGCTAGTCTGCCAACAACTCCACGCTCTGCTCCACCAGCTGAACCCTTGACGATCAAGCTGCCCAGGTCGTCTTCTCAGTCTTCATTTATACAGGGGGTAGCCGAAGAGGAACCGAAGCTAGCCAAGTATGTGGCTGCCTACACTGATGTTCCCTCCGCTGATGATGTAATCCCCCTAAAAAGATACCTTACTTCATCAATAAAGGGCTATCTTTGAACTACCTCGAGATTAATAAGCTTTGTACAATATATGCTATGGAACACGGTATAGGCACTCACCTACATACACATGTGACAAATGTGTACACCGCAATCCAGCTTACTCCAGTGGAAGACACTTATCGTATAATCGAGGGAGGGGACCATACAATCATCTTCGGCCGGAAGGACGATCCGCAACCCTTCACCGTAGAAGAAGTCAACCTTGAATCAGATGCCGGAAGACTGCCCCTGTATCTTTATAGCCTCCAATCCAAACATCTCATGCAGAAACAGGGGTATGATCTGGAGACGACGCCAGGCTTAAACTACGGCGCCGGACAACGACTACCTTTAAAGCCACCGGTCCCGGCTGGCAAATCATGGGACTACTATAGCAAGACTCGATGTGGGTTAGGGTATGTTACACCCATGATGACTCCTGAGAGTTCAGATGAAGAATGCGACTGGCATTCACATTCAACCGGGTCACCAACTTCTGACTCAGATACTAGTATCGGAGACGTATTCAGACAAGTCTTGTCAGTTAACATGGCATTCGCCGACGCTTATGAAGAAGATGAAGGCATTCCTAAAATCCTTGAGTTAGAGCCATGGGCCCAACAGTTGGACGCGTAATGGGAAAAGCGGTTCGAACAGAGAGAACCTTCTACTAAAGATGAGGTTATACAGGTCGACCTCGGCAGCGAATTTTCTCCAAAACCAATTTTCGTCAGTAAAAGCCTAACAGATGAAGAGCGAGAATCGCTACAGGAACTTGTCAAAGAATATATTGATGTGTTCGCTTGGAGCTATGAGGACATGCCGGGGTTAAATCCCGATATTGCTCTTCACAAACTTAACATTCGGCCAGATGCAAAGCCAGTCAAGCAACAACAGCGACGCTTCCGCCCAGGCATCATGGACGCGATCGAAGCCGAAGTCAACAAACTAATAGCCAGCGGCTTCATTCGTGAGGAGCAACATCCTGACTGGGTCGCCAACATAGTACCGATCCTCAAGAAGAATGGGAAGATTCGAATCTGCATCGACTTCCACAATCTGAATGAGGCATGCCCCAAAGATGAATTCCTTCTCCCTATCACAGACATCATGATTGACAACACTTACGGCTTCGAACGTATGTCATTCATGGATGGCTTCTCAGGATACAACCAAATCAAGATGTCTCCTGACGACGAAAAGCATACTTCATTCCGAACACCGATTGGCACATACTGCTACACAGTCATGCCTTTCGGTTTGAAGAATGCCGGCGCCACATATCAAAGAGCCATGAGTATCATCTTCAGAGATCACTTATGCAAGACGGTAGAGTGTTATGTTGATGATATCGCCGTCAAGAGTCGCTGTAAGGGAGACCATCTGCAGGATCTGAGGACGGAATTCGACCTGATACGAGCACACAATTTGAAAATAAACCCCACAAAATCCTTCCTGGGGGTATCCAGCGGGAAGTTCTTGGGCTTCATCATCACCGCCCAGGGTATCCATGTAGACCCTGAGAAGGCAAAGGCAATCATGGAGATGGGTCCCCCGAGAAATCTCCGTAAACTCAGAGGCCTTCAAGGGAGGCTAGCTTACATCAGAAGGTTCATTTCTAACCTCTCCGGGCGGTGTCGACTATTTACCCACCTCATGAAGAAAGGCATCTCATTCGTATGGGATGAAGAATGCCAACGTGTCTTCGACAACATCAAAGAATATTTGTCGAACCTCCCAGTCCTGGTGGCCCCGGTTGCTGGAAAACTATTTCTGCTCTACGTACGAGCAATAGAACATTCCCTCGGGGCTCTGCTGGCACAAAATAATAATGCAGGCCATGAGCAATCCATATATTACCTCAGTCGAATGATGATTGGGCCAGAGCACCGATATACCGCTGTGGAGAAAGAATGCCTTACCCTGGAGTTCGCCATTCAGAAGACGCGACACTATGTCACTGGACAAACAATACATGTGATCTCACGAATCAACCCTCTCAGGGTCCTCATGACTAAACCAGGGGCACTCAGCTCTCGCCTCGCTACATGGGCAATATTATTGTCCCCTTATCATATGATCTTCGTCCCGCAAAAGGCTGTCAAAGGTCAAGCCCTGGCGGACTTTTTGGCCGCCCAACCAGGCTCGGAGTCATCCAGAATATATGAAGAAATCCCAGATGAGGTCGCTGACTCGCATGCAACCTCTCACGATAGTATATGGCGAATGTTCTTCGACGGTGCTTCGAGAACTGGGCCCAAGGACAACATCGTCGTCGGAGTCGGGGTGGTGCTGGTCTCCCCTTTCGGATTGGTGATCAACCACGCTTATTCTCTCACAGAACCCTGCTCTAACAATGTGGCTGAGTACAACGCTCTGGTCATTGGCCTCCAACTTACAAAAGAGCTGGAGGTAGAATATCTTGAAGCATACGACGATTCTCAGTTAATCGTCAATCAGATCCGGGGCTCATACGAAGTCCGCCACGAAGATATGATCCCCTATCACCAGATAGCGATCGACATCATCTCGTCGTTCGAGGGGTTCTTCATCGAGCACGTTCCCAGACTCCAAAATATCGAAGCCGATGCCCTAGCTGGCCTTGCCGCTTCCCTAGCTGTTCCGAACTATGCTCGCCAATCAGTGGATGTGATAGGCCATGAATTGGTCTGTCCCAAGAACAATGTGCAATTCGTGGCGAGTTATTCCGCCCAGACGATTGACAAAGTCCCAGATTGGAGACAACCATTCATTGACTTTGTCGTCTACGATATCCTGCCCGAGAACCCAAAGGAAGCCACCTCCATCAGACGGCGTTCTCTCAGATTCTTCTACGATACAAAACGAAAATGCTGTATCGGCGATCCTACGATGGATTATTGCTTCGGTGTCTGTCAAACGCAGAAGCCAAAGAAGCCGTACGAGAAGCTCATGACGGTGTTTGCGGGGCCCATCAGCCTGGCCCTAAATTGCAAGACCGTTTTCGCCGAATGGGCTACTACTGGCCTACGATGGTAGCAGATGCGATAAACTATGCGAGAAAGTGCAAAGCCTGCTAAGTCCACGCGGACTTCATCCACCAACCATCCAAATTTCTACATCCGACAGTGGCGTCCTGGCCATTCGAAGCATGGGGATGGATATCATTGGTCTAATTACTCCACCTTCCTCCCGAGGACATCGCTTCATACTCGCAATTACATATTACTTCTCCAAATGGGCGGAAGCTGTCCCACTTGCAGAAGTCAAGACTTCAAACGTGATCAGCTTCCTTAAGCATCACGTCATCTATCGCTTTGGACTATCCCGAAGGATCATCCACGATAATGGTCCGCAGTTTGTAAGCCACGCCTTCTATCGATTCTGCGACAAGCATCGCATCCAGAATATTGCTTCAACGCCATACAATCCAGCAGCGAATGGGTTAGCATAAGCATTCAACAAAACCATCATCAAGTTACTCAAGAAGTTTGTCTCTTCCAACAAATGCGACTGGAATGAGAAGCTTGGTGAATGCTTGTGGGCGTACCGTACCACAGTCCGAACGGCCACAGGAAACACACCATTTTCCCTGGTGTACGGAAGTGAGGCAGTTCTTCCATTGGAGACTCAAATACCCTCACTCCGCGTCGCCCTTATTTATCAATTGACGACGGATGATAACTACCGACGTCAACTACAAAAGTTAGAGGCCTTGGATAAAAAGCGCCTCCTGGCTCAGCAAAGGATCGAACTATACCAGGCACGCATCTCTGGAGCCTTCAACAAGAAGGTTAAAATCAGAACGTTCCAAGTGGGCGATCTCGTTCTGGCAGTCCGGAGGCCGATGGTCATGACTCACAAGACCACCGGCAAGTTCCAATCGAAATGGGAAGGTCCATTCATCATTGAGGCTGTATTCTCCAACGGTGCTTACTGCCTCGCAAAACAAAATAGAGACTTGCTTATGTTGCCCGTCAACGGCAAGTTCCTGAAGAAATATTATGTCTAAACGACATTTTCCAGATCATTGAGTCATGTACCCGCTGGTGCCGCTGAACTCACATTCACAACATTCCAAATTATCGAGTCATGTACCCGCTGGTGTCGCTGAACTCACACCCCAAATTTCCACATTATCGAGTCATGTACCCGCTGGTGCCGCTGAACTCACCTCTCCGTATTCCAGATTATCGAGTCATGTACCTGCTGGTGCCGCTGAACTCACGACCATTCATTCCAGATTATCGAGTTATGTACCCGCTGGTGCCTCTGAACTCACATTCCGGTCACTCTTTCAGATAGTAAGTCATGTATGATCATACCTCTGAACTTTCTTCCTGGAAGAGATCCTCCCTCATGATCCACTACCCGCACTCCCGGTGCACAAAAAGGGTAACCGATCCACGAAATTCCCAAAACGACCATGTCCTCATTACCTATGAGTCGTTTCACTTCCGCCAAAAACAAATCATCCCTTGCATAGAACTTCTATGTCCTCATTACCTCTGAGTCGTTCTATGTACCCTCCTTCATTGAGCCCACTCCTGCCATGCCCTCATTGCCTCTGAGTGGGAAGCCTCCGTCGAAGAAACCCTCATATTTGCCGTGTCCTCATTACCTCTGAGTAAATATGTTGGCCCTCCCTCGACTTATTATCCGTACCAAAAAAAACAAAAACCCCAGGGTACGCCAAGGATAATAGGTCCACAAATATTCTCTGTGGAGTCCACTCCTACCATGTCCTCATTACCTCTGAGCAGGAAGACTCCACGGTAAAACCTTCGTACTTACCATGTCCTCATTACCTCTGAGTAAGTATGTTGGTCCTCTCTCGTCTTATTATCCGTACCCTGAACCAGGGTACGCCAAGGGTAATAGGTCCACAAATGTCCTCTGTTGACCACAAATGTCCTCTGTTGACCACAAATATCCTCTGTGGAGTCCACTCCTGCCGTGTCCTCATTACCTCTGAGTAGGAAGACTCCACGGCAAAACCCTCGTACTTGCTATATCCTCATAACCTCTGAGTAATTATGTCGGTTCCTCTTAATCCTATTATCCGTATCCTAAGTCGGGGTACGCCAAGGATAATAGGCCCACAAATGTCCTTTGCTAAGTCTCTTAGTACAGGCCCACCATTCCTCATCATGCCCCGGAAGCCCAGCTGCTCCATGGCACTCTATCTTCCGATACTTGGAACGTCCACAACAATATTACCGTGGAGCTGTTCTAGGTATCCCCAATCAAACTTGTTATCCGTACCTAAAACCAAGGTATGCCAGGGGTAACAGGTCCATAAATAAGTCCCCCATGCGAGGCAAACATCACCACAAATACCACAAGCAAACAAGCAATACAAATGAAGTGTAGAATGGAAAGTACTTTTTATTTGAAGGACGAAAAAAGCATTACATGTTTTGGGACCACGTCCCTCTCAAAAAAGAAAAAAAAGGAACAAAAGAAGAAAAGGCCGGTTATAATTCGGCATTACACAATTCCAAGAGGCAGTTTCTTACCAAGGCAGTACCCCGCTCAAGCCTCTGTTTCGTACGGCGCTCGGCCTCCTGGGACAACTGCTCTGCATCATTCAGATACATATATGCCTGCCAGTCGTTCTCCATCTTCTTTAGGGCAAGTTCTAGATTGGCAGAAGCCCTACTAAACTTGTCAGCCTCCTGAATGGCAATTCCTTTCTCAGTACGAACAGCTTCGAGCTCGGACTCCAAGAAAGCCAGCTTTCTCTGAAGCTCGAGGATTTGCTCCCTGGTGTCAGCTACCCCGCGGGAGGCTGCCGCTTTCCGAGCCGCACAATCTTCAGTCCGACGATTCCATTGATCATATGACTGAGTCAGATCCTGGCGGTCCTTCAATATAGTTGGCTTGATCGATTCCCGAGCAAGCCTAACCTTCTCCACTGCGGTCATAAGGAAATTACGCTCTTGGTTTATTGCCGCGGGTAAATCAGCTTGCTGCAGCACGCGAAACTGGGCCACAAGACGATCAGCCTCTAACAGCTTAGGCTCCAGAAGCGCAGCCAGTCCCGCTCCACCGGGGAGTGTTCTAAGGATATTAATCTGGCCACCGGCGCATTGACGGGCCATAGAAAAGGGAGTCCCTCTCTCCACAGCTTCCTCAATCCCCCTCTTCAGGTGGCGGTGGAAACTGTCGACCACATCCTGGGACACTTCATCCAAAACTTTCGTAGAGGACGGTGTCAAAGGGAGTGTGGCAGGCAGTACCGAAGGAGTAGCCTCAGAACTGGCCGTCCCTGTCACCAGGGAAATGAATCCTGTGCGAAAAGAGGCATGGATGGCAGCTAGCTCCTCTTCCGCCGCCCGAAGAGCCTGGATACTTGGGGAGAGCGGAAAGGTTAACTCCTGAAACCCTATTCACAGAGGATGACGCGGAAAGCGTCGCCCCTCGCTCCAGCCGTGCTATCACCAAGGCTCCCGAACTTGACTCAGCTGGAAGCCCCTCAGTATGGGTTGGAAAAGAAGGAGGCACACGTACTTCCATCAGATTCCCCCCGGTAGAGTCCGCCCTGGCAATGTCCATCACCGGCAATAAAGGGGTGGGACCTGCACATCCAAAGCAATCATTAATCCATGAAGGACAGGGTCATAGAGCAAATAGGCCTCCTCACAAGTTAAAAAGCTGGCTTATCATACCAGGGGAAGAGCTCGGAGGCTGCAGCTCGTTCGAAGCAAGCATAGATTCGCCACCCGTAGCTCCCAACTCAAATTCAGCCGGCTTTTCTGCCCCATCCACCCCAGAAGGGGAGTCAGCCGGGTCAGCGTCATCCTGTTGGAATTCAGCTGGCTCAGGGACAGGGGTAATAGCACCCCCGTCCCCATGAGTCGAGGTCTCAACAAGGTGAGACTCCCCGGCCACCTCCGGAAGAACCCCAGCGGGAGTGATGGCGGTGCACATATCGTGGATCAAAGTGGACAAGGCTGGATCAACTTCAGTAGTCAAGTCTCAAGAAGCAAACTCCCCGGACGCCTACAAAAGAGCAAAAAATGATTAGGCCATAATTTAGAAAAAGAAGGAAAAGGCGGCTGAAATTCCAATCACCTCAGAAATATCGTCAACATCAATAAACAGCCTGCGACGTCTTACCGCAGCCTGCTTTGAGGAGTAGGTCCTGCCATCGTTAGTAGACAGACGCCTGCCTCGTGGGTGCGAAGCACCAGGCACAACAAGTGGATGATCCTCCACCTCTTCGTCCGACACATTAGGAGGCTGGTCCCCCACTTCCTCGTCCAAAGAATGCGGCGAGTCATCGGCGGCCTGCTCGGCATCCTCTTCATCCGCCGTAGTGGACTCCGAGTCTGGCACGGGAACCCTATTCGCCCCTCTCTTTCTCTTCCTGGAACCCTCTGGCTTTTCTGCCAAGCCGGTCCCGACTATGAAGCTGGTATTCATGTCAAAGTTCACGGGAGGTTTGCTCGCCGCAACGTGATAAAGAGCCGCCATGTACAGAATATCCCTTTGCGTGTTAGCGTCAGGGACTGAGAAGCTAGCCCGGGTATGAACAGCATTGTAATAATGCCACGCCCGGATACCGTCAAGAACACTGCCCTCGAAGCCCAGACAAGCACTGGGACAGTCAAGGAACAGCTGACTATACCCGAATTGACGAGAAAACCTACTAGGCAAATAAGGCTCCAAGTATACGTTATTTCGATAACGATATACTAGGTGCGCAGGGCGAATGTTGCACAGCCATAGAAGCATCTTCTCAGATAGGAGCTGGGGAGGTTAAATGCCATCAACGTGTACCCTCCTCACTTCTCTAGGGGTAAACTGAGGAAGAGACACAAAGAAGTCAGGCCCGTCAACTCTTGCCAGCGCCCTCCGACAAGCCGACATGGTGTCATACTCCCAAGATTGATGGCGGTATCGGAAGAGGAGGGCGTCATCAGCGGTGACATCATCCTCTGTCCCGGCCCTCATCAATGACCGGTAATACATCAATAACCACCCCATGAGATAGTGGTATGGTAGCTCTATCCGCTCGAAGTCCAGCGTCGTCTCACGAGCAATGACTTTAGATGTAAAGGCACGGAGGCCGTGGTGTATGCTACACCCCATAGCCGGAAGAAGGGCCAGTCTTACTTTGAAGACCAGCTTCACAGTCGGGAGAATAAAATGGCGGCAGATCCTTTCAGTAGAACCCGCCCCTCCCGAGACTACGCAATTTCGTAGCCATACCATCAAGAACCCGGCCAAGATTGCTTTATCGGACATTTGCTGGTACCGTAGTGGAAATAGCCGAAGAAGCCGCCTTCTTGCCTTTTGCGGCAGCGGAGACGACCTTGGAAGATTTGGGTGCCATTTTCGACAGTCAGAGAATGGAAATGGAGAAAGAAAGGAAAGAAAGCAACAGTGGAAGACGAAGGAGAAAGTAAAGAAATCCCTCCGACTCAACCCATCCATATTTATAAACAAAACTAAAGTGCTTCGATTCTCGTGCAGAGCGAAAACTAACTCTTCGGTTATCGAGGCGAGCCGTCTAAAATGAAGGCCAGACTCCTGGGATCCCGCTTCGAAAAGTGACCTCAAAACTGACAACAAATCAACAGCATTTAATGCAAAAGATCTCCATACGTGGCAAAATGACGTGGCGAAAGTCCCTGCGGCTGAGACACCTATGCGGCCCGAAAACCTCTGCGGCCGAGTCATCCATGCGGCTGAGACATCCATGCGGCCGAGACATCATATGCGGCCAGAAGAATACATGGCCATGCTTCTTATTCAAAGCATTTCAATTTTGCAAATTGAAAACTTTGAAGGGGGTCTTGTAGAAGCATGGAAAAGAATAAAGAAGGAGCCATGCGGCCAGAGAGTCCTCTGCGGTTTAGACAGTTCATGTGGCTCAGAGAGTTCATGCGGCTCGAGCGTCTATGCGACTCAAACAAGTCCTATGCGGCTCAAAGAGGAGCCACGTGGCCTATACATAGCTCTCTTATTTTGTATTTAATGCCTTGACGGCTAACAGCCTGGACGAGGTGACAGTTCTGACACAAAGATATCATTATGACTCCCTCATAATAACGGACTCCTTGGAAAGCAAAGAAAATCTCTGACACAATCCCCCAGAGTCAGAAACTATCATGCGGCCTTGACACGTGGACAATCGTATGCGGCCCAAGCGAAGACTCTCCCCTGCGGCTCACGAAGACTAGCCCCATGCGGCTCACGAAGACTAGACCCATGCGGCTCATGAAGACCAGCCCCATGCGGCTCATGAGGACCAGCCCCATGCGGCTCACGAAGACTAGCCCCATGCGGCTCATGAAGACCCTCCCCATGTGGCTCGCAAAGACTGTCTCCATGCAGTTCACTCATACTCATGTGGCTCAAATCACTACCATGCGGCCCAAATGTTCAAGGGGGCTACTTCTAGGCAGCCTGGACACGTGGCCAGCTTTATGCGGCCTAACTTTCCTGTGGCTCAGACACGCGGCACGATAGCAGGACACGTGGCATCAGATTGATCGAAATCTTCCAGCAAATCCCAATGAAATATTGGGATCAAATCAGATTATTTACAAATAAGCCAATTTAAGACACGTGTCGAGGAATTCGAGGTTGGCATGACAAATCAGAAGGATTTATGTCAATCAATATTAATTATCCATAAAAGATTTGATGCAATCATATTTATTGCTCAAATCTCAAATGAACGGCCCAGATTTAATAATCCTTAGCTGCCGACTTCCAAGAATGGGCAATCATTGTAAACCCTAATGAGGCCCTCCACTCTTATAAATAGCAGGGTGCCATTCCCTTGCGAATATACACAGACGGAGATACGAATACACATACACACACAGAGAGAGAGAGATACAGAGACAGATGCACATAGAGACAAAGAGAGCCAGAAAGCTTGAAGAGAGAGCATTCCTTCATCAACGCCAAGCAGTTCTTCCACGGAGCCAAGAAGCTGCAACCGATCGTCCAAGGAGTAAGGCAGAGCTGCTGTCGCTTTCCCGAGCCTCTATCGTCACCCCCCAGAATCTAAAATAAACAATTGTACTTAGATTGCTGTACCTAGGTTTTCGTCCCTAGGCTTTCTTTGTACAAACGAGTTTGTATTGTGAAGTAAAAGTCCAGTCCTTCGATAATTGTTCTGCTCTTTTATATTTCATGGCAAACACTGCTATCACAATTTTTGTTGTTCTTGGTTTGTTGCAATTGCTCCATTTTAACACCATTTGGAGTTGCAAATGCAGTATTTTCTCACACAGTTAGAGTTCGATAAAGCTACTTACATTGCAATTCCAAATGCAGCATTATGTCACGCATCCAGGAATATGACTTCCTATTGACTGTTAAGCATAACTATCAACATAGCGAATCAGAATCACATCCACCACAAGAATGGTGATAGGACATTTTAAGAAGCATGACCAAACACACTGTCGTTCACATTTATTCTGAGAAAAATCATAAAATCCAACAAATAACTCAAGTGTAAGTGATGTATACTTTGTCGTTCACATATATTTATGACTTGGTCCTGCAGTAACAAAGAAATGATTGATAACTTGTTTATTATCTCTACCTATAGCGTGTTGAATTATTACTTTGTTTTACCATGAATTGTATAACTATGTAATGTATTTTGGAGTCTTGTGTCATGTTTAGTACATGTCTGACATGATGAACACAAGCATTGTTCCAAATTTTAGGAGTTCTTGTGCTTTCCGTCACTCATGCCTTTCACGTCCTCACCTATTTTTGAGAGTTTTTGTGCTAATGCAGTCTTCGTACACTGATACAACCTGATTTTTTTCTCTATACGGGTCATGGTAACATAGATAACTTGAGGCTTGTGGAGTAGTTCTAGAAGCAAGCACATGGTGCAGCCTCTACTACTTGAGGCTTTTAGATATACAACATTTTAGATATATGTATGGAAATAACTAAACGCTGACTACGCTATTAATGTTTAATTTTGGAGAAATTATGAAGGATTTTGAATGTTCTTGACAGTGAAATTAATGAATTTACTTATGTTTGGAATTCATTCTGTGATTGATTCGTCGAAAAGCATTTAAATTTTTGAATACCTGTATTCTGTGTATATATGCAATAGATATCTGTGGCATTCTGTATATCTGCAATGTTATTTTGATGTGCTGCAATACTATTCTGATATGAATTATTTCTTTACACTAATGCATTTTGCAATAGCATTCTGACATGCTATTGGTGCATATATAATAGCACGAAAAAAAAAGCTATAAAAACCAATTTGCATCGAAAAGCTATTAACAAACAATAACATACAGGAACGCAATTAAATATCAACAGCGTTCACGAATGCCATAAATAACTTATAGTGTTAACTAACGTTATTATGAAACTATAGCGTTCGTAAATGCTATGTAAACTCTATAGCATTTGTCACTGCTATAACAAGTCTATAGCGTTCATGGACGCTATAGTAACTCAATAGCGTTCATGCATGCTATTACTTTCCTATAGAGTTCTTAAATGCTATAACGCTTGTATAGCGTTTTAAATGCTATAACCTGTCTATAGCGCCATGGAACGCTATAATCCATCAATAGCGTTCATGAACGATATAACTTTATAGCGTTCTTGTACATGGGGCAATTATAGCGGAGGAATTTATAGCGGGCAGAATACGCTATAATACACATTCTATAGCGTTCTGAGCACGCTATCGTATTCCATATCTGTTGTAGTGTAAATAAAGATGTACTGAAAATAAACAAATTTGGACACTGCCTAGATAAAACTAGACTAGACTAGACTCCATACGACAATCACGGCCAAGCAATGAGTACGGCTTTATACATTATCTAACTAGGGTTATCACAATCCTAATTACTAACATATGCAAGTTTGAGAAATTTGATTCCAGTTACCTGCCTGCAGCTACCTGAATGATCCAAGCCAAAAGAAAAACAAGTATATCAGACACATTATAGTAAGATACATGTGTCCTAGAAAAGTGTTCCACTCGACGGTGTTCTGGAAGAGTGCTCATCATGACAGATAGCTCCAAATTCTATGTATATATATAAGACCAAGGCCAAAGGGGCAACAGGTAACTGAGAAATCTCCAATGATCTAGGTAATCCAGCTAATTGTTTAGTTTCTAACATTTTTACTAGGATTCCGAGTGTGGCATTTCGTAGAATCCATCCTAGAAATAAGACATGTAAGACTGGACAAGACAAGCAAGATTGTGCACTACAACAAGCCACAACAAGACATAACAATATCAAGACAAGAGCGCGCTACGACGAGCCACTATCAAGGAGCTAGACATGTACTAGAATCAAGAGTGCGCCATGACAGGCCATTATCATGCAAACTAGGAAAAGATATGTTCAAGAGTGCACCACGACGGGTCACTATCAAGTAAATATTAGACATGGCATAGATTGTAAAGTACAATCAATCTGGCAGGGCATAGCAATACATAGTGAGTATAGAGAACATATGAACATAAGCTAGTGTTAAGTGTATATAGGATGTACAATCATTCTCTAAGTATACAAGGTCATCTAATAATGTTAAAAATTCATTACAATCGAAAAAAATATCAAAAACGGACAAAATGGGGCAGAAACGGGCAAAAACAGACAAAAACAGCCTAACCGGATCATCCGGCGGATTACTGCGGATTACCGACAAATTTTTCGAAGTTTCACAGCAAGTTTTGTGGTTCAAGTTCGGATTTTCCGACGAATTTTCGACGAATTTTTCGAACCGTCACAGAAAGTTGATTTTTTGAAAACTCAAAACTTGTTTCGGCCATAAAACTTTGTTTTAAATCAAAATTCAGATTTTCAAAAGTCAAAATCGCATGAAATTTAATTCCCTACAACATGGGAGTATTATTTTTCACAAATTAAAAGATTTGATAGATCAATACCTCAAAATACTCCGAAAATAGGTTCTCGGGAAACCAAAACGGGTTCCGATTTCCACCAAACTCAAAATCTATATATACAAGCTTGGTGAGGACCTCATATATGCATATGTGACCAAGATTCATGATGGTAACACCAGTATCACTATTGATACCGAGTTTTCTACTACGTCAATATTAGATTTTAACAGAAAATCAAATCCTAGTTCTAACCAAATTTAGAAACATGCATATAGACAAGAATCACAAGGAAAACATTCTTAACAAAATGTGTTTAGAACAATTCTAAGTATTTAATACCAAGAAAAACAAAAATGACAACAAAACAATATTGTTCATGAATTTGGCAAGTTGTATTTGCCTAGGTTAAGCTCCAAGCCTAATCTTCTACTCCTCCTTATAGGAGGGTTAGACACCACACCCAAGGCCTCAAGGCCAAGCTCTTGGCAAGCTCCAGGGGAGAGAGAAGAGAAGAAGAAATGAAGAGAAGTGAAGAGAATAAAAAGAGAGAGGAGAGAAAAAGTGAAAGGGTATATATAGAAGGGGGAATTAATCTTAACCGTCGGATGGTGATCCATGTGAAGATCTAAGTCAATCCTAGCCATCCAAAGAAAACCAACTATCCTTTAGATAAAAGGGTACATCTACACTATTCACAAAAATATTTAAATACTATTCATAAAAATATCGGAAACACTATTCATGAAAATATCCGAAATCAAAAATATCTAAAATATGGAAAATATGTTCGGACGGTATGCCGTCGGTATACACCGGTATACTGGCAGTATGCCGACCAAGAAAAAAATCTATAAGTTGGAAAAATTTTTAAAGCATTACAAAAACTAAGAAAATACAAAATATGCTACAAAATACATATCCGTATATAAATACTGATACTGTGAGACGAGTCTCACAACTCTCCACAACTTAAAAAAAAAATTCGTCCTCGGAATTTCTAAATCTAGTCAAATATGAAAACCAAACCAAAGTGCTGAAAAATCAAGACAATCAAAACAAAGCATGGCATGCTGGTAAGATAAAGACGACAGTAATATAAGTAAATGTATAATACCCACTTTTCTAAAATAAGGATAATTTTAAACTTTTGTATTTTAAATCATTAAAATATTAGATTTTAGTCATGATATAATTTTTGGTGATTTTTAGTTATTTTAAAACTATTTAAAATGGTGATATGTGAATTTGGTATTTTGATAGTGTAACCTTAGTCATGCATGACCTAGAAGACTAATCATGATCATGGAGACCTAATCATGTGTTTAGAATCTCATATTTTTACTTTTTAGCCTAAGGGTAATTTGGTCATTTTGACACTTTTATGAAATTGTAAATTATATGAATTAAATAGGTGCTAGTTAATTATTTGAGACTTGACCTAGAAGTTTAGCCTAATCTAGATGTTAGTCATGACCCTAAAGACTAAGTTAGAGGGTTTCAACTAAGTAATCAAATTAGATTAATATCTAGATATTTTGTTAGTGGGATATTTTAGGCTAAATGTTAAGAAAGACTACTTTAGTTGTGAGCCTTTAGATTGGCTTGAATTTGTTGGAGAAGCCTTGACCACTCATCCTAAACCCTAACCCTAACCTAATGGAAGCCATCAAACACCCCCCTCCCCTCTATAAATACAACACATTAATCCTTTAGCATCATTTTAAATCATTTTAATTGCCTCTTTTTGTGTTCTTCCCCAATTCCTTCCCAAATGTCCAAATCAACTCCAAATTGAGCTTAGTCTTTTGTATTGGACGCCCCTACAGTAGAGGACACCATTAGTGGGTAGATAGCAAGGATTCGGTGGCTCGGGATCGTCGCAAGTTGAAGAGGAGCCCTCATTCAAAAAGCTCTAAATTAAGATTTCACCTTCAATAGTGAAAACCCATCAAACCTATTCAAATTCTAGTTTTCTTTCCATAGATGCATTCATTTAGGGTTCCACTAGGTGTAGCCTAAGTTTGGTAGGAATTTGTGTCCATTACGTGTCCGTATCGTACACGTATCAGTGTGTAGGAATAGGTATTCGATGAAATGCTTGTTAGAAATAAATAATGCTAATTTCAAATTATGTTTGAACAAATTTGTAGGCCTTTAGGTGTTAATTAACTTTAGTGAAGACTGAGCTAGGTTTTGTGTCGTGTCCGTGTCCAAAACGGACACGAACTCACTATACGAGGCCACGGTTCACAGTCCTGCTACCCCGTGTCCAGTTCTCACTAGACACGACACGAGACACCACCATTTTTTGTCAGCACCTAGGGACAATGTCTGTCAGGGCACCCATAAAGTTTCAGGTAAAATGATCGAGTATCGAGAGAGTTCTCGATCTCGCATGGATCACGCACACACTGTACACGCAGGAAAATCCGTACTGATACGCTGTGATTTATCTCGACACGACTCACTTGGACATGTTTCAGGCACTTGTGTGTGTAGCCCTACTCTGGGCGAACAAAGGGACACGTGCACGAGGACACTGGTGTCGTGTGTCGTGTCCTGGATCGACCGACACACGTACACGAGGATTTGCTGTATAGTTTACTGATACTTATACTTTTTTTAGGACACTTTGTGTCCTAATTTTTGGACACAAAAGGACACGTGGCCCTTCCCTAACACACACATGTAGAGGACACGATCTGACACTACAGTACACGAATGCATTGGTTTTCGATTTGTTTTGATATTTGAATTTGATGAATGTCTGATACATAGGAACTGAACCTGGGATTCAAATGAGAGTCAGGTTTCCTTGATCCTGGGTTTATTTTTAGGATTCTAGGTTAGTTTTATGTTGAATTGAGATGGTTATGGCTTTTCCAAAACTGAGAATTTTCCTTGTTTAAAACCAGTGAACTGGAATCAATTTCACTCTTAAAAACTGTCAACCTAAGAACTCAATGAGAAATGTGATTTTTCATTTGTAATACCTGAGAGTCAGTGATTGTTAAATTGTTAACTATAATACAAGTTGTGTATATTATACTGGAAAGGGATGATTGATTTAACCAGGATAAGAGATGTAATGAATGCATGGTATGTTATATGTATTGAAAACTAAAATGATGTTCATGTGTAAACTAAGTTTTTTATGTTTAAATGAAACTGAAAATCTGAGATGTTGGTTTAGTATGGATTTTAAACTGAGATTGACTTTACTGAAATTTAGAATGGGATTGAGTTTGTTTTGTAAAAACTGAACTGAAAATTGAATGTGGAAACTGAAATGGGATTGGATTCGAAATGAAAACTGAAACCATGTGAACCTGAGAACTATTTAGAAATCTAAAATGAAAACTGAGAATGGGTGAATTAGTTAAACTTGAACATTGATTTGAAATGGGTTTTGAAGTTCAAATGTTAAATAAGAATGTTAACTGTTAAGGTAGGATTAACTGAGATTCTAATGTTCAAATGATAACTAGTTTTAAGTGTGACTGAAAACTGAATTGGATTCCTGAGATTTCAAGTAAATAGGTTAACATGAGTTTACTATGAAAATTCCTGAGATTCATGAATCATAGCTTAATGTTGAACCTGTGAACTTAAACTAAGATACCTTGTTTCCTTTCTAAATGTTAAAACCTGAGATTTCTGTGACTTGTTAAACTGAATAGCATATGTTTACTACCTGAGTTTTTAAGGGTTAATTCAAACCTGAATTTGCAAATGTTATAACTGATTTAGTTTTAAATGTTAAACTGAAATGTAGATGATGATCCCTTGTTTCATTAACTTGAAAACAGTTTCAATACTAACCTGTGAATGCTTGATTCATTAACCTTACTTGTATTCCATAGTCCTCACACGCACACACTCTCTCTTAAACCCTTCTTTCTTTATATAGATGTATATATATACATAATGTGTGTGCATTGCTTCCTACATATATATGTATATTGAAGTGAAGGTAGATGCATATATATTGCTATTATGTAGTTGTGTGCCTTGTTAGCTAATGTGTTAGCTATGTGCTTGGTTTAGCTAGTAATATTAGCTATGTGTTAGATAGCTTTTTGTTTACTTAGATATTTGTTTGCATAGGCCTAGTGTACAGTGTTGCCCTATAGCCTATTATGATGTTGTCTATGTTTAAATATGGTATAGATATTGTAGGAACGAAATAGTAAAGCGTAATACTCTAGAGGGGGGGTGAATAGAGTTGGCAGCGGAATAAAGCTAATTAAAAAGTGTTAGCAGCACAATCACAGAATATTAATCACAACTAAAATAATGTAAAGGCAAAGTTAAGAGAGCAAACGCAAAGACAGCGATGTATACTGGTATCCCTCTGTTGAGGACTAATCCAGTCGGTAGAACTCTTGCTACCAGTTGAATCCACTATTGGAAAAATCGTAAGTTTTCTTACGAAGTCCTTGCAACTTTTACAATGCGAGCTTTGATACGAAGAACTCGTCCAACTTCAAATGTGAAGAGGTATTCTTCAATCAAGCCTTCTGATTACAATCTCTCAGAAACTTCTAGACCGCACTACACTGGTAAATCGACTAGAGGATTGTAACTGGCTTGGGATCTAAAATTGAAAGCTCTAGAAAACTCTTTGGAAGACTGAAAGCTTTAGATAGAGAGAAGATTGAAAGTGAATGAGTGAGTTGAAATGATCGAAATCCTTCCCTATTTATAAGAATTCCAAAGACAGACTTCTGACAGAATTCGGGCAGAACTCTATGAGCAAATCTCGGTCAAATCCGCAACTACAGGAGGACCAAGTAACAAGGATTCAAAATCACAACGGCCACCAACCGAACTCTGGCCGAACTCGGCCCGAGTTCTGTCTGGGTTTAGTTAGGGTTTTAAAAAGCTTTTTGGTGATTTTTGAAAACCTTTTTGAAAACCTTTTTGTAAACCTTTTTGAGAGGTCATTTTAAAAAACATTTTGAACTCATTTAAGGGTAGCCTATTTGCCAGTACGACTCGGTGTACAACATATTTCTAGACTCAAATAAAATAAAAAATACATTGCATAAGGAATTACAGACTCGAACAGGCAAACAGATCTTCGATCTTGAATTCAGTGGATAACCATTCTTGATCATGTCCAAGAGTCCGAGATGTCCCGACTAGCTTCGTATATCCAGACAGAGTTTGATCAATTATTAAAATTAGGTTGACCATATGACCAATGGGCCAACAATCTCCTCCATTTTGATAATTGACAAACTATGAATGATATAACATTAAGCTTGTTCAAAATATCAAAAAGTAGAATTGTTCGTATCCTGTATTATCTCAAAAAAAATGTTAGATCTTTAATTTTCTCCCCCTTTATCACTTAGCAAAATAATTGCAAAAGAGAAGGCTCCCCCGCAATCAATGCATAAGTAACAAATAGTGAGAAAACACATAAAAGAAATAAGGCATAAAACTAGAGAAATATCACAGGCATGTATTGTTGCAGAACAGAAAAGCATAGTATCATAGGCAAGTTATTTCACAGGCAGTTTTAATGAAAGAAGCAATATAAAGAGATAGTGATATCATAAACTAAAACTGAAACATAGTGCTAAAAATAAACTGGAATGCCATAAACTACGCATAATCATGTCCATGAAAAAAAATAACAGAGTACTGAAACAAACTAAAAAGTGCTGATAATAATAAAAAAGTACTGATAATAACTTGGAATGTCGGAGCATTTCCAAGTGTACAATAAAATATCACTCAAAATCATATAGTCACATCTCCTCATCATCATTTCAAAAATTTAATTCAAAGATTAGTAATTTCAACCTTCAATTAACATAATTAATATTATTTTATAAATTAAATGTCGTTACACAGCGACTGTCTCAGATTAGCTGTAGGAGTACTGTCCCAGCTGGCGAAGGTTCACCGGGGAACTCTTAAGTACCGCTTCGCTTCAACCGTAGTTATGGTGACAGACAGACTCTTTATTGGCTTGTCTCTAACACAGTTTTTGCGTATTGAGATATAATCATAAAACAAAATTAATTAATATTATTGACGTCCAAAATTCCTAATTCTCGACGTAAATAATTGAAACTATCTTCCGCTAGAGGTTTAGTGAAGATGTCAGCTAGTTGATTTTCAGTATCTATGTACACAAGGTCTATATCTCCATTTTGATGATGATCTCTAAGAAAATGATGTCGAATCTCGATATGTTTAGTACGAGAGTGACATACTGGATTCTTAGTCAAATTAATAGTGCTCGTGTTATCACAGAAAATGGGAATATATGTGTAAAATAAATCATAGTCTTCCAAGGTTTGTTTCATCCACAAAATCTGAGCACAACAACGTCCTGCGGCGATATACTCAACCTCTGTTGTTGATAGGGCTACAGAATTTTGCTTTTTACTAAACCATGAGACTAAAGCCTTGCCTAAGAAATGACAAGTGCCGCTGGTACTTTTTCTATCAACTTTGCATCCAGCAAAATCTGCATCCGAATAACCAATAAGGTCAAAGAACTTAGTTTTGGGATACCACAAGCCAACAGAAGAAGTGCCCTTAAGGTATCGAAAGATACGCTTAACTGCGCACAAATGTGATTCCTTTGGGTTAGCTTGAAAACGTGCACACAGGCAAACACTAAATATTATATCTGGACGACTAGCAGTTAAATAAAGTAAACTACCAATCATACCTCGATACTTACGTGTGTCGACTGGCTTGCCTTGTTCATCTGAATCAAGCTTTGATGAAGTTGCCATTGGAGTGCCAATAGGTTTGACATTGTCCAGATCGAACTTCTTTAGCAAATCTTTTGTGTACTTGGCTTGATTTATGAATGTCCCATTGTTAGTTTGTTTGATTTACAGTCCGAGAAAGAATTTCAGCTCTCCCATCATGCTCATCTCAAACTCATTTGGCATACACTTAGAAAATTCTTGACAGAGAGATTCATCAGTGGATCCAAATATAATATCATCAACATAGATTTGAATTAAAAGAAGTTTGCCATTAAAAGACTTAATAAACAGTGTAGTGTCAACCTTGCCTTTTGAAAAACCGTTGTCAAGTAGAAAAGAGCTTAGTCGATCATACCAAGCACGAGGGGCTTGTTTCAAACCGTACAAAGCTTTCTTCAACTTGAAAACATGATCAGGATTTTTAAAATCTGTAAAACCTGGAGGTTGTGCTACAAAAACTTCTTCTTTTATAAAACTATTTAAAAAAGCGCACTTGACATCCATTTGAAATAGTTTGAAATTATGAAAACATGCAAATGCACATAACATGCAAATGGATTCTAATCTCGCAACTGGGGCATAAGTCTCATCGTAGTCGATACCTTCTTCTTGATTGTATCCTTGAGCTACGAGTCGAGCCTTATTACGAGTCACTAAACCATTCTCATTTAGTTTATTTCAGAATACCCAACGGGTGCCAATGACCAGACGATCAATAGGCTTGGGAATAAGTTCCTAAACTTGATTCCGTTCAAATTGGTTTAATTCCTCTTGCATAGCATCTATCCAAAAACTATCACTACATGCTTCATCAATGGATTTGGGTTCTAGCTGTGAAATAAAATCAACACTAGAAACAATATCTCTACTGGATGTACGAGTACTTACACCTTTGGTAATGTCACCAATTACCAAATCCTTTGGATGATCAGCTGTAAATTTCAACCTTTTCGGTAGACTCTGAAGGTAGCTGGTTCCTGGATCTTCTCTAGGAGGTTCAGCTAGTACAGAGCTTGGTTGAGAATCAGCTGTTGTTGAGCTTGGTACAGTTGGATCTTCGTCATTGTCATCGATAGTCATTTGATTCAGTTCATCAAAGGTGACGTTGATTGACTCTTCGATGATCATGGTTCGTTTGTTGAAGACTCTGTATCCTTTGCTCTTGGCCGCATAACCTAAAAATATACCTTCATCGGCCTTTTCGTCAAACTTTCCCAAATTATCTTTTGTATTAAGAATAAAACATTTAAACCAAATATTTTAAAGTAAGAAACTGAAGGAATTCTATCAAACCATAACTCAAATGGAGTCTTCTTCGATTTGGGTCGAATTAGAACTCTATTGAGAACAAAGCAAGCTGTATTGACAGCTTCAACCCAGAAATATTTGGGTAGACTAAACTGGTTTAACATTACTCTGGCTATTTCGGATAGAGTTCTGTTCTTACGTTCCACAACTACATTTTGTTGTGGAGTCCTAGGGCAGGAGAACTCGTGTACAAAATCGTATGCGTCACAAAAATGCTCAAACTCTGCATTCTCGAATTCGCCACCATGATCGCTTCTAATACGAGTGATCATGTAACCTTTTTTATTCTGTACTTTCTTGCAAAAGGCGACAAATTCGGATAATGCATCATTCTTGCGTGTCAAGAAGTATACCCACGTGTATCTAGAGAAATCATCTACAATTACAAAAGCATAAAGTTTACCTCCGAGGCTAGCAACTCGGCTAGGACCAAATAAGTCCATATGTAGCAATTGTAGAGGTCTAGTAGTACATACTGCGTTTACTGACTTGAATGTGGATCGGGTAGCTTTGTTCTTTTCACATTGGCTGCATACCGAATCCTTCTTGAATGTTATGTCCGGTAAACCGCGTACTAGCTTCATTGTGGATAATCTTGATATTGTATCCATATTTGCGTGACCGAGTCTCATATGCCATAGATGACTCTCATCGCTTTTAGCCATTAAGCATCTACCTGAAATGTTAGTTTCTTCCAACAAATAGAAAACATATATGTTGTCTTCCCTGATACCTTCAAAGATAGTATTACCAGTTGAGCTATCAACTATAATACATTTGTCTTTGCCAAAGTTAATGCCATAACCATGATCAGCCAAATGACTTATGCTGAGTAGATTATGTTTCAACTCGGTAACCAGACAGACATCTTTAATAACAGATAGGGAGACTTACCAACATCACCGATACCAATAATATACCCTTTTAAGTTATTATCGAAGGAAATATAGCCTTCCTTCTTTTTCTTCGACAGTGTTGCAAATAATGTAGCGTCACCGGTCATATGCCGTGAACAACCGCTGTCGAGGATCCATTTGCTTTTAGCATGTGAAGGGTGTTCCACCTACAAAACAGTTTACAGATGAAACTTTTGGTACCCATTTCTTGTAGGGTCCTGAATTGTTAGCTTTTGGTATCCATGCATAAATGTTTAAATCAACAAGCTTTCTCATTCTACATGCAGATGAAATATGACCAATGAGGTCACAATAATGACATTGTGCATGTCGAGTGTTGAAAGCTGAGTGGTGTGCATGATTGGTAGGTTTAGGTTTTCTAGTATAGAAGAAAGCATGCCTATAATCCTGTTTGGGCTTAACCTTTTGGGGTAAAGGTTTGATAGGGTTAGGTCTGACAGTGTTTGGCTTGGGAATATTCCGATTTTTCGATAAGTGACACGTGTTAGGATAGGAAGCAGCAGGCTCAGGCTGTTTTTCTAACCTAATTTCCAATCTTTTGGAAGTGTCATACAACTTAGTATAATCAAAAGTGAGTAATTCTATTCTGATTTGTGCACATCGAAGACTTTTCTTCTTTATAGAAAGTTCTTCCTTGAGTTGGTCAATAATTTTGTCTTTCTCTTCAGATGACTTGGTAGTCTCGTGTAATAAGAGCTTTATAGAAGAAAGCTCACCAGACTCACAAATATTATTTCTAACCTCAGCTAGTAGGTCGGTAAGTCTACCTATTTCACCTTTGTACTCTTTGAGTACCTTTTTAGAGGTCTGATACTTGCTACGCAGTTTCCTGTAATCAGTCATCAGGTCACTGAAGGCATCTCCTAATTGCTCAAAGGTGAAATCATCATAAGTATCAACTACAGGTTCAGTAGGTACCTGATCGGATGCCATAAAGCATACGTTTGCAGCGTCTTCTGATTGTTCGTCTTTTGAGTCGCTGGCTTCACTTTCATGCCATATGCTGGTGTTGGCATTCTCCTAGATGTTGATTTCTTCAGGTTACATTTTTCATACCTGTTGCTCTTCTTGCTTGATGATGAGTTTGTAGGACAATCCTTCTTCATGTGTCCCTTCTTCTTGCAGCCGTAGCAGACAGCGTCATCTTGATACCAGTTGTTGCTGCTGTTGTTTTCTTTGGCTCTCTTCTCATATCTCATGAATCTTTTGAATTTTCTTGCTAGGAGTGCTTGATCTTCAGCATCAGATTCACTGCTGTCTGAGTCACCTTCAGCAACTTTTCTGTCCTGAGCCTTGGAAGCGATCGTCTTCTCCTTTGGTGCAGGCTCTTCAAAATCTTGTAGCTCCAGTTCATGAGTGAGTAGCTTACCCATGAGTACTTCGAGGGACATAGTTGTGAGATCGTTCCCTTCAATGATTGCAGTAGCCTTTGGAATCCAGTTCTTGGTGAGAGCTCGCAGGAGTTTGCGAATCTTTTCATGGTTACTGTAATCTTTGCCTAGGGAGGACAAAGGATTTACAATATCCAAGAACCTCTCGAACATCTGAGTAACTGTTTTGTTGGGCTTCATCTTGAACACCTCATACTCTTGAGTAAGTCTGCTGACCTTTGATTCATTGACTTGAGTCGTGCCTTCATGTGTGACTTCAGGTAGTTTCCACACTTTATTAGCCGTTGTGCAGATAGACACCCTGTTAAATTTAGTTCTGTCTAAAGCACAAAAAAGAGCATTAATGGCACGTGCGTCAAGACTAGCCCTTTTCTTTTCTTCCTCTGTATATCTGCTATGGGGTTTTTCAACTAAAACTCCATTAACATTTATACGAGGTGGCTTTTGATAGCCATCAAGAACAATGGACCATAAATCAAAGTCAAGTGATTTCAAGAAGAAACTCATTCGTATTTTCCAATAGGTATAGTTTGTACCATCAACAGTGGGGGTCTATTTGTGGCCTGGCCTTCACTTGTGAATTTCACAGTTGCCATGTGTTGTGCTGTGATCTATATAACAGTTAATTAAAAATAAATAAATAATTGTACTGTTACCTTGCTTTACCTGTAACACCCGCTCTGATACCAATTGAAGGAACAATTGGGATCAGAATATATTACCTCTAGATGGAGAACCTGCTCTGATACCAATTATAGGAACGAAATAGTAAAGCGTAATACTCTAGAGGGGGGTGAATAGAGTTGGCAGCGGAATAAAGCTAATTAAAAAATGTTAGCAGCACAATCACAAAATATTAATCACAACTAAAATAATGTAAAGGCAAAGTTAACAGAGCAAACGCAAAGACAGCGATGTATACTGGTATCCCTCTGTTGAGGACTAATCCAGTCGGTAGAACTCTTGCTACCAGTTGAATCCACTATTAGAAAAACCGCAAGTTTTCTTACGAAGTCCTTGCAACTTCTACAACGCGAGCTTTGATACGAAGAACTCGTCCAACTTTAAATGTGAAGAGGTATTCTTCAATCAAGCCTTCTGATTACAATCTCTCAGAAACTTCTAGACCGCACCGCACTGGCAAATCGACTAGAGGATTGTAACTGGCTTGGGATCTGAAATTGAAAGCTCTAGAAAACTCTTTGGAAGACTGAAAGCTTTAGATAGAGAGAAGATTGAAAGTGAATGAGTGAGTTAAAATGATCAAAATCCTTCTCTATTTATAGGAATTCCAATGACAGAATTCGGGCAGAATTCGGACAGAACTCTATGAGCAAATCTCGGTCAAATCCGCAACTACAGGAGGACCAAGTAACAAGGATTTAAAATCACAACGGCCACCAACCGAACTCTGGCCGAACTCGGCCCGAGTTCTGTCAGGGTTTAGTTAGGATTTTAAAAAGCTTTTTGGTGATTTTTGAAAACCTTTTTGAAAATCTTTTTGTAAACCTTTTTGTAAACCTTTTTGAGAGGTCATTATAAAAAACATTTTGAACTCATTTAAGGGTAGCCTATTTGCCAGTACGACTCGGTGTACAACATATTCCTAGACTCAAATAAAATGAAAAATACAATGTATAAGAAATTACAGACTCGAACAGGCAAATAGATCTTCGGTCTTGAATTCAGTAGATAGCCATTCTTGATCATGTCCAAGAGTTCGAGATGTCCCGACTAGCTTCATATATCCAGACAGAGTTTGATCAATTATTAAAATCAGGTTGAACATATGACCAATGGGCCAACAGATATGTATGTGAGTTGGTTTAGGTTTATAGTTGACCAAAAGTCAACATTGAGTCAATATGACCAATTGACCAAGGTTGACTAAGTTTGACTTAGTTGACCAAACCTAAAGTTGACCAATAGTTGACCATTGACCTTTGATAGCCTAAGTTTGACCAGTTTGACCAAGATAGCCTTGTTGTTGACTTAGTTTGACTAGATGTTGACTTGGTTTGACCCAGAGTTGACCAAGAGTTGACTTTGACCTAGATTGACCTAAAAATCATGTAGATGCATTGTACACTTCATTTATAACCCCCTTGTATACATTATGACTTGTGTTGCTCTAAATAGGACTCAGATACCTCCTTTCGGAGAGTGTATTCTCACAGACACTCAGATCGCAGGCGAGTACATTCTCTGATCGTTTCATACTTGTCACGACTTATATTCTTGCTTTAGATTACTTTACTTGATGCTGACACTTGTTATCATGGATTGGTACTCTATGGATCTTTTCTTGGGATGTTATCCCCCTTAGCGGGCGCATCGGATACTTCATGTCGTGTGTTTGATGTATATCATGTACACCTTGCTCTTGCAATATTCATGTACACTCATGTTCTCTCATGTTCTTTCATGTACGCTCATGTACTTTCATGTGCTCTCGTGTACGTTCATGTTTCCTCATGTGTTTTTCGTGTGTAATCAAACATCATATTTGTAACGTAACTTGACTGGATCCTTGTGTATTGATTGTGGGTAGGGGTGAGTATAAATGGTCATGTGATTTACCCATCATGTTCACTCTGTTACTTTTCGTGTGCAACACAGCCTTCTTGGCTGATGTCCCTCATGTTCGCTCATGTACATCATGTTCAACCCAAGCCAGTTACATGCCATCTCGTACTCTAAATCACTAGTCACTTACAGTTCTTACTTATCATGTATATATTTCCAGTTATTAAATATCTCTCATGTTTTCATGTACATCTTCTTACAGCGTTTTATGTATTTTACTCTATTGCTTGCTTTATATTTCCTGTCATGATATAAACTGCATCAGATGTACTGTGCTTGCTCCCGTCCTGACTGGACCTGTTGAAAATATTACAGATGATATCGAAGACTTCTGCCCAACCTACTATAGAGCCCATCTAGACGATACCTGTGAGTTAGACCCACAGGAGGATCCAGTTCTAGCTGAGGATGTCATCCATACTGCTTAGACTAGATTAGCTAGGCTTTATCTTATTTCTTATGTCATTTGTATTGACTTCAGAGTTGTATTATTTTTTGGATGTTGTGATGATTGTGTCGTTAGACACTTAGACTTTTCTTCTGTTTGTATCTTCCTTTGAGATTTTTATATCTATGATATCGTGCTATTTCTGTCTTAGTTTTGATTGAGACTGTATTCTGTATTGTCACCTCCACTCGGAGTATATATACTGTACAGGTACCTTATATTGTTAGATGTTATGACCTAGGACAGCGTTCTACCGCCGACACTGTGGCCTAGACTGGACGTACCCACTTCTCGTGCCCTTACTCTAGGGTGCGGGTCATGACACGTTTTTAGTGGTGGCCCATGCAGGTCGAGATTCACATTTGTGCGAAGTCGTGGTAGTACGACGATTAGTTGTACTGCTGCGCACCTACGAGTAGAGTTAAGGAATAGGCTTTAGTTGAGAGGATACTCAATCACTGTTAGGACTACTTGACAGATTCCTTGGATGACCCTTGAGAATCTCATTATGAATATCTCGAAATTTGATTCCAATAACTTCTGTTTACCTTCCTTGTTTGTTGATGAATTTGATTCTTGGTAATCAAGGTTAATTTGAAATATTCTACCAAGATGAATCGTATGGGCTAGGTCGACTTAGTTATAGAATCTAGAATTTTCTACAGTCACATTAGTAAGCATGGTGAGGACATACAGTCTGATTTTGGATATATTTCTCAGGTGTGGGAATTTAAGATTTTTGCGGCCAAGCATGCGGCAATGCAAAAATTTTAAATACCATGATTCTAGAGGTATGTACCTTAGTCGAGGACTGTGAATATCGTAGCCTTGCTTACTAGTATGACGATGATTATGAGTATCATGATTTTGGACAGACGCATATGATTATCATATTTTATCTCAAGAAGGTTTATAAAATATCATTCTACCTTTTTAATTCAGTGTTTTTCAAAAAAAATTGTTGTTTGTTCTTCTTCAATTAACTTAGGAGTAGGAGTAGTTTAGTTGTTAGTATAATCCTTTGTGTAACTTCCTTAGATATAAATTTCTTTTAAATATAATGAATTGATGATTTGTGTTAGGACTTTTTGACTTAGAAATGATAGTGTACTTCTGACCTTAGAATGGTGACCATTGCAGTCAGTTTCCAGTTTCATATAAGATAATACTGCCTAACAGCCCTGATTGATTCATTGTTTTCCTTATCTTTCCAGTCTGGCACTCATGACCAGAGTCTGTCCCACTTAACTTGTTCCTTGTACTACTTTTGTATCACAACTTCCGGTTCAATTTAGGCCATTAGACCATTCCCACTTAATTTATGATTATCATATGCACATTACTGTGACTTTTAATTTAGAAGCACAAGACTAGTTGTTTTCTCAAAACCAATTTCATATGCATGACCTAAACATAACACCCTACACCCATGACCTTCGTGTCCCACTCGGACACAACATCTTGTGCTTTATTTGCTTCACACGACTTTCCTGACACAAGATCCCATATTGATTTACTCTATGGAGTCACTTTTATTTTCGACTCGAACTGGGGATAACTTTTTAACCTAAACCTGTCGAGCCAAATTTTGGACATGACCCATTTTAAGCCTACTACCCATATTTTACTTGTTGATCTTGTGTGCTGATAGGAAGAGGCTTCGACCTTAATTGTTGGGGGTTTGACCTAGAAGGAGTACGACCATCTTAATTTCGAGGACGAAATTCTTTTAAGGGGGGTAGACTTGTAACACCCACTTTTCTAAAATAAGGATAATTTTGAACTTTTGTATTTTAAATCATTAAAATATTAGATTTTAGTCATGATATGATTTTTGGTGATTTTTAGTTATTTTAAAACTATTTAAAATGGTGATATGTGAATTTGGTGTTTTGATCGCCAAAACATGCATTTTTCGACAGACCAAAACCGTCGTAAATCACATTAAACGACAGTTTTGACCTGTCAGAACATCCGTCGTTTATAGCGCGTCCTAAACTTTAAACAACAGTTTTGGATTATCGTTTTATAGATGAACAAAATGACAGTTATTATCTGTCAAATAAAAATGATGGACTAAAACTGTCAAATAACCTGTAAATTGGTCTGCCACTATTTTTACCTTTTCAACAAGTAAGGTCTGTCGAATTTGGAAACATAATTTAAAAAAAAACTCAATTCATCCATATCAAATCTATTTAAACATATTTATCCTATATATAAAACTAAAATACATCTGAATAAAATTTCATATAAACATAAAAAATTATCAATAATGAAAAATTCAATCAAAATTGCATTAACAACTAAATGTATCAAGTTTACATAGAAATATTCCACCAAAAATGCAAAAAGTAACTCCAATATTTCTAGCTCACAACGGTTTCATTATGATGATGAACAAAAATATAACGTTATTGCTAGTTTACAATCTCAAATGTATTACAAAAAAAGAGAATTTCAAAACCTCATAAACTGAACTGAATATTTTAGCCAATTAATCATTTTTCCAATAGTAATATCATCAAACTTTTTGTCTCTATCAAACATCTTATTTCCATGTTGCGTCGTTTAGCAAAACATCATTTTTTGCTTTTCTCTACGAGCAATCTCCCGGCTTGTAGCTGAAGCACGAATCTCCGTTTTTGAAACACCTTGACCCATTCCATGTTCATAACCCTTACCATCACGGCCCAATACCTAAACAATTTTCAGAAAAAGAAAAATTAATATTAAGAACTTGTAATAAATTATAAACAAACAAATCAGTTAGATGTGAAATACACTTTTCTTAGCATATACACTTACATTTAAAGATATACATATACACTCATGTACTAAGGTCTCAGCCCATGCCCATATCCACTTTTCTTAGCATATGCAAATACAGACAATAGACATCAGGTTCAAAATATAATGTTCAAAATATTCAAAAACTAAGATACGTGGATGTAGATTCCAGGTTCAAAATACCAACAGCCGCATTTATCATGGAAATATCGGAGTTGAAAAAATCCATCAACAAGCAAAAAATTACCAAATAAATAGTATTAATGAACTGTTAGTAGCTAAAAAAACAAATTTAAACCATATATTGTATAACAAATTGAGTCAAAATATTCATATTAACCCAAAAATGCTAGTAAGCAGCAATTTCATCAGAGTGATTTTTTCATCAGAGTTGTGATATTGGTTTCCTTATCTCAGATATCTTCAGCTACTTAGAACGTAAATACTCATTACATGTCTCTACGAGCAATCTCCCGGCTGTGAATGTAAATACTCAATGCCCTTCATAGACAAGTTACTGTGGGCACTCTTATTCTCCAGGTAATAAGACTCTCCTTCCTATTAGGTAAATAATTTGTCGAGCTTTAAATCTTTGCAGACAGATTATTCAAATTCTGACTGATGCTATCTTTGACAATATCGTTAACATGATTGCTAACATTTGCTAACATTTGCTAAGAGGTAACATTTGCAAAAGCAATATATACCAAGAGAATGACTTAAGAGCTAACATTTTAAAGGAGAAGTGCATTCATATTGTAAAAAAAATAAGGAGAAACATGATTGCTAATATTTACTAAAAGGTAACATTTGCTAACATTCTGGACATTGTTGCTAATAGGAAGACCATCATGATTGCTAACAGGAAGACCATCATGACTCAATATTGTTAACATGATTGCTAACATTTGCAAAGAGGTAACATTTGCAAAAGCAATATAGACCAAGAGAATGACTCAAGAGCTAACATTTCAAAGGAGAAGTTCATTCATATCCTAAAAAAAATTAGGAGAAACATCATTGCTAACATTTGCTAAGAGGTAACATTTGCTAACATTCTGGACATTGTTGCTAACAGGAAGACCATCATGACTCGATATTGTTAACATGATTGCTAACATCTGCTAACATTTGCTAAGAGGTAACATTTGCAAAAGCAATATAGACCAAGAGAATGACTCAAGAGCTAACATTTTAAAGGAGAAGTGCATTCATATCCTAAAAAAAAGGAGAAACATGATTGCTAACATTTGCTAAAAGGTAACATTTGCTAACATTATGGACATTGTTGCTAACAGGAAGACCATCATGATTTCTAACAGGAAGACCATCATGACTCAATATTGTTAACATGATTGCTAACATTTGCTAACATTCGCTAAGAGGTAACTTTTGCAAAAGCAATATAGACCAAGAGAATGACTCAAGAGCTAACATTTTAAAGGAGAAGTTCATTCATATCCTAAAAAAATTAAGAGAAACATGATTGCTAACATTTGCTAACATTCTGGACATTGTTGCTAACAGGAAGACCATCATGATTGCTAACAGGAATACCATCATGATTGCTAATAGGAAGACCATCATGACTCAATATTGTTAACATGATTGTTTTTTCATTTTCATATACTATAAATATGTGAGGATTTTCTCTGTAATTCAAGAGGAACTAGATGATATTAGAATCCCATAAGTGTATATGATTTTTAGTTTTGAATGGGTTATCATATAGGCTTTTGGTAGATTTCTTGATGAAATGGATGACATATTGAGCTTGGGGTTCAAGGATTTGGTATTGGGGAAGTCTTAATTTCTGATTTGCAAATTTCCATGCTGCGTCGTATGGATCGGACACTCGCGGACACTCCAAAATTTACTAGGACACAGCATAGAATATTTTTAACTGTGCAACATAAGGTCAATAGCTTCCTCAGAGGGAGTGTTCAGTTTCCTTATACTGACTGCCATCTTGAGAGAAAATTATGTTGATGTTGCTAGGAAACTCAGTTCTCTATTCCTCTAGCAAGACACGTGTCAAGACTTTCGCATTCGTGTTGCAGGGAAACATATAAGACACGATACGTACATTATGACAATGATTTTGGCAAGTCTTAGTTTATTTTGGAGTACATGTACTACTGCATACTTGAAAATGTGTCTGACACGACAAGGACACGACACTGGTTTTCGGGAGTACCTGCGCTTCCTCATTCCAAAGCATCTGCAGAGAAAAAAATTTAATTAATCCATTTTCATGCTCTATATAAAAAATTCAATTAATCCGATAGTTGTAAGGAATCCTATAACAATGGAGTTATTAGCACTTACCCCAGTTTCGTGTAACCTTGCCACAAGTGTCCATGGGTTCACAAAGATAAACACACAGCTATTGGAAAAGAATTAAGGCACATTCCTTCTGGTTAGAAGAGCTAGGTTCTACTTCCACTAAAAAAGGCATACGGGATCGAATTTATGAATGAAATACTCTAATAACATGAATTTGTACAAAAAACAAGAGACAAACATACCTTATGGATTGGGGAAATGCATGGAAGTATCAATCATTCAGAATTGTGAATTAAGTACGCCAAAAGTTTGGCACTTTCTTCTTTGCACTTGCTATCTGCACTATAAGGAAGAAGAGAGATACAGATCACCCATAAAGTTCTAATTTTAAGAAAGCAAATAGTTGATAACAATGTTGATAACATTCTCTATTAAAAATATTGAAAAACCATATTAACAGTTGTATAAGAAAGCAAATAGTGTTGATACCTTTGATCTAGGTATGTTAATAGTTGTATGAGATGCCGACGAAGTGCTGGAAGAACATAGGAAGGATTCTTTTCAGTCAACCTGCCAGCCACAGGTTTTTCAAACTCTCGAACATCGAAGTCCTACAAAAATAAATAAGATACTCATTCATCCGAATAAAAAAATAAAATATGAAAGTCAATCAGAGGGCAATATACATGTAGTAAGACAAAAGATACACAAGGAAACCTCCTGATGCTAAGAAAGACCTTTCACTTTAGAAGGGTAGATTCGAAACATGCCTAAGAGCTCATAGCTAGACTTGTTTCAGATGAATCGAAAAAGAAAATAAAGAAGTTGTTTGTAAAAGAATGCAGTAAATGCTTGCCAAAAGGTCTTTGGGACACAATATGAACATCAAAATTATGGAATTATATTAAGTTATTAACACCAACAATTTATAGCAGTTACAAAGCCCAAAGGAAGACCAACATATTCAACTTTTTTATACAATAAATAACAAAAAACAAAGAACATGAGGAAAATTAATACCTCGTCATTAAGAGCAGCAAAAAATAGAACTTAAACTATGCGCCTGGGCTAAGAATTCATCAAAACTACCAAATATGCAGAGATACATGCATATCTAGCAACTAACCTTATATAAACACCTTTATGTGCTGTTGGAAGTATGGAATATGATTCCCTCTCTTTGCCATTTTATTCACTATTGAGTTTGATTTTTTGGATGTGTTTGCAAAATCTGATAAATTTATAGAATATGTAACAGTATGTTGTAGATGTTTTCTTCATCCTAAACTCGATTTTGAGATTGTCAAATTATCATCAAGGTCATTTTCCATAATTTTTATTTTATTTGCTTTCATTCTTGAAAACTTACATATTGTTTTTCCTATCAACTCTTTAAAATTTAGGTTTGTAGTGTCTTCTCACTGGATCACTACACTGAGTATATATATAATCTGAACATAGACGTACCTGCAGGATATATTTGTCATGTTAAGCAAAGACTGAATCATATCAGCCGAGCTAAAGTACATCAACTTCCCAATAACTAATAAACATGTATGGCGAACGGGGTCACTCACACTTGAGCCATATATCTGGGCATTGCAGAAATGTGGTGTCAAAGCATAATATTTGTTATAATGTACAAAGGTGGAAACAAAGAGAGAAGAAATGTTAAAATATAAAACAAATGCCTCCATACGGAAAAACCTGAGTCAAAACAGGAAGTAGATCCATCCCAAACTGTTGCTAAAGTTCAGGTTGATCTTGCAATAGTTTTTCATGAGCTGAAACATTATTAGTTGTTACATTAGCATCCTCTAGCCTAGGAGATGGTTTTTTGAAGCTGAACCTTTTAAAAGAATATTAGAGCAGATTGGAAGAGAAATAGCTCCTTGGGGTGTCAATAGTGTATTCGATGTGTCTAATACACATCTGACATGACAGTACCTATATTTTTGTAGTTTCCGTGCTTCCTAGTTCCCTTCTCTAGTTCTCTTCCGTCTCCATTTTTCTTTGTTTGCTTGTCTTTTGAATCTCTATAAGAATTGAGTTATCTTTTAGAGATTAGGCCCTTATCTTCTTCTTGTAGCACTCTTGATTTGTTGGAAACTCGTGATATCGGCCTCAACATTTGCTTAACGTGACAAATATATCTAGGTACCAGGGCCACCGGTAACTCAACAGATAAGATTACTATATGGCTGCAGATAACACAAGCTTTTAGCTCCCTGCATCTTAGACTAATTGGTAAAGAAATGAAAGGGTTATTTAAGATGTACTGCAACAAATTATCTATTTTTATTCCTCATCGATTAGTTAAGATCTATTGCAACCACTTCTCTATTTTTATTTCTCATTCTAAGATGTACTCGTACTTAAGGGGGAAGGAGCCTATCAACTTATCATCTAAGGGCATAAGAAAAAACCATGAATATCTGTACCAGATCAAGTCAAGTAGCAAACTCTACTCACAAAAAAGGGAAAGGGGAAGAGCAAATGTCACTCCCTAGTCCAAGGAGGCATGAAGTTACTGTTATTGTACCATTTTCTTGGTTTCATCTGCTTGCCCCTATATAAAGTATTGAGCTGTTGTATATATAACTGAGAAAGTATATTTTAATATAGAGATCTCTATTTGAGAGAGAGCTCTTTTTTTCATATAGCCTTTTAAAGGCTTGAATTTTTCTAAGGCCAGCCAGTAACATTGGTCTTCAGCCTAAAGTATTTTATATTAAGTTGTTCTTAAGTTACAAGCAAAATTCAACATGGTGTCAGAACGTTTTTCTAAAAAAATCAACAAGAGAGGCATAAAGACCAAAAAACTAAGTGCTATAGAAGACTATGACTAAGACACTTTAGTTATACTTAACAACAAGCACATGATCCAATGTGAACTTAGGTATATTAAGAGTAAAGCTCAATATCAAGCACAGCTTGGTAAGAAGTAGATCACTTAAATATGCAGATGGATGTCTCAATATCTGTACAGCATGTGTACACAAAAGCATTCCATAATTGTAGAATCAAACTATTAGGAAAAAAAATACACGATCAATAGTAAGAACTATGTCTTACAAGTATCCGAATTACATTGTCCATTTTCCACCTAAGTGAGTTGTAGAGAAGAACAAGCTATAAAAAGACGGAATCAAAAAATTGCACATGTAATAAACTAAATAGAAGCAAGACTGTCAAATAAATAAAAACATGAAGATCTGACATTAGAACTTACCAATTTTTTTCCACAATATAGGTTTACTTCAGATGGAGGACAATAACTTACATTCAACAAAGGACACTATTAAGATATAATATGATAAAGAACTTTGGTTAGTACTTCGATAAACTAGAGAAGCATTTCAAAATATTATAATGAACAAAAAGTAAGTAACTGCAATCTTGTTCAAAGAAAAACAAACGAAAAGTACTTAAAATAAATTTACATAAAGCCAAAAAAATTTAAAGTAAAACAAACAAAATTTTAACATTTCATATACCAGATAATAGTAAACGGTTTCAATTCTTATTATAGGTTCATATAGACAATATTATAGATCTGTAACATACAAGCGATTGGAATTGCCATTATTTTCTGAGACATTCTTGTAGGAGTAAGCTTCCTATCTAAGCTCCAACTACGAAATTATGATACCCGTACTCATAGCTTGAAAAAAAATTGTGGGTTCAGCTCAATTCTTATGACCATAAGAAGGGAATAGACAAGTTTAACATACAAGAAATAATGATACCCGTACTCCAAGTACAATGAATCAAACAATAATGATAGAGTGCAAGTTGATAGAGCAATGTCATATATCCAACATGATGTGCACTTGGTTCAGCTAAGTTTATATATAAGGAAGAGAGGTTTGTAATGGTTAAAAACATTCACAATTTACCATAAACAGAATTTATTGCTCTAATTTTTTAGAGTTAGGGTACCATGTAAAGAAAGAGTATCACGGATGGGGAAAACTACATGTCATTGGTACAAATATGGATACAGATATGTGTTACAGATACAGATACATGACACGAATGTGGATACTAGTATAAACGGTTACGGAGTGTGCAAGTGCTATTGGTTATAACAGCATGTTGGATAATTGTACAACATATACAAGCAAGATATCAATCGGATATTTGTGCACGAATCTGATACTGATATGTATCGGATGTACAAGTACAAATTTTTATGTGTGTATACTTTGATAAACATTAAAGTTTACACAAACTTCCTTGGCATTCTTGTCCACAAAGGAGTTGTCCTTCCTTACATGAGTGGCGAAGAAGGTCTCTTGAGGCTTAGGTTTTCTCCCAAATTTGATTTTCTAAAATTTGAAGAAAATGGTAGTTGTAAAGGATGAATAGGCATAGACCGATACAAAGCACACGTACCAACTTTTTTTGTGAGCAGTTGTAGGAATGGAACCACCTGTGTGGAGATCGAATACTGACATTGCTTGCTCGATTTCTTTTGTTGGCCTCTGCATTTGCCGTATTTTTTTTCCTTTGTGCAGAACTGCTTTGATGTGATCCAGTGTTCATTTTTGTCCACTCGGACCCTACACAACCAGTCTTGGCATCAACAAATTTTTTTCTTGCATAGCATGTTTCGGAGGCACCTGGCGCCCACTTGTTTGAATGATTTGCGAATATCATGCTCCTTCTCCTTAGCCCACTGGTATATCTTCTGCAAAAACCATGCACGAAAAGAATACATTTTAAGTCTGTTAGTTGTAAAATGAAGATAATAACACAGAAACACTTAATGTGTACAATAAACTAAAATGATTTCTTTTTGGCATTCCATCAAATATATATGGCTCACTTCAACATCGCAGACCTGATCGGTGCCGGACCACCCTAGGTGTAAAGACTTTAGAAAGGCTACTACACCACTTACGTACGGGGCCACCATCGACATCTATGACAGGATGTTGAACTCCTTGGTCGTCTAGTCCGAGTCGAGACCCGTTGGCCCCACCGCCTCCCACGCATCCATAATGTTCAACCCCGGGAAGATGAGGTCCAACTTTAAAATCTCCATGCTGAGACCGTTGGGGCCCAGCCAGAGAACTACGACACCACCGGAGCTGGCTTAACGCTAGAAAATAAATAAAAACAAATCCTAATATTAAACCCTAGAAAAGATTAAACCGCTGACCGTCGTTCCCATCCTCCGCCCGTCGGGACAGTCCTTCGCCCCTGTGAAGATGCAAAGGAGGACAAACCGCGGCGGGGCGGTTCCAACAATAATGCAGAGTTTTTAGAGAGGATGATATTATTACCTGATGGAAGCAGGATTCCAGCGGCGAGCGCGCGGGTTTCCAGTGGGAGTGGGGTGGTTCCGACGGGAGCGGGGGTCCAGCGGGGAGCGGGTTTATAGCGGAAGCGCGATGGTATCGGCGGAATCGGGGTTCCGAGGGACTGAGAGAAGGGAGCGGGGTTCCAACGGAAGAAGAAAGGTTTGGGTGAAAGGGGAGCACATGTTTGGTGAAAAAGTTAGGGGGCAACGGGGTTTTGGAGAGGGAAAGTACGGGTTTGGTGAAAAATTTAGAAGCCTAAATTTTTCAATGACGGGAAGCCAAAGTTTACAACAGAATTTTAATACTAAACAATTATTTTAACCCGTTGAATTTAAATATATTGTTTTCGTGAAGCAGATTTTGATATTAAACAACAAATTAAATCCGTCGAAAATAAAACGACAGATTTAGTACGTTGTTGTTGGACAAATATAAATGTCGCAAATCGTCCATTTTGGTGTAGTGTTAGTCATGCATGACCTAGAAGACTAATCATGATCATGGAGACCTAATCATGTGTTTAGAATCTCATATTTTTACTTTTTAGCCTAAGGGTAATTTGATCATTTTGATACTTTTGTGAAATTATAAATTATATGAATTAAATAGGTGCTAGTTAATTATTTGAGACTTGACCTAGAAGTTTAGCCTAATCTAGATGTTAGTCATGACCCTAGAGACTAAGTTAGAGGGTTTCAACTAAGTAATCAAATTAGATTAATATCTAGATATTTTGTTAGTGTGATATTTTAGGCTAAATGTTAAGAAAGACTACTTTAGTTGTGAGCCTTTAGATTGGCTTGAATTTGTTGGAGAAGCCTTGACCACTCATCCTAAACCCTAACCCTAACCTAATGGCAGTCATCAAACACCCCCCCTCTATAAATACAACACATTAACCCTTTAGCATCATTTTAAATCATTTTAATTGCCTCTTTTTGTGTTCTTCCCTAATTCCTCCCCAAATGTCCAAATCAATTCCAAATTGAGCCTAGTCTTTTGCATTGGACTCCCCTACAGTAGAAGACACCATTAGTGGGTAGATAGCAAGGATTCGGAGGCTCGAGATCGTCGCAAGTTGAAGAGGAGCCCTTATTCAAAAAGCTCTAAATTAAGGTTTCACCTTCAATAGGTAAAACCTATCAAACCTATTAAATTTCTAGTTTTCTTTCCATAGACGCATTCATTTAGGGTTCCCCTAGGTGTAGCCTAAGTTTGGTAGGAATTCGTGTCCATTACGTGTCCATATCGGACACGTATCGGTGTGTAGGAATAGGTGTTCGATGAAATGCTTGTTAGAAATAAATATTGCTAATTTCAAATTGTGTTTGAACAAATTTGTAGGCCTTTAGGTGTTAATTAACTTTAGTGAAGACTGAGCTAGGTTTTGTGTCGTGTCCGCGTCCAAAACGGACACGAACTCACTATACGAGGCCACGGTTCACTGTCCTGCTACCCCGTGTCCAGTTCTCACTGGACACGACACGAAACACCACCATTTTTGGTCAGCACCTAGGGGCAATGTCTGTCAGGCCACCCACAAAGTTTCAGGTAAAATAATCAAGTATCGAGGGAGTTCTCGATCTCGCATGGATCATGCACACACTGTACATGCGAGAAAATCTGCACTGATACGCTGTTATTTATCTCGACACGATTCACTTAGACACGTTTCAGGCACTTGTGTGTGTAGCCCTACTCTGGGCGAACACAGGGACACGTGCACGAGGACACTGGTGTCGTGTGTCGTGTCCTGGATCGACCGACACGCGTGTACGAGGATTTGTTGTGTAGTTTACTAATACTTATACTTTTCAGTTTAGGATACTTCGTGTCCTAATTTCTAGACACGAAAGGACACGTGGCCCTCCCCTAACAAACACACATATAGAGGACACGACCTGACACTACTATACACGAATGCATTGGTTTTCGATTTGTTTTGATATTTGAATTTGATGAATGTCTGATACATAGGAACTGAACCTGGGATTCAAATAAGAGTCGGGTTTCCTTGATCCTGGGTTTAGTTTTAGGATTCTAGGTTAGTTTCATGTTGAATTGAGATGGTTATGGCTTGTCCAAAACTAAGAATTTTCCTTGTTTAAAACCAGTGAACTGGAATCAATTTCACTCTTAAAAACTGTCAACCTGAGAACTCAATGAGAAATATGATTTTCCATTTGTAATACCTGAGAGTCAGTGATTGTTAAATTGTTAACTGTAATACAAGTTGTGTATGTTATAATGGAAAGTTATGATTGATTTAACCAAGATATGAGATGTAATGAATGCATGGTATGTTATATGTATTGAAAACTGAAATGATGTTCATGTAAAAACTAAGATTTTTATGTTTAAATGAAACTGAAAATCTGATATGTTGGTTTAGTGTGGATTTTAAACTGAGATTGACTTTACTGAAATTGAGAATGGGATTGAATTTGTTTTATAAAAACTGAACTGAAAATTGAATGTGGAAACTGAAATGGGATTGGATTCGAAATGAAAACTGAAACCATGTGAACCTGAGAACTATTTAGAAATCTAAAATGAAAACTGAGAATGGGTGAATTAGTTAAACTTGAACATTGATTTGAAATGGGTTTTGAAGTTCAAATGTTAACTAAGAATGTTAACTGTTAAGGTAGGATTAACTGAGATTCTAATGTTCAAATGATAACTAGTTTTAAGTGTGACTGAAAACTGAATTGGATTCCCGAGATTTCAAGTAAATAGGTTAACATGAGTTTACTATGAAAATTCTTGAGATTCATGAATCATAGCTTAATGTTGAACCTGTGAACTTAAACTAAGATACCTTGTTTCCTTTCTAAATGTTAAAACCTGAGATTTCAGTGACTTGTTAAACTGAATTGCATATGTTTACTTTCTGAGTTTTTAAGGGTTAATTCAAACCTGAATTTGCAAATGTTATAACTGATTTAGTTTTAAATGTTAAACTGAAATGTAGATGATGATCCCTTGTTTCATTAACTTGAAAACAGTTTCAATACTAACCTGTGAATGCTTCATTCATTAACCTTACTTGTATTCCATCATCCTCACACACACACTCTCTCTCTTAAACCCTTCTTTCTTTATATAGATGTATATATATACATAATGTGTGTGCATAGCTTCCTACATATATATGTATATTGAAGTGAAGGTAGATGCATATATATTGCTATTATGTAGTTGTGTGCCTTGTTAGCTAATGTGTTAGCTATGTGCTTGGTTTAGCTAGTAATATCAGCTATGTGTTAGATAGCTTTTTGTTTACTTTGATATTTGTTTGCATAGGCCTAGTGTATAGTGTTGCCCTATAGCCTATTATGATGTTGTCTATATTTAAATATGGTATAGATATGTATGTGAGTTGGTTTAGGTTTATAGTTGACCAAAAGTCAACATTGAGTCAATATGACCAATTGACCTAGGTTGACTAAGTTTGACTAGTTGACTAAGTTTGACTTAGTTGACCAAACCTAAAGTTGACCAACAGTTGACCATTGACCCTTGATAGCCTAAGTTTGACCAGTTTGACCAAGATAGCCTTGTTGTTGACTTAGTTTGACTAGATGTTGACTTGGTTTGACCCAAAGTTGACCAAGAGTTGACTTTGACCTAGATTGACCTTGAAATCATGTAGATGCATTGTACACTTCATTTATAACCCCCTTGTATACATCATGACTTGTGTTGCTCTAAATAGGACTCAAATACCTCATTTCGGACAGTGTATTCTCATAGACATTCAGATCGCAGGCGTGTACATTCTCTGATCGTTTCATACTTGTCACGACTTATATTCTTGCTCTAGATTACTTTACTTGATGCTGATACTTGTTATCACGGATTGGTACTCTATGGATCTTTTCTTGGGATGTTATCCCCCTTAGCGGGTGCAACGGATACTTCATATCGTGTGTTTCATGTACATCATGTATACCTTGCTCTTGCGTTATTCATGTACACTCATATTCTCTCATGTTCTTTCATGTACACTCATGTACTTTCATGTGCTCTCGTGTACGTTCATGTTTTCTCATGTGTTTTTCGTGTGTAATCAAACATCATGTTCGTAACGTAATTTGACTGGATCCTTGTGTATTGATTGTGGGAGGGGTGAGTATAAATGGTCATGTGATTTGTACATCATGTTTACTCTGTTACTTTTCGTGTGCAATACAGCCTTCTTGGCTGATGTCCCTCATGTTCACTCATGTACAACATGTTCAACCCAAGCCAGTTACATGCCATCTCGTACTCTAAATCACTATTCACTTACAATTCTTACTTATCATGTATATATTTCCAGTTATCAAATATCTCTCATATTTTCATGTACATCTTCTTACAGCATTTTATATATCTTACTCTATTGCTTGCTTTATATTTCCTGCCATGATATGAACTGCATGAGATGTACTGTGCTCGCTTCCGTCCTGACTGGACCTGTTGAAAATATTACAGATGATATCGAGGACTTTTGCCCAACCTACTATGGAGCCCATCTAGACGATACCTGTGAGTTGGACCCACAGGAGGATCCAGCTCTAGCTGAGGACGTCATCCATACTGCTTAGACTAGATTAGCTAGGCTTTATCTTATTTCTTATGTCATTTGTATTAACTTCAGAGTTGTATTATTTTTTGGATGTTGTGTTGATTGTGTTGTTAGATACTTAGACTTTCCTTCTGTTTGTATCTTCCTTTGAGATTTTCATATCTATGATATCGTGCTATTTCTGTCTTAGTTGTGATTGAGACTGTATTCTGTATTGTCACCTCCACTCGGAGTGTATATATTGTACAGGTACCTTATATTGTTAGATGTTATGACCTAGGACAGCGTTCTACCACCGACACTGCGGCGTAGGCTGGACGTACCCACTTCTCGTGCCCTTACTCTAGGGTGCGGGTCGTGACAAAATGCGTAAGCAATAACACAACCACAATCAAGATGGGATGGAGGCATATGAATAAATATGTTGCCTGAGTCAGTTGAGTATGAGCAGGCCTATGCTGAATCCCAAAAACGGATAATGGTCAAGTCTCAAAGTAAGCCGGTAACAATGACTTAGTCCAAGACATGACTCTACCCAGGACGTATCTTCGTAGTTGAGACATGTGATAAATATCATGTTTCTCAAGATATGAAGACAGAAAAGTGAGACGAGAAACTCGCCAAATATGCGTAACCCAAGAAATTAATAAGAGTGGAAGAAGAATAGGACAATACCTACAACATGACCGCCCTCAGCCAAAACTTGTACTAACATACCAAACTCTGCCTGGCCACGTCTCGGAACTGCTGCTCTAACCTGCTGCTGCTGAACCGGTACCTGAGCCATATACTGCTGGACTGATGGGGTAGCCGGTGAAGCTGGATGTACTGAAGAAAAACTAAACCTCCGTGGATAAGATCTCATCATATGGTCTGAAAGCTCCATAAACCAAGCACAACCCATGTGCCCTACGACACTCAGAAAGTACGTACCCAAAATACCTATAATGGGAACATCCAATAGATGAAGATGATATTTGCTGCTGAGGAAATGTCTGAGATGACTGCTGAAAGGAAGATGTTGGAACTGCTGCACTAGGTGATCCAATCTCCAATATCCTGACTGCTGGTGCTGGCGACTGGAAAGAAGATCCCCTCTGAACATGAGACCTCTTCTGGCCTCCGACTCTATCCACTATCCTCTGCGAGGTGTACTCATGCCTCCTCGTCGCCCTCATCACTGCATCAAAAGTCCGGAACTCATGCTGCTCAACTACCAAAATGATCTCCAGATGAAGTTCCTGTTGGAACCTCCTCGCCCGATCCAACTCGGTCGCCACCAAGGAAGGGGCAAACCGACTGAGCCTGCTAAACTCTGCCGCATAGCCGACGGTCCTGCTCACCTGCGCGCTCGAACAACACCCACTGGCTGCTCTAGTTGAACTGGCACTACTAGCTGAATAGGGAGAACTGGCATCTCTGTCCTTGGGTCAACTCTGAACTCTGCCCCTGAATGTTGTGACCGATCCTCCATAACTGGACTAACAGAAGATTGCTGACCTGCTATCGGCAGAACCCAAATAAGATGGTTCGAAGGATTAAGAACAGCGCCCGTAAAAGTTAAAAGACACAACGATCAAGTCCGTGGAACAGGAAAGATCAACGACTAAAACAGATATCAGGTCAAAGATCAGAGGTAAAGAGTAATACAAAGGATATCAATGGAAAAGTATTTGTGACTGAGATAACTACCAGCAACCCCCACATATTTGATAAATCAGACCTGCAGGGGCCACTACTAAAAGCTATGTCACGCCCCAGAACCAGAATATTTGCAAGTAAGGACGGACCAGGCCAGCTACGCATACCAAAGTACTCCAGTACTCCGAAATAACGTATAAGCTGTATAGACATGAGGGTTACTACGATAATCCAACAGGCAATCCTAGGTCAAGAATTCTAGGTATCTCAATCACAGGCAAATATGCAAAGTACAAGAAGTATGATCATCAGACATAAAATAGTAAAGCGTCCCAAACTATATATACATGGATGATCATGAAGTTAGTAATACAAAGTGAAGACTAGCAAGAGTAATGGTCATACATGATAAGCTCTAGCTATAGTCTATAATACACTTATCATGTTTAGGCCCGTAGGCTAAATGTCAAGTCCAAAACACGAGCTAAATACGTGCTCGGAGGCTAAACGTCACAAAAGAATAATATACATAACTAGTGGGAGAATGATATAGGAAACCCACTATGGTACTCTGGTGCTCCGGGTAGTCACCATCGAGTAGATGGTACGAAAGATCCTTCGGGCTCCTCTATAAGATCTGGCCAAACAAAACCAGTAGGGTCAGACCCCCAATAGCAAGTACTACAAAGGAAGCCAAACTATGAACTAAAATTAAAAATAACTAACATAGCAACGGATAGAGATAGAAATAAGTAAAAGCAAATCGAGACTCGTGCGCTACCAATGCACTTATCCCGAGAATAGAAAAGACAATAAGTAAAGCAACATGTAGTATAAAGTAAACAACATGTGATATAATGTAAACCGTGGACATGTGAATTAAACTAAACTTGTGAGCATGTAAGATAACTGGAACATATAAGATAACTAAAACGTGTGAGCATGTAGGATAACTGGAACTTGTGAGCATGTTAGATAACTGGAACATATGAGCATGTCAGGTAACTAGAGCATGTGAGCATGTTAGATCTATATAGAAAGACAAAGGATAAGATAATTTAGGAACTATTCTGGAACCCAAGCTACAATCCGTAAACCAAATAAGGACTGGGGTTGTAACCCTTCTCCTGAATAGAACTTTAGTATCTAATCATTTACCGACAAAAGTAAAGCATAAACAAAGATGTACTAAAAATAAAAAAATTCGGACATTGCCTAGACAAAACTAGACTAGACTAGACTCCATACAATAATCACGGCCAAGCAATGAGTATGGCTTTATATATTATCTAACTAGGGTTATCACAATTATAATTACTAATATATACAAGTTTGAGAAATTCGATACCAGTTACCTGCCTGCTGCTACCTGAATGATCCAAGCCAAAAGAAAAACAAGTATAGAAGACTCACTGTAGTAAGATACATGTGTCCTAAAGAAGTGCCCCACTCGACGGTGTGCTGGAAGAGTGCTCATCATGACAGATAGCTCCAAATTCTATGTATATATATAAGACGAAGGCCAAAGGGGCAACAGGTAACTGAGAAATCTCCAATGATCTAGGTAATCAAGCTAATTGTTTAGTTCCAAACATTTTCATTAGGATTCCAGGTATGGCATTCCGCAGAATCCATCCTAAACATGAGATATGCAAGACTGGACAAGACAAGCAAGATTGTGCACTACAATAAGCCACAATAAGATATGACAATATCAAGACAAGAGTGCGCTACGACGAGCCACTATCAAGGAGCTAGACGTGTACTAGAATCAAGAGTGTGCCATGCCAGGCCACTATCATGCAAGCTAGGAAAATATATGTTCAAGAGTGCACCACAACGGGTCACTATCAAGTAAATATTGGACATAGCATAGACTGTAAAGTACAATAAATCTAGAAGGGCATAGCAATACATAGTGAGTATAGAGAACATATTAACATAAGCTAGTGTCAAGTATATATAGGGTGTACAATCATTCTCTAAGTATACAAGGTCATCTAATCATGTTAAGAATTCATTACAATCGAAGAAAATATCGAAAACAGACAAAAAAGGATAGAAACGGGCAAAAATAGCCTAACCGGATCATCCGACGGATTACTGCGGATTACCGGTAGATTTTTCGAAGTGTCACAGCAAGTTTTGCGGTATAAGTTTAGATTTTTCGACGAATTTTTCGAACCATCATAGAAAGTTGATTTTTTTTTAAAACTCAAAACTTGTTTCGGCCATAAAAGTTTGTTTTAAATCGAAATTTGGATTTTCAAAAGTCAAAATGGCATAAAATTTAATTCCCTACAACATGGGAGTATTAATTTTCTCAAATTCAAAGATTTGATAGATCAATACCTCGAAATACTTCGAAAATAGGTTCTCAGGAAATCGAAACGGGTTCCGATTTCCACTAAACTCAAAATCTATGTATACAAGCTTGGTGAGGACCTCATATATGCATATGTGACCAAGATCCATGATGGTAACACCAGTATCACTCTTGATACCGAGTTTTCTACTACGTCAATATTGGATTTTAATAGAAAATCAAATCCTAGTTCTAACCAAATTTAGAAACATGCATATAGATTAGAATCACAAGGAAAACATTCTTAAAAAAATGAGTTTAGAACAATTCTAAGCATTTAATACAAAGGAAAACAAAAATGACAACAAAACAATATTGTTCATGAATTTAGCAAGATGTACTTGCCTAGGTTAAGCTCCAAGCCTAATCTTCTACTCCTCCTCCTGGGGGGGTTAGACACCACACCCAAGGCCTCAAGGCCAAGCTCTTGGCAAGCTCCAAGGGAGGAGAAGAGAAGAAGAAATAAAGAGAAGTAAAGAGAATAAAAAGAGAGAGAAGAGAGAAAGTGAAAGGGAATATATAGAAGGGGGAATTAATCTTAACTATCGGATGGTGATCCATGTGGAGATCTAAGTCAATCCTAGCCATCCAAAGAAAACCAACTATCCATTGGATAAAAGGGTGCATCTGTACTATTCACGAAAATATCCTAATGATATTCATCAAAATATCCAAAATACTATTCAAAAAAATATCGAAAATACTATTCATGAAAATATCCGAAATCGAAAATATCTAAAATGTGAAAAATCTGTCCGGACGGTAGGCCGTCGGTTTACATCTGTATACTGGTGGTTTACCGGCCAAGGAAAAAATCTATAAGTTGGGAAAAATTTTAAAGCATTACAAAAACCAAGAAAATACAAAATACACTACAAAATACATATCCGTATATAAATACTGATACTGTGAGACGAGTTTCACAAGCCATGACCGTATTGCGAGGTGGGTTACAATTTAATATACGTAGCTGGCTGTGTCTATCCCCCGCTATCTAGTATTCTACTTTTGGGGCGTGGCAATGCCGTTCGGACTGACCAATACCCCTACCGCTTTCATGGATATGAAGAACATAGTCTTCCGACCCTTCTTGGATAAATTTGCGATCGTGTTCATCGATGATATCCTAATCTACTCAAAAAGCAGAGAAGACCATGCCTAGCATTTGAGAACAGTGTTACAAACTCTACGAAAAAATTAGCTCTATGCCAAGTTGAGCAGATGTGAATTTTGGATGAGTAGCGTGTCGTTCCTAGGGCACGTTATCTCGGTGGAAGGTGTGTCCGTTGACCCAAAGAAAATTGAAGCGATAGTGGATTGGAAGCAACCTACGTCGACGAGCGAGATCCAAAGTTTTCTCGGCTTGGCAGGCTACTACAGGAAGTTTGTCAAGGATTTTTCGAAAGTGGCAGCGTCTTTTACTCGGCTAACCCAAAAGGGAGTTGCATTTGATTGGACTGATGAGTGCGAGGCTAGCTTTCAAAATATGAAGCAACGTCTCGTGTCAGCTCTAATCCTTGCCCTTCCAGACGACGTCAAGGGATTCCAGATATACAGTGATGCGTCCGAATTGGGTTTGGGGTGTGTATTGACTCAGAGAGGGAAAGTGATATCGTATGCCTCGAGACAACTTAAGCCGTACGAGAAAAATTATCCAACGTATGATTTGGAATTGGCAGCAATAGTATTTGCATTAAAATTATGGAAATATTACTTGTACGGAGTGGCTTGCGAGATCTTCACCGATCATAAGAGCCTGAAGTACATTTTTACTCTAAAAGATCTGAATTTGCGATAAAGACGTTGGTGTTGGCCCATTGGTCACAGTCAAACCTGATTTTAATAATTGATCAAACTCTGTCTTGATATATGAATCATTCAGTTGTTTACTAACGACGTTTTGGACACTGACCAAAGATGGATATCTACTCAGTTCCAGATCGAAGCTGTTTGCCACTCAAGAATGTATTTCCTTCAAAGCAATGTAATTTTTATTTTTATTGAGTCTAGGAATACATTGTACACCAAGTCATACTGGCAAATAGGCTATCCGAAAACGTTTTTCAAACTGACCTATCTTTTTAAATGACCTTTGTTTTTGAAAAACATCTATTTTACAAAAAGTTTCTGAAGGACTTTTTTAAAAAGCCAAAATTATTTTTCACAAAATCAACTGACCAAACCCTGACAGAACTCGGCCAGTGTTCGGCCAAGTTGAACGTTATGTGAACGTTTAATTTTGAACTTGGTCTCCCTTCAGTTGCGGTTGGTTACAAAGAGTTCTGTCCGAATTCTGCCCGAATTCTGTCAGAGTTCTGCCTTTGGGAAAACTATAAATAGAGAAAGATTTCGATCATTTCAAATCACCAATTCACTTTCAAACTCTTCTCTTCTAAAGCTTACATTTCTTCCAAAGAGTTCTAAAAAGCTTCCATTTTCAAATACCAAGTCAGTTACAATCCTCTAGTCGATTTGCCAATACGGTACGGTCTAGAAGTTTCAGAGCGATTGTAATCAGAGGCTTGATTGAATATTGACTCTTCACAATTGAAGTTGGTCGAGTTCTTCGTATCAAAGCTCGCGTTTGTAGAAGTTGCAAGGACTTTGTATGAAAACTTGTAGGATTTTCCAATAGTAGATTCAGCTGGAAGCTAGAGTTCTTCCGACTGGACTAGTCCTCACAAGAGGGAAACCAGTATAAATCTCTATGTTTGCGTTTGCCTTTTGATCAATCTTTTTTATTACAGTTATTTATTTTTGTGATTATTATTATATCTGTGATCTAACTGCTAACGAGTTTTTAATTAGAAATATTCCGCTGCCTACTCTATTCCCCCCCCCCTCTAGAGTATTCTGCTTTACGATTTTGTTCCTACAATTGGTATCAGAGCGGGTTATATAGGTAAAGCAAGGTAAAACTGCAGTTATTTTTAATTATTTTATAGATCACAGTACTGCATATGGCAACTGTGAAATTCATAAGTGAGGGCCAAGCCACAAATAGACCTCCACTGTTTGACAGCACAAACTACACTTATTGGAAAATACGTATGAGTTTTTTCCTAAAATCTCTTGATTTTGACTTATGGTCTGTAGTTATTGATGGCTACAAAAAGCCTCCTCGTATTAATGTTGATGGAGTTTTAGTTGAAAAACCCCATGACAAATATACAGAGGATGAAAAGAAAAAGGCCAGTCTTGACGCACGTGCTATTAACGCTTTATTTTGTGCTTTAGACAGAACTGAATTTAACATGGTGTCTCCCTGCACAACATCAAATGAAGTGCAGAAACTTCTCAAAGTAACCCACGATGGAACAACACAAGCCAAGGAGTCAAAGATGAGCAGACTTACTCAGGAGTACGAGGCGTTCAAAATGAAGCCAAGTGAATCAATTACTCAGATGTTTACAAGATTCTTGGATATTGTAAATCCTTTGTCTTTACTAGGCAAGGATTGCAGTAACCATGAAAAGATTCGCAAACTTCTACGAGCTCTCACGAAGAACTGGATTCCAAAGGCTACAGCAATCATTGAAGGAAACGACCTCTCAACAATGTCTCTGGAAACGTTTATGGGTTAGCTACTCACTCACGAGTTAGAACTTCAAGACTTTGAAGATGCTACACCAAAGGAGAAGTCAGAGAAGTCGATCGCTCTCAAGGCTCAATATAGAAGAACTGTCGAAGATAATTTTGACGACAGCGACTCTGACTCTGAAGATCAAGCTCTTCTGGTAAGAAAATTCAAGAAGTTCATGAGATTTAACAGGAGAACAAAAGAGAGCAACAGCAACAACAATAAGGAAGATCCTATTTGCTACGGATGCAAGAAGAAAGGACACATAAAGAAAGATTGTCCAATAACATCATCATCAACAACAAAAAGCAGCAAATATGACAAAGGTGACCTGAAGAAATCTACATCAAGAAAGTATGCCAACACAAGCATATGGCATGAAAGTAAAGCCAGCGATTCAGAAGACGAATAATCAGATGACGCTGCAAATATATGCTTGATGGCTTGCAATCAGGTAATCACTAATCCTTTTTTTGATCCTTGTAATGATTTTACCTTTGAGCAACTAGAAGAGGCTTTCAGTGACCTGTTAAATGATTACAGGAAACTGCATAGTAAATATGAAACCTCTAAGAAGGTACTCAAAGAGTACAAAGGTGAAATAGGAAGACTTACCGACCAACTAGATCATATTAGAAATAATGACTCTTCAATCTGGTGAGCTTTCATCTATTAAGTTGTTGTTACACGAGACTATCAAGTTATCCGAAGAAAAAGAAAAAACTTTTATCCAGTTAAAGGAAGACCTATCTAAGGAGAGAAAGAGTCTCCAGTGTGCACAAGTCATAATAGAAACACTTACATCTGACTATACTATATTATATGACACTTCCAAAAAAGTTGGAAATTAGTTTAGGAAAACGGCCTGAAGTTACTGCTTCCTATTCTAACACGTGTCAATTACCGAATCATCGGAACACGCCCAAACCAAACACTGTCAGACCAAACCATACCAAACCTATGCCCAAGAAGACTAATTGGCATGCATTCTTCTACACTAGAAAACCAAAACCTACTAATCATGCACATCACACAACTTTCAACACTCAACATACAAAATGCCATTATTGTGGCCTCATTGGTCATATATCTTCTGCATGTAGAATCAGAAAGTTAGTAGATTTAAATGTTTATGCATGGATACCAAAAACTAACCAGTCAGGACCCTACAAGAAATGGGTACCAAGAGTTTCATCTACAAATTATTTTGTAGGTGGGACGCCCTTCACATGCTAGGAGCAAATAGATCTACGACAGCGGTTGCTCACGGCACATGACCGGTGATGCTTAATTATTCGCAACACCGTTGAAGAAAAATAAAGAAGGATACGTCTCCTTCGGTAATAATTTAATAGGGTACATAATTGGTATCGGTGACATTAGTAAGGCTCCCTATCCTGTGATTAAAGATGTCTGTCTAGTTATCGAGTTAAAACATAATCTGCTCATCATAAGCCATTTAGCTGATTACGGTTATGGCATTAACTTTGTCAAAGACAAATGTACTATAGTTGATAGTTCAACTGGTAGTACTATCTTTGAAGGTATCAGGGAAGATAACATACATGTTTTCTATTTGTTAGAAGATGCTAACAAAACAGGTAGATGTTTGATGGCCAAAAGCATTGAGAGTTAACTATGGCATATGAGACTCGGTCATGCAAACATGGATACAATTTCAAGACTATCTACAAAAAAATTGGTACGCAGCTTACCGGACATATCTTTCAAGAATGATACGGTATATAGTGAATATGAAAGGAACAAAGCTATCCGATCCATTTTTAAATCCAAAAACGCTGTAAGTACCACTAGATCTCTACAACTGTTGCATATGGACTTATTTGGACCAAGTAGAATTGCTAGCCTAGGTGGTAAGTTATATGCATTTGTCATTGTAGATGATTTCTCTAGATATACATGGGTTTATTTTCTTACAAGCAAGAACGATGCATTATCAAAATTCGTCACCTTTTGTAAGAAAGTACAGAATGAAAAAAGGGTTTATGATTACTCGTATTCGTAGTGATCATAACGACAAATTTGAGAATACAGAATTCAAGCAATTTTGTGATACACACGGTTATTTGCATGAATTCTCTTGCCCTGGGACTCTACAACAAAATAGAGTTGTAGAACGTAAGGACAGGACTCTATCTGAAATGGCTAGAGTAATGTTAAACCAGTTTAGTCTACCTAGATACTTTTGGGCTGAAGCTGTCAATACAGCGTGCCATATTCTCAATAGGGTTCTAATTCGACCTATATCGAAGAAGACTCCCTATGAAATATGGTCTGATAGAACATCCAATGTTTCATATTTTAAGATTTTTGGTTGTAAATCCTTTATTCTTAATACTAAAGACAATCTGAGTAAATTTGATAAAAAGGCCAATGAAGGTATATTTTTTGGTTATGCAACAAAGAGCAAAGGATACAGAGTCTTCAACAAAAGAACCATGATCATCGAAGAATCAATCAATGTCAAGTTTGATGAACTAAATCAACACTTAGACGATGACGACAATGAAGACGTAATTACACCAAGTACAGCTACTGTAAAACCGTCACGCAAAGATGCAGAACCGTCACACCAAGCACCAGCTGAACCTTCAAGCAAAGAAGTCGGAACTAGCAATCCTGAGGATACGCCAAAAGAGATAAGATTCTTGGCTGATCATCCAAAGGACTTGGTAATTGGTGAGATTACCAAGGGTATAAGTACTCGTTCCTCTAATAAAGATATATCTTCTTGTGTTGCTTTTGTTTCGTAGTTTGAACCCAAAAATATTGAAGAAGCATGTAGTGATAATTTTTGGTTAGATGCTATGCAAGAGGAATTAAACTAATTCGAACAGAATCAAGTTTGGGAACTTGTTCCCAAGCCCATTGATCATCCGGTCATTGGCACCCGTTGGGTATTCCGAAACAAACTGAACGAGAATGGTTTAGTGACTCGTAATAAGGCTCGACTCGTAGCTCAAGGATACAATCAAGAAGAAGGTATCGACTACGATGAGACATGCCCCAGTTGTGAGATTAGAATCCATTCGCATGTTATGTGCATTTGCATGTTTTTATAATTTCAAGTTATTTCAAATGGATGACAAAAGCGCATTTTTGAATGGTTTTATAAAAAAAGAAGTTTATGTAGCTCAACCTCCCGGTTTTTCTGATTTCAAAAATTCTGATTATGTTTTCAAGTTAAAGAAAGCCTTATACGGATTGAAACAAGCTCCTCGAGCTTGGTACGATCGTCTAAGCTCTTTTCTACTTGATAACGGTTTTTCAAAGGGAAAGGTTGACACTACATTATTTATAAAGTCTTTGAATAACAATATTCTTTTGATTCAAGTCTATGTAAATGATATTATTTTTGGATCTACTGATGAATCTCTTTGTCAAGAATTTTCAAAGTGTATGTAGAATGAGTTTGAGATGAGCATGATAGGAGAGCTAAAATTCTTTCTCGGACTGCAAATCAAACAAACCAACAATAGGACGTTCATAAATCAAGCAAAGTACACAAAGGATCTATTAAAGAAGTTCGACCTGGAAGCAGTCAAGCCACTTAGCACTCCAATTACGACTTCAACCAAGCTTGATACTGATGAACAAGGCAAACCCGTCGACATACGTAAGTATCGAGGTATGATCGGTAGCTTACTGTATTTAACTGCTAGTCGACCAGACATTATGTTTAGTGTTTGCTTATGTGCACATTTTTAAGCTAATCCTAAGGAATCACATCTGTGTGCAGTTAAGCGTATCTTTCTATACCTTAAAGGCACTTCTTCTGTCGGCTTATGGTATCCCAAAACTATGTCATATATTTGACCTAACCGGTTATTCTTATGCTAATTTTGTCGGATGGAAAGTAGATAGAAAAAGTACCAGCGGCACATGTCATTTCCTAGGAAAAGCTCTAGTCTCTTGGTTTAGCAAAAAGCAAAATTCTGTCGTATTATCAATAACCGAGGCTGAGTATATCGCTGCAGGACATTGTTGTGCACAAATTTTGTGGATGAAGCAAACTTTAGAAGACTATGGATTGTATTTTTCACACATACCCATTTTTTGTGGTAACACTAGTTCTATTTATTTGACTAAGAATCCAGTATGTCACTCTCGTACTAAGCATATCGAGATTCGACATCACTTTCTTAGAGATCATCAACAAAATGGAGATATAGACCTTGTATACATAGACACACAGAATCAATTAGCTGACATTCTCACAAAACCTCTAGCGAAAGATCGTTTCAATTATTTACGTCGAGAATTAGAAATTTTAGATGTCAATAATATTAATTAATTTTGTTTTATTAATTAATTTATTCAATACTCAATAACTGTTTTTGAGACAAGCCTAAAAAAGTCTGTCTGTCACCACGACTACGGTTGAAGCGAAGCGGTATTTAAGAGTTCCACGGTGAACCTCTGTTAGCTGGGACAGTACTCCTACAGCTAATCTAAAACAGAAGCTGAGTAAAGAATATTAATTTATAAAATAATATTAATTATATTATTTAAAATTTAAAATTACTAAACTTTGAATTAAATATTTGAAATGTATTGATGAAAAAGATGTGGCCCCACAATTTTTTTTATATATAGCCAGGCAACCCTTGGCGAATTCGGCCCGAGTTCGATCTGAATTCGGCCAAAGTTCGGCTGGGTATATATATGTATCAGTCAGAACCCGAGGCCCCCATCTGCTTCATTCTTCCAAACCACATCAAACAGCAATAGCCGTACCCCGAAAACCCTAGTTCTTCTCTACCTTCCTTCTTCCAATCTACGTGGAGATCTTCGTCCAAAATTTGGATTCGTGCGGAGAATCTCGTCCTCTACAGTATACCTGATTCTCGGAAGGTATAATTCTTTTTCTCTTCCACTTTTAAATTATTAGGGTTTCTAGTTTTTGGGATAGAATGCCTAAGGGATTCAATCCTTTCAAGAGGAAGAAGACCAATGCCAGTGAAGAGGCATCGTCTTCTGATCCACATATGGATTCCCTTTTTTCTCTGGTCCAATCGGATGACGGTGCATCGGACGAGTTTTATTTCAAAACTTTCGACCAAGCCTTACTTAGGTATGCCGACTTTATTATGCGTACTATATGTACCGGATCTCCGATCAAATGGACTGTATTTTCTGACCACCGTCTTTACTTTGAAGCATTAGGGTTACATCACTTTCTTACTTTACAATTCCCTATAGCTACTAATGCCATTAGACTATTTTACTGTAATTTTGTGTTAGACACTTTTACTGCAAGAACTCGTATCGGCGGGATAGATATCAAGTTCAATGATGAATTACTAGCAGAAATCCTTGGTCTTCCAAATGAAGGTACCCCGCTCGATGACATCACTGATTTCGATTTCCCCGATGGTACGACTCTTATTAGTTTTAAGAATGAGCTTTGTACGCCCGCACGTACTCGTCCTGAAAAGTTCAAGGCCAATAACTTGAACTTGTTTAACTACGAATTACATCGCATCATCTATTCAACTCTACTTCCAAAATCTACTTCAAAAGATGATGTCACTGCACTTGAGCTTTCTGCCTTATATCACATTCTTAAGGGGATTCCTTTTTCTGCCCCTAAGACTATCATTCAGATGATGGGTAGATGTCGCGGAAGAGGCCGTAACCTATCTTTTACGATGATCATCCCACGCATCTTTCAGAGATTCGATATTGACTTATCCACTTGTGCTCTAGACCCTGAGCCCAAGTTCCTCAAGCTTTCTCGTCGCAGCATTGCCACTGTTCCTCCACCCACTGTACCTGCTCCTCCTACACCTACTCCTACAGCACCTGGTCCTCCTCAGTCTTACTCTATAACCTTTGAGGGTATTCACCAGCATCTTTCAGATCTGCAGTCATTTTTCGTTGACACTTCCAGGGAACATGAGTTTCGTGACGTGACTCAGTTCCAGGCTATTGCCAACTCCTTCGCCGATCTTAGATTTACACAGACGGGTCACTCTACTAGCTCTCTTCCTCGAGACCCTTCTGTATTTGGCTACCTCATTGACGATGAGGCGGTCCACTCTCTGTTCCAGCAAGGGAACGCATATGATTGGTATCGTACTTCTGGTGCTACTCTACATACTTCTAGAGCTGGTACTTCTGGAGCTGGTCCATCTGGACATGCTGGTACTGCAGCCGATGATGATGAGGATGAGGATGATGATTTTTGAGATGTTACTTTTTGAGACTGTCTCTTTTGTCTTATGTTTACTTAGAAATACTCCGACATTCCAAGATATTATCAGTACTCTTTATTTTAGATATGATTTGTGGCTTTGATAGACATATGATTTTATGCCTCAGTTTGGCATATGACTCCCTTTAGTTTATTATTCAACACTTTATTTGTTTCAGCTTTATTTAGCATTATATTTCTTTATGCTTCCATATAAACTGCCTGTGACAAATACCATGCCTGTGTTCTTTATATCATTTCTGTTTAATTTTTTAATACCATGCCTGTGACAAAATGTTTATACCATGCCTGTGATGAATGTTTTTATATTTTTTTGTGTTTTTTCACTGCTTGTTACTTATGCATTTATTGCGGGGGAGCTTTCTCTTTTGCAATTATATTGCTAAGTGACAACGGGGAAGAAATAAGATCTAACATCTTCATGAATACAGGTTATGAAGAATTTTTTTATTTTATCTCTCAGTACTTTCGGTACACTTTTGAATTGATCAGAACCAAGATGTTATATCGGTCAAGGTTTATCAATTATCAAAATGGGGAAGATTATTGGCCCATTGGTCACGGTCAAACCTGATTTTAATAATTGATCAAACTCTGTCTCGATATATGAATAATTCAGATGTTTACTAACGACGTTTTGGACATTGACAAAAGATGGATATCTACTCAGTTCAAGACCGAAGCTGTTTGCCACTCAAGAATGTATTTCCTTCAAAGCAATGTAATTTTTATTTTTATTGAGCCTAGGAATACATTGTACACCAAGTCGTACTGGCAAATAGGCTATCCGAAAATGTTTTTCAAACTGACCTATCTTTTTAAATGACCTTTATTTTTGGAAAACATCTATTTTACAAAAAGCTTCTGAAGGACTTTTTCAAAAAGCCAAAATTATTTTTCACAAAATCAACTGACCAAACCCTGACAGCACTCGGCCAGAGTTCGACCGAGTTGAACGTTATGTGAACGTTTGATTTTGAACTTGGTCTCCCTTCAGTTGTGGTTGGTTACAAAGAGTTCTGTCTGAATTCTGCCCGAATTCTGTCAGAGTTCTGCCTTTGGAAAAACTATAAATAGAGAAGGATTTTGATCATTTCAAATCACCAATTCACTTTCAATCTCTTCTCTTCTAAAGCTTATATTTCTTCTAAAGAGTTCTAAAAAGCTTCCATTTTCAAATCCCAAGCCAGTTACAATCCTCTAGTCGATTTGCCGGTACGGTACGGTCTAGAAGTTTCAGAGCGATTGTAATCAGAGGCTTGATTGAAGATTGACTCTTCACAATTAAAGTTGGTCGAGTTATACATATCAAAGCTCGCGTCTGTAGAAGTTGAAAGGACATCGTATGAAAACTTGTAGGATTTTCCAATAATGGATTCAACTGGAAGCTAGAGTTCTTCCGACTGGACTAGTCCTCACAAGAGGGAAACCAGTATAAATCTCTGTGTTTGCGTTTGCCTTCTGATCACTATTTTTCATTACAGTTATTTATTTTTGTGATTATTATTATATCTGTGATCTAACTGCTAACGAGTTTTTAATTAGAAATATTCTGCTGCCTACTCTATTCACCCCCCTATCTAGAGTATTCTGCTTTACGATTTCGTTCCTACAGTTGGTTGGAACTAATTAAAGACTACGACCTAACAATCGCATACACCCCAGGAAAAGGCAATGTGGTGGCGGATGAGTTAAGTCGAAACATTGTAGGATCAATCAGTGTTGACAAACGGATACTGGAAGAGTTAGAGAGCATAGGAATTGAGCTCCAAATTTGTGGTCAAAATGTACAATTGGCTCAACTTCAACTTGAACCGAGTTTGTTAGAAAATATTAAAACAGCACAGAGGACAAAGGAATTTTTGATAAATATTGGCAGAATGATGGAAAAGGGTGAAGCATAGGACTTCACCAGACAAGAGGATGGTTCTTGCGACTCAAAGGAAGGCTATGTGTCCCGAAGGATAAAAACTCCGGAAAGAAATCTTGACGGAGGCTCACTACGCCAAGTATTCATTGCACCCGGAAAGTACAAAAATGTATAAAGATTTGCGTACGACCTTTTAGTGGCACGGAATGAAACGAGATATGGTCCTCTTTGTCTTGCAATGTATGGCTTGCCAACGAGTCAAGGTGGAACACCAGAGGCCCGACGGGAAGATGTAGAACCTCGTCATTCCAGAGTGAAAATAGGATCATATAACCATGGATTTCATAGTTGTCTTACCGAAGACGCAGCGAGGGAATGATACGATTTGGGTCATCGTTAATCGATGAACCAAGTCGGCACATTTCATCGCAATCAAAATCTCTTGGAGCTAGCGTTGATCGGTTAGCTCAGCTATACTTGGATGAAATTGTCCGATTACATGGGGTGCCAGCATCTATAGTGTCGGTTCGGGATGGAAGATTCGTGTCACAATTTTGGCGTAGCTTACACTCAGCTATGGGGACGCAATTGAATTTTAGTTCTGCATACCATCCACAAACTGATGGCCAGACCGAGAGAGTGAACCAGATACTTGAGGACATGCTACGGCTTTGTGCAGTTAATTTGAAAACCAGTTGGGACACTCACTTGTCGTTTACAGAATTTGCCTAGAATAACAGTTACCAGTCGAGTATATAGATGGCTCCTTATGGAGCATTATACGGGCAAAAATTTTGATCTCTAATTTGTTGGGATGAAGTCGGTGAATGACAAGTACTTGGTCCAGAGATGGTGGAGCAAGCCATCGAGAAGGTCCGCATGATTCAAGAGAAGTTACTTATGGCACAAAGTCGGCAGAAGATTTATGCGGATACTCATCGACGACCATTGGAATTCGTGGTGGGTGATCATATATTTTTGAAAGTATCACCGATACGCGGAGTTATGCGATTCGGTGCGAAGAAAAAACTAAGTCCGAGATTTGTTCGACCGTTTGAAATCCTTAAGCGAGTTGGCCCAGTTGCCTATCAGATCGTATTACCACCGGCATTGGCTGAAGTGCACACTATCTTCCATGTTTCCCAACTACGGAAGTATGTGCATGATCCAAATCATGTGGTAGACTTCGGTCAATTGAGACTGTAAGCTGACTTGTCTTATGTTGAAGAGCCCGTACAGATTTTAGACAGAAAGGATAAAGTTTTGCAAAATTGAGTTGTTCCTTTGGTTCGAGTGCTTTGGCGGAATCATTCCGTTGAGGAGTCGACTTGGGAGCTTGAAGCGGATATGATGGAAAACTTTTCTTTGTTATTCGACTTAGGTGGATTTGTGTTTAAGTTTTGGGGACGAAACTTTTTATTAGTGTATTAATATATATAGTCCACTGATCCTGTTACGGAGTACGGATTGGGCTAGCGGCCGAATGGCCGAGTTAGATGAGATTAGAAAAACTTTACTTAGGGAAACTTTACCAGGATCGCGGGATAATAAGTTGATCCTTTCCTCATTATGGTTAAACTCTTTTGAAATGATGCCCAAGATGCAGTAGCGTGTGTCTTGAGGGAAGAGTTCTATATAAGAGTCGCTTGTCCCGAGACCGTAGCCCTGCTGGTTTTTGATGTCCCTTTCATTGTTGGCTTTTGTGTACGTTTTCGTGATTGTTTTCGATGAATGTTTTCATGGATTTACTTTTACTGTCTGCACATTCATATCGAATCATTGAGAGAAAAAGAAAAAAGTATGCTGACCAGACGTTGGTGCCAATGCAGGTGCTAATGCAGTGAACCGAGCTTGACGTTACGTGGAAGACCTCTTTCTTTCGGTAATTCACCAACAAGTGAGTGGCTTTGATCCTTCGACGATCCTTAATCTTCGTGCATAACAAAGCAGACTTGTTATTGCATTCGGTGCTTAATAAAAGATGCCTAGTGGTAACTCAGAATGATAATGAAAGATAAATTATCACATGGCTAGGCTTATGTTACAAAGCAAATGTTGCCATGTATGCTGCGATATAAACTATTAAACAGGTGATGCAAAGACCCAAACACTAGGCGGTAAGTATATCGAACTTCAGTTTAAAAGATTGGTAACACAAATGAATAGTCCCTTGGTTGGATAAATGAGTATGCAAGCATATGGCTCAAGGCAAGATGGTAAGATGGTAAGATGGCAAGATGGCAAGATAGAAAGATGAATGAGAACTGTGGCTTATGTACTATGTGGACAGGACCCAATCATATGGTCTCGTGCCCCACAAGCCAAGCACAATCCCTATGCCCTACGACACTCTGAAACTACATGTCCAGGCTTTCCACAATGAGAGCAGCCAATTACGGAAGAATACTTCTGCTTCTGTTGCTGAGGGTACGTCGGTGTCGAGTGCTGGACCGACGAAACTGTGGTCGCCCTCATAGGCGTACCAATAGTTAAAGTCCTAACTGTCGGGGCTGGTGCTGACGACTGAGACAATTGACCAAGAGACCTCTTCCGGCCCCCTACTTGGTCTACTATCCTCTGGAAGGTGTACTCATGCCTCCTAACTGCTCACAAAATAGCATCCAAGGTCTGATGGTTAAACTGCTCCACCGCTAAAATGATCTCTAGGTGGAGCTCCTACTGGAATCGTTGGGCTCGGTCCAATTTGGTCGCTACCAAGGTAGGAGCAAACCGACTAAGCCTTAAAAACTCGATCATATATCCATCGACCGTCCTTCCCATCTGCTTGAGATTGCTGAATATGGTCTACAGATCATACCGAGCTACTGCATCAAAATAGTTCGTTTGGAACTTGTCGCTGAATACCCCCATAAGATAGGCGTCACCAAACCAACTGCTTGCATCACCCACCAGCTGTGGGCTAAGTCCAATAACTGTATGCGCACAACGGCCACCTTCTCTTTCTCTGGAATCCGGGCTGCCTCCAGAATAATCTCTGTCCTGAAGCCAAGCATCAGCAGCAATCGCATCTTCACTGACGTCAAAGAAAGGAGGGTTCAGGCGTTTGAAACTTTTAGCCGCATTGCTCCCTTGATAACCAACTCTACCCATAGCATCTTGTACTGTCTGGTGAAGGGCATCGCCCCGATGCTCTTGTGATGCAAGTAATTCCCGGAGTCCATTCAGGGCTTCCTGGTCAGGATCTATAGGCTGGACTGGCTGAACCGGTGACTCTTGACCCCCGAATGGCATGAATCTGGAGGCTACCCCTGAGTGCTGGGCTTGGTCCCCAGGTTAATGTTAGTTCACTGGTGGTGCTCCACCGGGCTGATCGGCAGGACCAGGAACAATGCCACTGGAGAAATAACATAAGGAACAATAAGGAAGGACCAAAATAGATCGGGGATATAAGCATATGATCAGGTCAAGATTTAGGAAGATTAGAAGGAACGAGTAGAGATCAAGTATGAGTGGACAACTATTCGGTAAAACCCTCACATATCTTGATTTACATGACCTGAATGGGCCACCACTTAAACTGTGTCACGCCCCAGAACCAAAATACTGGAGAGTAGGGGACAGGCACAGCCAGTTACGTACCTTGAAGTGTAATCCACCTCGCGATACAGTCACGGCTGTCTAGATGCATGGGGGTTTAACTACAATCCATCAGTCTCTTATGGTCAAGAACAAGCCTAGTGTCTCAATCTCAAGCAAGCAAATAAATGTTACAAGATATTTGATCATCAAACATACAAGGTAAGGCATCCCAAACATTACATATTCCGATGATCATAAAGCTAGTCATACAAAATACGAAGACTAGCAAGAGATAAAGTCATACATGATCAACCCTTGGATTTGTCAATCATGTTATCGCACTTAGGCAGACATAATATAAGTTTCAACACGAGCTAACACTTGTTCGGCAACTAAATGCCTCAAAAGATTAATTTTACAATAGAGTGGGAGAGCAAAATAAGAAACCCACTTGTTGCCAGGATTGCGTCTAATGTTCACCATCTGGCTGGAAGACATGTAGATCCTCGAGTGCTACTCCGAAATCTGGCCATACAAAACCAGTTAGGTCAGAACCAAGAAGAGCAAGTACTACAAGGGAGGCTTCATTAAGGAATTAAAACCAGCATGTTAATAAATAGAAGATATAAATGGTGAACATGATTAAGTAACAAGAAGAAAAGGTTAGAATGAAACAATAGCTTGTATTGTGAAAACAGGAGGCAGAATATAATTCTCATGTTAACCATGAGGCAAGCATTCAGGCACGACCAATCAAGTCTTACGGCTTGCCATCATTAGCCAGCTAGGGTTATCACAGGCCTAATTACTAACAAGATGCTTTTGAGATATTCCCGAGTCACAAGCCCTGCAACTATCCAGGTTATCCAGGTGAGGTTGCTTAGAGTTATCAAAAGCTTAGAGAATCATTAGGTGACTTTGAGTGCAACACATGGCAGTGTGCTTTAGTACTTATGATTTCAAGAAGTGTCCCATATGACAGTAGGCTGGAAATGTGCCCTACTCGTCGGCAGGCTACAAGTCCACTCAGGTGTGGCCGGGATAATAGGATGGCCTGTAACTGGAAAAATCTTTCTATATGAACTACTTGATTAATCTAGTCATTAACCTAGTCAAAATCTTTATGAATCCCTGACCGTGGTAACCAGAAATCCATGTCCTAGACATGATGCAAGACGAGACGGGTAGCTTGTATAGGCACAATCAAGAGAATCAACCACGGTGTCAAGACAATAGTTACTTAGCAAGTCTGGGTAGCCATTGCAACAGCCTTTCAAGATTATTATGCCATGTCGGGTTACTTGTTACTTGTCATGAGTGCACCTCGATGGGCCACTATCAAGATTATACATGTTATGCCAAGTTGCTCGTAGCTTGTCAGGAGTGCGCCTCGACGGGCCACTATTAAGATTATACATTTCTTATCAAGTTACTTATCATGTCAAGAGTGCTTGTCAAGAGTGTACCTCGATGGGCCACTATCAAGATTATCATGTCGTGTTCATATCAAGTCGTTTTCATGCCATGATCAATACTGGAAAGTCATGTTATGCTCAACAAGTTATCGAGCCGGGTCATCACAAGATAGGTCAAGTACAAGTTACATGCAAGATCACAGGCATATACAGCAAGAACTAGGAGAACATGCATGGGGACAAGGGGTATCATGGCAACAAGTGGCGCTGGTCAAGTGGCGCCAGGGAAATGACATGTGGCACCAAGGGGGACAGGGGGGGCCTAAGTTAGGTTGTGCCAGGCTGGGGTGCGCCAGGTCGGGTTGTGCCTGACTGGGGTACGCCAGGTCAGGTTACGCCAGGGTTGGTTGCGCCGCGCTAAAGATCGCTGGGCTGGGTTGCGCCGCGCTAAAGCACGCTGGGCTGGGTTGCGCCGCGCTAAGGAGCGCCGGGCTGGGTTGTGCCGAAACTGTTCTTATTCTCCAAACAGCAAAGAAGAACCCATAGAACCCGAAAACTTCAAAATGCCATAACTTACTCAAAACAAGTTCGAATTGAGACTTCCAAGGGTCTAAACTGCATAGAACGAGATTTCCTACAGCCTGGGACGACTGGTTTTAGGGAATACCAAGATTTAGTAGATGAAAACCAAGAAAAACAAAAAAATCTCAAAACTTAGATCTACAAAAATTCATCCATCAAAAACGAAAATGCCAAGTTCTAAAGAGGCTTAGAATCAAGTGGAGAAGAGAATGGAAAAATAGAATGGGAGATCCATCATGAAGCAAGTTGCACTTGCCTAGGATTTCTTTGGTGGGTGGGAAGAGTAATGGAGAAGAAGAAGTAATTGAAGAAGAGTTATGGAGGAGAGAGAGAGAGAGGATAGTTGACTTATATATCAACTCTTCTCATCTCAAACCAAAATAAACCAAGCCAAGCCAAGAAGAAACCAAGTAAGCCAAGATGAACCAAAATAAACCAAGATGATCCAAGATAAACCAAGACCAAGTCAAGAGTGCCAAGGCCAAGCCAAGTCATGTTGAACCAAGTTGAACCAAATCAAGTCAAGATTAAACCAAGGCTAAGCTAAGCAAGATAAGTCAAAACACGGGCCACCTGACAATTATCAAAAATCCGTATACATATCCTGAAAAATACGTATAATGGAAAACGGGAGTGACAACTCTACCCACCTTAAAAGAATTCCGTCTTCGAAATTTAATCAATAAGCTAGAGGTGTCGAGGCAAGCTATACTAATAATAGCAATCTATGACTAGCAGTTAATCAAGCAATCATTCATGCAAGCAAGCTCAAGATTCTAATCCCTTTTCAAGTGTCAAAAGATTAGAAGGTCACGACAATAGATTTAGGTTGGAGGGAAGGTCGATTAAGTCAACGTGGTTTGGTCGATGACTAACTTCACTTATGTATATACAACTAGTCATAAGTGATATGGCAATTATGTCCATCATGGTTGCCTCTCAATACAATATCTAAACTTATGAGTTCGAGTCCCTCAAAAGTTTTCTCAATATAATTCTCAAATTAATCTACCAATTTCTACTCATTCTAAATCGTCCAACATAATCATAACTAAAAACGTAAATTCCTTTAATCAATCTAAAAATAACTTTACATCATATCATTAGTAACTTTTCCCAATAGTTGTAATAAAACTCAATATTTAAATAATTCTATCAGTCGTCAAGTCATTTTTTGTTTTTTAAACTTCCATAACAAATCATAACTTTTAAAAATGTTAAAGATTCTCAAATAAACCTCAACATAACTCTTAGCATATTACAACTTAATCCAAACGTAAGCTCAAGATTTAAATAATCTTATCAATCGTAATTCAACAAAAATTGAACATTTAAAATAATTCCTCGGATTGATTCTATATCTTTCAAAATGTATATCTAAACTTCGAGCAAGTCATAACTACTCTAAAATCTTCAAAAAAAATTCACAATCGAGACATTAACTCATAATCTAAATAAATCAATCATAAGAAATTTAGAATTTTTTTCCCAAATAAATTTCATATCCTCAAAATATGTATAGCTATAACCCCAAATTCATAAATATTTTCAAAGACCTTCCCAATCAAACTTAAAATCAAATCCATTTGTTTTCTCAATTGTATATAGATGCTAACTATCCTCTTGCGTACACCACTTAGTAGTATCAAAATAAAATTCTAACTATCCTTCATAGTAAATAATCGCTACTACCCAACTTGGAATTAACTAACCCTTAAGATCAAACTTCTTGGAAAATAAATGCCTTTATAACTCAAATAGAACCTCAATGCATATTAATTGTCAATGTAACCTTTTCTAGCCATGTGTTTGACCTATGAGCATATAATAGTGTTGTCATCTTCCTAGCTGTCACTAAGCACGAAAAATAAGAATTTACGGTAGAAAGAGTTCAAGCAGGATGTAAATCAAGGATGGTAACGAGAGTTCGAAACTTGAAGCAAGGAAGGAGGTCAAGCTTATGGATGAGATTCTAAACTCTATTCCTATATGCAGGTTCACATCGGTACAGTCACGTAAACGAAATGATAAACTCGACCTGCATGGGCCACCACAAAAATATGTAATGCCCCAGTCCTAAAATACTTAGGACTAAGTACGTCATCATGCCAGTTGCATACATACGAAGTATACTTCAATATATGGAACCATCCTATGTATACATAAGCTGTAAAATGCAGTAAACCACGATGCTAATCTCATCCACAAATAAAGAAGAAAGAATTTATAAGAAACTTATGAATTATCATTTACAAATCGTTGGGCGGAGACAAATCCACTACCAACTAAAAAGAGAGAAAAACATGATAGGTAAAGAAAATTTGTCGAGCGAATAGAAGATGATCCAAGTGTAATCATCCTCGAATAAATGGCTTTGGCTAGAGCACATGCGAAAAGTCACAAACACACACCTGAAGAATTTACCAGGTCCTCAGAGGGACGTAACAAGATACAATAATCAACATGCCATATAAACTGAATATAAAATATACCACAAAGTAAAGGTAAAGTGACAAGACATCAATAAGATAACCTAACCGTACTAAGTGAACATGCAGTTGAGAAACAATTCTTTCGACGCATGAGCCCTGGTTGTAAATGGGATCGGCATAATCCTTATATAGGGCACCAGAGGCCTACATCCGTAACCTCCGAAGATCGTCAGAAGGCATCATGTGCAAGCGGGTAAGTCCATAACGCTCTGGGAAATGTCAGAGGGCACCTGGAGCCTGCGTCTCCGGAGGAGCGCACAGGTAATCAGGGAAGTGCAAAGAAGCCTATACGTCAGGTATTGTTCTTTCCACCCAATGTACCTATCTAAATCGCATTCACGACCATATACCTCTACTAACTGCTAAGTCTCCTAACATGCCTCTATTAGCAGTTAAACCTAACGCATGCGTACGGGTGATCAGCCAACATGCAAGGACCTCTACATGCTACTTATCTCACACATGCAATCAAAGGATAATAAGTAAAGTAAAGCTAATATCACTAAGTAGGTAGTAAATCAGGTACTGTAAAAAAATGGAACAACTAGAAGAACTGAAAATAAATACACAGTGATATGCAATAAATAAAATACAAACTAATTATAAACAGTAAATTATGGTATGGTATCTTGCCTGGCGTATTGCCTGGTGTGATGTGATGATCCGACAAGTTTCGATGTGTCCATTAACCATGGTCGATGGGTAGAGGTCTGAAGTCACGAGAAATTAGGAGTAGGAATTAGTCACGATTAACCTTGATAGTTAATGGGGATTCGCAGAGTAATACTCATTATTATCCTTAGAAATATTTATATTTATTTGAAAATAATTTTTCTTAGTCTACAATACTTTGGTAATATTTGTAAATCTAAACTCGATTTCTGGCAAAACTATAAGTTTATAAAAATCAGGTTTTCTAGGTACTATATTTTATCAATTAATAATAATTTACATAACTAATTGAAAACATTATTATAAAATTTAAAACTACTTTTTACGAGTCAAATTATTTTTTTTATAATATTTGAAAATATATTTTATTTTTCCTAAATTATTTTTGATAAAAATCTTATTTGAAAAATCCAAAACCAGTTTTTCGAAAACTCTTAAGTTTGTGATATTATAATTTTATATTTTCTTAATTAGATATATATCCAAAAGCTAGAAGAACTTTTAAAAACATGAATCTACATGTTGGTATAGCTTAATAAATATATAATTATATTTATAAAAATTTCCAAAATAATAGCAGAATTAACCATAAGACTGACAATGATAACCAAAATTAATACTGATTCTAGTAAATATTTTACATGGAAAAACTTAATTAATTAACACTGTTAATGACCACAAAATAATAGGTTTAAATAATACCCATATAATTAAACTCACTATTTGAGAGCTATTGTTCTCTTTACAGCAGTTATGTGCTGTCTTCATTTATTAAAAAAAGCATTTAGAGAGAGAGAGTCGAAGAGGAAATTTCGAGAGGAAAGAGAGAGAAATCGGGAGCGGAGAGAAAAAGGGGTTTACTAGAGGGGTTAGGCGTGTCTCCGGAGGAGGCCTCACCGGCGGTTGCTGGCACTGTTAGAGGAAGAGAGCGGGAGGCATCAATGAGGAAGCAGGAAAGAGGCCACCGAGCTCGGCGCTCGTCCAGAGGCACAGGATTCTCGGCGGCACGGAGGCGCAGGCGGGCGCTCACGTCGGGGTCACGACGAACCGACGGAAAGGGGGTCCGGCTAAGCGGCACGGTGGCTGCATCGAGCACACGGAGATGAGCACACGGGCGGTGCTCAGATTTTCGGCCGACGGAGGAGACCTGTGCGCGACGGCGCCGCAAGTCGGGCGACGGCAGCGGAGAGGAGGTAAGTGGCAGCGTTGGGTTTGATTTGTTTGAATTTTTGGTGGTGGTGCTGAGGTTTTTGGGGCGGACGCCGCTGGTCGCGGTTGATTCTGTGGGTTTCGGGGATGGTGGAAGTGGTGGTGATACACTGGTGGTGAAGGTTGTGTAGGGACGGGTCGGGGTTTAGCCGAAGGTCGGGAGGATGACCGGTTGGAGTTAGGGGCGATCTGGGGGTGCCGGGTTTTTGGCCTGGTTGTCGCGGGTGGTGTGGTGATGGTTGCCGCAGGGTTGTATCGGTAGGGATGAGCTATGATTTAGGTGGCGGTTATGGTGATGCTGGGTTCGGGCAGTCGAGGGGACGATGGTGGTGGTGGCTGAAAGGAGAAGAATGGAGACGGGTTTGGGATAGGATTTGAGTTTTGTCGGTGGTGTGTCCGACACACGAAATAGAATGTATATGTATAATGGAATAAGAACTAACCGCCACAGACACGATGCACAATTTGATTGTGATGGGATTTCTATGGAAAAAGGAACAATAGGGGCTCTCCTTATATAGGAGGTGAGGACCCGTGGTTGGATATGGACAAGGATTGTTTAAATCCTCAAAGATAAATCACCATTTAATTCAAATCAAATTAAAACTCGTTTATTCCAATCCAAATTCAATCTAGATAAAACTATCTTCAAATTAAACTATCCATAAAAATCTCATTCAAATTTGATCTCCATAATTAAATTTAAACCAAACATTATTTTCAAAATATCTTTTCCAATAATAAAATATTAATATTAAATAAATTTCAAAAATTAGAATTTAAAATCTATATATGATATAGATTTATGTATGCAAATATTTACAATATCCTCGTTTTCTAAATTACTTCTATAAAATAAAATAGTATTTTATAAGTTAAAATAAATGAAGTTTTGAAATTCTCTTTGCTCATAACCTTAAACAAATTAAGTATTCATCATATATATATATATATGTGTGTGTGTGTGTGTATATATATATATATATATATATATATATATATATATATTTATATATATTTTTTTTGTATATATATATATATATATATATATATATATATATATATATATATATATATATATTTTTATATATATATATAATATATATATATATAATATATATAAAATATATAAAATATATATATATATATATATATATATATATATATATATATATATATGAAAAACAATACTTCCTTTATAATAAAATAAAAATGTATGTACTGTAGGAACGAAATCGTAAAGCAGAATACTCTAGAGGGGGGTGAATAGAGTAGGCAGCGGAATATTGCTAATTAAAAACTTGTTAGCAGTTAGATCACAGATAAAATAATAATCACAAAAAAGTAAATGACAGAATTTAAAAGTGATCAGAAGGTAAACGCAAACACCGAGATTTATACTGGTTTCTCTCTTGTGAGGACTAGTCCAGTCGGAAGAACTCTAGCTTCCAGTTGAATCCACTATTGGAAAATCCCACAAGTTTTCATACGAAGTCCTTGCAACTTCTACAGACGCGAGCTTTGATACGAAAAACTCGACCAACTTCAATTGTGAAGAGTTGAATCTTCTATCAAGCCTCTGATTACAATCGCTCTGGAACTTCTAGACCGTACCGTACTGGCAAATCGACTAGAAGATTGTAACTGGCTTGGGATTTGAAAATAAAATCTTTTAGAACTCTTTGGAAGAATGTAAGCTTAGGAAGAGAAGAGATTGAAAGTGAATTGGTGATCTGAAATGATCGAAATACTTCTCTATTTATAGTTTTTCCAAAGACAGAACTCTGACAGAACTCTTTGTAACAAACCATAACTGAAGGATGACCAAGTTCAAAAACCCAACGTTCACTAACGTTCCACATGGCCGAACTCTGGTCGAACTCGGCCCGAGTTCTCCTGGGGTTCTGCCAGTTCATTTGGAGAAAATAAATTTTGGCTTTTTGAAAAATCCTTCAGAAGCGGTTTGTAAAAAGAATATTTTTCAAAAACGTAGGTCATTTATAAAAGAACATAATGGTTTTGAAAAATGTTTTAGGATAGCCTATTTGCCAGTACAACTCGGTGTACAATGTATTCCTAGACTCAATAAAATAAAAAATTACATTGCTTAGCAGGAAGTACATTCTGAATGGCAAACAGCTTCAGTCTTGAACATTGTTGATAACCATTGTTGAGCAGTGTCCAAAACGTCGTAGGTAAACATCTGAGTTGACTTGTAATTATATCGAGACAGAGTTTGATCAATTATTAAAATCAGGTTTGACCATGACCAATGGGCCAACAATCTCCCCCATTTTGATAATTGACAAACCTTGCCGATATAACATCTAAGCTTGGAATCAATTCAAAATAGTAATCAAAAAATTGTTCATAACCTGTATTCACAAAAAAATGTGAGATCCTTATTTCTCCCCCGTTGCCACTTAGCAAAATAATTGCATAAGTGAAAGCTCTCCCGCAATCAATGCATAAGTAACAAACAGTGAAGAAACACAATAAACATATATAAGCATGACAGGCATGGTAGAAACAACACAGGCATGTATTTATCACAGGCAGCTAATAAAGAATGAAGCAACAAAAGATAGATAGTGCTACTATTAAACTGAAACAAATAAAGTGCTGAAATAGACTAAGATGCCAAAACTGAGGCATAAAACCATGTCCATGAATAGTCACATAATAGAAAAAAGTACTAAAAAAAATATTGATATAATCTTGGAATGTCGGAGCATTTCCAAGTAAACATAAGACAAAAAGTAACAGTCTCAATAATCTAAGATCTCAAAACTCGTCATCATCATCAATGTCATCAGCTGCAGCTCCAGCATGTCCAGAAGGACCAGCTCTAGAAGTACCAGCGCCAGAAGTGCGAGGAGTGGCGCCAGTGGTACGATACCAATCATATGCGTTTCCTGGCTGGAACAGAGAGTGAACTGCCTCGTCGTCAATACGGTAGCCAGAAACAGAAGGGTCTCGAGGCAGAGAGCTAGCAGAATGACCCGTCTGCGCAAATCTCAGATCGGCAAAGGAGTTGGCAATCGCCTGGAACCGAGTCACATCACGGAACTCGTGTTCCCTAGAGGTCTCAACATAAAAAGACTGCAGATCTGATAAGTGCTGATGGATACCCTCAAATGTCATAGGGTAAGAATGAGGAGGAACAGGTGCTTTGGGATCTGTAGGAGTAGGTGCATAAGGTGGAGGAACAGATGCAATGCTACGACGAGAAAGTTTAAGAAACTTGGGCTTGGGGTCGACAGCACAAGTAGATAAATCAATATCAAATCTCTGAAAAATACGAGGAATGAGCATCGCATAAGATAGGTTGCGGTCTCTCCCACGACATCTACCCATCATCTGAATGATAGTCTTAGGGGCAGAAAAAGGAATCCCCTTAAGAATATGATAAAGAGCAGAAAGCTCAAGTACAGTGACATCATCTTTAGAAGTGGATTTTGGAAGTAAGGTGGAATAGATGATGCGATGTAATTCGTAGTTAAATAAGTTCAAGTTATTAGCCTTGAAATTTCTAGGAAGAACGCGTGCGGGCTCACAAAGTTCATTCTTGAAACTAACGAGTGTCATGCCATCGAAAATCAGTGATGTCATCTAGCGGGGCACCTTCGTTTGGAATACCAAGGATTTTCGCTAATGTGTCATCAGTGAATTCGATATCAATTCTTCCGACACGTGTCCTCACTGTAAAAGTGTCTAACACAAAATTACAGTAAAATAGTCTAATGGCATTAGTAGCAATGGAGAATTATAAGGTAAAAAAGTGTTGTAACCCTAATGCCTCAAAGTAAGGGCGGTGATCCGGAAAAATAGTCCACTTAATCGGCGATCCGGTGCAAATAGTACGTATGATAAAATTGGCATACCACAATAAAGCTTGATCGAAAGTTTTAAAATAAAACTCATCCGATGCACCATCGTCCGATTGGACCGGAGAAAAGAGGCAATCTGTATGTGGATCTGAAGACGATGCCTCTTCACTGGCATTGGTCTTCTTCCTCTTGAAGGGATTGAACTTAGGCATTCTTTCCCAAAAAAAATTTCTACAAACCCTAAGTATTGAAAAGTGGTAGAAAGAAGGGATTATACCTTCCAAGAATTGGATATGTCGAAGAGGATGACGATCTCCGCACGAATCCAAAGTTTGGACGAGAAACTCCACAAGGATTGGAAGAACAATGATGGAGAAGAAACTAGGGTTCGGAGGGGCGTTGCTACTGTTATGAGGATGTGGGGAAAGAATGAAAAAGAAGGAGGCCTCGGGTTGGTGCTGGTATATATAAACACCCAGCCGAACTCTGGCCGAATTTGGACCGAACTCGGGCCGAATTCGCCTAGGGTTGCCTGGCTATAAATATATATAAGAAAAAATTTAAAGAGGCCACATTCTTTTTTATTAATTCGTTTCAAATGATTAATTCAAAGTTTAGTAATTTTAAATCTCAAAGTAATATAATTATTATTATTTTATAAATTAATATTCTTTACTCAGCATCTGTCTCAGATTAGCTGTAGGAGTACTGTCCCAGCTACCGGAGGTTCACCGGGGAACTCTTAAATACCGCTTCGCTTCGACCGTAGTCGTGGTGACAGACAGACTCTTTTTGGGCTTGTCTCAAAAAATAGTTTTTGAGTATTGAATAAATAATTAATAAAACAAAATTAATTAATATTATTGATATCTAAAATTCCTAATTCTCGACGTAAATAGTTGAAACGATCTTCCGCTAAAGGTTTTGTGAGTATGTTAGCTAATTGATTCTGTGTGTCTATGTATACAATGTCTATATCTCCATTTTTTTGATGATCTCTAAAAAATGATGTCGAATCTCGATATGTTTAGTACGAGAATGACATACTGGATTTTTAGTCAAATTAATAGAACTAGTATTATCACAGAAAATGGGTATATGTGTAAAATGTAATACATAGTTTTCTAAGGTTTGTTTCATCCACAAAATTTGTGCACAACAACGTCCTGCGGCGATATACTCAGCCTCGGTTGTTGATAATGTAACAGAATTTTGCTTTTTACTAAACCAAGAGACTAGAGCTTTTCCTAGGAAATGACAAGTGCCGCTAGTGCTTTTTCTATCAACCTTGCATCCGGCAAAATCAGCATCGGAATAACCGGTTAGGTCAAACGATGTGGGTTTGGGATACCATAAGCCGACAGAAGAAGTGTCTTTAAGGTATCGAAAGATATGCTTAACTGCGCACAAATGTGATTCCTTAGGATTAGCTTGAAAACGTGTACATAAGCAAACACTAAACGTAATGTCTGGTCGACTAGCAGTTAAATATAGTAAGCTACTAATCATACCTCGATACTTACGTATGTCGACAGATTTACCTTGTTCATCAATGTCAAGCTTGGTTGAAGTCGCCATTGGAGTGCTAAGGGGTTTTGCTGTTTCCATGTCGAACTTCTTCAGTAGATCCTTTGTATACTTAGCTTGATTTATGAACGTCCCATTGTTGGTTTGTTTGATTTGCAGTCTGAGAAAGAATTTTAGCTCTCCCATCATGCTCATCTCAAACTCATTCTGCATACACTTTGAGAATTCTTGACAAAGAGATTCATCAGTAGATCCAAAGATAATATCATCTACATAGATTTGAATCAAAAGAATATTATTATTCAAAGACTTTATAAACAAAGTAGGGTCAACCTTTCCCTTTGAAAAACCGTTATCAAGTAGAAAAGTGCTTAGACGACCGTACCAAGCACGAAGGGCTTGTTTCAAACCGTATAAAGCTTTCTTCAACTTGATAACATATTCAGGAAATTTGAAATCAGTAAAAACCGGTTGGTTGAGCTATATATACCTCTTCTTTTATAAAACCATTTAAAAATGCGCTTTTGACATTCATTTGAAATAACTTAAAATTATGAAAATATACAAATGTACATAACATGCGAATGGATTATAATCTCGCAACTGGGGCATAAGTCTTATCGTAGTCGATACCTTCTTCTTGATTATATCCTTGAGCTACCAGTCGAGCCTTATTACGAGTCACTAAACCATTCTCGTTTAGTTTATTTCGAAATACCCATCGGGTGCCAATGACCGGATGATCAATAGGCTTGGGAACAAGTTCCTAAACTTGATTTCGTTCAAATTGGTTTAATTCCTCTTGCATAGCATCTATCCAAAAATTATCACTACATGCTTTATCAATATTTTTGGTTTCAAACTGCGAGACAAAAGCAACACAAGAAGCTATATCTTTATTAAAGGAATGAGTACTTACACCCTTGGTAATCTCACCAATTACCAAGTCCTTTGGATGATCAGCCGTGAACTTCAATCTTTTTGGCAGACTCTGAAGGTAGCTGGTTCCTGGATCTTCTCTAGGAGGATCAGCTGGTGCTTTGCTGGGTACATTGAGATCTTCGTCAATGTCATCGATTATCGTTTGATTTAGTTCATCAATGGTGACATTGATTGACTCTTCGATGATCATGGTTCTTTTGTTGAAGACTCTGTATCCTTTACTTTTGCCCGTATAACCTAAAAATATACCTTCATCGGCCTTTTCGTCAAACTTTCCCAATTATCTTTTGTATTAAGAATAAAGCATTTACAACCAAATATTCTAAAATATGAAACTGGTGGAATTCTATCAAACCATAACTCAAATGGAGTCTTCTTCGATTTGGGTCGAATTAGAACTCTATTGAGAACAAAACAAGCTGTATTGACAGCTTCAGTCCAGAAATACTTGGGTAGACTAAACTGGTTTAACATTACTCTGGACATTTCGGATAGAGTTCTGTTCTTACGTTCCATAACTCTATTTTGTTGTGGAGTCCTAGGTAGGAGAATTCGTGCACAAAATCATGTGTGTCACAAAATTGCTCAAACTCCGCATTCTCGAATTCGCCTCCATGATCGCTTCTAATACGAGTGATCATGTAACCTTTTTTATTCTGTACTTTCTTGCAAAATGTGACAAATTCCGATAATGCATCATTTTTGCGTGTCAGAAAATATACCCACGTGTATCTAGAATAATCATCTACAATTACAAAAGCATATAGCTTACCTCCGAGGCTAGCAACTCTACTAGGACCAAATAAGTCCATATGTAGCAATTGTAGAGGTCTAGTAGTACATACAGCGTTTACTGACTTAAAAGTGGATCGAGTAGCTTTGTTCTTTTCACATTGACTGCATACCGAATCCTTCTTGAATGTAATGTCCGGTAAACCGCGTACTAGCTTCTTCGTGGATAATCTGGAAATAGTATCCATATTTGCATGACCGAGTCTCATATGCCATGGATGACTCTCATCGCTTTTAGCCATTAAATATCTACCTGAAATATTAGTATCTTCCAACAAATAGAAAACATATATATTGTCTTCTCTAATACCTTCAAATATAGTACTACCAGTTGAACTATCAATAATAGTACATTTGTCTTTTACGAAGTTAATACCATAACCGTGATCAGCTAAATGGCTTATGCTGAGCAGATTATATTTTAACTCAGTAACAAGACAAACATCTTTAATCACTGGATAGGAAGCTTTACCAATATCACCAATACCGATTATATACCCTTTTAAATTATTGTCGAAGGAGACGTATCCTTCTTTATTCCTCTTCGACAGTGTTGTAAATAATGAAGCATCATCGGTCATGTGCCGTGAGCAACCGCTGTCGAGAATCCATTTGCTCCTAGCATGTGAAGGGCGTCCCACCTACAAAACAATTTGTAGATGAAACTCTTGGTACCCATTTCTTGTAGGGTTCTGACTGGTTAGCTTTCGGTATCCATGCATAAATATTTAAATCTACTAACTTTCTGATTCTACATACAGAAGATATATGACCAATGAGGCCACAATAATGACATTTAGCATGTTGAGTGTTGAAAGCTGAGTGGTGTGCATGGTTGGTAGGTTTAGGTTTTCTAGTATAGAAGAAAGCATACCTATTATCCTGTTTGGGCATAACCTTTTTAGGTAAAGGTTTGATAGGGTTAGGTCTGACAGTGTTAGGTTTGGAAATGTTCCGATTTTTCGGTAAGTGACACGTGTTAGGGTAGGAAGCAGCAGTCTCAGGCTATTTTCCTAACCTAATTTCCAATCTTTTGGAAGTGTCATATAACTTAGTATAGTCAGAAGTGAGTGCTTCCATTCTGACTTGTGCACTTTGAAGACTTTTCTTCTCTTTAGAAAGTTCTTCATTCAGTTGGTCAATAACCTTGTCTTTTTCTTCGGATAACTTGGTAGTCTCGTGTAATAAGAGCTTAATAGAAGAAAGCTCACCAGACTCACTAACATTATCTTTAACCTCAGCTAGTAGGTCGGTAAGTCTTCCTATTTCACCTTTGTACTCTTTGAGTACCTTCTTAGAGGTCTGATATTTGCTACGCAGTTTCCTGTAATCACTTAACAGTTCACTGAAGGCTTCTCTTAATTGCTCAAAGGTGAAGTCATCATATGTATCAACTATAGGTTCAGAGAGTACCTGATCGGATGCCATAAAGCATACATTTGCAGCATCTTCTGATTGTTCATCTTCTGAGTCGCTGGCTTCACTTTTATGCCATATGCTGGTGTTGGCATATTTCCGAGATATTAATCTCTTCGGGTTTCCTTTCTCGTATCTGTTGCTCTTCTTGCTTGTAGGACAGTCCTTCTTCATGTGTCCTTTCTTCTTGCAGCCGTAGCAGACAGCGTCATCTTGATACCAGCTGTTGCCGCCATTGTTCTCTTTTGTCTTCTTTTCATATCTCAAGAATCTTTTGAATTTTCTTGCAAGGAGTGCTTGATCTTCAGCATCAGATTCACTGTTGTCTAAATTATCTTCTGCAGATCTTCTGTGCTGAGCCTTGAAAGCGATCGCCTTCTCCTTTGGTACAGGCTCTTCAAAGTCTTGTAGCTCTAGTTCATGAGTGAGTAGCTTACCCATGAGTACTTCAAGTATCATGGTAGTGAGGTCGTTTCCTTCAATGATTGCAGTAGCCTTCGGAATCCAGTTCTTTGTAAGTGCTCGCAGGAGTTTGCGAATCTTTTCATGGTTACTGTAATCTTTGCCTAGGGAAGACAAAGGATTTACAATATCTAAGAATCTCTCGAACATCTGAGTAACTGTTTCGTTGGGCTTCATCTTGAACGCCTCATACTCTTGAGTAAGTCTGCTGACCTTTGATTCTTTAATTGAGTTGTGTCCTCATGTGTGACTTCAAGAAGTTTCCACACTTCATTTGCAGTTGTGCAGATAGATACCCTATTAAATTCAGTTCTGTCTAAAGCACAAAATAAAGCGTTAATAGCACGTGCATCAAGACTGGCCTTTTTTTTCTTCCTCTGTATATTTTTCATGGGGTTTTTTAGTTAAAACTCCATCAACATTTATACGAGGTGGCTTTTTATAGCCATCAATAACCACAGACCATAAGTCAAAATCAAGAGATTTCAGAAAGAAACTCATACGTGTTTTCCAATAAGTGTAGTTTGTGCCGTCAAACAGTGGAGGTCTGTTTGTGGCTTGGCCTTCACTTATGAATTTCATAGTTGCCATGTGTAAAGCTGTGATCTATATAAAATTGAATATAACTGTTGTTTTACCTTGCTTTACCTGTATAACCTACTCTGATACCAATTGTAGGAACGAAATCGTAAAGCAGAATACTCTAGAGGGGGGTGAATAGAGTAGGCAGCGGAATATTGCTAATTAAAAATTTGTTAGCAGTTAGATCACAGATAAAATAATAATCACAAAAAAGTAAATGACAGAATTTAAAAGTGATCAGAAGGTAAACGCAAACACCGAGATTTATACTAGTTTTCCTCTTGTGAGGACTAGTCCAGTCGGAAGAACTCTAGCTTCCAGTTGAATCCACTATTGGAAAATCTCGTAAGTTTTCATACGAAGTCCTTGTAACTTCTACAGACGCGAGCTTTGATACGAAGAACTCGACCAACTTCAATTGTGAAGAGTTGAATCTTCTATCAAGCCTCTGATTACAATCGCTCTGGAACTTCTAGACCGTACATTACTGGCAAATCGACTAGAGAATTGTAACTGGCTAGGGATTTAAAAATAAAACTTTTAGAACTCTTTGGAAGAATATAAGCTTAGCAAGAGAAGAGATTGAAAGTGAATTGGTGATCTGAAATGATCGAAATACTTCTCTATTTATAGTTTTTCCAAAGACAGAACTCTGACAGAATTCGGGCAGAATTCGGACAGAACTCTTTGTAACAAACCATAACTGAAGAATGACCAAGTTCAAAAATCCAACGTTCACTAATGTTCCACATGGCCGAACTCTGGCCGAACTCGGCCCGAGTTCTCCTGGGATTCTGCCAGTTCATTTGGAGAAAATAAATTTTGGCTTTTTGAAAAATCCTTCAGAAGATGTTTGTAAAAAGAATGTTTTTCAAAAACGTAGGTCATTTATAAAAGAACAGGATGGTTTTGAAAAATATTTTAGGATAGCCTATTTACCAGTACGACTCGGTGTACAATGTATTCCTAGACTCAATAAAATGAAAAATTATATTGCTTAGCAGAAAGTACATTCTGAATGGAAACGGCTTCAGTCTTGAACATTGTTGATAACCATTGTTGAGCAGTGTCCAAAATGTCATAGGTAAACATCTGAGTTGACTTGTAATTATATCGAGACAGAGTTTGATCAATTATTAAAATCAGGTTTGACCATGACCAATGGGCCAACATGTACCTCGCACATATTCGCACTCGACGAGTAAATTCAAAAATGCAAATTCGCACGCGACGTACTATTACGAAAACTTGAACTTGCACGTGAAGTACAATTTAAATACCATTAAATACAAATTTTATTTTTATAAAAAAAGTAGTAGAAATTAGGGGGTTTACAAAACCAAGGCTAAGCTAAGCAAGATAAGTCAAAACACGGGCCACCTGGCAATTTTTAAAAATCCGTATACGTATCCTGAAAAATATGTATAACAGAAAACGGGAGTGACAACTCTACCCACCTTAAAAGAATTTTGTCCTCGGAATTTAATCAAGAGGCTGGAGGTGTCGGGGCAAGCTATACTAATACTAGCAATCTATGACTAGCAGTCAATCAAGCAATCATTCATGCAAGCAAGGAAGTAAAAACATAAGGCATAAGGAAGATATTATACCTTATAAGTCAAACAGGTGGAGATATCGCAATCGGATATCATCCTCACGTTCCCAGGTTGACTCATCTAAAGAGTGATGACCCTAAGCAACATGGACTAAACTAACAGTCTTGCTCTTAAGTACCTTCTCTCTTCGGTCCAATATGGATACGGGCCTTTTCTCATACGAAAGGTTGGTACCAATAACCAATTCCGAATGATCAAGGATATGGCTCGGATTCAGAATGTACCGTCACAATTGGGATACATGGAATACGTCATGTACCTCACGTAACGATGGCGAAAAAGCGAGACGATAGGACACATCACCTACTCGTTCGAGAATATCAAACGACCTTATATACCTAGGACTAAGATTTTCCCGTACGCTGAATCGAATGACACCACGGTTAGGCAAGATCCTAAGGAATACGTGGTCGCCGATAGAAAACTCAAGAGGATGCCGATGAGAATCGGCCCAATGACGCTGGCGATCTTGCACAACTCGAAGATGATCTCTAACTTGTCTGACCACCTCGATAGTCCGAGTAACCATTTCTGGACCAAGCATCTGCCTCTCATCTACATCATCCCAGGCTAAAAGTAATCTGTACTTTCTGCCATACAGTGCTTCGAATGGTGCCATCTGGATATTGGCCAAGAAAATATTATTGTAAGAGAACTCCACTAGGTGTAGGTGATCTTCCCACGAACCATCGAAGTCAAGTGTACATGATCGTAACATATCTTCAAGAGCTTGAATCGTGCGCTCCGACTGACCATCTATCTGCGGATGATAAGCTAAACTAAACTTGAGACGAGTTCCCAAACTCTCTTGAAGACTCTGCCAAAATTATAATATAAATCTTGAATCTCTATCCGACACGATACTGACTGGCACTCCATACAATCTGACTATCTGTCTGAGATATATCTCTGCAAGCTGGTCTGTTGACTGGCCAATTCTGAAAGTGAGAAAATGAGCTACCTTCGTGAGTCGGTCAACTATGACTCATGTAGCATCTCTTCCAGCTAGAGATTTAGGTAATCCAGTTGTAAAATCCATAGTAATGTGCTCTCATTTCCATTCTGGGATTGGTAAAGGTTGAAGAAGTCCAGCTGGTCTCTGATGTTCAGCTTTAATTTGTTGGCAAACTAAACAATGAGAGACAAACCGAGCTATCTCCCTCTTCATGCCATTCCACCAAAAATGCTGACGGACATCACGATATATCTTCGTACCACTGGGATGAATTGAATACTGTGAATTGTGAGCCACTGCCATAATCTCCTGTCTGATATTACCGCTGGGCACAGAAAGATGCCTTCCACGCCGGATAGTACCATCTTTATGAATACATAACTCTGCTCTTCTTCCTGCTTTACATTCTGTCCTAAGTCGTTGAAGCTTAGAATTCGTTGACTGAGCTGCCTTAATCCTCTCAACTATACTGGACTAAACTTGTATGCAAGCCATCAAGGCCACATTGGTTGGAAGAACTACCTCTATACCCATCTTCTAAAGATCTGCTAGTAACTCGGGCTGTGCTGTTAGAAAATAAGCTCATGCTCTTCTACTCAATGCATCTGCAACAATATTGGCCTTCCCAAGATAATACTGCAGGTTGATGTCATAATCCACCAATAGCTCTAGCCATCTTCTCTGACGCATGTTAAGATCCTTCTGAGTAAACACATACTTAAGACTCTTGTGGTCGGTGAAAATCTCCACCCTATCTCCATACAAATAATGCCTCCAAAGCTTAAGTGCAAAAACCACCGCTGCTAACTCCAAGTCATGTGTTGGATAATTCTTCTCGTGATCACGAAGCTGACGTGATGCGTAAGCTACTACCTTACCATGCTGCCTTAGGACACATCCTAATCCCTTACTAGAAGCGTCATAATACACTGAAAATTCTCCAGTCCCATCTGAAAGCGTAAGAATGGGTGCTATCATCAATCCTTACATCAACTTCTCGAATGAACTCTGACATTCTACTATGCATGGAAACTGCACATCCTTACGAGTCAACCGCGCCAACGGCACTAAAATTCGAGCAAAATCTGACACAAATCGGCAATCCTAGGAAACTGTGAACCTCTGCTACGGAACTGGGTACTGGCCATGTCTCTATGGCTACGGAACTGGGTACTGGCCATGTCTCATCGGCGCCCTCTCGAGTTTTTGGTCGGCAATCATATATTCCAGAGGATTTTGCCTAACCGTGGCGTCATTCGTTTCGGCGTACGGGGCAAGCTTAGTTCTAGGTATATAGGACCATTTGACATTCTAGAGCGAGTAGGAGATGTATCCTATCGTCTCGCTCTTCCACCGTCACTAAGCGAGGTGCATGACATGTTCCATGTATCCCAATTACGACGGTATATCCCGGACCCGAGCCACATCCTGGATCATTCGGAATTGGTTGTTGGTACCAACCTTTCGTATGAGGAGAGGCCCGTGTCTATATTAGACCGGAGAGAGAAGATCCTCAAGAACAAGACTATCAAGTTAGTCCGAGTTGTTTGGGGTCATCACTCTTTGGGGGAGTCAACGTGGGAGCGTGAGGATGATATCTGATCGCGATATCCCGACTTGTTTGACTCGTGAGGTATAATGTCTTTCTTATGCCTCCTGCCTTCGATTCCTTGCTTGCATGATTGATTGATTGCCTAATATAGCTTGCTTGTTATTAATGTAGCTTGTCATTGCTCCTCTAGCCTCTTGATTAAATTCCGAGGACGGAATTCTTTTAAGGTGGGTAGAGTTGTAATGCCTGTGTTCGTATTACGTATTTTAGGATACGTATACGTATTTTATTCTGTATTGCCTGATTCCTTGTTTAGCTCTCGGCTTGGTTTAACTCTCGGTTTGGGTTGGCTTGGTTCGGCCGGCCCAATGCTTGGTTCATCATGGGCCAAGGGTGGAACACCTTAGCCTATGCTTCTCCTTCATTTCCACCACAACCCCCTTTTTTATTATCCCCACCAACCTTCTCTCTCCTCCATAATTCTCATTTACTTCTCCTTCCCCCACCATTACTCTTCTCCACCAACCAAGAACACCATAGGCAAGTGTAACTTGCTTCCACAAGAGAACCCCTTTTGATGGTTTCATTAGCTTCTCCTCATGATTCTAAACCACATTAGAACTTGTCATTTTCCATTTTGAGGCTTTAATTCTTGTGGATCTAGAGTCTTGCTATTTTTGGATTTTTTGTGGTTTTGATCTATCAAACTTCCTTGTTTTCAAGTTTTGATGGTCCCATGTTGTAGAGAACTTCGTTCTACCCAATTTTGACCTTTGGAAAGTTGGATTCGGACTTGTTTTGACCAAGATATGGACAATTGAAGCTTAGATTCAACTTTAGAGTTCTTGCTGTTCTTGCCATTTGGAGAATACAGTGAACAGTGAGCTAGCTTTTTAGCTTATGCCACTGACTTGGGTACGCTGCTCTTTAGCGAGCGTACGCTGACTTGGGTACGCTGCTCTTTGGCGAGCGTACACGGACTTGGGTACGCTGCTCTTTAGCGAGCGTACGCTGACTTGGGTACGCTGCTCTTTAGCGAGCGTACGCGGACTTGGGTACGCTGCTCTTTAGCAAGCGTACGCTAGCCTTGGTATGCTGCTCTTTAGCGAGCGTACGCTAGCCTTGGTACGCTGCTCTTTAGCGAGCGTACGCTAGCCTTGATACACTGCCTGTTGGCAGCGTGTCTTTTGCGTACGCTAGCGTGAGCGTGCCCTAGACCCTTTCGTACGCTAGCTCAAGCGTACGCAGTCTTGAGTGTACGCTAGCTTGAGCATACGCTGACCTGTAGCTTGAGCGTGCCCTTGTGTACGCTGACCCTTGCGTATGCTTCCCATTGGAAGTGTATGGACCCTTTGATACGCTAGCTTGAGCGTACGCTGACCTGTAGCTTGAGCGTACGCGTGCCTTGGTACGCTAGCTTAAGCGAGCAAGGTGTACGCTGGCCTAAGCATAGTTTGACCTGAGCGTATGGCCTTTGGCTGACTTGGTCTCATGTCAGCGTGTCAGATTTGGTTTTATTTTCCTTAAGCTTGGCTCTTTTATAGCCCTGTATATTGATATTTTATTAGATATTTTACGCCCATTTTATATCCTTACGCCTTTTGTCATGAACTTGATAATTGCGAATTTACTTGATATGTTTGGAATTGACAATTGAGCATGACCTGATAGTGACCCGTAGTGGTACACTCCTGATATGAGTAACCTGACATGACCTGATAGTGGCCCATCGTGGCGCACTCCTGACAAGTACACTTGACCTGATGACCTGACATGATTATCTCGAATAGTTATTGCGACGGCTACCTGACATGACATGACCTGTATAATAACCTGGACACCGTGGGCAATTGTGCTTGTATAAATAATCCAGTCTTATCTTGCATCATGTCTAGGAGGGGACTCCTGAGTACCACGGTCAGGAGTACCTATTGAAATAAACTAAGGACTAACAACTAGATTAATACATTAGTCATGAAGAGATTTTCCAGCTACAGGCAATCCCGTTACCTGGGCACGCCTTAGGATTTGTAGCCTGCCGTCGAGTAGGGCACATTTCCAGCACACTGTCATGTGTTGCACCCTTCAAGCTACCTAAGGGTACATTCGTTTCCTAGATGATGTACCCACCTGAATTCAACTCTAATCTTTTAACCCGGGGAACCTGGATGGTCTGCAGGGCTTGTGGCTGTGGAACAATCTCACTGCATCTTGTTAGTAATTAGGCTTGTGACAACCCTAGTTAGTTAAAGTATCAAGCCGTAATTCTTGCTTGGCCGTGAAATGATTGGATGGAGTCTAACCAGTCTAGTCTTGCCCTGATCCTGTTCCAGATTATTGAATGACCAGAATGCTTGTATTTATTTTACCGATAAATGGTGAGAATTCCAAGCTCTGTTCAGACGAAGGGTTACAACCCCGGTCCTTGTTTGGTTTATGGGTTGTAACCTGGTTATCTGAATAGTTCCATGGTTATCTCGTCGTATATCATCCTGGTGTATTTTCTTTATTTCCAGTTCTTACTTTATTTATATCTTGTGCTGATTGCTGGTTTTAGTTCTTAAGTGAAGCCTCCTTTATGGCAATTACTCTTTCTGGGGTCTGACCCAGCTGGTTTTGTGTGGCCAGATTTCGGAGCAGCTCCAGAGGATCTACCGATCTTCCAGCCAGATGGTGGCCACTAGACGAAACCCTGGCAACGAGTGGGTTATTTTTGGCTCTCCCACTCTATTGTAAAAATATTATTTTGAGGCGTTTAGCCGACGAGCACCTGTTTAGCTCGATTGCACTTACTTACTGTCTGCCTACGGGCTGTAACATGATTAACAGATCCTAGGGTTGATCATGTATGACTAAACTCTTGCTAGTCCTAACATTTTGTAACGACTAGCTTCATGATCAGCTGAATATGTAATATTTGGGACGCCTTATTGTTGTATATTTAATGATCATACATCTTGTGACTTTTACTTACTTGCTTATGATTGAGACACTAGGCTTGTTCATGACCTTAAGAGACTGTTGGCTTGTAGATAAACCCTCATGTATCCTAGACAGCCGTGACCGTATAGCGAGATGGGTTGCACTTCTATATAGGTAGCTGGCTATGTCTGCCCCCGCTCTCCAGTATTCTGGTTCTGGGGCGTGATATGGTTTAAGTGGTGGCCCATGTAGGTCTTGTAAATCAAGGTATGTGTGGGTTTACCGAATAGATGTCTCAATCAGTATTCGTCCTTGATCTCTGCTCGTATCTTCTGAATCCCTGGATTTTTGTCCTGATCATATGCTTGTATCGTTGATCTGTCCTGGTCCTTCCTTATGGTTCCCTATGTCGTCTTCTTCAGCGACATTGTTCGTGGTCCTACTGACCAGCAAGGTGGAGCACCTCCCGCGGACCAGCAGCAACCTGGAGATCAAGCCCAACATTCCGGAGTAGCCTCCAGAGTCGTGCCTTCTGACGGAGAACCACCAATCCAGCCAGTTCAGCCTGTCGAGCCTGATGATGGCACTTTGGTAGGTCTCGTCAGGACCTTGATAGCTTCTCAAGATCGTCGTGGAGATGCATTGCAACAGGCAGTGGTGGATGCTTTGACCAGAGGCGGTCATCCAGGGAACAGCGCGGCCAACAGCTTCAAGCGCTTGAACCCTCTATTCTTTGACGGTAGTGAAGATGCTATCGCAGCAGATGCATGGTTTCAGGACACAGAGGTGGTTCTAGAAGCAGCCAAGACTCCAGAGAATGAGAAGGTGGCCGTTGTGCGCCTGCAGTTGTTAGATCTTGCCCGCAGCTGGTGGGCAGCGCAAGCCGTTGGATTAGCAGCACCCATTGCTTAGACAGTATTTAGAGAGATTCCAGACCAAGTATTTCGATGCCGTGGCTCGGTATGATCTGCAGACGAGGTTTACCAATCTGAAGCAAGGAGGCAGGACGGTCGATGGATATGCGACCGAGTTTTCTAGACTCAGTCGGTTTGCTCCTACCTTAGTGGCAACCGAGTATGATAGAGCCCAGCGGTTCCAGCAGGAACTTTACCTGGAGATCTTGTTGGCAGTTGAGCAGTTTGAGCATCAGACTTTTGATACAGTCTTGAGAGCAGCTAGGAGACATGAGTATACCTTCCAGAGGATTGTGGATAGAGCCGGAGGTCGGAAGAGATCTTACGGCCAGATGAATCAGTCTTCAGCACCGGCCCCGGCAGCCAGGGCTTTGACTATTGGAGCTCCGAGGCGAGCGGCCTCAGTAACGTCGGTTCAGCATTCCACCCCGACGCACCCTCAGCAGCATCAGAAGCAGAAGCAATCTTCCACAGTGGGCTGTTCTCATTGTGGGAAGCCAGGCCATGTGGTGGCAGAATGTCGCAGGGCACAGGGATTGTGTCTGGCTTGTGGAGCACCAGACCATAGGGTTGGATCCTGCCCGAACAGAGGTGGTTCATCATCGTCCAACCTTTCTAGTTCTTCGGTGAGAGGACCAGCACCGGTCCAACAGCAGCAGTATCCATTGACGAGGCCCTTGCCGCCTCAGTCCCAGGCGTTTCAGCAGCAGAGCCCCCAGCAGTATGCGCAAGCCCAGGCCTTGAGTCAGAGCAGACAGCGAGGATTTTAGCAGAGGGGACCAGCACCCCGAGGGCACGGTCAGGCTATGGTGATGACCGTGGAGGAAGGATTGGCACCAGGAGAGGTAGTGGCAAGTACTATTCTCGTCAACTCCTTTCCAGCTTTAGCTTTATTTGATTCTGGTGCATCGCATTCTTTTATGTCTGCACGATTTACGACACGGGTAGGATTGGAGCCCGAGTCATTATCAGTAAGGCTCAATATACTTACTGGTAACGGACTTGTGGGAGTAGATATAGTGTTTTCCTCGTGTCGGATCGTAGTTAGCGGTAGAGAGTTCCCCGCTAGATTGATAGAATTCCCGATGGCCGATTATGATGTGGTCTTAGGGATAGATTGGTTGAGGAACCAGTATGCTAGGATAGACTGCCACATTGGCAGGGTTGTTTTTAGCATTCCAGGAGAGCCAGAGTTTTCCTTTTCTCGAGGTGAAGTTGAGCCTTCTCCTCCGATATTGCGGATGGCAGTAGCAGCAGTTCAGTTGCCCAGGATAGTGGATGAGTTCCCAGATGTTTTTCCAGAAGAGCTTCCAGGTATGCCTCCGGAGCGGGAGATCGAGTTCACTATAGACTTGATTCCCGGGACAGCCCCAGTGTCAAAGATAGTCTACAGGATGGCGCCGTCAGAGTTGGAGATATTGTACAAGATGATTGAAGAACTCAGAACCAAGGGATTCATTCGTGCAAGTGGATCGCCTTGGGGAGCCTCGATGCTTCTTGTGAAAAAGAAGGATGGTACGTCCAGGTTATGTGTTGATTATCGTACCTTGAACTCAGTGACAATCAAGAACAGATACCCTCTTCCGAGGATAGATGACTTGTTTGATCAACTCAAAGGGCATCAGTATTCTCGAAGATTGATTTACGCTCAGGTTATCATCAGATCAGAGTCAGAGAGCAGGACATCCCGAAGACAGCTTTTAGATCGAGATATGGGCATTGGGAGTTCCTTGTTATGCCTTTTGGAGCAACCAATGCGCCGGCAGTATTCATGGACCTCATGAATTGCATCTTCATGCCTTACTTGGATCAGTTTGTGATTGTGTTCTTGGATGACATCCTGGTCTACAGCAAGAGTGAGACGAAGCATGAGCAGCATCTCCGTATAGTTCTTCAGATCCTCAAAGAGCACCAGTTATATGCCAAGTTCAGTAAATACGAGTTCTGGCTCGATCGCATTTCGTACTTGGGTCATATCATCACTCGAGGAGGAGTAGAAGTGGATCCCCAGAAGATTGTGGCTATTGAGTCATGGCCAGTGCCCAGCACAGTTACAGAGGTTCGTAGTTTTCTTGGATTGGCCGACTACTACCGGCGGTTTGTCTCGGATTTTGCTCGGATTTCAGCGCCATTGACGCAGTTGACCCGCAAGGATGTGCAGTTTGCTTGGACAGCAGAGTGTCAGAGTTCTTTTGAGCAGTTGAAGCGAGGCCTGATAATAGCTCCTATTCTCATGCTTCCAGATGGGACCGGAGGATTCTCAGTGTACTATGATACTTCAGGCAGAGGTTTAGGATGTGTTCTGATGCAGCATGGGAAGGTAATAGCTTATGCATCACGACAACTTCGTGATCATAAGAGGAATTACCCAACCCATGACTTGGAGTTGGCAGCAGTAGTGTTTGCACTTAAGTTGTGGAGGCACTACTTGTATGGAGATCGGGTGGAGATTTTCACCGACTACAAGAGCCTGAAGTATGTTTTCACCCAGAAGAATCTTAACATGCGTCAGAGAAGGTGGCTGGAGCTTCTTGTGGATTATGATGTCAACCTGCAGTATCATCCTGGGAAGGCCAATATTGTTGCGGATGCATTGAGCAAGAGAGCCGGAGTTTATTTCCTAACAGCGCTACCAGAGCTGTTAGCAGATCTTCAGAAGATGGGTATAGAAGTTATTCTCCCTTCCAGTGTGGCATTGATGGCCAGTATGCAAGTTCAGTCCACTATAGTCGAGAGGATCTGGAAGGCGCAGTCGGCAGATTCCAAGCTTCAGCGACTCAGAGCCGAGTGTGAGGCAGGACGAAGACCAGAGTTATGTATTCATGAGGATGGTACACTTCGACATGGTAAGCGTCTTTGTGTACCCAGCGGAGATATCCGGCAGGAGATCATATCAGAAGCGCACAGTTCGCAGTATTCCATCCATCCCGGCAGTACAAAGATGTACCGTGATATCCGGCAGCATTTCTGGTGGAATGGCATGAAGCGGGAGATAGCTCGGTTTGTCTCTCGGTGTTTGGTTTGCCAACAAGTTAAAGCCGAACATCAGAGACCGGCTGGACTTCTTCAGCCCTTACCGATTCTAGAATGGAAGTGGAAGCATGTGACCATAGATTTTGTGACTGGACTACCTAGATCCCCAGTTGGTAGAGATGCTATCTGGGTTATAGTTGACAGGCTCACGAAAGTGGCTCACTTTCTTCCATTCAGAGTTGGTCAGTCGACAGCTCAGTTAGCAGAGATGTACCTCAGGCAGATTGTCAGATTGCACGGTGTGCCAGTCAGTATCACCTCGGACCGAGATTCAAGATTTACGTCGCACTTTTGGCGTAGCTTGCAAGAGAGCTTGGAAACTCATCTCCAGTTCAGTTCAGCATATCACCCGCAGACAGATGGCCAGTCGGAGCGCACGATCCAGACTCTTGAAGACATGTTGCGGTCTTGCACACTTGACTTCGGTGGTTCATGGGAAGATCACTTGCACCTGGTGTAATTCTCGTACAACAACAGTTTCCAGGCCAGTATCCAGATGGCACCGTTCGAGGTACTGTATGGTAGGAAGTGCAGATCCCCGCTAGCCTGGGATGATGTTGGAGAGAGACAGATGCTTGGTCCAGAAATGATTGCCCAGACAGTTGAGGTGGTCAGGAGAGTCCGAGATCATCTTCGAGTTGCCTAAGATCGCCAGCGCCATTGGGCCGATTCTCATCGGCGCCCTCTCGAGTTTTCGGTCGGCGATCATGTATTCCTGAGGATTTTGCCTAACCGTGGCGTCATTCGTTTCGGCGTACGGGGCAAGCTTAGTCCTAGGTATATAGGACCGTTTGACATTCTGGAGCGAGTAGGAGATGTATCCTATCGTCTCGCTCTTCCATCGTCGCTAAGCGAGGTGCATGACGTGTTCCATGTATCCCAATTACGACGGTATATCCCGGACCCGAGCCACATCCTGGATCATTCGGAATTGGTTGTTGGTACCAACCTTTCGTATGAGGAGAGGCCCGTGTCTATATTGGACCGGAGAGAGAAGATCCTCAAGAACAAGACTATCAAGTTAGTCCGAGTTGCTTGGGGTCATCACTCTTTGGGGGAGTCAACGTGGGAGCGTGAGGATGATATCCGATCGCGATATCCCGACTTGTTTGACTCGTGAGGTATAATATCTTTCTTATGCCTCCTGCCTTCGATTCCTTGCTTGCATGATTGATTGATTGCCTAGTATAGCTTGCTTGTTATTAATGTAGCTTGTCATTGCTCATCTAGCCTCTTGATTAAATTCTGAGGATGGAATTCTTTTAAGGTGGGTAGATTTGTAATGCCTGTGTTCGTATTACATATTTTGGGATACGTATACGTATTTTATTCTGTATTGTCTGATTCCTTGTTTAGCTCTCGGCTTGGTTTAACTCTCGGTTTGGGTTGGCTTGGTTCGGCCGGCCCAATGCTTGGTTCATCATGGGCCAAGGGTGGAACACCTTAGCCTATGCTTCTCCTTTATTTCCACCACAACCCCCTTCTTTATTATCCCTACCAACCTTCTCTCTTCTCCATAATTCTCATTTACTTCTCCTTCCTCCACCATTACTCTTCTCCACCAACCAAGAACACCATAGGCAAGTACAACTTGCTTCCACAAGAGAACCCCTTTTGATGGTTTCATTAGCTTCTCCTCATGATTCTAAACTACATTAGAACTTGTCATTTTCTATTTTGAGGCTTTAATTCTTGTAGATCTAGAGTCTTGTATTTTCGAATTTTTGGTAGTTTTGATCTATCAAACTTCCTTGTTTTTAAGTTTTGATGGTTCCATGTTGTAGAGAACTTCGTTCTACCCAATTTTGACCTTTGGAAAGTTGGATTCAGACTTGTTTTGACCAAGATATGGACAATTGAAGCTTATATTCAACTTTAGAGTTCTTGCTGTTCTTGCCATTTGGAGAAGACAGTGAACAGTGAGCTAGCTTTTTAGCTTATGCCACTGACTTGGGTACGCTGCTCTTTAGCGAGCGTACGCTGACTTGGGTACGCTGCTCTTTAGCGAGCGTACGCGGACTTGGGTACGCTGCTCTTTAGCGAGCGTACGCTGACTTGGGTACGCTGCTCTTTAGCGAACGTACGCTAGCCTTGATATGCTGCCTGTTGGCAGCGTGTCTTTTGCGTACGCTAGCGTGAGCGTGCCCTAGACCCTTTCGTACGCTAGCTCAAGTGTACGCAGTCTTGAGCGTATGCTAGCTTGAGCGTACGCTGACCTGTAGCTTGAGCGTGCCCTTGTGTACGCTGACCCTTGCGTACGCTTCCCATTGGAAGTGTCTGGACCCTTTGATACGCTAGCTTGAGCGTACGCTGACCTGTAGCTTGAGCGTACGCGTGCCTTGGTACGCTAGCTTAAGCGAGCAAGGTGTACGCTGGCCTGAGCATAGTTTGACCTGGGCGTATGGCCTTTGGCTGACTTGGTCTCATGTCAGCGTGTCAGATTTGGTTTTATTTTCCTTAAGCTTGGCTCTTTTATAGCCCTGTATATTGATATTTTATTAGATATTTTACGCCCATTTTATATCCTTACGCCTTTTGTCATGAACTTGATAATTGCGAATTTACTTGATATGTTTGGAATTGACAATTGAGCATGACCTGATAGTGACTCGTAGTGGTGCACTCCTGACATGAGTAACCTGACATGACCTGATAGTGGCCCGTCGTGGCGCACTCCTGACAAGTACACTTGACCTGATGACCTGACATGATTATCTCGAATAGTTATTGCGACGGCTACCTGACATGACATGACCTGTATAATAACCTGGACACCGTGGGCGATTGTGCTTGTATAGATAATCCAGTCTTGTCTTGCATCATGTCTAGGAGGGGACTCCTGAGTACCACGGTCAGGAGTACCTATTGAAATAAACTAAGGACTAACAACTAGATTAATACATTAGTCATGAAGAGATTTCCCAGCTACAGGCAATCCCATTACCTGGGCATGCCTTGGGATTTGTAGCCTGCCGTCGAGTAGGGCACATTTCCAGCACACTGTCATGTGTTGCACCCTTCAAGCTACCTAAGGGTACATTCGTTTCCTGGATGATGTATCCACCTGAATTCAACTCTAATCTTTTAACTCGGGGAACCTGGATGGTCTGCAGGGCTTGTGGTTGTGGAACAATCTCACTGCATCTTGTTAGTAATTAGGCTTGTGACAACCCTAGTTAGTTAAAGTATCAAGCCGTAATTCTTGCTTGGCCGTGAAATGATTGGATGGAGTCTAACCAGTCTAGTCTTGCCCTGATCCTGTTCCAGATTATTGAATGACCAGAATGCTTGTATTTATTTTACCGATAAATGGTGAGAATTCCAAGCTCTGTTCAGACGAAGGGTTACAACCCCGGTCCTTGTTTGGTTTACGGATTGTAACCTGGTTATCTGAATAGTTCCATGGTTATCTCGTCGTATATCATCCTGGTGTATTTTCTTTATTTTCAGTTCTTACTTTATTTATATCTTGTGCTGATTGCTGGTTTTAGTTCTTAAGTGAAGCCTCCTTTGTGGCACTTGCTCTTTCTGGGGTCTGACCCAGCTGGTTTTGTGTGGCCAGATTTCGGAGCAGCTCCAGAGGATCTACCGACCTTCCAGCCAGATGGTGGCCACTAGACGGAACCCTGGCAACGAGTGGGTTATTTTTGGCTCTCCCACTCTATTGTAAAAATATTCTTTTGAGGCGTTTAGCCGACGAGCACCTGTTTAGCTCGATTGCACTTACTTACTGTCTGCCTACGGGCTGTAACATGATTAACAGATCCTAGGGTTGATCATGTATGACTAAACTCTTGCTAGTCCTAACATTTTGTAACGACTAGCTTCATGATCAGCTGAATATGTAATATTTGGGATGCCTTATTGTTGTATATTTAATGATCATACATCTTGTGACTTTTACTTACTTGCTTATGATTGAGACACTAGGCTTGTTCATGACCTTAAGAGACTGTTGGCTTGTAGATAAACCCTCATGTATCCTAGACAGCCGTGACCGTATAGCGAGGTGGGTTGCACTTCTATATACGTAGCTGGCTATGTCTGCCCCCGCTCTCCAGTATTCTGGTTCTGGGGCGTGACAAAATAGCATAACGAGGAACTCCCAATGTTCATACCTCGATCTGAATGCTGTCTTCGGGATGTCTTGCTCTCTGACTCTGATCTGATGTTACCATGACCGCAAGTTAATCTTCGAGAATACTGTCGCTCCACTGAGTTGATCAAATAAATCATCTATCCTAGGCAAGGGATATATGTTCTTAATTGTTACGGAATTCTAGGTATAATAATCAACACATAATCTTGACGTACCATCCTTCTTCTCCACAAGAAGCATCGAAGCTCTCCAAGGAGATCCACTAGCACGAATGAATCCCTTGGGCCTAAGTTCTTCAATCATCTTGTACAGGATCTCCAACTCTGATGGTGCCATTCTGTAGACTCTCTCTAATACTGGTGCTGTCCCTGGAATCAAATCAATGGTGAACGCTATCTCTCTCTCTGGGGGCATACCTGAAAGCTCTTCGGGAAACATATCAGGGAACTCTGCTACTACTCTGGGAAACTGGACTGCTACTGCTATTGCCAACCGCAAGACTGGTGGAGAAGGCTCTACTTTGTCTCTGGAAAATGAAAACTCCTCTTCGTCGGGAATACCAAAAATAATCCTGCCAATATGGCAGTCTATTCTTGCATATTGATCCTTCAACCAATCCATTCCTAGGACCACATCATAGTCGGCCATCGAAAATTCTATCAATCTAACGGGAAACTCTCTGCCGCTAACTACGATTCGACATGAGGAATAGACTCTATCTACTCCTACAAGACCGTTACCAGTAAGAATATTAAGCCTTACTAATAATGACTTAGGCTCCAGTCCTAACCATGTCGCGAATCATACAGACATAAATGAGTATGATGCACCCGAATCAGATAATACTGATGCTGGAAAAGAGTCGACGAGAATGGTACCTGCCACCACCTCACCTGATGCCAATTTTTCTTCTACCGACAAGGCCATGACCTGACCTTGTCCTCTTGGTGCTGGTCCCCTCTGCTGATAACCTCTCTGCCTATTCTGAACTTGGGCCTGGGCCTGAGTATACTGTTGAGGCCTCTGCTGATGGAATGCCTGAGCTTGAGACGACAAGGACCTCGGAGGCTGGTACTGCTGCTGTACTAGTGCTGGACCCCTAATCGATGGACTAGTTAGGGTTGATGAAGATGAACTGGCTCTATGAGGACAGGACCCAATCATATGGTTCAGTGCCCCACAAGCCAAGCACAATCCCTGTGCCCTGCGATACTCTGAAACCACGTGTCCAGGCTTTCCACAATGAGAGCAGCCCATTACGGAAGAATTCTTCTACTTTTGTTACCGAGGGTACGTCGGTGTCGAGTGCTGGACCGACGAAACTGTGGTCGCCATCCTAGGCGCACCAATAGTTGAAGTCCTAACTGTCGGGGCTGGTGCTGACGACTGAGACAACTGACCAAGAGACCTCTTTCGGCCCCCTACTCGGTCTATTATCCTCTAGGAGGTGTACTCATGCCTCCTAGCTGCTCGCAAAATAGCATCCAAGGTCTGATGCTCAAACTGCTCCACCGCTAGAATGATCTCTAGGTGGAGCCCCTGCTGGAACCACTGGGCTCGGTCCAATTCGGTCGCTACCAAGGTTGGAGCAAACCGACTAAGCCTTAAAAACTTGTCTGTATATCCATCGACCGTCCTTTCTATCTGCTTGAGATTGCTGAATCTGGTATGCAGATCATACCGAGCTACTACATCAAAATACTTCGTCTAGAACTTGTTGCTGAATACCGTCCATAAGACATGCGTCACCAAACCAACTGTTTGTATCGCCTACCAGCTACGGGCTAAGTCTAATAACTATAGGCGCACAACGGCCACCTTCTCTTCCTCTGGAATTCGGACTGCCTCAAGAATAATCTCTATGTCCTGAAGCCAAGCATCAGCAGCAATCGTATCTTCACTGTCGTCAAAGAAATATGGGTTCAGGCGCTTGAAACTGTTAGCCGCATTATTCCCTTGATAACCAACTCTACCCATAGCAGCTTGTACTGTCTAGTACAGGGCATCGCCCCGACAATCTTGTGATACAAGCAATTCCCGGATGAGTCCAATCAAGGCTCACTGGTCAGGCTCTGCAGGCTGGACTGGCTAAACCGGTGACTCTTGACCCCCGGAAGGCAAGACTCTGGAGGCTACCCCTGAGTGCTGGACTTGGTCCCCAGGTTGTTGCTAGTTTACTGGAGGTGCTCCGCCGGGCTGATCGACAGGACCAGGAACAATGCCATTGGAGAAATGACATGAGAAACAGTAAGAAATGACCAAAATAGATCAGGGATATAAGCATGTGATCAGGTCAAGATTCAGGAAGATTAGAAGGCACGAGTAGAGATCAAGGACGAGTGTTGATTGAGACAACTATTCGGTAAACCCCACACATCTTGATTTACAAGACCTGCATGGGCCACCACTTGAACCGTATCACGCCCCAGAACCAAAATACTGGAGAGTAGGGGACAGACACAGCCAGCTATGTACCTTGAAGTACAATCCACCTCGCGATACGATCACGACTATGCAGATGCATGGGGGTTTAACTACAATCCATCAGTCTCTTATGGTCAAGAACAAGCCTAGTATCTCAATCTAAAGCAAGCAAATAAATGTTACAAGATATTTGATCATCAGACATACAAGGTAAGGCGTCCCAAACATTACATATTCAGATGATCATGAAGCTAGTCATACAAAATACGAAGACTAGCAAGAGTTAAAGTCATATATGATCAACCCTAGGATTTGTCAATCATGTTACAGCCCTTAGGCAGACAGAATATAAGTTTCAACACGAGCTAACACTTACTCGGCGGCTAAACACCTCAAAAGATTAGCTTTACAATCGAGTGGGAGAGCAAATTAAGAAACCCACTCATTGCCAGGGTTGCGTCTAGTATTCACCATCTGGCTGAAAGACAGGATGATCCTCGAGTGCTACTCCAAAATCTGGCCATACAAAACCAGCTGGATCAGAACCCAGAAGAGCAAGTGCCACAAGGGAGGCTTCATTAAGGAACTAAAACCAGCATGTTAATAAACAGAAGATATAAATGGTGAACATTATTAAGTAACAAGAAGACAGGGTTAGAATGAAACAATATCTTGTATTGTGAAAACAGGAGGCGAAATATAATTCCCATGTTAACCATGAGGCAAGCATTCAGGCACGACCAATCAAGTCTTACGGTTTGCTATCATTAGCTAGCTAGGGTTATCATAGGTCTAGTTACTAACAAGATGCATTTGAGATATTCCCGAGTCATAAGCCATGCAGCTATCCAGGTTATCCAAGCGAAGTTGCTTAGAGTTATCAAGAGCTTAGAGAATCATTAGGTGATTTGGAGTACAACACATGGCAGTGTGCTTTAGTACTTATGATTTCAAGAAGTGCCCCACATGACAGTGGGCTGAAAATGTGCCCTACTCGTCGGCAGGCTACAAGTCCACTCAGGTGTGGCCGGGATAACGGGATCACCTGTAACTGGGAAAATCTCTCTATATAAACTACTTGATCAATCTAGTCATTAACCTAGTCAGATTCTTTATGAATCCCTGACCGTGGTAACCAGGAATCCATGTCCTAGACATGATGCAAGACGAGACGGGTAGCTTGTACAGGCACAATCAAGAGAATCAACCACAGTATCAAGACAAGAGTTACTTAGCAAGTCAGGGTAGCCGTCGCAATAGCCTTTCAAGATTATTATGCCATGTCGGGTTACTTGTTACTTGTCAAGATTACTTGTCAGGAGTGCACCTCGATGGGCCACTATCAAGATTACACATGTTATGTCAAGTTGCTCGTATCTTGTCAGAAGTGCGCCTCGACGGGCCACTATCAAGATTATCATGCCGTATTCATATCAAGTCGTGTTCATGCCATGATCAATACTGGCAAGTCATGTTATGCTCAACAAGTTATCGAGCCGGGTCGTCACAAGATAGGTCAAGTACAAGTTACATGCAAGATCACAGGCATATACATCAAGAACTAGGAGAACATGCATGGGGGCAAGGGGCAAGGGATATCATGGCAACAAGTGGCGCGGGACAAATGGCGCCAGGAAAATGACAGGTGGCGCCAAAGGGTACAGGGGGCGCCTAAGTTAGGTTGCGCCAGGCTGGGGTACGCCAGGTCGGATTACGCCTGACTGGGATGTTCCAGGTCAGGTTACGCCGCGTTAAATAGCGTTGGGCTTGGTTACACTGCACTAAAGAGCACTGGGCTGGATTGTGTCGCGCTAAAGCACGCTGGGCTGGGTTGTGCCGACACTGTTCTTCTTCTCCAAACAGCAAAGAAGAACCCATGGAACCCGAAAACTTCAAAATGCCATAACTTGCTCAAAACAAGTCTGAATTGAGACCTTCAAGGGTGTAAACTGCATAGAACGAGATTTCCTACAGCCTGAGATGATTGGTTTTAGGAAATACCAAGCTTTAATAGATCAAAAATAAGAAAAACAAGAAAAAAAAATTAAAACTTAGATCTACAAAAATCCATCCATTAAAACCGAAAATGCCAAGTTCTAAAGAGGCTTAGAATCAAGTGGAAAAGAGAATGGAAAAATAAAATGGAAGATCCATCATGAGGCAAGTTGTACTTTCCTAGGGTTTCTTTGGTGGGTGGGAAGAGTAATGGAGAAGAAGAAGACGTAAATGAAGAAGTGTTATATAGGAGAGAGAGAGGATAGTTGACTTATATATCAACTCTTCTTATCTCAAACCAAAATAAACCAAGCCAAGCCCAGAATAAACCAAGTAAGCCAAGATGAACCAAAATAAACCAAGATGATCCAAGATAAACCAAGACCAAGTCAAGAGTGCCAAGGCCAAGCCAAGTCATGTTGAACCAAGTTAAACCAAATCAGGTCAAAATTAAACCAAGGCTAAGCTAAGCAAGATAAGTCAAAACACGGGCCACCTGATAATTGTCAGAAATCCATATACGTATCCTAAAAATACATATAACGGGAAACAGGAGTGACAGTTAGTGACCTTCATATAGACATGTGGCATAGCTAACAATGTATTATGCCGGTAAGTGTAAGTGTTACTCATAAATATACATGGATGGCTATCGACCGTGGGTAAGATTCACCAAATTGGTGAACGATATGAATTGATTATATTAGAACAATATGAATTGCTTATGTTTCTAACATCAATGTATGCTTCTTATGTTTCCTATCAATATGAATTGTTAATGGACCCTAAGGCAAGATAGAAAGATCACAAATTAATAGTGTACATTTACATAATTTACTACTATTGATTTATGTTAAGATTGGTTACTGCCGCTCACCAGTACATATGTGGCAATGTACTGACCCTCGTCTCCACAGGTGCAGAAAACCTAGTAGATAATCTTAGACACTGAAGGCTTGCTGTCCGACTCTTTAGAAGCTTCACACTTCCTTGAAGTTTTTACTTGAAGAAGAAGGCATTTTGCTGAAGGTGGTTATTGCCGCATTATTAATAAAGGGATATGATGTATGCAACAAGTTGTATCTCATTTCAATATTTCTGTAAGTTGTAGCTAAGTTTGGCATTTCATCTCGGTTGTTTGAGAGCCTTATGTTTTCTATTCAAATATATCAATAAAGAGCTTATTTTAGATCATATTTGTGTCGTCCAAATGAACTTGCTGCGAATCTCTATTCAAAATATCTTTTTTATAAAAGGAACACGAGCACACCTTGTACAAGTGCAATTCCAGACTTGTACGGCATCACGCCTTAACGAGGACGAACGATTCGGCGTGAATCAAATCGATGGCGAACGATTCCCCAAATTGGGGCGTGACACTTTAAAGATTTCTGTGCACAAGAAGGTATCATTCGACATTGGACTATCAGGAACACACCACAGCAGAATGGGTTAGCAGAGAGGATGAACCGAACCTTGCTTGAGAAAGCATGATGTATGCTCTCCAATGCTGGTTTAGGCAATGAATAGTGGGCGGATGCTATACACATGGTGTCACGCCCCGAGTCGGCAACGTTCGTCCCCGATGTTAATTTTGTCGATTCGATCGTCCTCGCTAAGGCATGATGTCGTACGAGTCTGGAATTGCACTCGTACAAGGCAGAACGTTGCGTTGGTTTTGATATTAATACGCCAAGTTGAAACTTCACAAATCACATCAGAATTTAAGATGCAGTATATGTAGTGCCCCGTCCCGCTCAGTCAATCGGAAGAATAGGAACGTCGACGGCGTTCGGACTTAGCCTTACAACGGCTACTCGGAGACATCGCTCGGTCGAGGCGACCGCTCGCTCAGGTGGGATAGTTTCGGTGAACTTGCCTCATCTTAGCCTTCACATAATAAATCGTATGTTTTCAACTTGCACAAGTAGGCTTGATAATAAAAGAGACGAATTCACATAGCTAAAGGGAATAATCCCGACGGGTCGAATTGAGTTAGAATATGGAAAGGTCCAACGGCCGTCATAGAGTCGGTGCACGGTGTGCTTTGAAAATGACACTCGATCCTTCGTCCCGTGGCTTGGGAGAAGGAAAGTTGGTTGAGTAGGCGAAGTATGAACGTAGCCTAAGTCATAGGCGTCGCCCGCATAAATGCTCAATAAAACATGCACGCTTCCATGAGGCAAGGCTTGGCATAGCCTTTGCTCGTCCCTTGAGTTAAGTTGTAGGCTTGGTGAAGTTAGGCAAAGTGTTGGCAGTCGACCTAAGTTATTCCAAGCACGGTCCTATGAGTTCTACGGCTGATTATAGCCATGAAGTCCTACTGTGTCAAAGCTAGTTGTATGAAGAATGAGTTGGGCGATAGTGTCGCGTAGAAGCACGATGGGCCTAAGGCACGATGCACGGACTTAGTGTTAAGGCATGAACCACAGTTGATTCATTGAGTTTGGAAAAAGGTCAAGAAAGAAGTATGTTCGCGACTACATGTCGGTGAGGCCTCGCGGCTACATGTCGGCGAGGCGGTCTCATAAGAAAGAAGTATATTCGCGGCTATATGTCGGCGAGGCCTCGCGGCTACATGTCGGCGAGGCGGTCTCATAAGAAAGAAGTATGCTCGCGGCTACATGTCGGCGAGACGGTCTCATAAGGAAGAAATATTGAACCTGGCCCTGAAAGAAATGGTGACACTAGAGGTAGCATGACTGTGTGAGACGTCAGTTTGAGTCGAGTCTTGCATGGTCATGGACAACTTGTCGACAAGGTGAGAGTTTCCTCGCACGGTAACCCGGGGCCTCGGGACCGATGCGGGCATCGGAAAACAATTAATTTAGCTGTACTTTTGGCACGGGTTAGGTGGGGACTTGCAGCGGGGCTAGCTACCTTACGCTGAAAGGGGCGCCCGTCTAACAAAAGATAAGAGGAGTCTACGATGGCTCTAGGAGTCAGTGACCAAATCATATAGATGAGTCGGCATGGCGGCAATCCGCGTGGGTACCTTTGGATTGAGTTGAGTTGTTGAATGTGGGTACAAGTTAGAATACAAATGTTTGGACTTAAGAATGGATACAACATAAGCGACATGCTTCGGCACGAGATATGGCATCGAGTCTTGAGTTGTCGGCATATAAGTTTGTATAAGTTGGTTGAGTTGTTTGAATATAAGTCGAGAAACCGCCGCAAGGCAAAGTCAGTCGAGTGACACTTAACCCACAAGTCTTGATTGGGTCGTTGGCGATCAAAGTAACAAAGGGTGGCCGCGGGGCGACGATATGGTTGAGTCACACTGAGTTGTGAGGCACGGCACAAGGGAATTGTAGCACGGTCGTAAGAAAATTGGGTACTACCGCGTAGTTGCGTCTCTGATTTTAAGCCGTAAGGCAAACACGACTCGATAGGTTAACGTTGTTGGCACAAAAAGGGTCTTGAGGCAAGGTATGAGTTAACATTGTCATTGCAAGCACAAGATGGTCTAGAGACACGGAATAGGCCAAGACGTTGGTCCTAAAAATGATCCTAAGGCAAGAGTAGAAAGACAATCAAAAAGGGGACTAAGTTGCACAAAAGTAAATCAAACGTGTCGGGTTTGTATGGGTGGGCGAGGAGCTCATTCCACCAGTACAGTTGAGTACTGACACCCACATAGTTTACATGTGCAGGCACAGGTAGAAGCTCGTGGCACGGAGCTCGCTTGGAGGTATCGAGGCACGAAGTTCCTTGGCGATTCGAAGCGTACGGCCGCATGGATTGAAGACTTATACGGGACATAATGTATGGACATCGCCTTCCGAAGCTTCCGCTGGAGTCAAGACTTGCATTGAGAGATGAGAGAGAGAGAGAGCTGAGTGACTTGTAATGTGAGCTTGAGTGAACTTGAGAGAATTATAATCTTGGCCTTGCGCCCATTGTAACCTTTGTTTCAATATCAATAAAAAGCTTCGTTGGATAACTTGTGTTTTGTTCTATTTTCTGCTACTATGATTCAATGTCTCTGCATGGGACTTCTGTGCGACGATCCCGTCGCAGCCGCTGAAATCGGCCGTTATGGAACCCGTCTTGTACGAGCGCAATCTAGGCTCGTGCGGCATCACGCCTTAGCGAGGACGATCTCTCCTACGTTAGCGGGGCGTGACATAATGGTATCAGAGCACGGCTTTACGTCCTTGGACTATCGATTGAATTCTTTAACTCGTTGTTTCCGCAAACTCTGAATTGTTGCTTCCGTAAGTTGATATCGTTGGTGCGCTCTCTCTCAATTGTCCCACGGGATGTCCATACAATAAGTCTAACTATTTTGCAAAACATAGGAGAACAGTTTTTGAAGAAACAAAAGATGGTTTGCGTAAGCACGGTTGGCTAAGTCGGGCTGGGCATATACACCAAAGTTGCGTCGACCTTAGAAAAGTCGAGTGCGGGAATTGAATTGTGACGGACGAGAATAAGTTGAACTCGATTGAGTAAAGTGAGATGACTATCGATAGGGGTGCTATCGAGCGATGATATCGTCAGTGTGATATAGATGAGCGTGCTTGGAAATTGAGGAATGGTTCGAACGAAAAAATTGGAAGAAGTTGGTTTTGATTTGAATGATAGTATTGAGGATTTATTAAATGACTTCATCCCTGAGTGGTGTATGCGATAGCTCAGGGATGTCGATCGATTGATAAAGGAATGATGCGAATTGAGGAAATACGTTGGTCGATGACTTAAGATAAACGGATGAACGATACGTGAAATTGGTTTGAGAAGAATCGATGTTGTGAATGATTTGAGGGATAATGATCGAACTTGAATTTGAATGTCGAAGAGATTATCCAGTCGGACGATAGCATCATTCGCACGACTCAAAATTGGTTGCAAAGGAAGATCGTCAGGTTATGCATATCGTCGATGGTATTGAGACGTATCAAAGATCGATATGCTATAATTCGGGAGTACTCTGACTCGGCGAGTAACGATCGTGCAAGTGTTATTGTTCGGTTGGATGCAATATTAGGACTTTTATTGAGATGAATGTTGGAGAAAAATGATCGCGTCTTGATGGTTACGTTGATAGCCACAACGTCGACGATCTTGTCTTGCACGAGCGCAACTCTAGCCTCACACATGCGTTGCGTTGGATTTGGGGCGATCGTTCCGCGTGAGCGTTGACATGGTGATTCATGTTACGGGAATGATTGAACTCGAAAAATCAGGACGCGGCAACGTTGATTGTCTTGACTTGTTGGCTTGACGCAAAGGTGAATTCGAGGATTTGTAGGACTTGCGATTGATGATTGAATAGACTTGAGGATGGAGTAAGTCCAATTTGCGCATCGAGAATGAATTAGTCTAGACACCAAACAAGAGTTACGTCCCGATGAGAATGATTATCTCGCGGGAGCGTGCATGGTGATTCATGTCCACCATGGATAATCTGACTCGCGTGAGATCGGGGCGCAACGTATTGTTAAGTCAGATGACCTCGTGATCGAATACGTGAATTGGGATGAATGACTTAGGAAATATGAAATATAAATTATGGTTTAGAGATGAATCATGTCTTAGCGTGCTTAACTTGGAAGGATTGATAGGCGGATTATGTCGAACGTGTTCGAAGAGATAGTCTATGCAAGATAGTTTGTTGAACGAGCGATATTGATACGTCGTAGAATTTGGTTGAACGTAAGTTGAAGTAGGATGGCTTTGCTGAATGACTCAGACCCCGTACGACGAATGTTGGGATGTGTATAGGCAATCTATGCTCGAAGTTTAGAAATCGGAGTGATGCGAGCTTGGATAGAAAATCCCGTACTATCAACTTGGTTTGACCTTAGGATGGAGTCAGTATTGATATCGTTGTTTGGGAACTATGATTCCAATACTGACGGAAAGACATAGCCTAGCGGTTAGGCAGACGTTCCGGTACGGAGCGATAGGAATGGTGAAGGCACCACTCATGAGGCTCGGTTGACATGCATGTATATCAAGGACGCTTGAATGCGTGCACGATCCGACTCGAGTGGTGATGGCGGGATTCGCTATCACGAGGCTTGGTTGAAATGCATGTATTTTAGGGACGCCTAAGATATGTGCACGATCCATACTAAGTGATACATTGAATTCAAGTGAGACTTGAGGAACGGGAAAGTATCGAGGATTTTGAGATCGTAAGTTTTGAAGAAAGGATTGAGGGTAGCACGAGCGTGGCTCGAATTTGAGAAACGTATAGGCGTAGTGTGTGCGAGAGTTCTTAGATGTTGAGTAAAGTGATAAGTCAATAAGTATACTCAGTTAGTTTCGAGGACGAAACTTTTTCTGAGTGGTGTATGATGTAGTGCCCCGTCCCACTCAGTCAATCGGAGGAATAGGAACGCCGACGGCGTTCGGACTTAGCCTTGCAACGGCTACTCGGAGACATCGCTCGGTCGAGGCGACCGCTCGCTCAGGTGGGGTATTTCGGTGAACTTGCCCCATCTTAGCCTTTACATAATAAATCGCATGTTTTCAACTTGAAAAAGTAGGCTTGATAATAAAAGAGACGAATTCACATAGCTAAAGGGAATAATCCCGACGGGTCGAATTGAGTTAGATTATGGAAAGGTCCAATGGCCGTCATAGAGTCGGTGCACGGTGTGCTTTGAAAATGACACTCGATCCTTCGTCCCGTGGCTTGGGAGAAGGAAAGTTGGTTGAGTAGGCGAAGTATGAACGTAGCCTAAGTCATAGGCGTCGCCCGCGTAAATGCTCGATAAAGCATGCACGCTTCCATGAGGCAAGGCTTGGCATAGCCTTTGCTCGTCCCTTGAGTTAAGTTGCAGGCTTGGTGAAGTTAGGCAAAGTGTTGGCAGTCGACCTAAGTTATTCCAAGCACGGTCCTATGAGTTCTACGGCTGATTATAGCCATGAAGTCCTACGGTGTCAAAGCTAGTTGTATGAAGTATGAGTTGGGCGATAGTGTCACGTAGAAGCACGATGGGCCTAAGGCACGATGTACGGACTTAGTGTTAAGGCATGAACCACTGTTGATTCATTGAGTTTGGAAAAAGGTCAAGAAAGAAGTATGTTCGCGGCTACATGTCGGCGAGGCCTCGCGGCTACATGTCGGCGAGGCGGTCTCATAAGAAAGAAGTATGTTTGTGACTACATGTCGGCGAGGCCTCGCGGCTACATATCGGCGAGGCGGTCTCATAAGAAAGAAGTATGCTCGCGGCTACATGTTGGCGAGGCGATCTCATAAGGAAGAAATATTGAACCTGGCCCTGAAAGAAATGGTGACACTAGAGGTAGCATGACTGTGTGAGACGTCAGTTTGAGTCGAGTCTTGCATGGTCATGGATAACTTGTCGACAAGGTGAGAGTTTTCCTGCACGGTAACCCGGGGCCTCGGGACCGATGCGGGCATTGGGAAACAATTAATTTAGCTGTGCTTTTGGCACGGGTTAGGCGGGGACTTGCAGCGGGGCTAGCTACCTTGCGCTGAAAGGGGCGCCCGTCTAACAAAAGCTAAGAGGAGTCCACGATGGCTCTAGGAGTCAGTGACCAAATTATATAGATGAGTCGGCATGGCGGCAATCCGCGTGGGTGCCTTTGGATTGAGTTGAGTTGTTGAATGTGGGTACAAGTTAGAATACAAATGTTTGGACTTAAAAATGGATATAACATAGGCGACGTGCTTCGGCACGAGATGTGGCGTCGAGTCTTGAGTTGTCGGCATATAAGTTTGCATAAGTTGGTTGAGTTGTTTGAGTTTAAGTCGGGAAACCGCCGCAAGGCAAAGTCAGTCGAGTGACACTTAACCCACAAGTCTTGATTGGGTCAGTTGGCGATCAAAGTGACAAAGGGTGGCCGCGGGGCGGCGATATGGTTGAGTCACACTGAGTTGCGAGGCACGACACAAGGGAATTGTAGCACGGTCGTAAAGAAATTGGGTACTACCGCGTAGTTGCGTCTCTGATTTTAAGCCATAAGGCAAACACGACTCGATAGGTTAACGTTGTTGGCACGAAAAGGGTCTTGAGGCAAGGTATGAGTTAACGTTGTCATTGCAAGCACGAGATGGTCTAGAGACACGGAATAGGCCAAGGCGTCGGTCCTAAAAATGATCCTAAGGCAAGAGTAGAAAGACAATAAAAAAGGGGACTAAGTTGCACAAAAGTAAATCAAACGTGTCGGGTTTGTATGGGTGGGCGAGGAGCTCATTCCACCAGTACAGTTGAGTACTGACACCCACATAGTTTACATGTGCAGGCACAGGTAGAAGCTCGTGGCGCGGAGCTCGCTTGGAGGTGTCGAGACACGAAGTTCCTTGGCGATTCGAAGCGTACGGCCGCATGGATTGAAGACTTATACGGGACATAATGTATGGACATCGCATTTCGAAGCTTTCGCTGGAGTCAAGACTTGCATTGAGAGATGAGAGAGAGAGAGAGCTGAGTGACTTGTAATATGAGCTTGAGTGAACTTGAGAGAATTGTAATCTTGGCCTTGCGCCCATTGTAACCTTTGTTTCAATATCAATAAAGAGCTTCGTTGGATAACTTGTGTTTTGTTCTATTTTCCGCTGCTATGATTCAATGTCTCTGTATGGGACTTCTGTGCGATGATCCCGTCGCAGCCGCTGAAATCGGCCGTTATGGAACCCGCCTTGCACGAGCGCAATCTAGGCTCGTACGGCATTACGCCTTAGCGGGGACGATCGCTCCTACGGGAGCGGGGCGTGACAGTATAGGAAGATAGAAATGCTTTTCATTCATAGCTTGCAACGAAGTGCAAGTCGTAGTTATATTGGATGCCGTTGCGGCTACATTGATTGAAAACAGAAAGAAAATACATTCGACAAGTTGCCTGAACTACGCTTGCCGTCCCATACATTCACCCCTTTATACATAAGCCGTCGACTTGAATTGGCTTCAAAATACTTCAGCATAGGAAGAGCTTCAAAACGCCTCTCCGCACTTCAGCTTCGTTTTAGGTTGGAGCGCCCTCCGCACCTGGGGAAATTGGGGAAGGGGATTAGCACACTTGCCAAGTGGACGAGACGAACCAACTCGTCTAAACCGACTCTGATTGTTAGGGTAGGCATGCTTTAGAGTTGTCTTTCTATTAGAACTAAATGAATTCAGTTCATATTCGATAGCCGTCTTTGAGTAATAAAGCATACAGTATAACATCGTAGTTTATCATATTTCTTACCACGGCCGTACTCATCCCTGCATGAAAACAGAGATAATATTTACACCTGCATAAGACAATAGGTGAGCATGCAACTATCTTATATGCGGTCATTGGTGCTACGTACCACTAGGGACTTAATCAAAATTGGCATGCGACGCTACCCTTTCAGCCTAGGTTGCAAGCCTTACTGAAGGTCCCGCATGCCTCGCGTCGAAGTACGATAAATTATTCCCCCAGGACGAATCGGTTCCGATGCCCCGGATACCGTTTTGAGGAAAACAAACTTGTGCACAAGCTGTCCATGACCATGCCTATGTGCGAACAGTTTCATATATGCAACAGTTTTGTATAGCGCGGATAGTATCGAGCGGCATTATCATTCTCGCAACTCATGCAACGATTTATTTTCTCCAAAGCCGTACACCGATTTAGCGTCCCGTGGGCACCAAATTGTCCGAGGCATCATAACACATGATCGACGTTTCACATTATTTTGCAGCACTTGAAATAGTCTATCTTTTTACAAGAACCTTAAACTTTTCCGTTTATGTGAGAAACTTGTATTTTTCAGAGTAGATTACTCAAAATCGATACATTTTTCCCGAGTTCTTGACCTTAGTGGATTGGCATGCAATTAACTTGGCATCGTTCGATTTGAATGAATTCGAAACAAGGAATAAGTTTGCGGGACAGAGTAGAAAAGAAGGGTCGAATCACCCACCGATTACTTTGCTTCGTGCCGGTCGTCCAAGTGCTACGCAACGTCAATCCTTAGTTACGCGAGCTCCTGCAATGGCACCAACGCTTTGTTAGAATTCCTTCTTTTCCCCTTGCATCGAAATTGTAATTGCATCCATGAAAACGACGCGAAAGCACTTCATCAAGCCCAGTGGCAAAGCTCCAAGAAAACCATACAGCGGTCCGGTCCCGTCGAAAGGACTCTTATAGAGAGCTCACTCGCCGAGACGCAGCCCGCTGCATCTAGGACTTATTCCAACAGAAGTCGTTCCATTAGTTGGATCGATTCTTGTAACTTCCGTCCAAATCGATTTGAATCGATGCCGCAAGGCGTTATCGTTTACCAAGCTTAGCGATCGAGTCAGATGGCCATCTAAGTTCCCGGCCGATCTGACTCGGCGTAAGCATATTATGAAGTTCCGTCGCCTATCGAAAGCGGGGCGCTACACATGGCACGGTACTTGGTTAATAGATCACCAACTCCAGCTATAGATTATAAGACTCCATATAAGGTGATGACCGACAAACCAAGATTATAGTACTTTGTACGTGTTTGGATGCAAAGCTTACTATCATGTCAATGAGGGTAAATTGGATCCGAGAGCCAAGAAAGCCATATTCTTGGGATATGCACAAGGAGTGAAGGGCTACCGTCTGTACTGCTTGGAGGATAAGAAGTTCTTAATCAGAAGAGATGTCACATTTGATGAGTCTTCAGTGTTAGCTTCAAGCAAGAAGAGTGAGTCCGATCAGGATGGTAGTGTATCTAGCAAATCTCAAACAGTTAAAATTAAGTCGTCTGAGGATGCATCAGATGAGATGGAGGTTTCTGAATATGTTCATCAAGCCCCACAACAGTAACACCAGAGGATGACGAGCCCATCACATTTAGACAGACTGTCAAAGATACTAGCAGCAAGAACTGGATGATGGCTATGCAGAAAGAGATTGAGTCTCTCCACAAAAATTGTACATAGAATTTGGTTCCATTGTCCAAAGGCAAGCGAGCTATAGGCTACAAGAGAGTGTACAAGATGAAGGAAGCTTCTCCAGAGCCAGTTGGAGAAGTTTTGCTTAAGAGCCCTTAGGGACGGATTGACGTGTGGTTGATTTGGTGAAGCTATGCGGTGGAGAAGTGTGTCGGCTCGGTTTTGTGGCAAAACTTTGTCGAGGTGAAGATATGAAGGAAAGCGTCCAAAAATAGGCCCATAACCTTTTTTGACCATATATATGGTAATCCTATATAAGATTGGATTTGACCATATATATTGTTATCCTACATAGGATTGGATTTCCAATATATAATTCGATATAAGATTGGATTTTAAGCTTACATAGGATGGAATTTCTATGGTATATAAAGGGGATCTAAAGGTTCTCCACAAAATACACCTCCAAGAGTGCTCAATGTAAGTTGTTGAATAAGCTCAACACTAGTATCTCATTATGCTCAAAGTTCAACACAAGAGAGCTAAAATTGTTGAATAAGTTCAACAAAAAAATTTAAGAGATTTTTTCTAACTTTGTGATATAGAGTTCTTGAGTGCAATGAGAGAAGTGTTGAGAGCTATTGTAATTCTTTTTTTTCTTCATAGTGGAACTAAATCACCCTCGTTTATAGAAGTAGGCATCTTGGTCGAACCACGTAAATTATTGTCTTTGTGGTTGTGAATTTTTTCTGAGTTTTTTGGATTTATTTCTGTTGTACCTTTATACATGATACAAATTGTAGAATATAGATGTAAAAAATGGATATTATAAAAAATAACGAACATTTAGTGACAACTGCTACAAAAATAACTCGTCAGAATGTAAACCACAACAAACACATTTAAATGTCATTGTTTATATTATAAGATGTCGGTTTTCATAAAAGTGTTAGTAATATATTTCTACAATTAAAGATGATGCATAGCAGCAAGCATTTGTAAATAAGGAGGACTCGTATTATATGAAAGTCATCTTTTGTAAATAAAAATAGAATATTGCTATTTGTTCGTCCAAATTAATCCTCCAGGCCATTATTTCTTATGTGGCAGCTGACGTGCCATATTGATATGGCAGCTGACGTGACAGATTTTAAAATTAAAATTAAAATTAAAATTAATATTAATATTAACAATAATATTAATATTGACGTTAGCATTAATATTAACATTAAAAAAAAGGGTAATTAATTTTTTGGGTTAAAATTTGTGTCAGCTGCCATGCATGTTAGATGACATATAATATTATTTAACACATTACGTTAGCTGTCACATAAGGAAAAATAGTTTGGAGGGACAATTTGGAGGTACGAATAGCCAATGACGTACCCAGATAGGAGGCTGGGGCGGGCTACAGCCCACCCCTTTTCTTTTCTTTTTTTCTTTTTTTTCATATATATAAATTTTTTTTTGAAATTCTTTCATGTGAATTAGTCCAGACTTAGCCCACCCAGTCCACTTCAATCCACCCAAACTCAATTTTCTGGTTCCGCCATTGGAATAGCATTACTAAGTAAAAATAACATGTGCTGAACTATTATTGTTTTCTCGATAAAAATGTTATGAAAGATGACATAATTTTATAAATGAAGATCACGTGTGTTGAGCTTTCATTGTTCTTGCAATAAAGATGACGCTAATGAAGATGAAGGCTGTGCTAATACCATCCATTAGCCTGTCCAGTCGGCATCGTTAATTATTATTGCAGTACTGATGATCGGAAAGCTCGTGCTATCTTCGTAATATAACCATGTGAGTATGCTATGTTTGGTCCCATCCCAGCTTTCTATTCCAAGTCATATCGTAGTAATGTGGCCGACTGTACGTGATAGTAATTAAATCATGCATGTTTGGTTTCCATATTGATGGCGTTCTCGTTGGATGGTTGGAAATTAAAGTTGTTGGGATCGAGTTATAGAGGAATGTTCAAACATAGATACGTGACGAATAGTGGTAGCTAGCCTAGCTGTGCTCTATAAATGAAGTGTTCAGAACTAGTAACACTACACAACACTTGCTCACATAGACAAGCATACGAGAGAGAGAGAGAGAGAGAGAGAGAGAGAGCAATGGCTATGGTTTTGGCGACGACGGAGGCAAATAATAGGACTGCAGTACCAATGGTAGTCGACCCATCGACAGCTGCTGCTGACTCTCTGTTCTCGGTCGGGGATCTGACCGTAGAATTCTCCGCGGTGAAGTCCAGCAAGACGCCGGCTTGGTCCCCGCCGGTCGATATAACGGTTGCGTCACCGCTGGAGAAGGGACTGTACCCGCTGCTCATGTTCTTGCACGGCTACATGCTCTCCAAAGACGACTACCGGAAACTGCTCCAACACATTGCATCACACGGCTACATTGTCGTTGCACCACAGGTGCGCGCGTACATGCATGTTTTTCTTCTTTGTCCCTTTATATAGTTATGCAGTTACGACTAAAGAAATTCAAATAACAAATTTTTTTATTTTTTTTCTGAAATGAACTTCATTACTGGATTAGAACTGAGTCCTTAAAATTAGAAGTGATCACGAGTTCCGTCTTGGAATTTTGATATACATAATTGAAGTTGTAAAATTAACGTGGGGCTTGCATGATGTTACTTGCAGAGCAACGTATTATTTCCATGCTCCCAAGCCGACATCACCGGTGCCGCAGCAACCACCAACTGGCTCCCCACGGGCCTCCAGTACATCCTCCCGAAAGGCGTCAAAGTCGACCTCGAGAAGCTCGCGCTCTCCGGACACAGCAGAGGCGGCCACGCCGCCTTCGCCCTCGCGCTGGGCCACGCCGAGACCGACCTCAAGTTCTCCGCCCTCCTGGGAATCGACCCGGTGGCCGGTCCCGGGCCGGAGACGCAGATCCCGCCGAAGATCCTCACCAACGAGCCTTCCTCCTTCGCGCTAGACATGCCCGTCCTCGTCGTCGGGTCGGGGCTGGGGGAGAAGAAGAGGCTGCCGATCTTCCCGGCCTGCGCTCCGGAAGGGGTGAACCATGCGGAGTTCTACTACGAGTGCAAGACTCCGTGCTACTACTTCGTCGTGTCGGACTACGGACACATGGACATGCTCGACGACGACGCCGCGTTCCTGATGAAGTGCTTGTGCGCCAAGGGGACCGACAGAGATCTCATGAGGAGGAGCATCGGAGGGCTCGTCGTCGCGTTTCTGAAAGCTTGCCTCGAGGACGACAAGGACGATCTTCAGGCTATACTCGGTGATCCCGATATCGCTCCGGCTAAGTTGAACCCCGTCGATCACCGTATTTGAAAGACTGTCACCGTCACCGTCAGGTTTCCCCATTGAGAATGCCCGGGTGAATTATTTATTGCAACAAGTTCTGTAATATGCATGCTATATATATACATATTTATATTTATGTATTTATGCTTTATTTGTAATTATTTTTTGTGTTTTTATTATGTAATATGGTTTGTTTTGTAAGAGTTAATTGATGACAATAAATAAAAGAGGTTTTGGAGAATAAAATGTGGATTTATACCAATGTTTTAAAAACCGGACCGGAGTTTGACCCGGTCAAGACACTGGGTCGGCTCAAACGGGTTCAACCAGTGGGTTAATCTAAATGGTCCAAGTTTAATCTCTTATGGACACTATTTTTTATAAAAATATTAGTTTTTTTATAAAACACTGGGTCAATGCTGAACCGGACCAGAAAAACTACCGGTTCACGGTTCAACCGGCCGGTCCGGTCCGATTTTTAAAACATTGATTTATACTCCACTAGAACTCGCGCACTTGACGTGTTACATTTAATATATATATATATATATATATATATATATATATATATATATATATATATATATATATATATATAACGTATTTTAATTAGAATATTATAAGGTCAGTTGTCGTTTTTTTCGTCTTTTTCAGGTGATTATTCATGTGTGCATTTTTTTTTCTTTTTACAATGTCAAGAGATTCAAAGAACAATGTTTTTTTTAATTTTCTATTGAGAGTAGGACTCTTTAAAAAATGGTAAGAATAGAAATTTTTTACCATTGGAACATGAAAAGTTGTATAGAAAAAGGAAACTTGCAAGCAAACTTTATTGTTTTGACTCTTAAACATAAATGACATGCAAGTTGATATAATAACATATTGTTTATAAAATACTCAAGAATATTTTAGAAATTCAAAAATTTTACCACCAAAAATTCTATTATATATATATATATATATATATATATATATATATATATATATATATATATATATATATATGAAGAAAGATATTTCATTGATAAATAAGCTACAATAGTATTACACTCTCCATATGAGCCTCCTTCATACATTTCTTTGTACATATATATACATATATATATACATATATATATATATATATATATATGAAGAAAGATATTTCATTGATAAATAAGCTACAATAGTATTACACTCTCCATATGAGCCTCCTTCATACATTTCTTTTCCTACTTAGCTTCCATACAAATAATGTCGTTCTCAATATCATTCAGAATACCCGACAGTGTGCTCGCCTTCCCTTCGAATATTCTGCGGTTTCGATCACGCCAAACATACCACACAACGGACAATAGTTTGAACTTGGCGCGTCTGTATATCCTTCCTCCCTGGGTAGCCAATGCCTGTACTTCGTCTATGACTTCGGCAAGTCGTTGTCGATTTGTGTTTGTGGTGGTACCATGTCGTTTATAGTGTTGCCAGACTTGATTTGTATTTCCTTTCCTTTGAAAAATTATAATTTTCATTGATTTTTCTTTCCGATGTTTGTAAATGCCAAAGAATTTGGAAATAAAACTTATTACTTCAATGTGGGAAAGTGATTTCTTGCTTGGATAAATGTAATCACTTTCTTTCCTAATTTTTCTTCCATTGGGAGTCACTTTCCTTTCCTCCTCAATTCCTTTGGCACCCAAACATAGAAAAATAATCACTTTCATTTTGCAAGCCGATGATTCCGCGAACCATACGAGATCTAAATGTGATTAAAAACTATCATTCTTCCTTTCTATAACAACGAATATTCGAGCTAAGGATAGCCAATGGAGGATCTAGGATTATAATCCACTGGGGGCACAATCATAGAATAGTTTGAGACTTTTTTGGGGATATAATAATATTAAATAATACTATTTTTACACAATAAAATATTATATCTTATAATTGTTCTCTACGAGTTTCAAACTTTCAAAAAATTTAACTACAACAGCATTTGTAAAAAAAACTTTGATTGTAACAATAAGAAAGCTTAGTTTGAACCTAAAAATTAATAGTTTTCTTTTCTTTTCTTTTTCTTTTCATTCCATTTTATTTTTAGTAATAATTTTTTTCTCTTTAAATAGAATTGCTTTATTTTAACGGGACTACAAAGTTATTTATGGGCTAGCGCACAACGGGTTTATAGTTTTCGAAAGAGTTATTTGTATTTACCCCCCCAATTGCTAATCATATTTCTACTTCCCCCCAAATTTATTTTAATTAGTGTTACCCCCCCAATCTTTGGATAAAGTGCAAATAAATCCTCCTTAGAATTACGTTTTTGCATTTGAGAACTCCTTGTTTAAAAAAAAAGATCCCACATTTTAATTTTTGCTTAGTTTACACCCATGCTATTAACAGACGTTAAAATACGTTAAAAAATACGATTTTATTCCTCCCCCCATCTCTCTCTGGTGGTGGGAGTTTGTCAAGCGGGACCGACCAGAGGAGAGGGGAGGGGGGGGGGGGGGGGGGGGTGGCCGGCCAGCGGAGGTAGGATGGAGCGGGTCGAGCTAGGGGTGAGCATTCGGTTAATTTGGTTCAAACCGAACCAGAAACCGAATTGAACCGAAAATCGAATAAGCAAAACCGAAACCGAACTGAATTGGCCCATAACCGAATCAAACGGAACTGAATTAAATCGGTTCGATTTACGGTTTATTTGCACTTTTTTGTTAATATATATAGTACTTATATATATATATATATATATATATATATATATATATATATATATATATATATATATATATAACTAACTTTTCTTATTCTGTTTTGGTTTGGACCGAAACCGAAACCTAACATCGAAACATAATAAGAAAATTTAGTATTTTCAAAACCGAAACCGAATCAAAACTTTTTAAAATCGAGCCGAATCTCTTGTTCGGTTCGGTTTTCGGTCCAAACCGAATAATGCTCACCCTTAGGTCGAGCATGGCTGACCAGCGGAGGGGGGGGGGGGGGGGGGGGTCGGCCAGCAGAGGGAGGAGGGGGTTGGGAGGGCTGGCTAGCGGAGGGAGATGGGGGACGGGTCGAGGGGGCCGACCAGCAGAGGGAGGAGGGGCGGTCGAGGGGGGCCGAATAAGAAAAAAATCGAACAGAACCGAATAAGAGACTCGCTTCGGTTAAAAAAAGATTCGGTTCGATTTCGATTTTGAAAATACTAAATTTTCTTATTCGGTTTCAGTTTCGATTTTGGGTTTCGGTTTCGGTCCAAAACCGAAAACATAAGAAAATTTAGTATATATATATATATATATATATATATATATATATATATATATATATATATATATATATATATATATATATATATATAAACTAAATAAATTTAGGTATATTTAAGTACTATATATATTAACAAAAAAGGGCAAATAAACCAAATAAACAAAAATCGAACCAATTTAATTTGATTCGGTTTGATTCGGTTATGGGCCAATTCGGTTCGGTTCTGATTTTGCTTATTCGATTTTCGGTTCGTTTTGAACCGAATTAACCGAATGCTCAACCCTAACTCGACATGTCCCCTCCTCTCTCCGCTGGCCGGCCACCCTCCCCTCTCCTCTAGTTGGCCCTGTTTGACAAGCCCCCACCACTGGAGAGAGAGGGAGGAGAGAGTAGGGGAAGGGATAAAATCGTATTTTTAGACGTATTTTAACGCATGTTAATGACATGGGTGCAAACTAAGCAAAAATTAAAATGTAAAATTTTTTTAAACAAGGGGTCTTCAAATGCAAAAATACAAATCTAAGAAGGGTTTATTTGCACTTTACCCAAAGATTGGGGGGTAACACTAATTAAAATAAAATTGGGGGGGAAGTAGAAATAGGATTAGCAATTGGGAGGGTAAATACAAATGACTCTTTTCAAAATATTGTTCTTTATAAAATTTTAGGCTCGAGCTAAGTTTTTTATTATCTTTGAATATTACAACATAAAGTAAAGTAAATATTTAACTTCAAATAAAATAATCACTAGAATTTTACTCGAGGCCCAGCTCCTAGTGCATCCCATGTCGATCTGCATGGAGGAACATTCAGGCCACTGAATTGGAGTCTTAGAAAAAAAAAAAAAAAAAAATTGATTCATTTTTTTTGTTTGGACGTTAAAGAAAATGAGAAGAAAAATATTTACTCTCAAGAGAAAGAAAAACAGGGAGGAATGGTTTCTCCCATTCTCTTTCCTCGAACCCAACCCAACCAATGATTGTCTGGAGTACATACGTAAATGGTGGTAGGGATGAGGTGTCTGGGAAACGAATATGGCTTAGATTAGAAAGAAAAAATATGTGAGGAATTTTTTTTATTTATTATGAAAAGACAAAATATCTTATTCTTTTTTCCCTTTTTGTTCAAGGACAATTGTCCCAAATATTTACACGAGAGAACTAAGAGCTTGATAGCAGTTGAGTCACCACTAACTAATTTTGGGACATAATGGCTTGGCGATTATTGGTGGCAAATGCCATTCGGTACCGATTATTGATAGATCCAGCACGTGTAAAAGTCACCATCACCATTAATTTTCAATATATTTAGGAGGGAAATGCTATGCTTAAGATTATTATTGGTTGTAAGTTTTACAATTATCTACGTGGTATTCATTGATTGAGGGAGAAGGGACCGGATGAGACTGAATAGGATCATGTTAGAAGGATTCAAGAAAGAGAGTGTGGTTGGTAAGAGAGTTGTAAAAGTTGGCAAATGTTAAAGACCACCCCCCTTTTTACTAAGGGCCACCAACCTACTAAGGGCAACCATCCTACACTTATATTTTTACTAAGGACAACTTAAAATGAACCATTTTACTAAGGGCTACCAAAAAAAAAAAGAAAACAAAACCCAAAACCCAAACCCCCCTTGTCCGTTCGTTCCCTTCTCCTCCACAAAATCTCCTCCCCCCTCCGACAGCCACCTTTCCCCGTTCGCACCCCCCCCCCCCCCCCCCCCCCCCCCCCCCCTCCTCTTGATGTATGGATGTTTGGCCATATAGAAAATCTCGACTTTTGCTGTAGCTGGTAGGTTAGAAATATAGTGCATTTGACCAAAGAAGAAATATGCACCTTGGCACTTGCATGCTTTCCTTCATTTCCTTCGACGTGATGGATTTGGTTTTCTGCTCTTGTTAGTACCTCTTCTGTCATATTGTCAACTGTCCACTGGTATAATTGTCACCTACCTACTGTCAATAGCAAATAGTTCTCTCCCCCCAAGGACCATGATGTATCAGTTTGAGAGGAATTATGTGTATCAGTTTGAGAGATTTTTTCAAGCTTGGAATTGTGTGGCAGACATACAGGGACTGCAGGCTTGGCCTACTTAGGACTGCAGGGATCTGGAACATATTCAAATCTGTCTACTTAGGACTGCAGGCTAGGCCTGCAATCCTCAATGTACTTAGGACTGCAGGCTTGGCCTGCAGTCACTGTAGCCATCCTCTCTTTTCAAATGAGCTCCTCTCTGAGCTTCTGTCAATTGGGGACTGCAGGCTAGGCCTGCAGTCCCCAATGTACTTAGGACTGTAGGCTTGGCCTGCAGTCACTGTAGCCATCCTCTTCTTCAACAATATTTTGGTCCATAATTCTAAACAAAGATTGAGTGTCAACACAATAACCTAATTAAAAAAATAAAATAAAAAAATTGAGGATGGGACACCAATGGTGGAGGTGGGGACAACAATGGAGGTGGGGACAACAACAATGGAGGAGGGGACACCAATGGTGGAGGTGGGGACAACAATGGAGGTGGGGATTGAGAGAAGTGGTTTAGGGATTGAGAAAAGAGGAAGAAGACAAAGGAAGAAGAAAGAAAAATTTGGTGGTCCTTAGTGTTTTGAAAATGACAAACTTGTAATTATTTAAAAAATTTAAGTTGGTGGCCCTTAGTAAAAAGGGGGTACGTGGCCTTTAACATTTGCCTAAAAGTTTGATAGTAAACTTAGAATTATTGTATTTAGTAATACATGTTGTAAATATGGATGTTCCATATCTTTTGGTCTTCCATAACTTATGTAACTCATGGTCCTTGGTTTGATAACTAATGGCCTTTGATATTCTATTGTAGGTCTATAAAAGGACCATTCTAGTTGAGTATTTGTGAAATGAATGAAGAAATACTCAAGGAAACTGTAAGTCCAAGGCCATAAGAATGTCAAAGGCCATAGTAATACCTGTTGTAAATATGGATGTCCCATATCTTTTGGTCAAAAGATATCGCCATTATAGCTAACCGTGACCAAATCGATGATTTACCTATCAAATCTGAGTTTAACGTAATAATTAAAATAGTAAACGAACCTCTGAAATATTTGAAGTCGAAGATCGTCATGTCAGCTTTCCAAAACTTCAAATGGATCGTGAATCGGAGTTTGGGATCTCTCGAAATCTCAAAAACTGTGCAACATACCGAGTTTTGGACAACCAACACTCAAATAATTCTCCAGAAATTCAAAAGCAAAATCTTAAAAAAAAATATATTCAAAAATCTGACCTCGAGATGATTCTAACCAAAAAAATTGTGCGTGAAAACGAGGTCGGGGCTATCCATAATTGCTCCGGGAAGTTGAAAATACCCTAGGAATCAATCTCCTCAAAAACGACCAAAAGGAAGTAGGGTTTATATATATATATATATATATATATATATATATATATATATATATATATATATATATATATATATATATATATATATATATGAGAGAAAGAGAGGGGGGGGGGGGGGGGGGGGGGGGGGGCAGTTGGGCGCCGACAGGTGGCCCCCCCGGCTGACTGGATGCTGATGACTGTGTAAATAGTTATTTTAAATTTAAAAAGTTATTTAAATATTATTTTAACACCAAATAAATCTAAATAAATTGCAAAAAAATTCATAATTTTTTTATAAAATTCTAGAAAACATTTCTAAGTATCTAGAACCTAAATAAAAATATTTGATACAAAATATCATCGTGTGACCCTACAGTAAATTCCAAAAACCTATAAAAATAAATTCTATAGGTTTTAATTATCTAAAAAATTTCAAAAATTCTAAATAATCCAGAAAAATCCTAAAATATTATAAAAAATAGTTTTAGTCATCTGGAGCCCAAATAAAAATATTTGGTCCAAAAATAATCTCGGACGACCTTATAGTAAATCTTGGAAGCTTTTAAATATACTAAACCTTCATAAATAAATATCTAAAAATATCCAAAAATTATAATAAAATATAAAATAGATAAATAGCACTTATGTAAGCTATATAAAGGCTATATGACTATAGTATGGTCATATATCACCTATGAGCTTAGGCATAACCCCTATGGTAATAGAAATTGATCGTAATAAAAAAAAGGTAAGTGGGCTTACAAATCTATCCACCTTAGAAAAATTTTGTCCTTAAAATTTCAAAGGATACAATTAGACACGGTTAAGAACATAATTGAGAAACGATATGATCAAAATTAGATAGAAATAATCACGAATATTATCAAAATTAAGCGCACGATCAAAATATTATCAAAGTAGTCTAGTCGCGATCAAAAAGTCGTTGAAGAATAATCAAATCGCAGTCGTTTTAGCACGATCAATTAATTAGGCATGATCATTTCAAAATCTAGGTATGATTATGAATCTAGTGTAATATGATCAAAATATAATAATCGATTCTAAATGATTACTAGGAAGAAAGAAACTAAATGATGATTCTCAAATAGAAATTATAAGAAAGAAGGGAAGAATTACCAATTAATAGAGAAGATGGTAATAAGAAATAAGACATCAAATCAAATTAAAATATTAATAGTCATATGCCAATAAAAGATATAGCCTCTATAGTGTCACGCCCCGACCCGGAATCATCCGAATCATCGTCCTCGCAGAGGGCGTGATGCCGCACGAGCCTGGAGTTGCGCTCGTGCAAGACAAGATGACAAGTTCTCAAATGGTTATCTTTGAGTTGATATTAACAACGAAAGGAAAATAGAGTATACGAAACAATTCTCTTTATTGATATTCGAAAATGAGATTACAAAGGCTTTCGATAGCCCAACAATATATGCCAGATTGGCTACAACACTCAGGTTCTCTCTTGCCCACAAAGGATTTACCATTCCATACATTATGTCTTCTATATCTCGGTCGCATCAATCCTGTTGCATGTCCGAGCGTCAATACGATCGCACGCCTCAATACGCTTTGGCATTTTCAAGCCTCAACGCGTTCAAGCGAAGCTCCGCCGCGAGCAGACCAATCCTTGAACCTGCTAGCAAACTAGTGGGGGATTAGTACTTTCGTCCTGGCTGTACTGATCAAAAACCCACTTAACAGACCGACATTTAGTATTATATTGATTCATGCAAACATACAATTTAGTCCTCTTTCTATGTTCTTCTTAGGATCAGTTCATGGCATAATTCGAAGACTGTAAGCATGTTATCATGGCAAACATGTTATTCGATTCGTATAAATAAACAGGCAACCAATAGCAATCCCGTGTTGTTATCGTGACTTCTTACCAATATTGACACACTCGCCCTTGTACCGACGCAAGGTGAATACGCCTATCAGCTTTCCCTGTCATGTTATAAGTGCTCTCTATACGGATCTATGTGTGCACGATATGAGTGTACCTTGCACTTTCGACCCATCGCCCTTAACTATATGAAGGTCACTAGCTTTTCGGGCTAGAATGGACTTATATTTATCAAATTGAATATGTAAGACGATAATCACTTTGTTGCAGTTGCTAACCCAAACAATCGGAGGACCCCCGAAATACTCGAGTAAGTGGCTTATCACATTCACTAGATGGTCGCTACCCGTCTAAATGAAGTGCACCAACAATACCGATTTTACCCGCAGTTCCTTCTAGGCCGAACGGTCCCAGCACCCTGGTGAACAACGTTCGAGGGAAGATAACACTGTGTACGGACAATGTCTTTAAGTCCATTTGACCATGCAACACATCTTATCTTTCATACAACCAAGCAAGTTTTTCTATATCTATTTCAATTGGCACAACGCCCCAATGTTCTCAATGAACGCCCCGAAGGCTACGAACATTTCGAAGGCACCATGCCACATCGACAGTTATGCCACATCCTTGCCACAACTGTTCTCCTCGTTGCAACGATACTATCTTTTGTAATTATTATGCAGCTGCGCACATTCGCCGTCTTTTCTTGCATCGTGCATTCAATGCATGCCTTGAAGCCGTGTTTCCATATTCTATGCCTTAGTATTCAACACGTTATACTTATGTTCCCTCCTTCCGACTCGTGCAACTGAGGCATGCCTTGATAAGGTATTCAATGTTCTATCGCTCGTGCACTGAGGCACTTGCACCGATATAGTCTTTCAATGTTCTAGCATGCTAACTCATGCGCGGGGGCACAAAATGACTTATGCACTGGGGCACTCGTCGATACAGTTATCCCATGTTCTTATGGCTTGCACACCGAGGCGCTCGCCTTTGCGATATTCAATGTTCCATAGCGACTCGTACATTTGTTGTACGATTTATTTCAATTGTTCTATCTAGTGTTCGACACGCACTATATTTATGTCTCTATCGAGCCACGCCCATGGGGTTGATAGGTTAATTCAGCAAACAATGATATATATTTTACTTAGGCATGAAGGAGTAGGAAAGAGAGTGAATGTCCCCCCACCTTGAGTCGATATGCCTTGTCATTTCGTCGAGCCGATGCGGCTCAATTTTATAACTTCGTTGCACGGCCAACTCTCCTGACTTAGCCATTCGAGCACTTCGTGCTTCATTAAATTATACGTTCGATTTGGCTTACCGTGCCAACGCCTTATTCCGTTGCAAGGCGACGATCGGTTTCGCGGACCCCTTTCTAAATAAGGCAAAATGTCGACCTCTAATATTTCAGCGTAAACGTATAGTCTGCACAGGAAACCAACTAAAATCAATACTTATTCGATTCGGTCAATTGCCTTGCGTCGATTCGATTTCTTAGAATCTTCGAACCAACTCAATGTTTTCCCTCAGGCCAACTTAACACTTGTATTGATATTATTCGATGCTTTCCTCGGGTCGACGTAACTCTTGTATCGACTCGTATCGATACGCAATCGGGTCAATGCAACTCTTCGAGTCAACGACTCAGCATAATGTATCGTGCGGGGCGGAGCATTACATAATATACCACTCAAAATATGGTTCGTCCTCGAACCGAAACCAATACTAAATTTCCAAGGGTTTCACTAGATCGTTCTACGATATCGTCTTACTATCGTTTGGATCATACAACTTAGTTTGGAATCATACACATATTTTAGGCATCCCACCAATATATACATTTCAGCCAAGCTCAGTTGTAGGATATCAGAATAATGCTAACATGCAACTTCTTACTCTCAATTACTTGCCATCTCGTACTCTCGATTAGACTTGGGCTCTAGTACTTGTTCACACAATTCTATTGCATATGCATATTGATACACATGCGATCATCCAAAAAAAATTAAGGCACACGATGCGATTCAAAAATCGTTATTTCTCACTTCGTAAGTTTCATCGGGACTATCAATTCTATGCGTCGCATCAAGCCGTCGCGCATCCGATCACAACGAGTCTTCACAACGCCTTGCGTTCGATGTCGCTATCCAACTTATTTATGAAGTTTCACTTCATATCTTATCTCGACATGATTCTCTTTTGTTGACTTGCAAAAGCATCAACATTCAGGACTACGTCCGTTAGGTGATTTACCTAGACACCGTGCTCAATTCTTCTGACGCAACTTTAAGTTGACATTGCACAAAGGCCACAATCTATCCAACACAAAGTTTAATTCAAGTTGACGATGCTCAAGGCAACGATCGTCTTAGCACGAATGTCTTTATGACGCGTCTTACATTCGATTTATCTCGAGTAAGAAATTTCTAACCAAATTATAAACTCGTTCGTCTCGCAACATCGAATATAAGTTTGATTCATGCAAGCTCAATTCTAAGGTGAATCCAAATCTAACAACATAACTCATAAGTCATTCCCTTATCGTTCTCTTTCGTGCATAGCACGATTCTCGCAATCGCTTATCTGAATCACCAAGTTCGTTGGTAAATTTTTAGTTCGATCGTCGACCAACATAACCATTCAAGCATTCATCCGACGAATACTCAAGATCAAACTACATCATTCTCAATCGAAAGTTATTCCAACAATTTTTGATCGCCTAGACTTATCGTCAACATGCACCACATAATATTTGTTATCGATGCAATTTTGTATGTAACAACGCATAGTTCATCTTACGGTCTGCAACATTCAATTTAATTTGGCGGTCAAGTCTTCTAGGGTCAGCTGCCCCGAAGCTACGCTCGATAATTGTGGATCATTAACGAAGGACAGTTTACTACGAACCATGCTATATCTTATTTCGGAGCCAAATCACGTTCCGATGATTTCTATGCGACTACCCAATTTCGAAAAAAACCATTTCTATCGGCGCAACCGATGCGCAACTATCCTCCGAGTAAAGTCACGCACTACTGTCGATGATTCTGCAATTCACGAATCATCTCCTCGCATTGAGTTCGAGTCTATCTTATTTACGGTCGACACACAAGATGCTATACGCATCGAACAATCTTCGATGACTTATAGTCTCGTATTGATAAATCACAAAGTTCATGATCAACCAGTTCGTTCATTCTCGTATTATTGTTTCCGAAAATTCCGATATCGTAGGCCTACCCTATTGTGTATTCTTATATCGTGCTAATGATTCTTGGCGTATCGATTTTGATAGTTCATATTAATTTCGATAGCCAGAGGGTCGACTTCGAATCCGTTTCAACGTCAACTTAACTCGCATCGCATACATCCAAGTTCGCAATGAACTTTTTCCATACGCATTAACTCGTTTTCGATTCGCCGCATCCCGCTATACTTTGATCGCGTAACTGAGTTTCCAATTATCCAACATCGAACCCTCAAGTCATACGATCTCGCCCTATAAGTTTTACGTGTTTTTCAATCATACTTAAATGAGTTTTACCGTAACGTAACCAACTATCTCTTGGGCACTATTTATCCGCATCAACAAACTCTTCACTGTAGTCGCACATCGTGCGATCCGATTATATTTTGTCTCGCCTAACATTTCTATCGAGATCGTAAGTTGTGCGATTCGATTACCATTTGCGTATTCTAACATTTTTGTCGAGATCGCAAGTCGTGCGATTCGATTATAATTTGTATCGCCCAACATTTTCATCAAACTCGCAAGTCGTTCGGTTCGATTACAATGTTTTCAAGTTTCCTATCCTGTCGATTCGATTGTTGCCTCAAGGCATAATCATTTCACTAGTTTCCGTCATTCGACCTACACATAAATTTTCAATCGACGTATCATTCAATGATACAAGTCCCGTCTTATCGTTCTAACCGATCATCGAAGAACACTTGCATCAACAAGCCGTCATACAAATTCTAAATCGAGTCTCGGTGCTATCCCGTCCGTTGCAGACGAATCTTTCGCATTTCTCACAATGTGTCGATGCGATCCATCATACAAGTGGTATTGCAAATACCACTCGGAATCGAGCCATTCATCGCACCGGTGGTATGCCATATACCACTCGAAATCAAGTCATTTTTCTCGCATACGTGGTATGGACCAACAATCTCTTCCGACTCATAATTTCTGCAGTGATCATACCGATCACAACCATAACTCTTGATTAATCAAAATCCGACACAACTCGGCCAATGCATTCATTTGCCAACACAAGCTCGATGCACAACCGAACTGATTTCGTTTCTCAATTTATAACTTTTGTTTTCTTCCATTGTATCTTGTGCAACAATTCATTCTCGATATCCGTTGCACTTCGTACAGCTATTTCACTTTGATATGCGTTGTACCACGTGTAATAATTTACTTTCGATATGCATTGCACATCGTGCACCGACTTATTTTCGACATTCATTGCACTCATGCAATGATTTTATTTTCGATATCTATTGCACCTCGTGCAACAATCTATTTTCGATACGCATTGCACATCGTGCAATGATTTATTTCCAACATTTATTGCACCTCGTGCAACAATTTTTTTTTGACATCTGTTGCACCTATTGCAACAATTTATTCCCAACATCCATTGCACCTTGTGCAACAATTCATTTCTGATATTCAAAGTCAATATGTGAATCCATTCAACACATTCGATATCAACTTTCATTTTCTTTCAATGCATCATTTACAATCAACGCGTGGCAATTGTCGCAGCGACATTCTACGACTTTCATTATATTGATGCAACCAACATTTCTCCTATCGATCATTACAAACAACGAACATCTCAAATTACAATTCACGGCGTGTTGCATCCGCAGCAATAAATCCTTGAATTCATATCTCGTAACTTGTTGCACTTACAGCAACAAACCTTTCACGACTTTTCCAACAAACACCATGTAATTTCCAAAATAACACGTGGCAAAATTACATGATTTATATTAGACTTATTGTATGGAACATCCAGTGCGACATCGAGTAGAGTCAAAAGTGATTTGATTGATGGTGGAAAACTCTTTAGAATTGAAACAAAGCAAACGTCCTGAAGAAATTGAGCCTAGAGCTCTGATACCAATTTGTCATGCCCCGACTCAGAATCACCCGAATCATCGTCCTCGCAGGGGGCTTGATGCCGCACGAGCCTGGAGTTGCGCTCGTGCAAGGCAAGATGACAAGTTCTCAAATGGTTATCTTTGAGCTGATATTAACAACGAAAGGAAAACAACGTATACGAAACAATTCCCTTTATTGATATTCTAAAATGAGATTACAAAGGCTTTCGATAGCCCAACAATATATTGTTAGGGTTATATACTAAAAGCATCACTTTTGTAGTAACCTTATTTCCTTAAATTTTGAATGAGAATCATATGGGCAAATGTTTGCATATTGTATTTGTTGCAAGTGTTAATGCAAATGTCTGATATTCTATATTGTAGATAATATGGTGTGTGGTGTCACACAGAAGATCATATTATCAGTTCCCTATGGTGTATATAAATAGTTTACAACCTAGATGGACTTGGACAATCTATTGGAAAGGTTGAAGTATAATCTGGTTTAGTCTATCTTGACTATAGGTTTACACTAGTACACTTTGTGTGTATTGAACATGACCACTTGAGGTTGTTCTCTTTGTACTGACTACATAAGAGAACAAACACGTCTGTTATTATGGATGCTTGTGCTCTTAATCCGGATATAATAACGGACATGTATATGCAGTGTGCATTACTTTAACTCATAAAAGAGTGAGATTCATTATGGATCAACAACCTATATGAATTGGGTAATAACATTGTATGTATGATGGACTGTTGATTATAAATAGAATCCATGTCCCGATACATTGGGTTGATGATGTCCCCTTAAGGAGCTCATAAGGATTGTCATGTAAACCCTGCAGGTTGATTATATCCGACATGACAAATAAAGTTGAGCGAAACTTAAGGATAAAAGATGTCGAATCAATATAGTTGTCAGTAACTTAATTTGATCGACGGACATACGATATCTTAACATGGGGACCCAAACGAGCATATAATAAAAGAAGCCCACAAACATAATTTGGGATTAGGGAGGTAGTGCAACAATAGCTCATTAGGGGACCGAGCTATTATTAATGGGCCTGGATTGTGTGTTCGGGCTGAACACGGGATATCCAGATCCGTTAGGAGGCCTAACCCTAATTTCTCCTCATGGTCCCTGTCGTAGCCTATATATATCCTCTATTCTCTGGCCGCCAGATTACTGATCAGAAATCTGAAACTTTCTCTAAATTCGTGATTCACGTAAGGAGAAAAAGAGAGGGCTGCCAAGGAAAAGAAAAGGTTGGAAGATCGTCGCCCACACGACGTCCAACTCGAGGAAGGAATACGTACAGAAGATCTTGTGGTCGTCCGCTCGAGATTGTCAGGAATTACTTGTCTCCTTTTCGTCGCAGGTATAATTCGTGAACCCTAGTTTCCGCCTATGAAGGGTTAGAACACGTATTAAATCTGTTTAACTTTCTATCGATCAATTCGCACACCAAAGAAAGGGTCCTGGGAATCTCCAGTTCCATCAATTGGTATCAAAGCCACTTTGGATCTACGTATTGATTGATACGTCCATGTTGTCCAATAAAACCTGCACAGTGTAATAGTCGGTAGATGTGGATCTGTTCTAACTCGGTTTTGCAGGCATCTTAGATCCAACTATTATGGTCCAATGCATGTTTTTGATTGTGTTGTTTAAACTACGGACATATCGTGGATGTTGTTGTTGCTGTGGATGTAATTAAAATCACGAGGGTTGATCGTGCTTATTATTTTAATTTTTTAATCTAGATTATGTGTGAACTCCTTCGGGAGGCATAGGATTGATGTAATTTTAATTATTTTTGATCAATCGTGAGGGCAGTGGTGGCTGTTTCTGACGCCGGACGAGATGCTGGTTTTAAACAGTCCAGAGGCAGACAAATAATTTTCGATGAAGGAATCGACAACCAAAACCTATAAAAAAATGACCATAATAGTTGGATATTTTCTCTTATTTTTGTCATTTTTCTTTTTCTGATTATGCATGTTTATTATTGTGTGGTTATATTTTTTGAAAAACCAAGCCTACATTAATAATGGATAACATGGGCATAATATCAACTAGTAGAAAAATCCTCATTGTTAAATAACTAAGTGGAAGAGAATATTTATTTAGTATAAATCCTATAGTCTCCATTACTGGTTTGTAGGTGATGTAATTATACTTGCGTGTTGGCTTTAGTGCTTTTCTCCATATCGGATGAGTATAATTATGGATCACCAGTACAAAATTCCTTAGGGATAATTGTAGAAAGTTACCTAGTATGTGTTCACTTCTCCATCTGAAGGAACTCATTACAAGGTAATGGACTTAGTATTAAGTAATGGTATACACTTAGATACAAATAATTGTATCCTCCCCATCGGAGTCACTGCTATTATTTGTATGACCAGAGCAAGACCAGCATATTGATTTTATTTGTCATAAAGTTATATTGACATGATAGTAAAATTAATAAGAAAAACCTACTTAAACAAAGTTGAATTTGTATACGTCCACACTATCGTGGCATGCTAAATTCATAGTGTTCAAGGTGTTGGTGAATTTCTTATTATTGTTTTGAGGGAATCAATATTTAGTTAATTCAAAAAGTATTTTTGCCCTACATAATTTTATTTATGTGATTCTCAAGATTTCAAAAAAATGGGTTCTTTCAGTCCACTTATGGTGATTCTTAAAGAAAACAAACTTACTGGACCTAATTATATTGACTGGAAACATAATTTGGACATTGTTCTGACTGCTGAGGAGTACAAATATGTACTTGTTGAGGAATGCCCACCTAAGCCTGATGCTAACTCTGATGAAGAGGTCAAAGAGGCTTATAAGAAGTGGAAAAAGACAGATGAGATGGCGCAGTGTTACATTCTGGCATCTATGTCAAATGTACTGCAACATCAGCATCAGGCCATGGCCACTGTTTATGACATGATGTATAACCTCAAGAAACTCTTCGGACATCAGAGTAGAGCAGCTAGGTAGTTTGCTATGAAATGTTTGATAAATACAAAAATGGCTGAGGGTACACCAGTAAGGGATCATGTTCTCAAGATGATGGGTCATCTGAATGAGATGGAGATCCTTAGAGCTAAAATCGATGGAGAATCCCAGGTCGATATCATTCTTGGGACTCTGCCTAAAAGTTTTGACAATTTCTGCCTTAATTATAACATGAACAAAAGGTTGTATAGTTTGGCAGAACTTGCAAAAGAGCTACAGGATGCTGAATCTCTCTTTAGGCAGAGTGGTCATGTTTTTGTTTCTGAAAAGGATTCTACTTCTAAGCCAAAAGGCGGTAAGAAGAAGAATAACATTCAGAAACATGCAAACTCAGCAAAGAAGGGCATGGGACCTCAAGGCACGGTGAAAAAGCCAAAAGGTAAATATTTCAAGTGCAAAGGGTCAGGACATTGGAAGACTGATTGTCCACTTCTCAAACAAGGGAACAAAGAAGGTATATCTTATTTACTAGTAGTTGAAACATGTTTAGCGGTGTTATCTACCGGCACCTGGTGTGTAGATACAAGAGCCACTAATCATGTCTGCAATATATTGCAGGGGTTCCAGGAAACCAGACGGCATAGTGATGGAGAGATATGCTTGTTCATGGGTGATGCTACAAAAGTATCGGTCGTTACATTAGGAGATGTTACTTTATCTTTTGGTAGAAATAAGTCTTTGATATTGAGAGATTGTCTTTATGCACCTTCACTTAGAAGGAATTTAGTTTCTGTTTCTATGTTAGTTAAGGATGGATATTCAGTTTATTTTAATGACAATATTGTTATTAGAAAGAATAAATATTTTATCTGTTCTGGTGCATTGGTTGATAATTTGTATGTCATTAATCCTATTTTGCCCATAATACAACTTATGAAAATGAATAATATGCCATCTAACTTAAATAAGAGAAAAGAACCTTCTTGTATGAACCAAACATATCTTTGGCACTTGCGATTGGGGCATATTAACCTAAGAAGGATTCAAAGACTGGTTGAAGATGGACCTTTGAGTTCATTGGAAGTGGAGGCACTACCAGTCTGTGAATCCTGCTTGGAAGGTAAAAGGACCAAAAGGCCTTTTACGGCAAAGGGGTATAGGGCCAAAGATGTGTTGGAATTTGTTCATTCTGATTTGTGTGGACCTATGACTATCCAAGCTAGAGGTGGCTTTGAATATTTTGTCATATTTATTGATGATTATTTAAGGTATGGATACATTTATTTGATGCGCCGTAAGTCTGAGTGCTTTGAGAAATTCAAAGAGTACAAGGCTCGGAGAAACGTCATAGAAAATGTATCAAGTCATTACGATCAGATCGTGGTGGCGAGTACCTCTTTGGAGAGTTTAGGGATTATTTATCAGAGGCTGGGATTACATCCCAATTGACTGCACCTGAAACGCCCCAGCAGAATGGTGTAGCCGAAAGAAGGAATAGAACTCTTATGGAGATGGCTAGATCAATGATGAGTTATTCGAATTTGCCAGATTTGTTTTGGGGATATGCCTTAGAGACTGCAGCTTATATTTTGAACTTGGTTCCTTCTAAGTCAGTACCTCTTACTCCCACAGAGCTGTGGATTGGGCGTAAGCCTAGTCTGAAACATGTTCGCATTTGGGGTAGTCCTGCACATGTGCTGAATAGGAAAGCGGATAAGTTGGAATCTCGTACAGAAGTACGCTTGTTTGTAGGCTATCCAAGAGGAACAAAAGGAGGTTTATTTTATAGTCCTAAGGATCAGAAGGTCATTGTTAGCACCAATGCCCGATTCTTAGAGGAAGACTATGTGATGAACCATAAACCCACAAGTAGAGTTGTTCTTAAAGAACTGAGACGTAAGACACCAAGTACTTCAGTACCAACAGTACAAGAGAATGAACCACAAATAACTGCACAACGTGTCATAAATGTTACACCACAACCGATAGTGCCTCGTCGTAGTGGGAGGGTTGTGATACAACCTGATAGATATATGTTCTTGGAAGAGTCGTCAGACTTCGTCCCTGAGGAACAAGATTATGATCCCTGTACCTATAATGAAGCACTCCAAGATAAAGATGCAGAGTCTTGGCAAAAAGCAATGATATCTGAAATAGAATCTATGGATTCTAATCAGGTCTGGGAGCTTGTAGAACCACCCGTTGGTGTAAAAGCAATTGGATGCAAGTGGGTCTATAAGAGAAAAAGAGGATCAGACGGTAAGGTTGAAACCTTTAAAGCTCGGCTTGTAGCAAAAGGTTTTACTCAAAAAGAGGGTATCGATTATGAGGAAACCTTTTCTCCTGTAGGCATGCTTAAGTCTATCCGGATTCTTTTATCTATTGCAGCTCATCTCGATTATGAGATTTGGCAAATGGATGTCAAGACAGCTTTCCTTAATGGAAGTCTTGAGGAAGACATCTATATGAAGCAACCAGACGGGTTCACTGAAAAGGGCCAGGAGCATCTTGTTTGTAAGCTCAAGAAGTCCATTTATGGACTTAAGCAAGCTTCCAGATCTTGGAACATATGTTTTGATCAGGTGATAAAATCCTATAGATTTGATCAATGTCAGGATGAATCATGTGTATACAGAAAGTGTGACGGAAACGTGGTGGTGTTCCTAGTACTTTAGGTGGATGACATCTTGCTCATTGGAAATAATGTGAAGGTATTTTCTGATGTAAGGGTATGGTTATCCAAACAATTTGATATGAAGGACTTCGGAGAAGTAGGTCACATCCTTGGGATCAAAGTTCTACGAGATCGCAAGAAAAGGATATTGGGCTCATCCCAAGCTTCCTATATCGATACTGTACTAACTCGTTTTAGTATGCAAAATTCTAAGAAAGGTTTCTTACCTTTTAGACATGGAATTGCTCTATCAAAGGAGCAGTGTCCGAGGACACCTAAAGAGATAGAGAACATGAAGACAATTCCTTATGCTTCAGCAGTAGGAAGCTTAATGTATGCAATGCTATGTACGAGACCAGACATCTGCTTTGCCGTAGGCATGGTCAATAGATATCAGTCTAACCCAGGACAAGAGCACTGGACTACCGTAAAGCATATTTTGAAGTACCTGAAAAGGACTAAAGAGTATATGATAGTTTACCAGGCAGATAGTTTAGTTCCCTTGGGGTATACAGACTCAGATTTTCAGTCAGATAGGGATTCCAGGAAATCTACCTCAGGTTATGTGTTTACTTTGGGAGGTAGAGCCATTGTGTGGAGGAGTATCAAGCAAAAATATATTGCTGATTCCACCATGGAAGCCGAGTATGTGAAAGCCTCTGAGGCAGCCAAAGAAGCGGTTTGGCTCAGAAACTTTCTGTTGGACTTGGATGTGGTACCTAGTTTGCCTAAGTCTATTACACTTTATTGTGATAATAGTGGTGCAGTTGCAAACTCGAAGGAACAACGAGCCCATAAGACAGGCAAACACATTGAGCGCAAGTACCACCTGATACGAGATTTCGTAAAAAAAGGAAAAGTTGCTGTGATCAAGATAGCATCAACCGACAACCTAGCTGATCCCTTTACAAAGAGCTTACCAGTTAAGGCTTTTGACAGTCATATTGAGGGAATGGGAGTCAGATGTGTAGCAGCATGGCTTTAAGTATAAGTGGGAGATTTGTAACAGTATACTGAAAAGCAATGCTTTGAGTATAAGTGGGAGATTATTAGGGTTATATAGTAAAAGCATCACTTTTGTAGTAACCTTATTTCCTTAAATTTTGAATGAGAATCATATGGGCAAATGTTTGCATATTGTATTTGTTGCAAGTGTTAATGCAAATGTCTGATATTCTATATTGTAGATAATATGGTGTGTGGTGTCACACAGAAGATCATGTTATCAGTTCCCTATGGAGTATATAAATAGTTCACGACCTAGATGGACTTGGACAATCTATTGGAAATGTTGTAGTGTAATCTGGTATTAGTCTATCTTGACTATAGGTTTACACTAGTACACTTTGTGTGTATTGAACAGGACCACTTGTGGTTGTTCTCTTTGTACCGACTACATAAGAGAACAAACACCTCTGTTATTATGAATGCTGGTGCTCTTAATCCGGATATAATAACGGACATGTATATGTATTGTACATTACTTTAACTCATAAAAGAGTGAGATTCATTATGGATCAACAACCTCTATGAATTGGATAATAATATTGTATGTATGATGGGCTGTTGATTATAAATAGAATCCATGTTCCGATACATCGGGTTGATGATGTCCCCTTAAGGAGCTCATAAGGATTGTCATGTAAATCCTGCAGGTGGATTATATTCGACATGACAAATAAAGTTGAGCGGTACTACTTAAGGATAAAAGATGTCGAATCAATATAGTTGTCAGTAACTTAATTTGATCGACGGACATACGATATCTTAACATAGGCAGTCAAACGAGCATATAATAAAAGGAGCCAACAAACATAATTTAGGATTAGGGAGGTAGTGCAACAATAGCTCATTAGTGGATCGAGCTATTGTTAATGGGCCTGGATTGTGTGTTCGGGCTGAACACGGGATATCCAGATCCGTTAGGAGGCCTAACCCTAATTTCTCCTCATGGTCCCTGCCGTAGCCTATATATATCCTCTATTATCTGGCCGCCAGATTACTGATCAGAAATCTGAAACTTTCTCTAAATTCGTGATTCACGTAAGGAGAGAAAGAAAGGGCTGCCAAGGAGAAGAAAAGGTTGGGATATCGTCGCCCACACGATGTCCAACTCGAGGAAGAAATACGTGCAGAAGATCTTGTGGTCGTCTGCTCGAGATTTCCAGAAATTACTTGTCTCCTTTCCGCCGCAGGTATAATTCGTGAACCCTAGTTTCCGCCTATGAAGGGTTAGAACACGTATTAGATCTGTTTAACTTTCTATCGATCAATACGCACACCAAAGGAAGGGTCTTGGGAATCTCCAGTTCCATCATATATAACAGATTGGCTACAACACTCAGGTTCTCTCTTACCCACAAAGGATTTTACCGTTCCATACATTATACCTTCTATATCTTGGTCGTATCAATCTTGTTGCATGTCCAAGCGTCAATGTGGTCGCACGCCTCAATACGCTTTAGTATTTCCAAGCCTCAACGCGTTTAAGCGAAGCTCTGCCGTGAACAGACCAATCCCTGAACCTGCTAGCAAACTAGTAGAGGATTAGTACTTTCGTCCTCGCTGTACTGATCAAAAACCCACTTAACAAACCGACATTTAGTATTGTATAGATTCATGCAAACATACAATTTAGTTCTCTTTCTATGTTCTCCTTAGGATTAGTTCATGGCATAATTCGAAGACTGTAAGCATATTATCATGGAAAGCATGTTATAAGATTCGTATAAATAAACTGGCAAACAATAGCAATCCCTTGTTGTTATCGTGACTTCTTACCAACATCGACGCACTCGCCTTTGCACCGACACAAGGTGAAGACGCCTATCAGCTTTCCCTGTCATGTTATAAGTGCTCTCTATGCGTATCTATGTGTGCACGAAATGAGTGTACCTTGCACTTGCGACCCATCACCCTTAACTATATGAAGGTCACTAGCTTTTCGGGCTAGAATTGACTTATATTTATCAAATCGAATATGTAAGACGATGATCACTCTGTTGCGGTTGCTAACCCAAACAATCAGAGGACCCCCGAAATATTCAAGTAAGTGGCTTATCACAGTCACTAGAAGGTCGCTACCCATCTAAATGAAGTGCACCAACAATACCGATTTTACCCGCAGTCCCTCCTAGGCCGAACGGTCCCAGCGCCCTGGTGAACATCGTTCGAGAGAAGATAACACCCGTGCACGGACAATGTTTTTAAGTCCATTTGACCATGCAACGCATCTTATCTTTCATACAACCAAGCAAGTTTGTCTATATCTATTTCAATTGGCACAACGCCCCAATGTTCTCAATGAATGCCCTGAAGGCCACAAAAATTTTGAAGGCACCATGTCGTATCAACAGTTATACGACATCCGTGCCACAACTGTTCTCCTCATCGCAACGATGCCATCTTTTGTAAGTATTATGCAGCTGCGCACATTTGCCGTCTTTTCTTACATCGTGCATTCAATGCACGCCTCGAAGTCGTGTTTCCATATTCTACGCCTTAGTATGCAACGCGTTATACTTATGTTCCCTCCTTCCGACTTGTGCAACTGAGGTACGCCTCGATAAGGTATTCAATGTTCTATCGCTCGTGCACTGAGGCACTCGCACCGATATAGTCTTTCAATGTTCTAGCATGCTAACTCGTGCGCGGGGGCGCGGAATGACTTATGCAATGGGCACTCGTCGATACAGTTATCCCATGTTCTTATGGCTTGCGCATCGAGGCGCTCGCCTTTGCGATATTCAATGTTCCATAGCGACTCGTACATTTGCTGTACGATTCATTTCAATTGTTCTATCTAATGTTCGACACGCACTATGTTTATCTCTCTATCGAGCCACGCCCGTGGGGTTGATAGGTTAACTCAGCATACAATGATATATATTTTACTTAGGCATGAAGGAGTAGGAAAGAGAGTCAATGTCCCCCCACCTTGAGTCAATTTGCCTTGTCATTTTATCGAGCCGATGCGGTTCGATTTCATAACTTTATTACACGGCCAACTCTCCTGACTTAGCCATTCGAGCACTTTGTGCTTCATTGAATTATACGTCCGATTTGGCTTACCGTGCCAACGCCTCAGTCCATCGCAAGGCGACGATTGGTTTCACGGACCCCTTTCTGAATAAGACAAAATATCGACCTCTAATATTTCAGCGTAAACGTATAGCCTGCACAGGAAACCAACTAAAATCAATACTTATTCGATTCGGTCAATTGCCTTGCGTCGATTCGATTTCTTAGAATCTTCGAACCAACTCAATATTTCCCTCGGGCCAACTTAACACCTTGCATTGATATTACTCGATGCTTTCCTCGGGTCGACGTAACTCTTGTATCGATTCGCATCGATACGCAATCAGGTCAACGTAACTCTTCGAGTCAACGATTCAGCATAACGCACCGTGTGGGGTGGGGCATTACATATAGTACCTGAAAACGTAAGCATATCCAAAGTTATTTTACAGAGAATTTATGCCTCGCCATTGTACATCTGGCTGCAGTAAACTCTTGGTTTCATAACTCAAATAAGGATATGGTATCGATATTCTATTAACTCTATCCATTATTGACATAACAACTCAAAGATCAAAATATGGCAACTAGGACATAGTTTAATAATATTATTCGATAACCTATGCTTACTTGAAATTACTTCAAATTAGGGGTCTTGCCACATCAGTACGCTGCTGGCTGCAGTGAACCCGCAGTCTCCATAATACAAATAAATGGGGACACTGTGCATTTGCCTTGCCATTATAGGTCACCAAAATTTATTCCAGCTATCCTTAAGAATGTCAAAGGAGCTTCTAGAATTTCAAACAAGTTGATCATGAAAGAAAAAAAAGGTAAGTATATGTCTTGAATGGAAGTATCAATTTTGAAAATCAAATGATCGATTAGGAAAAAAATGACCGAAGACGAGTGGAATATAAATCATATATATATATCTTGAATTTCAAAAAAATTGACTCAGAATAAATATATGGATAATTGAATCAATTTAGGCTCAAAACTAATAGACGGGAATAAAATATTGACTTTTTAGAAAATAATTACTTATGGCCAATGAGAAATAAATAAGTAATACATACCGTACTATATGACGATGTTTAGAGAAGACAGAAAATAAATTACAAAAATGGTTAGGATTAGAAATTGAATTCTAGGAAGTCCTAATTTACCAAGCGAATAGTCTACCCACCTTTAATCATACCATCGTACAAAAATACAATAGTATATCTTTCTACGAAAGTCATCTAATAGGGTTTAGAATCCTTGGCTAAATCACATGGCCTATGTAGCAACCTTAACTACCCCATAGTCAAATTAAACAAGGGACTTCCTAGTCCTGTTTATTCTCCAAAAATCAAATCGATCCTATTGTGAATGAGCACTTTCTAATCGCAGGCTCGCAGTAGTATGACTAATATGGTACTACCACAAGTTCGCATAATTTATAAAAACTGACCTGCAAGGGCTACTAAAAAACTTGTCACGACCCGCACCCGCTTTTTGGGATGCAAGTGCGTGCGCAAGTCAGCCTACGCCGCAGTGTCGGCGGTAGAATGCTGTCTAGCCATAATTCTCAAAGTTACATAAATAATAACTTTATTGCTTATTTGCAAACTAACCAATTTATAATTTTCACAAGTTTTACAGTTAATCAAAATACAATGTCTTACAAATATTAAAAAACTACCAATACATCTAGCTATCTTCTAGGGTTGACCTTCGCATATACCCATGTCTCCTCCGTATAGTCCATAACACAAGAGTAGGAAGCACGACAAGTCACTTGCAACGATCCAGTTAAGAAAGGAGCAAAGTATAACCATATTGCTTTTAATATTGTTACCACAAATAAGATAGAACAATAAGAAACAATAATGATAAAGAATATATAAGGAACTAGCAAGATACGAACTAGACATAAAAATCAATAATTATGAACGAGTAAGCTAATAGAAAAGAAACATTTAGATAATGAATTGAACTAAGATCATGAACAATGAAAACAACTATGTGTGTGAAATACCTTTTGATACGTAAACAACTGGGCTAATATGACACATTATATGATGGCTATCCACAATAATAGGGTACGACTAACTCATACGTGCAATGTATGACTTAGTTATCCACAATAATAATAGTTGGGTTTGTTCACATACCTACCGAGTATTTTCCCTTCCGACTCACTGGCAATCAATAATGGCCAATGATACAGTAAGAAGGATATAATAAGCCTACTGTGTCACCATCGTGTCTTAATGGAATATCAAACAAGGAAACGATAAAGAAAGCATTATAATATACCAAAACATAATGCAATACTGTACTTGCCTGAACCTTTGAACAAATAGTAGTCACAAGTCAAGGATAGGAGCCGACTTAGAATCTATCATCCATATCGCACCATCGTACCATGAACCATGCACGAAAACCACAAGTCAATCATAAGATTCTAATTCTAAAATCATGGAATAAGTGGCTAATGGGTTTCCTTATCTAATAATAATTAATTATGGAATAAATTACTCAAAAACTGCATTTAACTAATAATAATCTAAAATATAACTTAAGTAAGTAATTTTTGTCATAGAAAGTCATATTTCCAATTTTGAAAAATATGACACACAAATCGAGGCGTGCCATTGACTAACTAATCAAACGTTATGAACTCAAGATTTTGAAAGTACATCTTGGTAGATTTTAGTGCTACAAGTGCACTGGAATCGACCATGTCGCAAAATCACGCGTTGGTCAAAAGATATCACCCTTATGGCTAACCGTGACCAAATCGGTGATTTACCGATCAAATCTGAGTTTAACGTAATAATTAAAATAGTAAATGAACCTATTAAATTCTAGAAAGATTATATGTCTAAGACACCGTGTCAGCTTTCCAAAATTTCAAACGGATCGCGAATCAGAGTTCGAGATCTCTCAGAATCTCGAAAACTGTACAACATGTCGAGTTTTGGACAACCAACACTCAAATAATTCTCTAGAAATTCAAAAGAAAAATCTAAAAAAATAAAATATATATTCTAAAATCTGACCTTGATATAATTCCAACAAAAAAATTGTGCATGAAAACGAGGTCGGGGCTATCCGCAATCGCTCCGGAAAGTTGGAAATATCCTAGGAATCAATCTCCTCAAAAACGGTCAAAAGGAAATAGGGTTTATGGAAAAACTATATCATATATATATAGGAGAGAGAGAGGCGGTTGGGCACCGACAGGTGGCAGATGACTGGATGCCGATGACTGTGTAAATAGTTATTTTAAATTCAGAAAATTATTTAAGAATCATTTTAACACCAAATAAATCTAAATAAATTGCAGAAAAATTCAAAAAATTCCTAGAAAATTCTAGAAAACATGTCTAAGTATCTAGAACCTAAAGAAAAATATTTCAATACAAAATATCATTGTGTGATCCTGCAGTAAATTCCAAAAGCCTATAAAAATAAATTCTATAGGTTTTAATTATCTAAAGATTCCCAAAAATTCTAAAAAAATCCAAAAAATCCAAAAAAATCATAAAATATTATAGAAAATTGTTTTAATCATTTAGAGCCCAAATAAAAATATTTGGTCCAAAAATAAGGACGACCTTATAGTAAATTTTGGAAGCCATTAAAAATACTAAACTTTCATAAATAAATATCTAAAAATATCCAAAAATTATAACAAAATATAAAATAGATAAAATATTACTTATATAAGATATATAAAGGCTATATGACTATAGTATGGTCATATCTCACCTATGAGCTTAGGCATAATCCCTATGATTATAGAAATTGATCGTAATAAAAAAAATAAAAAAAATAAAAATTCGGGAAGTCGGCTTACAGTTTAAGATTGTTGGAGTTAACAAAACTAACCCACACAAGATTCTATTTTTTTAGCCCAACAGTAGATGCCTTTGGTTGGAGTTTAGGACATTAACTTATTATCATGCTCTATGTTTGAGTTTTCGCTCGTTCTTAATTTTGTGCGCCTCTGATTGGAGATTTTCTAATGGTATTTTATTGTTGTGATTTGTATTTTATGGTTTCGGTTGATCTTTTGGATCTAATTAAAGAATTAGGACATGAAATTTTTGCCTACTGATGTTTTATTGATATGGTTAGTGTTCGGCTCATAGTTTACTATTGGTTGTTCACTAATCCATCCAATTGAGAAATTATTTTCAGTTATTTCTAAATACTTACTCATAAGGCCCTGTAACTCACATGATAGAGTCGCTCTTAACAAATTGGCACTTCACATCCTAACATTTCTTCTTGCTGCTATCTTTCTCTACCTGATGCAAGCTTCCTACCAAGTCATGGCTTGCTTATTCATGACTTTTTAGTCATAATAGTAGTCTTGTTTATTCATGCATTTTTAAATTATATCCAACAGTATATGCAATTGCCAAAATATATTAGTATATTTGTTTATGTATTCGTTTGATTATGGCTTGTTTGTTAATCATGTTTGTCTCCAAACTTTGTGACTTTATGGCAAATATCTTAGAGCTTTGTATTTACATGAACCTGAAGTTTCATCTCCAAACCTATATTGAATATAAGGCTTGAAGCCAAAAATAAAATATATTAGGCTTGAAGCCTAATTGATAAAACTCAAACATGTAGATTTGAGTATGTGTATTATATTCTAAAGTAATATTTCTTTTTCAGACATATGACAAATATCACCAAGCTTGAGTTCGTTGTTCTTGATATTCCGAAAGAAATTATTTGACTTGGGTTCTTGAGGCGGAGATCCATTTGAGTGCAAAGAACCTTGCATATGCCATCAAAGAGAATAATGAGGCAAGCGAATAAGACAAAGCAAAGACAATAATTTTCATTCGATAGTAGGGGTGAGCGTCGGTATAATCGGTCGGTATTTGGCCAAATTTTGGGTACTTTTTTAAATCAGTATTTAAAAAATCAATACCAATATCGTACCATTTAGAATCTATTTTTTCGGTTTCGATTAAATCGGTATTCGGTCGGTTTTTGTTCGGTATCGATATTTTATCAATTAACATTTAATCCATCAACACACTTAACATTGTAGAACCCCTTAACCTATATATATATATATATATATATATATATATATATATATATATATATATATATATATATATATATATATATATATTACCTTTTTGTCAGCATTAAATTTTAAAGCCAAGCCTCTACCAACCAAAAAATTAATCAAAATTATGAGAACAATATGTAACAAGTTGCAAACACCTAAAAATGAGCCTAAAAGATCGCCGTCGTCACTAAGTTTAATCTTTAATATAAGTTAAGTAACCAAAATTTACTTCAAAATTCTATGACAACACAAAAACATAAGCTCAAAAGATCAAAAACTCAATTATTGGCATTCTTAAGATAACTTCAAGTCCACTAAAATCCATTCTAAGTTCTAAGAAACTAACCAAAATAAAGATAAAAATAAAAATAAGTAGTACAAAATTAATCACGAACAACATTCTAAAAAAGAATATATATATATATATATATATATACATATATATATATATACATATATATATATATATATATATATATATATATATATATATATATATATATATATATATGATCGGTTCGGTTCGGTATAGTATTACACTCAAACCGTTACCACTACAATTATACCATATTTTAGTTGGTTCGGTAATTCGATATCGGTACATAATTTCGGTTTGATTTTTTAAAATATTTTTAACCGCTATTCGGTATCGGTCGGTATTTGCTCACCCCTATTCGATATCATCTCAATCTGAATATCTTGGAGTAAAAGACCCTGCCGTTTTATGAAAAAAATTGAAGAAACGTTATGATCATCAAAAGAGTGTGGTACTCCCATAGGCTCGTTATGATTGGATGCATCTGAGGTTGCAAGATTTCAAAACGGTAAACGAATATAACTCTACAATGTTCAAAATTATGTCTCAAATGAGATTGTGCGGAGATAATGTTACTGAAGAAGATATGTTGGAAAAGATATACACTACTTTCCATGCCACGAACATGCTCCTGCAGCAGTAGTACCTAAAAAAAGGTTTAAAAATATATTCTTATTTGATCTCATGCCTACTTGTTGCTGAACAAAATAATGAGCTCCTAATGAAAAACTATAACTCCCACCCTACTGGATCACAACCATTCCCTGAAGCAAATGCAAATAACTATAGACAAGGACGTGGTCGCGGTCGTTGCCGTGGTCATGGTTGTAGTATAGTCATGGTAAAACTTGAGATCATGGTGGTCCTAATTATCATGCCTTTAACAAGAAGGTTGGGCCATACTACTTGAAGCGGAACAACAATGACAAAAAACATGATAACGAAAAGGGTACAAAAATAGATTATCCGAAGAATTATGAAGAGGGTTGCTATAGGTGTGGAGCAAAAGGGCATTGGTCTCGAACCTGTCGCAAACCAAAGCACCTAATTGACCTTTACCTGACATCTATCAAGGGCAAAGGAAAAGAAAAAGAAGTCAATTTTGTAGATTCTAGTAAAATTATTGAAGATAAAAATTATCCATTGGAATTTACTCATCTGGATGTTGATGATTTCTTAAACAAGCCAAGTGAAGGAATTAATGGGATTAATTTTTGGGGTGATGATGCTAATGATGGCAATGGAAACTAGAAAGAACAAAAATGATTGTGTTAGGATTTAGACTATTTGAACATTATTTTCCTAAGTTTAATTTTAGTTCAGTGCTTGTATTCTCATGTTTCTAAGTTGTGGTCATTATAATATCGAATTAATAAAATAAGTTTCATAATCTTTCTTACTTCATTTATTTTTTGTTTATAGAAATATGAAAAATAAAGATGCAGTGAACAACTCCAATGGTGGAGATATATGTCTGGTTGACAGTGGATCAACGCACATAATTCTTCGATATCAAAAATACTTCTCGAACTTAAAATTGACAAAAGCAAATGTTAGTACAATTTCTGGTATTACAAAAATAATTGAGGGCTCTGGAAGAGCGAACATTATATTTTCGAATGGAACATATATTTTGGTGAAAGAGGCTTTGTATTCTAGCAAGTCAAAAAGAAATTTGCTAAGTTTCAAAGATATACATCTCAATGGTTTTCATATTGAGACTATGATGAGGGGAATATGGAATATCTATGTATTACATCCAATGATTCATGCCAGAAGCATGTGAAAGAAAAACTCTCAGTTTTTTCATCAAGATTGTATTATGCAAATATAAGTGCCATAGAATCTAACACCGCGATAAACCAAAAGTTCAATGATCCAAAACTTTTTATGCTTTTGGCATGATCGAATTGGCCATCCTGGATCAAGTATGATGCATTAAATAGTTAGAAACTCACGTGGGCATCCTCTAAAGAACCAGAATATTCTTTTACTTCGTGATTGTGTGTGTGTGTTGCATGCTCACAAGAAAAATTAATTGTAAGACCATCTCCAATGAAAGTTAATCTTGAGTCCCCTATGTTTTTACAAAGAATACAAGGATATATTTGTGGACCTATTGAGCCACCTTGTGGACCAGTTCGTTATTTTTTGGTCTTGATAGATGCATCATCTAGATGGTCACATGTAAGTCTACTGTCAACACGAACGGTTGCTTTTGCCAAACTTCTTGCTCAGATTATAAGATTAACGGTTCAATTCCCTAGTTATTCCATCAAGACTATTCATCTTGATAATGCCAGTGAATATACATCTCAAGTATTTGATGATAGTTGCATGTCAATTGGCATTAATGTTGAACATTCAGTTACACATGTGCATACTCAAAATGGACTTGCAGAGTCTTTTATTAAAAGGTTGCAATTGATTGCCAGACCTTTACTTTTAAGATCTAATTTACCCACTTCTATTTAGGGACATGCAATATTATATACAGCTGCATTGGCCCATATTCGACCAAGTTCATTTCATCATTATTTACCAATGCAACTTGTTTCTAGCCAGCAGCCTGATATTTCACACTTAAAAGTTTTTGGTTGTGTGATTTATGTCCTCATTTCTCCACCTAAACGAACAAAAATGGGACCTACAAAGATGTCTTGGAATTTACGTTGGTTTTGATTCCCTATCTATAATAAAATATATTGAGCCCCTGATGGACGATTTATTTAAGGTAAGGTTTGTTGATTGCCATTTTGATGAGTCAGTTTTCTCGCTGTTAGGGGGAGATAAAATATCACTTTCTATAGAACGACATGAAATTATATAGAATGTACCATCTTTTATTGACCCACACACAAGTAGAAGTGAGCAAGAAGTAAAAAGGATCATTCATTTGCAAAATATTACAAATCAGCTGCCAGATGCATTTACTGATATTAAGAGAGTGACAAAATATCATATACCGGCAACAAATACACCAGCACGGATTGATATCCCGGAAGGACAATATAATGGCGTACTAAAAACATGCATGAAATGTAGATGCCCTGTTGGCGCTAAAGATAAAAACCCTCGAAAGAAAATGATACAAGTAATTACTCCTGAAGAGAAAATAGTTTCAAAACATGAAAGCACTACAGAAAATTTGAATAATCAGTCCAAGGTAACTCCCGAAGAGACACATGATGATGAACAAATTTTAGAAGAAATATATTTATATTATATAAGTACAAGAGAAAGCTGGAATAGAAAGAAAATTACTATAGACAATATTTTTGCTTAAGTTGTTGCACTTGATATAGTAAATGAGAATCCTGAACCAAAATCTATTGAATAATGTCAACATAGAAATGATTGGTCAAAATAGAAAGATGCGATACAAGCTGAATAAAATCCTTAAAAAATCATAAAGTATTTGGACCAGTAGTTCAAACTCCTGAAGTTATGAAATCTATTGGATAGAAATGGGTGTTTGTACGAAAATGCAACGAAAAAAATAAAATTGTGAGATGCAAGGCATGACTTGTTGCACAAGATTTTTCAGAGACCTGGAATCAATTATGATGAAACATATTCCCCTGTGATCAATGCGATCAGATTACGATACTTAATCAGTTTAGCAGTCACAAAAAAACTTGATATGCTATTACCACATATTTATATAGGTCATTGGATAATGACATTTATATAAAAATTCCAGAAGGATCCAAATTGCCTGAAGCAAATAACAAAAGGTCTAATGGGTTAATCAAATTACAACGATACCTATACGGATTAAAAAAATCTAGAAGAATGTGGTATAATATCTTAGAGAATACCTTGTTAGAGAAGGATATATAAATAAACCAATTTCTATGTATTTTTATCAAAAGATCTAAAAATGGATTCTTCATTATTGTAGTATATGTTGCTGACTTAAATCTTATAGAAACTCTCGAAGAGCTCACAAAAATTGCTAATTATCAGATGGAAGAATTTGAGATAAAAAATCTTGGAAAGACAAAATTTTATCTCGGCCTGCAGATCGAGCATTTATCGAATGGAATTTTTATCCATCAATCTACCTATGTAGAAAAGATTTTGAAAAGATTTATATGGATAAAGCTCGTCCACTGAGTAGCCCCATGGTTATCGATCGTTAGATGAAAAGAAAGATCAATTCCGCCCTTTGATGTATCTTGCAAATTGTACAAGATAATGAAGAATTATTAGGTCAAAAAGTACCATATCTTAGTGCTATTGGAGCTTTGATGTATCTTGCGAATTGTATAAGATCTGATATAGCATTTTCAGTAAGCTTACTGGCAAGATATAGCTCGGCACCAACAAAATAACATTGGAATGGTATTAAACATATATTACGTTATCTTTGTAGAATAACCGTCATGGGCTTATTTTACTCAATAGAATAACAAGTTATGCATTATATTGATGCTGGTTATCTATCTGACCCACATAAATAAAGATCTCATAGTAGATATGTATTTACTTGTGGTGATACTGCCATATCATGGCGTTCGGTAAAGCAAACATTAGTAGCTACTTCTTCAAATCACTCAGAAATTCTGGCATTGCATGAAGCAAGTCGAGAGTGTATATGGTTGAGAATGATAGTTCATCATATCCGAGAATCATGTGGGTTATCTTCAACAAAAAATACTCTGAGGATATTGTATGAAGACGCTACTTGTATTACACAAATCAGAAATGGCTATATCAAATGTGACATAACGAAGCATATATCACCAATTTTTTTACACTCACGAGCTACAGAAGAATGGTGACAATGATGTTCGTCAGATACAATCGGGTAATAATTTTGTAGATTTATTCACTAAAGTATTGCCAACCACAACATTTAGAAAGATGATTCAGAATATTGGGATACGTCAACTAAAGGATCTCTTGCCAGTATCAGGGGAAAAGTGATCAATAATTCTCACATTGTACTCTGTTTTCTTTGACCAAATTTTTACCCTACTAGATTTTCTTGGCAAAGTTTTAACAAGGAAGTTTATCACGCTTACGCATTTTATTTGAATATGTACTCTTTTTCCTTCGTCAAAGTTTTTATCCCATTGGAGTTTCCTTAGCAAGGTTTTAATTAGGCATATTCCATTGGACATCTAAGGGGGAGTGTTGTAAATATGGATGTCCTATGTCTTTTGGTCTTCCATAACTTATGTAACTCATGGTCCTTGGTTTCATAACTTATGTAACTTATGGCCTTTGACATTCTATTGTAGGCATGTAAAAGGACCATTCTAGTTGAGTGTTTGTGAAATGAAAAGACTATTTTCTTACATTTTCTATCTTGTTCTCCTCTAAAGTATAATAATACAGATAATTTTGATTGATTTGTTGAATTATCCCATCAATCAGTGCTGCTGCGTCAACCAACCAACATTAAGTTGTACTTTAAATTCAAGAAAGGTTATGTTAACATGTGTTGTGTTGTTAACATATTGATAAATATACATTTTATATAAGTTATTCCTACAAGTATATTTACTAATATATGTTGGTGTTTTGTCTTAGAGACTAGAAAGATAGTCCTACATTGCCTAGGAAAAATGGATTGTAACTCTATATAAAGTTTTCCTTGTGTTGAGAGAATCATATGAGGTGTGGAGAGGCACATGGGTGCCATGTGGGGGTATTTTTCTAGTGGAAGGAAGGCTAACTCAATAAAAGAAGCATTCATGCTTTTCGTTATGCTTATGGAATTATTTACCTATAGAGCTAAGCCCCGAAGGGGCTTAACGACTCGGACTCAGACTCGGATTCGGGCTCGGCCTCGGGCTCAAGGGTGCAAAGTGGCATTTTGTTAGCGCACTTTATCAGCATCGGTGCATGACACTTTGTGCGCTATTGATGCGCTCATGTGCTCATCTTATGCGTGAGTCGCATACGCAGGCCCATGGATAGACGCATGGACAGGAGCATATATTGGGTCATGTGCGGGCTAAGCGCAGCTATACATATATGCGCGTTTAAGCCTATATGCACATGCGCTGCTGCACTGCTGCGTTGCTACGCTGCTATGCTACTGCATACTTGCGGTGCTGCGCGTCTGTGCTGCTACACAGCTACGTACAAACGTACGGGCTGACGGCTGAGTGGGCGCAGGGGCGCAGGTGGCGGATGATGTGGCTGATTGGAAGACTTAAGCGGTTGTAGAAAGATTGAATCAATTATTCATATCCATCTTTTCTAGGATTTGAATTTAATTCATTCAAATCTTTCCATTATTCGCTCCTATCTTTTCACAGTTAGTTATGGCCGACATTAGAGATTAGGGTTTCGTCCCGACTCTATAAATACTATCTTTGTGCCTTTATTAAGTACTTACTCAAAAATTAAAGGACAAAGAGAGTTGTGTAGTCACTGCTATTGGAGTCTACGGAGTTCAGCGAGTTTGTGGAAGGAGGTGACAACGAGCGTTCCAGAAGTTCTTTCGAACTTGCTGGTTCCTGGAAGCAGATCGCAGTAGGACAAATCTTTCTTTGAGCAACGGTGATCTTCATCATCCCAGCAAAGTTGTCTTCATCAACTTCAGATCTTAATTACAAAGAGACCGATTCTTCAACTATGGTTCTCACAAAGAGACTGAGTCATCAACCTTATTTCTCATAAAGAGAACGAGTAATCATCTCCATGTCTCACTAAGAGATTGAGATTTTCATCTAAGATTTATTTTGGGAATAACAATCTCAAAACAAGATTCATATTTGATGGAAACAACTGTGCAAACCTTCTCGACACAAGTTTTAACAAACTTGAGAAGTTTGACGGGGAGCATTACAACATCTGGAAGAGAAAGGTCAGCCTTAATCTTTAACTTGTGAGCGTCGACTATGTGTTGACAGATCCTGAGCCTTTGTTTCCAGAGGGTAAAAATGCTCGAAGGATTGCTGAAGCCACAACTTTGCAGTCGAAGTAGAGGCGAGATAACAACCTCTGTAAGTTGTTGATCTTGAACTCTATGGAGGACTCACTAGGAGAGTCATACAGCAAGACGGTCAATATAAAGGTCATTTGAGAATCTGTAGAGAATCTCTACAAGGTAGATGAGAACAGAAACAAGATCCATGTGACCAAAAAGGTCTGGAGGATACGGTTTGAGGACGACAAAATCATGTTACCTCAAGTCAAGGAGTTTCTTAAGTTACGTCAAAAGCTAGCGGATGACTGTTTGCCATTAAAATATTAAGAACAAAAATTACAGATGAATTGAACTTGATTGCAAACTCGCTTGTACAAGAGAAAGCCTAGAAAAATCCTAAGAAACAATCTAAGTACAATTGTTTAATTTTTTGATTCTGGGGGGTGACAATGGAGGCTCGAGAAAGTATAGCAACTCTGCCTTACTCCTTGGACTATCAGACGCAGTCTTTACTCTTGAAGAAATTTGCCAGCCTTTGATTGCCAACTTTTAGTATGGGTGTGATACCCTGCTATTTATAGTGATTCATTCCTAAAGCATATTTTGGGCCACATAAAGAGCCACGTGGCCACGTGTCTGTAACAACACACAAAAGACTCGATCTTGGCCTGCCAGTTGGTAGGGTTATTGAGATTTCTTTGTGTGGACATACACAAAAAAGAAGAAGAAAACGCTGTCTTTTATTTTATTGGCACAAGGCACCACAAATCGAGTATGCCTGAGAGATCCTGCGCTGAGGATCCCCGAGTACAAAAAAGAATTCTAGAGAATGGGACGATGGAGATCGAGCGGCAGTTGCTCCTTTACTTCGTTGACACTCCAATTACAAAAATAGGAAAAAACCTAAGAAAATTGCTAACTCTCGGATCACTGGCAAGAAGTGCAGCAATTTGGCTCTTGAAAATGCTCTCCGTTCTGTGTTTTGAAGAGGGATAAGGCCCCCCTTTTATAGTCGTTCTTGAGCTGGAATGATGTTATGTGCCCACATAAGGAAACACGCTGGTTTTCATGTGGGCACATAGTCCTACTTCAGGCACATAGGATGTAGACGCATATAGGCTGCGAGATCGTGGGTTGGTCATGGTGTTGACGTGGCCGCATGCTTCGGTGCACGACTGCTCGTGGAGACTGACGTGGCCGTGTGCTTCGGTGCATGTTCTGATCATGGTTTTGACTGAGTCAGGCTTGGGCGCATAGACATGTCTCAGGCTATGCGTCCTTCTTTCGGGGGAGCTAGTCTTGGACGCATGAAGCTTTACTGACTGGACGCATAGAGCTTCACTGACTTGGGCGCATGGAGCTCCACTGACTGGGCGCATGGAACTATACTGACTGGGCGCATGGAGCTATACTGACTGGGTGCATAGAGCTACACTGACTTGGGCGCATGGAGCTACACTGACTTGGGCGCATGGAGCTACAATGACTTGGGCGCATGGAGCTTCATTTGCTGAAATTTTTTCATGCTTCTACAAGACCCCCTTCAAAGTTTTCGATACTTGAACAAGTTCGAAATACTTTGAAAGAAGCATGGATCGTCTTCTCGTGAGGCAATGGGCGCATAGCACGACTCTCTCTCCTTGGGCGCATAGTATTTGGTCAGCCTTTCCGGGAGATACGACTGTTGAGATTTTCCTCAAAATCTGAACTGACAGATTCATCGAAACAGAATTTGAAGCGGTCCATCCTTCATACGTCGTCCACATCAGCAAGGGATAGTCGCATAGTATGCAGAGAGTTGATCTTTCACATGGACGCATAGGCTGTAGTGGGCGCATACAACATAATGGGCGCATACAATAGGTGGGCGCATAGGAAGTGGCCCATGCCTATAAATAAACCCTGGAGGAGAGAGAAAGTTCATTATTCCTTTCTTTTTTGAATTTTTCAGAAAACTCTTCGTCTTTTTTCTTTGAGAACCATGTCTCCCAAGGTCGCCAAGAGATCCGCGAAGGGCAAGGGGGCTGCGCCGAGTGACTTTCCTCCTGCGGCAGCGTCCTCGGCAATCCAGGACCCGATTCTGGGTAAGGGCATGCTTCAAAAAAATGAAGTCTCGAGCGTTAATTTACGACGTTCGGACTTCTCTTCTGCTTGGACGCTTGCGCCTAGGGCAACATACTTCTGTGAACATTACTATGCGCCCACAGAGGTTATGTGCCAACACTGTGGAGTGCTTTGCGCCCACGTGTTGCCATATTATGCACCCTTTAAGCTGTGGCATGTTATGCACCCGCGTACTGTCCGAGAGTTATGCGCCCACATGTCTTATTTTGGGCGCATATCCTTTTGGGTGCATAGAGGCCCTTCAGAACAGTTTTTTCTGTACTTTTCTAAGTCTGACTGTCTTTTTGCCCCTTTTCATATTCTGTAGGGATATGGCTAGCAAATTTCTCCAGGACCGGTATTGGCAATTCTGGGCATGGTAAAGATGCAACACTTGACACCAATATCAGAGAGCTCAGGACTCTTCGTGTTTTGGAAGGGTTTTCCTCAGATGGTAGGAAGAACCTTTATACATAGAAGAGTCGGACGGAAGTTGGGCGTTACCGTGAAAGTTTTGCTTTCATGTTTCTTCAAGTAGGCAAAAACAACACTAGAGATGTTGTTTTGAAGGTATGGTCTCTTGAAGAAATGGGCCCACAATGTCCGTATTATGGAGGAGAGGAGATCACCATTTGTAGATGTTTTAGCATGCTATATTTGTCTTCCTCCGTGTAGCTTCTTGAAGGTTCAACAGCCTTGTTTGCTTGCTCAACAGTAAAACATGACCTCCTTCGATGAAAGCGTGGTGCTGCCAAGCTGACCAAGCTATGTGTTGCTGATGAGTAGCGGATTCTCCATTCTTTTGGACATCAATGTAATCTTTTACTTCTTATCCAGATGAAGGGATGAAGAACCTTTTGTTTTGCTTATGAGATGTAGTCCTATGAATGTAACTGATTTTGAATAAACAGAGTACATTCGCCCCATTCTCTGCTTGTGGTATCTGTGGTACTTTTTATCAGAGAGCCAAATACCGCATTTGTGTAAAGGGTATCCCGCTGGGGGATCCCCCTATCTTTTTTTGTTTGGACCTATCCCTTTTGTGCATCCAAAAATACGAGCAAATAAATTGGAATGATACTTTCGTGGACCTATTATTCTTTTGCACACCAGCGGTGCGGGTAATAGATTTGAAACAAAATCCAACAGAGGTAACGAGGTCATGATAGGTTTTGTGATCTTGGCGTCGTGCCTTTCATCTCGGGTTGGGTACAGGCATCAAGTTGGAAGTCTGTCGGTATCAGAGGTAATATGGACGTGACACGTGATAATCAAGAGTGGTTTTTGGTGGAATGGATTTTCTTGTCAAGTTTGGCTTCTTGTCAGGTATTCTTCCCTGAAGTGGAAGAAACTTTCCAAGCCTCTTCTCTGACGACCTCCACCGAAGATGAAGAGACGGCCCAGGAAGTTGTCAGAGCTTTCTACTCCGTGATGAAGGTGAAACTTCCCGGAGTCTTGAATCGGAGCATCGCCTTCGGTCCCGTGAAGGCTGTTGCCGAATGTCAGGTAGCGGCCCTCGAGAGCATAGCCGGCTATGAGGAGCGGGCCAACACTCTGAGGAAAGTTCTGAACGACCTGGAGGGTCAAGTGGCCAGGTTTCGGGATGCCAAACTGCGGAGCCCGACGTCACTGTTCCGTGCAGAGGACTAGGCTTTGATAATAACTCTTACGAAAGAGTAGGCTACCTTCCAGGTAAGGAAGGATGCCCTGGCTCGGGAGATCGATGAGCTGGCTAACCAGTATGGCCAGTTCGACGCTGCAAGTGAGGCACGTGCTGCCTCGAAGATCAGGCTGGCCGCGCAGATTACTGAGAAGCACAATCACATTGCGCAGATCAGGGGCGAGATCGCCTAGCTGGAAGCCGACTTAAGGGCGGCAACATCTGAATAGGAGGATTATTTGTCTCAGGCTGCCATGATTGCCACCGCTTCTGCCCATTTAGAAGAACAGCTGGCGAAGTTGGAGGGAGAGCATCAGAGTCTGATCCTCTTTGAAGATGAAGCCGCTCGTCAAAAAGAGGTACGACGTCGAGCTGCTGTGAAATCTGAAGCCGAGATTGTTGTTCTGAGGGAAAGCATAAACCGCCTGTGTATCCTGTAGATTTTGTAACCTTTTTTTGGCTGTCATGGCTCTTGTACCTTTTTTCTGTCTCTTAATAGACGTTTAAGTACAAAATGAAGAATCTTTTCGGAAATAAATGTGGCTTTGTGAAATATCGATACTAGAGGTAATGTGGACGTAGCAAGGATATTTTTGGTGGGTATTTTGCTAAAAATTTTTGATGTGGACCTATTATCCATTTTATATTCAAGCTATTCGAATATAGATAATAAGTTGAATGAAGCTGCTAGTAGAGGTAATATGGACATAATAGCAGAGGATGTTCTATATCTGACCAAAGGTAATATACATGTAACATTAGGTAGGAGTGGATAGTTCAGAGGTAGTATGGACATGACTATATTTGATGAATGCTTTGCTCAGAGGTTATGTGGACGTGGCAAAACATTTGATCATTCCGCTGGGAAAATAATTATCGAAAAATAATTCAGAGGTAACGTGATTTGTTTTCATCAAACCGAGTTTGGACGGAGTCAAAAAATGGAGATGATTCCACTGGAGAAATATTTAAAGGACCTATTATCCAGGGCATATTCAAGACTCTTGAAATACGGATAATAGTTAGATGGGGTTTTTTTTTGGAATCATATAAACATCGTACTGTACATTTATATAACTGAACATATGTGAACAAAAAGAGATTACACATAGTATTTCTTCAGAAACTTGCCATTGATAGGCATCATGAGCAAGTCACCATCGGGCTTGGTTAGCCGGTACGCACCATTAGAATACACTGATTCTATGACGAAAGGACCTTCCCATTTAGGCTAGAATTTCCTTTTTGTTTTGTGTGTCATGACCATCGGTCTTCTCACTGCTAGGACCAGATCGCCGACTTGGAAGATCCTTTCCTTCACTATTTTTATTGAAGGCTCTGGAAAGGCATGCTTGGTATAGCTCAATGCGCTGCTGAGCTAACAAGCATTTTTCGTCTAGCGCTTCGAGCTCTTGGAGTCGCAGACGGTAGCTCTCTTCAGTAGTCAGCTCGCTGGCTAGGGCTACCCGAAGAGAAGGAATCTGGATTTCTAGGAGAAGAACTGCTTCGCTCCCATAACTAGAGAGAATGGCGTACTGTCTGTTGGAGTTCGGACCATTTGTACGATAGGCCCAAAGACATTCACCAAGCTTCTCGTTCCACTCGCGCTTATTTGAAGACACGAACTTCTTGGGAAGTTTTATGATGGTTTTGTTGAAGGCTTCTTCTAGCCCGTTAGCCGCTGGATTGTAGGCAGTAGAGGCTACGTTCTGAATTCGATTCTTATCGCAGAATTGATAGAATGCATGGCCTGCGGACCATTGTCATGGATGATCCTGCGAGGTAGGCCGAAACGGTAGATGACGTGATGTTTGATGAAACTGATCACGTTTGACGTCTTCACTTAGGTGAGCGGTATAGCTTCCGCCTATTTGGAGAAGTAATCGGTTATAGCTAGGATGAACCGATGTCCTTTGGAGGATGGTGAGCTGATTGGTCCTATGACATCCATACCCCAGGCTTCAAATGGCCAAGATGCTGCCGTCGGGTGTAGAAACTCCGAAGGTTGATGAATGAAGTCGACGTGGAACTGGCAAGCTCTACACTTCTTTGCATATTCAAAAGCATCCGCTATCATTGTGGGCCAGTAATAACCCATTCGTTTGAGGCGATCTTGTAATTTAGGGCCTGGTTGATGAGCACCACAAACTGCATCGTGAGCCTCCCGGAGTGCATGCTTGGCTTCTGTGTCTGATAAGCATCGTAACAGTAGCCCGTCGTAAGAGCGTCAGTACAACATCTTGGTAGCTGTATCGTAGTAAAATCTGAGGGATCGCCTTTGGATGGATACTGCTTCCTTCGGGTCCTTGGGGAGGATTCCATAGACAGCGTAGTCTATGAAGGGAAATCTTCAGTCTTTAGTATCGATGTTTGTTTCCGCTAGATAACTGTGATGAATATGCAAGGCATCTTTCACACAGAATAGTTTTCGACCAGACACTGTGATCGACTGCTGTGTATTGGTAGAAACGGTCAAGGAAGCAGCGAGACCGGCTAGAGCATCTGCTTTTATATTCTGTAGTCGAGGCACGTGCTCGATGAAGAATCCAGCGAAAGTAGAAGCCAGCTCGATTGTTGCTCTATGGTAGGGGATGAGATCTTCGTGGTGAACTTCATAATCCCCTCGGACCTGACTAACTATTAGCTTAGAATCGCCGTAAGCCTCTAGATAGTCAACTCCCAGTTGCTTTGTCAGTTGTAGGCCAATTAATAGGGCATTATATTCGGCCACGTTATTGGTGCATGGTTCCACGAGAGAATATGCATGGTGTATAACCAGATGATCAGGTGACATGAGCACGACACCTACTCCAGCCACGATATTCCCTTTGGGTCCTGTTCTTGATGCATCGTCAAAGAATATTTGCCAAATAAGGATTTCTTCAGTTGCAGTGTTAGACTCCACCACTTCGTCGAGGATTTTATTGTAGAGCTTGGACGACTCCGGCACTGGATGAGCTGCTAGGAAATCAGCTAATGCTTGGCCTTTTACGGCCTTCTGATGAACGAAGATCATATCGTATGGAGTCAACAACATCGTCCATGTAGCTAAACGGGAATTGAGAGAGCCCGGTTTAATCATGAGTATTCTGAGAGGGTTGACTTTAGATATTATGTGGATAGTCTGCCTAGACACGTAGTAGCGTGTCTTCTAGATGGCAAATACTAGTACAAGGCATTCCTTCTCCACCGGTGTGTATCTATGCTCGACACCCACCATTGTGCGGCCGAGGTAGTAGATTGCCTGTTCATGGCTGCTTTCGTTCTTCTGAGCTAAGAGGGCGCCAAGAGAATGATCCATAGCGCGGACATATAGTAAGAAGGGCTTTCCTATTATTGGAGCTACCAATACTGGAGGGCTTGTAAGATATGCATTGATGTCGTCGAATGCGCATTGACATTGTTCAGTCCAGATGAAAGATACCCCTTTCTTCATGAGCTGAGTGAATGGTTGACACCTTCCAGAGAGGTTCGAAATGAATCGTCTGATGTAGGCTAGCCTTCCTTGTAGTCCGCGTAGCTCTTTGAGGTTTCTTGGAGGATGCATGTCGAGGATAGCCTTCACTTTCTTTGGATGTATATCCTTTGAAGTGATGATAAAACCAAGGAACTTGCCGCTGGAGACTCCCATAAAAGACTTGGTTGGATTCATCTTGAGTTCGTGTGCACACATTAGTTCGAACACCATTCTCAAGTCTTGGAGGTGGTTGGCCTTGAGACGACTTTTGACTGCGATATCGTCTACGTAGCACTCCACAGTTTTATACAAATGATTGCAAAAAATTATGTTCATGGCTCGCTGGTATGTTGCCCCTGCATTCTTCAATCTAAAGGGCATCACCGTATAGCAGTATTCCCTCAACGGTGTTCGAAAAGATGTGTGCTTCTCGTCGTTGGGGAATATCTTGATCTGGTTGTAGCCTGAGAACCCATCCATGAAGGACATCCGTTCGAAGTCGCAAGTGTTGTCGATCATTACGTCAGTGATCGGTAGAGGAAACTCGTCTTTCGGGCATGCAGAGTTCAAATCATGGTAGTCGATACAGACTCGAACTTTACCGTTCTTTTTTATGACCGAAACGATGTTGGCAACCCAGTCTGGGTGTTGTTCTTCGCGAATGAATCCACTAGCAATGCACTTTTTGACTTCATTCTCGATGGCTTCCATGACGTCTAGTCGGAATCGTCATTGTTGCTGCTTCACTGGCTTAGCTTTAGACGAAATATTCAGGCGATGCATGGCGACTTTAGGGTCCAAGCCTCGACATGTCTTCATAGCACCATGCGAAGACGTCGATATATTCTCTTATAAACTGTATAAGAGATTGGCGTTCATCGCCAGATAGGCTTTTGCTGATGAAGATTGGTTTGAAGGATGCTTCATCTCCTAGATTGACTTGGATGACCTCATCTTCGGTAGGTGGTTCCCGTTGTTCGAAGCGTAGCTCCCACCTGGTGTCCATCTTTTGAGCCTATTATTCGAGTTCGATTGATTGGACATCGTCTGCAATTTGGTCGGCGAAAACCATGTTGACGGACAGAGTTGCTTTGAACATGTCGCCAATGTTGGAGTCTGAGTCCTAGAGGGAGGAATCAGAAGAATGAGAACAACGATCTGCTTCTTCATCTTATCTTTCGAGAGTTGTTGGAGGAGAGACATAGCCTAAACCAACACCGCTTCGTTGATAGTAGTTCTCGGGTTTGCCGGGGGAAGCAAAGTGTCGTATTGGCAACCGTCGTCCTCGACCATAATTTAGCCCTTTGAAGCTTTTGATGTCATATCCTATGTTCTGGATGATGTTCTTGGCCTGCCAACTATACCGAAAAAGTTGTATTTTCCCAGAGTCATAGTCAGCTTCTGTGTTGTGCTTGGGAGAAGTAGAGTCTGGAACGAACTTTCTCTCGCCAATTATACGACCAAAGATGATTAGCTCTTCATCTTTCTTTCTGGCTGGAATGATGAAGTAGAGGATATCTTCAGGGTAAATATTTTCCCGCAGATGAGGTGTTGTGATCGACATACAAAGGTGTGGTCCTATGCCGTTCTCTAGAGTGTATATCGTATCTATGTAGTGGTTTACAGATTGATAGACATCAGAGTAATTTAAAGATAAACCTTTTCTAAGGAAATACGCAAGTTCTTCTTCAGGGATAACATCATCTGCTGAAGGTACATTATTATGAGTATTGATATACTCATTGAGAGAATCATCATCTGGAAGAGGAGCCACAGTCTTGGTCGAGTTCACCACGTAGGGTAATTCTTCAGGATTGGGGGGACGGGCGTCAGTAGGTTCCTCCCGGGGTGCCTTGTTGAGAGTGATGGTCAGTGGCTTGACCTTGTCAGGATTCTTCTTTTTCACCCAGATTGTGAGAGGCTTCGGAGTACTTTTTGGAGTAGTAGGTCCTTTGACTCGGATAATCAGGGGACCATTGGAGGGCGGCCTTGCTTCAGCTTCATTGTCAGCTTCATTGCCGTCATCCTTGGGGGGTTGAGATTGGTAAAGTACCGAATCTCATAGTAAGCTTCGATGCCCTTGAAAGGATCGACATCGGCAAACTCCGTCTTCACGATACCGTCGCTGTTGACGTACTTGAAGCACTGGTGAAGTATGGAAGGAACGATCATGTTCTCGTGTAACCATGGATGTCCCAACAAGACATTGTAGGATACATTGGCATCGATCACATAGCAGGAAACCTCCGTTCGGAGATCACCGATCTGGCATTTGAGACGGATCTTGCCCAGCAGATGGCTTCAACCAGCATTGAAAGCCATGATAGTTATGTTGGTTGCGGATAGCTTGTACAGAGGGATTCTCAGAATTTGAAGCAAATTTCTAGGAATGATGCTGAGGGAGGATCCTGGATCGATGTGCATGCGGTCCGCCTTGATCGCCCCGATATACCCTGTATAGTACAGGGGTCTATCATGACGATTATTTTTGAGTAGTATGTCCTCCTGTGAGAAGGTGATATTGGGCACCACTTCCATAGTACTATGGCAGTGGGGACAGGAGAGAGGATCTTCGGCGGGGGCTTTGACTTCAGCGAGGTAAGAGTCAGCGTGTAGTAATGCCTCACTTAAGGCCTTCCGTGTTTCCTTGAAGAGTCGCAATAGATCGAACAGAGACAACCTGGCAGGTGTATTGGCTAGCTGTGCCAGTTTATCAAAGTTGTAGGGTCGATCCATGCCTTCGGGAGCTGGCGCCTTTAGAGATTTGTTAAACCACGTCTCCTTCTGCTTGGATTTGTCCGTGGTTTGAGGCTTGGATGGACCGACTTCTGAGCTTGTGGGGGCAACAAGAGCTTGAGGAGGTACTGCTTCTTCTTGTACATGATCGTACGTCCGAAGATAAGTCTTCCCCGATCGTGTCTCGCCAGATAGAACCTCATAGATGGGGAAGGATACCATATGGCATGGCTTAAATTTCTTGCCCCTTCTTACTTTGGGAGGTGATACCCCTTGTGTCACTTCTTGGACAAGGTCCGGGTGGACCCATATGATCTCACCATGTTCAGTTGTGAGTGGGACCAAGGTCGAGTTGCGAGCTGGTGGTAGGTTGACGACTTCCATCATCGCCTTGGGGATCGGGACCACGCTGTCTGGGACTTCTGTAGGAGGAAAGTCGCCAAACTGAAGAGAGATCATATTAGCAGATACGACCTTGTCTTCAGCTTCGAAGTTGATCACTTGGCTGTCAATAAGCTGTTGTATCTTCTTCTTCAGGACGATGCAGTCCTTGGTGAAGTGATGTATGTACTGATGATAGAGACAGTACTTGGGATCATTGAATTGGCTCGCCTCTGCAGGACGTCGTGGTGGAGGCAATGTCAGCTTATTGCCCTTCGTCAATGTGTGGAAGATGGTAATGACATCGTCTTTGTCGAAGGAGAAGGTTTCCTTAGGCTTGTCGGAGGTGCCCTAATAATTGGAACCTCCTTTGGATGTGTCGACTTTTAGGACTTCTTTCCCTTTACCCCCACGAATAGGGATAGTTTAAGGATGCTTGCCCTTGTCTTCGGATTTGGGTGTCTTCAACCCCAGTAGTTCCCAGTTAGGAACGTCGTTTTCAGCAGCATCAGCGCCCCCAATGAAAGCAGGCCATGTATCATACTTATGTATACCTAGACAAAACTTTACTGTAGGAAGGAAGTTATGTTGACAAGTATCCATAAGTTCTGAGTCTGGTATGCCGAAGGGCATCTTTAGTGCCAGCCGCCTGAAGCGTTCGATAAAGGCGATGACAGACTCACTCCTCCTTTGCTTGGTCTCGATGAGGGTGGACATACTAACATGCATGCCACTCTCGTAAAACTTGTTGAGGAACAACCTCTCCAAGTCTTTGAATGAATTGATACACCCGTCAGGCAGACTGCCGAACCATTCGAAGGCTATCCCCTGCAAGGTGCTAATAAACAGCTTCGATAGGAACGAATCGTCTCTGGGCAAGTGCAGAGTCTGCGTGTTGAAGTATGTCATGTACTGACGAGGAGAAGTCAAACCGTTAAATGAGTTCTGCATCAGCGGCTTGTAGTTAGGAGGGCAAGTAGCATTCTCCCACTCAGGGAGATACGGTTGAAATATCCCCATCTTCTGAAGCTCGTCTTTGTGCGAGATGGTGTCGAGGCGAGCGACCAAGGAATCAATTGTATCCTGTTGATTGAGTAGGTGTTGGGAAACGACTGCTGAATGGTTGTCAAGCATTGTTGGCGAAGGACCACCCCCAGCATTTGTAAGATTTGGAGGAGACACAACAGAATGATACTCCTTTTGTTGTGAAGGAGGGTTATTGCTGTGAGATGGACTAGCATGGACCGAGATGTTTTGTTGAGGTAGAGGAACAGCCCCAGTAGATTGAACTGCCATGATAGTGGTAAGCATATTAGTGATCTTGGTGAATGCTATTTCAAGACCCTCTAGCCGTTTGCTAGTCTGATCGCTGGCTTTGTCAGATCTTTCTCCGTCCGCCATGTATGTAGATAGCATGCGAGGATGAACAAAGGAAGCAGTGCAACTGGTGCTGATACTGTCTGTCTCCGAGTGGATAAGTCCTTTAACTTCAGGTAGAGGAAGTAGATAGTCGCTATTGGATTCCGAGGGATCATCGTCCACTGGAAGGCTACCCCCAGTGTGGGGTTCATCTGCTTCAGATTCTGAGGAAATGCTACCCTCGACTTAGGAATCTTCATCGTCCATACGGAATCTTGCCTTTGATCGAGTGACCATATAGACTCCTTCGGATGTGACAGTCTGTTGGCCATCTCTTGGTAGACTTCTCCTTCTTCTTATCGCGGAGCAAGAAGAGAAAGTTGGGTTCGTAGTCCACCGTCTTTGATTGGGGCTTCCATAAGGGGGACCCCATGAAGCCATGTTGGATGAAACACATAGTGGCTTCTCGTCGTTAGAGATGTGTAGCCATCGAAACACGGACTTTCTCTGAGGCACTCTTGTTGCTTTGGAGCAACAACAGTTGATAACAATACTGGTGCACGGAAGTGCACTATGAATTGTTATGTTCTTTCTCGCTTTATGCTTATGATTTATCATGTCGCGTAAGTCAGCAGAAGGGAGCTTTGCCTTACAACTCATGTTGCATGCATCGTCGAGCTTTGCATGTGGGTTCATAAGGAGAGTAGGCGCATGCAGACTTAGTTCATGTGCAGGGGCAACCCCCACACCTAAGTTCTGTGATGTCCTTGAAGACAGTCCCGTGCTATATGCATTGGGGCCTGTCTTTTTGTTGTGGGCGCATAGGCCTTGGAGACTGGCCTTTGGCGCATGCTCCTTGATAGTATGTCTGAGCCTCCTTGATGTGGGCACATAGTATGGATCCAGAGAGCCTGGGCACATAGCCTTGGGCGCATGGCTCTGGATGCCCAGCCTGTTGAAAACATAAGTGTTCTGGTTGGGGTTATGCGCCCAAACACTCCCTTGGGCGCATGGCCTTGGGCGCATGCCTGGTGGAGTAGCGCTATTTTCTCCCAGTTTGGCCTCCTTCGTTTGTGAGCCTCGTCGAGTTCGGCCAGAGTGTCGCACACCCCGATTCTTGGCATCGTAGTGTTTTTTTTTGCCAAGTCTCGGGTGATGAACACCCTGTTGTTGGTTGTGCAGGAAAGAAGTCACTGGGCTAGTAGAGCCTAGAATGATGTGAGCCTTCTCCATTTGGGGAACTTCTATGGCAGAGTCATGTGCCCATGTGATAGAGTCCTCCAGCTGCATATCTGCTACAACACTAGCATGATATACACAGTGAGCCTTCGAAAGCCAAGTCTTGCGAGACTTGTTTGGCTTCGCTGATTTTGCGGGACTAGAGCCATCCCTCGAGAGCATCTCTTCGAACGCCTGCTGATCGAACTTTACGATCAGCATCTTCTGAGTACTCATCACTTTGTCGATATCGGATTGTGTCACCACCTTCTTCTCAGAGGAAAAGGTAGTCTCCAGCAGAGTCGCCATTTTTGTGGACACACACAAAAAAGAAGAAGAAAATGCTATCTTTTCTTTTATTGGCGTAAGGTACCATAAATCGAGTACGTCTGAGAGATCCTGTACTGAGGATCCCCGAGTACAAAAAAAAATTCTGGGGAATAGGACGATGGAGATCGAGCGACAGTTGCTCCTTTACTTCGTTGATACTTCGATTACAAAAGTGGGAGAAAACCTAAGAAAATTGCTAACTCTCGGCTCACTGGCAAGAAGTGCAGCAATTTGGCTCTTAAAAATGCTCTCCGTTCTGTGTTTTGAAGAGGGATGAGGCCCCCCTTTTATAGTCGTTCTTGAGATGGAATGATGTTATGCGCCCACATGAGGAAACATGCTGGTTTTTATGTGGGCGCACAGTCCTGCTTTGGGCGCATAGGATGTAGGCGCATATAGGCTGCGAGATCGTGGGTTGGTCGTGGTGTTGACGTGGCCGCATGCTTCGGTGCACGACTGCTTGTGGAGACTGACGTGGCCGTGTGCTTCGGTGGACGTTCTGATCATGGCTTTGACTGAGTCAGGCTTGGGTGCATAGCCATGCCTCAGGCTATGCGCTCTTCTTTCGGGGGATCTAGTCTTGGGCACATGAAGCTTCACTGACTGGGCGCATGGAGCTTCACTGACTTGGGCGCATGGAGCTCCACTGACTGGGCACATGGAACTATAGTGACTGGGCGCATGGAGCTTCACTGACTGGGTGCATGGAACTATACTGACTGGGCGCATGGAGCTACACTGACTTGGACGCATGGAGCTACATTGACTTGGGCGCATGGAGCTTTATTTATTGAAATTTTTTCGTGCTTCTACACTTTGTTGTAAATTTGGGTAGTTGGGACTTGGTCAAATTGCCACGTGTCCCCCCCATGAAGTAGATCCTGAGCCGTCTTGGCTGCATAGTGGCCTTAGAAACCTTTCTTCTGCGGCTCGGTTCCGCTTGGCCGCATGGGATCTTCGAGAGCCTTACTTCTGCGGCTTGGTTCTACTTAGCTGCATGGGATCCTCGAGAGCCTTGCTTCTGCGACTTGGTTTTACTTGGTCGCATGGGATCTTCGAGTGCCTTCCCTCTGCGGCTCGAATACACTTAGCCGCAGGGGGTCTTCGAGAGCCATGCGGCTCAAGTTTTCTTTGCCGCATAGGGTCTCCAAGAGCACTCCTTCTGCGGCTTAGTTTCACTTGGCCGTAGGGGATCTTCGAGAGTCTTTCCTCTGCGGCTTGATTTCTTTTGGCCGCATGGAGTGATGATCCGCATAAACTCCATCTTTTCTATGCTTCTATAAGACCCCCTTCAAAGTTTTCAAAGTGCAAATTTGGAATACTTCGAATAAGAAGCATGGAGTTATGCATAAAATGTCAAGAAGTAGGGAAGCTTCGAGCCGCAGGAAGATCTCGGTCTGCAGGGAAATTTCGAGCCGCAGAGAGACTCTGTCCAGCTGTCACTGCTGCATTTAATGCTCGGATTTGCTTTTTAGATTTGGGCTCTCTTTTCGAGATAATGATGACGGTTACTAAGGATAAAATACAAAAAGGCCATCATTATCTTTTAATGGCACGATAACCGAAGAAGCGCCTATTTGTTTTAGCCTATAAATACAGGCTGTGTGATAGAGAGACTTTCTTCTATTCTCTTTCAAATTTCTCTCTCTTTGCTGCATTTTTTTTATCTTCTCTGACTAGCCATGGCCCCCAAAGCTTCTAAAGCCACTAGTGCCGCCGACAAAGGGAAGGAGGCCGCTTCTGAGAAGTTACCTCCTTCCACCCAGACGTCCATCCTCCGATAAAGGGTAAGGCGAAAGAATGATCACTCAAATTTAAACAGCCATGTCTCATGTTTTATGTGCGAGTATGACCATATTTTGCCGCTGTGCCATGATTTTAATGCCTTTAGTGCACAGTTGGTCTTCATGGGGCATGTGCCGCATATGCTCTGTGTGATCGGGCCGCATGGACCGAGCCACATAAGTATCAGAGTACATACAGCTTGTACCCTGTCTATATCTGGGTCGCATATAACTGAGCCGCATGAATCCTTCCATATCTGGGCTGCACATGTTTTGCTTGCCTAGGCCGCATGTGTTACTTAATTTGAGCTACATACGTTCCCTTCGTAACTGAGCCGCATAGGCTCTGTGTATTACATACAAGCCCATTCACTTCTGTTTTCTTCTGAATGTCTTTTTTATTTGATCTTTGCAGTGACCTTGCCCATGGCTCCTTCGGGGGAGGTTCTGGTAGGATATGCTCAGTCTGCCTTGGGTACTAGATTTGACCATATTGTCCAAGATGTGTCGACTCAGATCACCCGAAGTCAACCTGAAGACAGATTAAGGGAGATCAGAAGCCAATCCTTCTTCTTCTTACTTAGCATGATGAACTCTGGGCAGCTGAATGGCATTCATATGAAGCCTATGTTTCTGTTTGGGGATGCCCTAATTATTTTAGACCCGAGCATTATAGAGATATCTGAGAGCTGGGACTTCTATTTTCAGGAGGAAGCAATTCATATACCCCTAATGGAGCGCCACTTCCCCTATCAGGTTTCAATATAGCTTCTCTTGAGAGGAAGATGTCGGGTTCCCTAACTCTGGATCAACATGGAGTCTTCGTGGGCCATATCCGTTTTAATAATCCTACGCTGTCAGTGGTTTCAGTAAGGGAGAATGAGCTACTCTGTCCTTGGGCTGGCTCCTCACAGTCTTATCAACGAACTGAAGCCCAACATGCAATTCTCCGATGCCGACACTTTTTTGAATCGTATCGCTCACAAAGGGTCATACCCTGCAAGGAGATTATCATTATTGAACTGGCTGCACCGTTTCCCTCCATGGGTCAATCTGACCTATTAGATCTTGGCAGAGTATAAGGACACCCAATGACGGATTAGCCTCTATTACGTCGTTAGGGGATCCTGCTATGGCTTGTTTATGAACTCGAAGTTGTTTATAGCATTGCTCGAGATGTACAACTGTCGGACTGGGACCTTCTTTACTCCCGGGGAAGAGTTGGGGCTTGCTCTTTTAATGAGATGCATGATGTGTCCAAATTGCCCTGGGGAGATGAAGCTTATGAGGAGTGTACCCCGACAAACGAAGAGTTTGAGGAACTGGAGCGGCAATTCCCTAGATTCTTTGCCGTATACCAGGAAGTGCTATGTCACCGTAGCACCGCTATGTCACCATAGCACCTGTCAACAAATATCCAAAAAGAAGGACGAAAGCTCAGAAGGGAACCTTCCTTATACTAAGGCTTGGATCGATTATCTTTTTAACCTTAGCGCCTCTGATCAGGTTTCCATTAGGAGTCCCCAGTCTCAAGAACAAGTGGATGCTCAGGTGCGAAGCACTAAGAGGGCCCAGGCTGCTGGTGACAGGTTCGGGAGTCTGAGCGACACATTCAGCTATTTTTATCATGATACCCAACCTCTGTCTTCTAAGGCCATCCTAGCCAGGCACCTGATGATATGGCTGAGGGTTTGTGTCGTCTCGGGGGGCTATGGTTTGATTAAGAGGATCAGCTGCAACCTGATCCTTCCGGCGGTGAAGCTGGTCTTCGGAGGCAAGTTGGCTCTACTTCCAACTATGGTATGCAGCATTCATCGGGGTCCTCGTATTTTTATGTTAAAAGTTATCGCTCGTGAATTTACAAAAGCCTTCAATAGAATTGAGCTGCCGTACCATTATTTGATGGGGTGGCTGCTGATGCATTGCCCCTCTCTAATGTGACCTGGCCCGGAGGGTAATGCGACAAGTGGCGATGCCTTCATCTATCACTATCGCGACATGCCCTGGAACTGTACCACCTTTTTCGACTGTCGAGCCGCTCTTGCGCTGGTGGACAAATACTCCTTTTTTGTGTCGGTCCCGTCTTTTACTGAGGAAGAGATGGGACGCGTTCACCTCGATAGCGCTGTTGTACCCCAAGCCCTATCCGAAAAGCTGTTTTACTGGTTGCAGAGTATCCGCCCCTCACATGTGGTGTACCGCAACCGCAACATTGTATACTTGGAGCCATACTTATCCTACCGGTACTCTCGACAATTTGGGTATAGTCAATTATATTTGAATAACCCTAATCCCTGTCTGGGTTTCGAGGGGAGCGTCTTGGATGGTATTCGGGCCTGGCACTATTATTCGGCGACCCACACCCAAGCCAGCTTTATTCTGTCTGACGTCGGGACTTTGGGGTATATCGCGTATATGGCGTCCCTTCGTCATGTGTCCGTGAACGCGCCCCCAACAACTTTGATCCACGTACCAGTTTTATTGTTGGTACAAAATTGGAGGAGCGACAGAGGGAATCCCAGAAGAGGACGGGGAAGGGGAAGAGAAAAGCTTCCGATTCTGACTCTGACATCACGGAGGAGGAGGAAGATAACTCTGAAGATCTCCAGCCCTCTATAAGTCCTTTGGCAATGCGCGTACCTTTCCCTGTACCGAATCCTCCGCATAAATAAAACAGGCCTGAACCCCCTATCACTGATAGGCCTCGTTCCCAGAAGCGAGGTGCGGCTAGATTCCATGGGCCTACCATCAAGGAAATGGATAGTGACACCGAAGTCAACACGGAGGTAAGTTCTTTCACGATAAGCCCTAATGTTATTCTCGGAACGTTATCTGAAGGCTCTTCTTTGCAGACATCAGAGGAAGCAAACCTTATATCGCCAAATGCTGCCCGTGCGGTTCCCTTTCTGGGATCTGACCCTGGAGCTGCGGGGTCCTCACCAACTGGTGCTGATATAATTACGTCTTTGCCCGGAGCAACAGGGGATGAGGAGGTAGACGTGGATGGTTCAAGCGTCGCCGATGACCTTACAGGGGATGTAGAGGCGACGGAAGGAGCTAAGACTACTCCGACTGAGCCCCAGTCTTTGCCCCCCACCTCTGGTAAGCTATGTCACATTCTTACCAATGAGAAGATTTTTCGCTTCAACTCTATCTTCTTAGGGTCAAGCTGATTGTTGGTTGTTCTGGACCTATAGGGCCTGCCTCTCCACTACCGATGGTGGATGTGGCCGCGGAGGAAGGGATAGAAGAGGATCCAGGGGTTGACCTGGTACAAGCAAGAAGTGTCCCTTCTCCCCTTCCAGCTCGAGTTGAGGGACCCTCCACCGTTTTGAGTACATAAGTCACGGCTCCTTCAACCTCTTTGGTGGATGCAGGATCGATTGAAGCTGCCTCTTCCTCGGAAGTTAAACTTTCTGCTCTGCCCAGTTTTCAGCTTCTTCGGACCTCAGAGGAGGAGATTGCCGCTGCGAGGAAATCTCATCACTCGGTGTTTGTTTTCCTTCTAACAGGGTCATCAAGCTCTGCTATGCCTCCTTCCCAGACGCCTTCAGCTTCCCTAGGTGCTATCCCTTCGACGTCGTCCTCTTTGGAGAACTTAGACGAGTCGTAAAAGGACATAGTCGAGAGCTTTTACTGCCATTTGAAACGGGGGGTTGAGGCTGCTTTGAGGAGAGGAACGTCATTCGCCGTAGCTCGTCATTGTGCCTGCGATCAGATTGAACTACTGAAGACGCTCCCAGGTGGAGAAGGGATGGCTACTCTTTTAGAGCATAAACTGGTAGAGGCTGATCGATGCCTAACCTAATTGCAACAATTACGAAAGGTCGACGTGCCCGCTACAGTGGAACAGGAGTGTGCCTTTCTTATAACAGCCATGGACAAAGTGAAGGCTGTACTGGAGACGACCAAGCACACCTTGGAGAAAGACCTCCATAAGTTGTCTCTTAAGTACGATAAGCTGAGCCGAAAGGGAGAGATTTGCCTAGTTCGTGAGGAGACCACCGTTCGTGCTATGACTAAAACTAACGAGCAAATCCTCTAGCTCCAAGCCAAGCTGGCATCTCTGGAGATTGAGCTCCAAGCCACCCATCGAGAGAGAGAGAGAGAGGATCTGCAAGGAGACCGATGAAGTCACATGAGCCTCTGTCGCTTTGCAGGGTGCACTGAAGAAGGTAGAGGACAATTGGCAGGCTCATGCACATCTTGAGGATGCTGAAAAGCTGACCCAAGAAGCTGAACGCCAAGCCAGACTGAAAATCGAGCGCTCAACTGCACAGCTGAAAGACATTCTCACCAAACTATGTGTCGCTGATGAGTAGTGGATTTTCCTTCTGCTCTTTCTCCCTTTTTTTATTATTGCTGGAGATGTAGCCTCATGAATGTAACTGTTTTTGAATAAAAAGAATATATTCACTTCATTCTTTGTTTGTGGTATCTGTGGTGCTTGTACTAGAGGGCCTAATACAACATTTATGATTGATAAAGAACATCCCACTGGAGGACTTTTTGTGGACATATTACCCTTTTGTGCATCTGGAGATGCGAGCAATAGATTTGAATAATATTTTGTGGACCTATTACCCTTTTGTGCACTGGTAGTGCGGGTAATATATGTTGAGACAAAACCCAATAGAGGTAATATGGACGTGATAGGTTCTGTGGTCTTAACACCGTGATTTTATCCCAGATTTCGTACAGGTGTTAAGTTAGGAGATTATCGGTATCAGAGTTAATATGGACGTGACACACGATAATCATGAATAATTTTTGGTGGACCTATTACTCTTCTGCACACTGGTGGTGCGAGTAATAGATTTTGAGACAAAACCCAACAAAGGTAGTATGGACGTGATAGGTTCTGCGGTCTTAACACCCTGATTTTATCCTAGATTGGGTACAGGTGTTAAGTTAGGAGATTATCTATATCAGAGTTAATATGGACGTGACATACGATAATCATAAATAATTTTTGGTGGACCTATTACTCTTCTGCGTACTGGTGGTACGAGTAATAGATTTTGATACAAAACCCAACAGAGGTAGTATGGACGTGATAGGTTCTGTGGTCTTAACAACATGATTTTATTCCAAATTGGGTACATGTGTTAAGTCAAGAGACTATCGGTATCAGAGGTAATATGGACGTGACATACGATAATCAGGACCAGAAAATTTGCTCAGAGATAAAATTAAGCCTGGTGATCTCCGGCGGATTGGAGCACCAGGGTGGAAGTTCAGAGGTATTTTGTATACATGACTTGACACCCAGGGGGATGCAATGTGAATCCATTCAGAGCTAATAGAGTGTAAGTTCAGAGGTACTTGGTGTACATAACTCGACAGTCTGGGAGATTCGGTGGTTTGAGAAAGTACCAGCATGTCCTTAGACATAGTATTTCTTCAGGAACTTGCCGTTTATGGGCATCATGAGCAAGTCTCCTTTCTGTTTCGCGAGTCGGTATGTGCCGTTGGAGAATACGATCTCGATGATGAATGGACCCTCCCATTTGGGCTGGAATTTGCCGGTAATTTTGTGTGTCATGACCATCGGTCTGCGAACGGCTAAGACAAGATCACCTACTTGGAATGTCCTCTGCTTGACTTTCTTATTGATGGCCTGAGAGATGCGTGCTTGATAGAGCTTGATGCTTTGTTGAGCTTGCAACCGCTTCTCATCTATGGCTTCCAATTCTTGTAACCGTCGGCAGTAGTTATCGTCCGACATCAACTGGTAAGTAAGGGCCACGCGAAGCGAGGGGATCTGGGTCTCCAATAGGAGAACTGCCTCGCTTCCGTACACCAGAGAGAACAGTCTATTTCCTGTAGCCGTCCGACTCGTAGTGCGGTACGCCCATAAGCATTCGCCGAGCTTTTCATTCCAGTCGTGTTTGTTTGAAGACACGAACTTTTTGAGAAGCTTGATTATTGTCTTGTTAAAAGCTTCAGCCAGACCATTAGCCGATGGGTTGTATGCCGTTGAAGCCACATTCTGAATCCGATTCTTGTCACAGAATCGACAGAAAGCATGGCTTGCGAACTGCGGACCATTATCATGAATGATCCTCCGGTGCAGTCCAAAATGGTAGATGACATGATATTTTATGAAACTGATCACGTTTGATGTCTTTACCTTTGCCAGTGGAACAGCTTCCGCCCACTTGGAGAAGTAGTCGGTAAATGTAAGTATAAACCGGTGTCCCCTAGACGACGGCGGTGTCACTACCACTTTTCTAGCTTGAGGGTATTTTGGTCATTTTAAAATTTTGGAATTAATTTGGAATTATTAGTATTAGTTATATTTATTAGGATTTTTAAGTGATTTTTTAGTATTTTTGATTTGGTGTTATTCTAGGCTTTGACTAGTGTTGACTTTGGTGACTTTCCTAGAGGCTAACCTAGGTCATGACTATTTGGTTAGGTTATGGAACCCTAGCTTGACCTAAGTTAGTGACATTTAACCCATTAGAATTATTTTGGGGAAATTAGGATTTAAATTGAATAGGAATGGCTTGTGGTTTCACAAGTCATGACTTGTGACTTAGCCTTGGAGGCCCAACCAAACACTAGTGCAACCTAACCCTAGCCCATTCCAGCCCATGGCCGGCCACACTAGGTCATTCTCCCCCTATTTAATGCTCCTAGAAATTAGGGCTAGCCTCCTTAGAAATATTTGCAAAGTTTTGGAAAGAGGTGAGTCTCCATCTTCTTTAATCCATAGAAATTCCATTTCAATTCATTTTTCCCCCAAACCAATTGCAATAGGTTTTAATCCATCTGTTCTTACTGTTTATGGAAGAATATTTCAGAGTTTGGACAATTTGGGGAAGTTTGGCTATCAAGAGGAACACCCCTCTTTAGAGTTTTTGGAGTATTTGCAACCTATAGGTAATTTCAATTCTACACCATGAAATTGCTATTTTATTTCATATCTAGGATGCCCTAGGCCTACCCTAGCTGTAGGTGTAGTTAAACCTAGAATTTGTGTCCGATACTTGTCCGTATCGGACACGTATCAGTCTATGTGTATATGTGTTTGGTGAAATGCCCCAAAGGGCATTTCGATCAGTTTTCAGGAATCTATTTGAATAGATAATTAGGTTTTAACCTTGCTTATAGGTTTCTAGTGTCCTGGTAGGATTTTCGTGTCGCGTCGTGTAGGATTGTGGACACGAACATACGGGCGCGCGCGCGCGCGGGGACAGTAGCTCCCCTGCTACTCGGGGCCTTTTGCGCGCAGGACACGACACCTCGACACGAAATATTTGACACACACTAAGGGGCGACCACTGACATCACGTGTGTCAAGTTACACGACCCCTCGTGTCGTGTCGGACACGGATTCGTGCGTGCACTGTGCGTGTATCAGTGTTCTTTTGTATTCACTGTTTTGTTACAGTTTTAAATGTTTAGTTAAGTGTAATTGTTAATTGATCCTAAATATGATGTATAATCTCTGTTATATTAGGTTTACATGTTAATTTAGGTTTTAATGTGGAATTGAGGATTCGAATAGGTTAATAGCATGTACACTGACACAGGTTCTGATACATTGGTCTTCCTATTCCTAAACACTTTTAATTCCAGTTTTAGAGATGTTTCTCAATGCTAAATATCCCCACATGTTATTGTTCATGTTTAGTTTCATATTTCAATTCGAATTTGGGCTTTTGGTTTGTAAATGGGATTTTGAATATGTGTTGGATTTCGAAATGGAAAAGAACTGATTTCGCTTCATTATAACTGTCCATTAATGAACTGAATTAGAATGGCCATTTAATGTGAATTCTCATGCATGTATTAGTGTCTTTTTGTGTTTGAATTCGAGTGATGGTTGGAGTGTCATTTTTCTATCAACTGTTCATGTAAACTGTCAATGTTGAGTTCATTTGAACTGTCAATAGTTCATTCTTAACAATGATTAAACCATCCCTTAGTGAACTGTATTGAATGTTTGATTCAATGTAATAAACTTCCCAGTTTTCCTGAATACCTGAACCAAAATTGGTTCCTTTCCTTCTTACTGTTAACTGAGATTGTAATCTCTGAGATCCTGGACTGTTTTCCCTGTTCTATTCCTATTGCACACAAATATATATACACTGTTTATATTTCCAGTTTCACCATTGTTTGTATTGAACTAAAATTTAACTGGGTTATTCTTTGGTTAACTTTATATGTAGATGAGAATTAATTCCTAATGAACTACCTATAACCTGGTAATTGATACTCTGAAACCTGAAACTGAAATTGGTTCCCATTTCCCCTTTTCAAACTGAACTGTAATGAATGATTGTTTCCTTTCCTATTTTTAACTGAATTTTACTGATTTCTTTAACCTGAGAAGTATTTACTGATTTCCCATTTGACACATGTACACTGATCACTGTTCCAGGTTTTGTATTCCCAGTTTTTTCCCCTAATTGCTCACTGTTTCCTGTATTCAGGATTCTACACACAATCACACTGATTTTTCCATTTTATTGCACTGTTTTCATTCCTTAAACCTGAACTGAATTCCTGTTTTCCAAGATTTTCCTCACTCTCATGACACACACATACTTGAACATACATGTATTTCCTATTCTCTATACATATGTATATATATATGTATTGAGATGTACATAAATATAGGTATCCTATATAATATGTCAATGTGTGTGTACTAATAGATATATTTGACATATAATGTATGGGTGATATATCATGGGTAGTCTATAAGCTAATGTGTATTTTAGTTATATTATATAATATATCAATGAGGGTATTATTTTAGATATAAATATTGTCATGAGTATATGTGTTATGGTTTGGTTCATTGGCATGGTATGGCCTATGGCCTATGGGAGACTTGAATGCCTAGTGAGCCTAGATTAGACTTGTTTAGTCTTGTTAGACCTAGAATAGACTAGTTAGACTAGTATAGACTCGTTTGACTTAGGTTTGACCTAGTTGACCTAGTTTGACTTCTAGGGTTGACCAGAGTTGACCAAGAGTTGACTTTGGCCTGCATTGACTTGCATCTTATTATCATTATAGACTCATAGTGACTTGTACTGTTCTATAGGAGACAGACACCACTCCTCGGACAGTATATATTCTCCAGATTCTCAGGATACAGGCGAGTACATTCTCTGATCATTTCATATCCTACATTAGGAGTATTTTCCTGCTTTAGATTACTTTACATGATGCTGACACGTTGGAAACACGGATTAGTACTATATGGATCTTGTTGTACAATGTTATCCCCTTAGCGGATACATCGGGTATTCGTGTTCGTATACTTTATCGTGAACATCGTGTACTCCTTGTATTTGTGACATTCGTGTACGAAACGTATGAAATCGTGTATAATCATGTATTCTCATGACCTTCGTGTACAATAACATAACTTAGCTAGATCCTTGTGTATTGATTGGGGCGGGGGAGTAGAAGTGGTTATGTAATCAATCCAGTAGATTACTCGTGTACAAACCTCTGTAGATTACTCGTGTACAACATCGTGCCGTTTACATAACCTTCTTGTGCTCTGAATCACTAGCACTGTTAGTTCTCTATATACTGTAGCTATTTATTTACAGTCTCTCTCTTTTTATCATGTTATTCTTTCAGTATCTTGTATCTTACTCTCTAGCATGATTATATATCCTGACCTGCTATGATTTGTTGAGATGTACTGTGCTCGCTCCTGTCCTGACTGGACCTGTTGAAAATTTTACAGAGGACGAGACTGAGGCATTTTGCCCTACCTACTTCGGTGCTACATTAGATGAGTGCCTAGACATGGACCAGCAGCAGGATCCACTAGCAGTAGATGACACTCCCTTAGATTATGATGTCTTTACTTTTCTGGATCACTGTATATAGATTCTGAGATACTTTGGGATATGTACTTATTTAGACACTTAGAATTCTGGATGTATCTCTGTGGTTTATTCTGTTCTGGATATTATCTATCATTTTATCTATCTATCTTCATCCTGTTCTACCTTAGTTATGATTGAGATATATTCTGTTATGTCACCCCCATTCGGGGAGTATAACTGTTTATTACCTTAAACTGTTAGATGTTGTGACCTAGGACAGCGTTCTACCGCCGACATTGCGGCGTAGGCTGGACGTACCCACGTCTCGTGCCCTTACTCTAGGGTGCGGGTCGTGACACGTTTTTAGTGGTGGCCCATGCAGGTCTCGGTTAGAAATGTAGTGGTATTCGAACTAGAATATCGCTGCAGCCTGCAGTAGGAATTACTATATTTTTGAAGGTACTCAATCATACTAGGAAAATCCTATCAGATTCCGTATATCTACAATTTGCTGCTTATTGTCTTCCCTTGAGTATAAACTGTCCTTCTTTGAAATTTTTACTTCATTCTCAGAAATTGCTTCTTGTTTTGATCTGTCATCATGATGGTTATGAAGACACGATTTCATCGCTCCAGTTCGAGGGATACTATCGAGAGGCTGGCCACCTCTCGTCCTGTTTATCAGGGCCTCGAGACCGCAGCTCTTATTGTGCCGACTCAGGTTGGCATTTCTGCTACATTGGAGGTCCACCTTCGTCTGTACAGAGACCTTCTCTCCCGTCATTCCCAAATTCTCTCAGCAGCAGAGGTTCCATCAGTACCAGTAGCAGGCACGAGGTGGACAGCAGGGGAAAGCTTTTGCCATGGCGGCTGAGGATGCAGAGGCCGTAGGAAAGCTGATAGCAGATTCGGTTCTTCTCGACTCCCTTCCAGCATTTGCATTCTTTGATTCCGGGGCTTCCTACAGCTTTGTATCAGTATCGTATGCTATTAGACACAGTCTGGTTTCTGAACCATTGCCTAGGACCTGCAAGATCACGACCGGGGGTGGGGTCATCCTCGTGAGTGATGTTTGCAGAGGGCAGAGCGTCATATTGGGAGGTCGAGAGTTGGGAGTGAGTTTACTCGTCATGCCACTACCGAACTACGATATTGTATTAGGTATAGACTGGCTGAGTAGACACCACGCCCGCATTGATTGCCGAGGGGGTAGAGTTTTGTTTGGGGCACCAGGAGAGCCAGAGTTTGAGTATACCCGGCGGCAGGCAGAGCAGGACAGTGGAGTCATATGTGGAGCTTCAGTTGAGGAGCATGTGGCTCCGCATCCCTTGATCGCAGAGTTTATGGACGTATTTCTAGAGGAGTTGCCAGGGCTTCATCTGATCGAGTTCTTCACCTTGGGGTGCACCGGTACTTTTCGTACCTAAGAAGGATGGCTCGGTATGGATGTATATCGACTACAGGGCACTTAACAACCTGACGATTAAGAACATATACCCACTGCCGCGGATCGATGATCTCTTTGTTCAATTGAACGGAGCTCGGGTGTTCTCCAAGATTGATTTGAGGTCAGGTTATCACCAGGTGAAGGTGAAGAGGAAGGATATTCCCAAATCGCTTTCAGGACGCGGTACGGGCAGTTTGAGTTTTTGGTTATGCCGTTTGGGCTGACCAATGCACTAGCAGTGTTTATGAACCTTATGAACAAGGTGTTCCACCAGTACTTGGACAAGTTTGTGGTGGTATTCATTGATGATATCCTGGTGTATTCGAAGACAGAGGAAGAGCACGAGGAGCACTTGAGAGTGGTTCTGGAGACACTCAAGAGGGAGAGGCTATACGATAAGCTCTCGAAGTGTGAGTTCTTCCTAGACAGGGTAGACTTCTTGGGTCATGTGGTGACTGGAGATGGTATCTCAGTGGACCCGAAGAAGATCACAGCAGTTGAGGCTTGGACAGCGCCGACTTCAGTGGCAGAGATCAGGAGTTTCCTGGGGCTGACAGGATATTATAGGAGATTTATGCAGGATTTCTCTTGGGTTGCAGAGCCGTTGACTCGGTTGACCCGGAAGGATACTGAGTTTGTTTGGTCAGAGGAGTGTCAGGCAGCTTTTGTTGAGTTAAAGAAGCGGCTTACGACAGCTCCGAATCTGACATTGCCTTCAGGATCAGGTGGTTTCACAATTTATAGTGATGCTTCAGGAAAGGGGCTGGGTTGTGTCTTACAGCAGTATGGGAAGGTGATTGCCTATGCTTCCAGGCAATTACGTTCCCATGAGAAGAACTACCCTACCCATGACCTGGAGCTGGCAGCGGTAATTTTTGCTTTGAAGTTGTGGAAGCACTATCTGTATGGCGAGAGGGTGGAGATTTTCACAGATCACAAGAGCTTAAAGTATGTGTTTACACAGAAAGAGCTCAACATGAGGCAGCGCAGATGGCTAGAGTTGATGAAGGACTTTGACATCTCACTTCAGTATCACCCGGGGAAGGCCAACGTGGTTGCCGATGCCTTGAGTAGGTATCCGACAACCATGTGTTTGACTATGGATCGGCACTTGCTTGCAGACTTGGAGAGCCTTGGGATTGAGGTGATTGTGCCAGGGGTGCAGATACAGTTATGGGGCCTTCAGATACAGTCGGACTTGATGGAGAGGGTCAAGGCGACGCAGTTCGAGGATGTGGCTCTGCGGTGTATCCGAGAGCAGGTTTGTACAGGGTTGGTGGATGGCGAGTTTTTACTTGCAGAGGATGGTGCCCTGAGGTACGGTTCCAAGTTATGTGTGCCTAGCGGGGAGCTCAGAGAGCAGATCATGCAGGAGGCTCACAGATCGCAGTACTCTATACATCTTGGTGCCAACAAGATGTACAGGGATCTACGAGAGCATGTCTGGTGGTACGGGATGAAGCGGAAGGTAGCTCGCTTCATAGCTAGATGCTTGGTCTGTCAGCAGGTCAAGGCAGAGAGACAGAGGCCCGGAGGATTATTGCAGCCGTTACCCATTCCAGAGTGGAAGTGGGAACATATCACCGTGGATTTTGTATCTGGGTTGCCGCGTACACAAGAAGGGAAAGACGCGATTTGGGTCATCGTTGACAGGTTGACCAAATCAGCCCAATTCTTGCCATTCAAGGTGGGTACGTCTACAAAGAGGCTAGCGGAGTTGTATATGAGGCAGATAGTCAAGATTCACGGAGTTCCCGTCAGCATTATCTCAGATTGGGATAGTCGCTTTACTTCCCATTTTTGGAGGAGTCTGTAAACTAGTTTGGGTACTCAGCTCAAGTTTAGTACTGCATACCACCTCCAGATGGACGGACAGTCAGAGAGGACTATTCAGACGCATGAGGACATGCTACGGACGTGCGTCCTTAATTTTGGAGGTTCCTGGGAGGATCATCTATATTTGGTGGAGTTTGCTTACAACAACAGTTATCAGGCCAGCATTGAGATGTCACCGTTTGAGGCTCTGTATGGGCGTAGGTGTCGTACACCCTTATCTTGGGATGATGTTGGAGAGCGAGCTTTACTGGGACTAGATATGGTTATTGACGCAGCCGAGAAGGTGAAGCTCATCAGGGACAGACTTCGCGTGGGCACGACAGACATCGGCACTGGGCCGATAGCCACCGGAGGCCGTTGGAGTTTGAGGTACAGATTTAGAGATAAGATTAGAAGTAGGTTGTATTTTGTTTTGTTTGATTGATCGTGTTTGATTTTTAGTAACTTGAGACCTTGCTTGTGATTAGTTGGAGACATAGTTTTTCTACGGATATCTCCGACTCGTGGTACGATACGTTTTGGTGGAGGTGGGAAGCTTGGCCCGCGCTTCATCAGCCCTTTCGTTATCTGCGGGAGAGTCGGTGACGTGGCATACAGGCTAGACTTGCCACCTGCACTAGTGGGAGTTCACAACGTATTCCACGAATCACATTTGAGACGGTACGTGGCTGACCCTAGCCATGTGCTCGATCATTCGGAGATTGAGGTTGGACCTACTCTCAGTTATCCAGAGCAGCTTGTGGAGATTCTGGATCGCCGGAAGATGGTACTGAGGAACCAGGTGATACCCTTGGTACGCATCGCATGGAGGCATCATTCTCCAGGAGAGTCTACCTGAGAACGGGAGGATGAGATGCGCGAGCGGTACCCCTACCTTTTTGGACCTTGAGGTATACTTTTCTATCCTTCTCAGCAGTTAGTTTCGCCTTTAATTTCGAGGACGAAATTATTTTAAGGGGGTAGATTTGTCACTGCCACTTTTCTAGCTTGAGGGTATTTTGGTCATTTTTAAAATTTTGGAATTAATTTGGAATTATTAGTATTAATTATATTTATTAGGATTTTTAAGTAATTTTTTTAGTATTTTTGATTTGGTATTATTCTAGGCTTTGACTAGTGTTGACTTTGGTGACTGTCCTAGAGGCTAACCTAGGTCATGACTATTTGGTTAGGTTATGGAACCCTAGCTTGACCTAAGTTAGTGACATTTAACCCATTAGAATTATTTTTGGGAAATTAGGATTTAAATTGAATAGGAAATGGCTTGTGGTTTCACAAGTCATGACTTATGACTTAGCCTTGGAGGCCCAACCAAATACTAGTGCAACCTAACCCTAGCCCATTCCAGCCTATCGCCGGCCACACTAGGTCATTCTCCCCTTATTGAATACTCCTAGAAATTAGGGCTAGCCTCCTTAGAAATATTTGCAAAGTTTTGGAAAGAGGTGAGTCTCCATCTTCTTTAATCCATAGAAATTCCATTTCAATTCATTTTTCCCCCAAACCAATTGCAATAGGTTCTAATCCATCTGTTCTTACTGTTTATGGAAGAATATTTCAGAGTTTGGACAATTTGGGGAAGTTTGGCTATCAAGAGGAACACCCCTCTTTGGAGTTTTTGGAGGATTTGCAACCTATAGGTAATTTCAATTCTACTCCATGAAATTGTTGTTTTATTTCATATCTAGGATGCCTTAGGCCTACCCTAGCTGTAGGTGTAGCTAACCCTATAATTCGTGTCCGTATCGGATACGTATTAGTCTATATGTATATGTGTTTGGTGAAATGCCCCAAAGGGCATTTCGATCAGTTTTCAGGAATTTATTTGAATAGAAAATTAGGTTTTAACCTTGCTTATAGGTTTCTAGTGTCCTGGTAGGATTTTTGTGTTACGTCGTGTCGGATTGTGGACACGAACACACGGGTGCGCGCGCGTGCGGGGACAGTAGCTCCCCTGCTACTCGGGGCCTTTTGCACGCAGGACACGACACCTCGACACGAAATATTTGACACACACTAAGGGGCGACCACTGACATCATGTGTGTCAAGTGACACGACCCCTCGTGTCATGTCGGACACGGATTCGTGCGTGCACTGTGCGTGCACTGTGCGTGTATCATTGTTCTTTTGTATTCACTGTTTTGTTACAGTTTTAATTGTTTAGTTGAGTGATTTTAATTGTTAATTGATCCTAAATATGATGTATAATCTCTGTTATATTAGGTTTACATGTTAATTTAGGTTTTAATGTTGAATTGAGGATTCGAATGGGTTAATAGCATGTACACTGACACAGGTTCTGATACATTGGTCTTCCTATTCCTAAACACTTTTAATTCTAGTTTTAGAGATCTTTCTCATTGCTAAATATCCCCACATGTTATTGTTCATGTTTAGTTTCATATTTCAATTCGAATTTGGGCTTTTGGTTTGTAAATGGGATTTTGAATATGTGTTGGATTTCGAAATGGAAAAGAACTGATTTTGCTTCATTATAACTGTCCATTAATGAACTGAATTAGAATGGCCATTTAATGTGAATTCTCATGCATGTATTAGTGTCTTCTTGTGTTTGAATTCGAATGATGGTTGGAGTGTCATTTTTCTATCAACTGTTCATGTAAACTGTCAATGTTGAGTTCATTTGAACTGTCAATAGTTCATTCTTAACAACGATTAAACCATCCCTTAGTGAACTGTATTGAATGTTTGATTCAATGCAATAACCTTCCCAGTTTTCTTGAATACCTGAACTGAAATTGGTTCCTTTCCTTCTTACTGTTAACTGAGATTGTAATCTCTGAGATCCTGGACTGTTTTTCCTGTTCTATTCCTATTGCACACAAATATATATACACTGTTTATATTTCCAGTTTTACCATTGTTTGTATTGAACTAAAATTTAACTGGGTTATTCTTTGGTTAACTTTATATGTAGATGAGAATTAATTCCTAATAAACTACCTATAACCTGGTAATTGATACTCTGAAACCTGAAACTGAAATTGGTTCCCATTTCCCTTTTTCAAACTGACCTGTAATGATTGATTGTTTTCTTTCCTATTTTTAACTGAATTTCACTGATTTCTTTAACCTGAGAAGTATTCACTGATTTTCCATTTGACACATGTACACTGATCACTGTTCCAGGTTTTGTATTCCCAGTTTTTTCCCTAATTGCTCACTTATTCAGGATTCTACACACTGTCACACTGATTTTTCCATTTTATTGTACTGTTTCATTCCTTAAACCTGAACTAAATTCCTGTTTTCCAGGATTTTCCTTACTCTCATGACACACACACACTTGAACATACACGTGTTTCCTATTCTCTATACATATGTATATATATATGTATTGAGATGTACATAAATATAGGTATCCTATATAATATGTCAATGTGTGTGTACTAATATATATATTTGACATATAACGTATGGGTGATATATCATGGGTAGTCTATAAGCTAATGTGTATTTTAGTTATATTATATAATATATCAATGAGGGTATTATTTTAGATATAAATATTGTCATGAGTATATGTGTTATGGTGTGGTTCATAGGCATGGTATAGCCTATGACCTATGGGTGACTTGAATGCCTAGTGAGCCTAGATTAGACTTGTTTAGTCTTGTTAGGCCTAGAATAGACTAGTTAGACTAGTATAGACCCGTTTGACTTAGGTTTGACCTAGTTGACCTAGTTTGACTTCTAGGGTTGACCAGAGTTGACCAAGAGTTGACTTTGGCCTAGATTAACCTAGATTCATGTAGAATGCATTGACTTGCATCTTATTATCATTGTAGACTCATAGTGACTTGTACTGTTCTATAGGAGACAGACACCACTCCTCGGACAGTATATATTCTTCAGATTCTCAGGATACAGGCGAGTACATTCTTTGATCATTTCATATCCTACATTAGGAGTATTTTCCTGCTTTAGATTAATTTACATGATGCTGACGCGTTGGAAACACGGATTAGTACTATATGGATCTTGTTGTGCGATGTTATCCCCTTAGCGGATACATCGGGTATTCGTATTCGTGTACTTTATTGTGAACATCGTGTACTCCTTGTATTTGTGACATTCGTGTATGAAATGTGTGAAATCGTGTATAATCATGTATTCACATGACCTTCGTGTACAATAACATAAGTTAGCTTGATCCTTGTGTATTGATTGGGGCGGGGGTGTAGAAGTGGTTATGTAATCAATCCAGTAGATTACTCGTGTACAAACCTCTGTAGATTACTCGTGTACAACATCGTGCCGTTTACATAACCATCTTGTGCTCTGAATCACTAGCACTGTTAGTTCTCTATATACTGTAGCTATTTATTTACAGTCTCTCTCTTTTTATCATGTTATTCTTTCAGTATCTTGTATCTTACTCTCTAGCATGATTATATATCCTGACCTGCTATGATTTGTTGAGATGTACCGTACTCGCTCCTGTCCTGACTGGACCTGTTGAAAATTTTACAGAGGACGAGACTGAGGCATTCTGACCTACCTACTACGGTGCTACATTAGATGAGTGCCTGGACTTGGACCAGCAGCAGGATCCACTAGCAGTAGATGACACTCCCTTAGATTATGATGTCTTTACTTTTCTAGACCACTGTATATAGATTCTGAGATACTTTGGGATATGTACTTATTTAGACACTTAGAATTCTGGATGTATCTCTGTGGTTTATTCTATTCTGGATATTATGTATCATTTTATCTATCTATCTTCATCTTGTTCTACCTTAGTTGTGATTGAGATATATTCTGTTATGTCACCCCCATTCGGGGAGTATAACTGTTTATTACCTTAAACTGTTAGATGTTGTGACCAAGGACTGTGTTCTACCGCCGACACTGTGGCGTAGGCTGGACGTACCCACGTCTCGTGCCCTTACTCTAGGGTACGGGTCGTGACAGCGGGGTAATTGGGCCAATGATGCCCATTACCCATACTTCAAATGGCCAAGAGGCCACTATTGGGTACAAGAATTCAGATGGCAGATGTATGAAATCTGCGTGGATCTGGCAAGCCTTACACTTCTTTGCATAATCAACTGCGTCTGCTACCATTGTTGGCCAATAATAGCCCATCCGACGGAGACGATCTTGCAACTTTAGGCCAGGTTGGTGAGCCCCATAAATGCCATCGTGAGCCTCACGTACGGCTTCCTTAGCTTCTACTTTTGACAGGCATCTTAACAGTAGCCCATAGTAGGATCGTCGATATAACTTTCTTGTTTCTGTGTCATAAAAGAATATGAGAGAATGCCTTCTGATCGAAGTTGCTTCTTTCACATTCTCAGGTAGGATTTCATAGACTGCAAAATCGATGAACGGGAGTCTCCAGTCATGCACGTCACTGGTTATCTGGGCGGAGTAACTCGTACCTAGTTGAACGTTATTTTAGGGACAGACCAGCTCATGTCCTACCACGTCGACTGGATGATGAGCATGGTTTAGAACCGCCAAAGAAGCGACGAGGCCTGCTAGGGCATCGGCTTCAATATTTTGGAGCCTAGGAACATGCTCTATAAAGAACCCTTCCAAGGTTGCAATGATGGCAATTGCTGTCTGATGCTAAGGAATCAGGTTCGCGTTATGAACCTCGTATGAGCCTCGAATTTGATTAACAATCAACTGCGAGTGCTTCTAGGTATTCGACCCCCACCTCTTTTGCGAGTCAGAGCCTGATGACCAGAGCATTATATTCAGCTACATTGTTTGAACAGGGTTCAGTGAGAGAGTATGCTCGATTGACCACCAATCCAGAGGGAGAAATTAATACTATCTCGACTCTAGCGACGATATCACCTTGGGGCCCCGTCCTTGAAGCGCCGTCGAAGAACATTCGCCAAACATCATCATGTGAAGTCATGTTTGAGTTAACGACTTCGTCTGGGATTTTTTCATAGATTCTGGTTGTTTTTGAGCCTGGATGGGCTGCTAGGAAGTCGGCCAAGGCTTGACCTTTGACAGCTTTCTGTGGAACGAAAACCATGTCGTAGGGGGATAACAGTATCGCCCAGGTGGCTAGACGAGAACTGAGTGCGCCTGGCTTGGTCATAAGAACCCTGAGGGGGTTAACTCGTGAGACAACATGGATGGTTTGCCCTGTCACATAGTGTCGTATTTTCTGAATGACGAACACCTAGGCAAGGCATTCCTTCTCTACGGCGGTGTACCTATGCCCCAGCCCCACCATCATTCGGCTGAGATAGTAGATGGCTTGTTCGTGCCCCGCGTTATTGTTCTGTGCTAGCAAGGCGCGAGGGAGTGTTCCATTTCCCGTACATAGAGCAGGAAGGGTTTTCCGGCGTCCGGGGCTACCAAAACTGGCGGATTCGAGATGTATTCCTTAATGTCATCAAAGGCGCATTGACATTCCTTATTCCATACGAAAGACGCCTTTCTTCATGAGTTGTATGAAGGGTTGACATCGCCCTGAGAGGTTAGATATGAACCTCCTGATGTAGGCTAGTCTTCCCTGAAGGCCACGGAGTTCGCGGTGGTTCCTCGGTGGACTCATCTCCAGGATTGCTTTTCTCTTATCGGGGTCTATGTGAATACCCTGAGAAGTAATGACAAAGCCCAAGAACTTTCGCTAGACACGCCCAGGAAAGACTTGGTAGGATTCATCTTCAGATTATGTGCTCGCATAAGGTCGAACACTGTCTTCAAATCGTGTAAGTGATCATCCTTGGAGCGGCTTTTAACGACGATATCGTCAACGTAACAGTCCACCGTCTTTCGTAAGTGATCTTTGAAGATAACACTCATAGCTCGTTGATATGTAGCACCAGCATTCTTTAGGCTGAAGGGCATGACTGTGTAACAATACATGCCGATCGGTGTTCAAAATGACGTATGCTTCTCATCATCTGGAGACATTTTGATTTGATTGTATCCTGAAAAGCCATCCATAAAGGACATGCGCTTAAAGCCACACGTATTATCGATCATTATGTCGGTGATCGGAAGAGGAAATTCATCCTTAGGACATACCGTATTCAGATTGTGGAAGTCGATCCAGATTCAAATCTTTCAGTTTTTCTTGATGACTGGTACTATGTTAGCTACCAAGTCCGGGTGCTGCTCCTCGCGGATGAAACCGCTAGCTATAAGCTTGTTTACTTCTGCCTCGATGGAGTTCATGATGTCTGGACGGAACCGTCGTTGCTGTTATTTGACTGGTTTTACGTCCGAATGAATATTAAGCTTATGAAGTACGATCTCGAGGTTTAGCCCTGGCATGTCTTCGTAGCTCCAAGCAAAGACGTTGATATATTCTCTGACGAGTTGCAACAACGACTACCGTTCATCGTCCGTCAGGCTTTTACTGACAAAGATTGGCTTTGGGGAGGATTCGTTGCCGAGGTCAACTTGCATGACTTTGTCTTCAGTGAGAGGGTCTCGTTGTTCAAAGCGCTTCTCCCATTGTGCATCCAGTTGTTGGGCCCATGGCTCCAATTCAAGAGGTTCAAGTATATCTTCGTCTTTCTCTTCAATGTTAGTGGATGACATGTTGACAGACAATGTCTGCCTGAATATATTCCCAATGCTATCATCAAAATCGTATATAGGCGATTCGGATGAGTGAGAATGCCACTCGCATTCCTCATCGAAACTCTCGGGCGTTGTTGCTGGTGTAACACAACCGAGACCGCATCTGGACTTGATGTAATAATTCCGAGGTTTTCCAACCGGGGCTGACATCTGTAGAGGCGATCGCCGGCCGTTGCCGTAATTCAGACCTGGGGTAGTCTCCATATCGTACCCCTACTTTTGCATAAAGTACTTGGCTTGGGGACTATACAGGTAGAGCGGCAATCTTCCAGTGTCGAGTTCGAGATCGAACTCTTCTGGCATGAAAGGTTGAGGACCTTCTTTTCGGCCGAAGATGATCGTGTAATCCCCTTTTCTTCTGCCTGGGACTAGGAATTAGGCACCTCTAATGGGAGTAAGTCGGTTTGCGGTATGGACGGTTGTCACTTGTGTGTGCAGGTTAATGTCCAGACCGTGCTCCACAGCATACATCAGATTGCACTCAGGGTAGTCCAAAGGTAGCCTCTTATTGATGAAAAAGGGATTTTGTCTACAGGGATTACATCATCAGGAGACGGACTATAAACCTGTGCAACCAGATATTTTGCGAGTTCTGCCTCCTCTTCAGCTATCCCCTGCGTGACCAGAGGTTGGGATGATGTCTTAGGCAGCTTGACCACCAAGGGTTCTGCTTGTGGCATCGGCTTGCCTGAGGGCCTTGGATCAACACTTAGTTGCCGGCTCGTCTTGGGGAGACGGATAACCATCGGCTCGACAGAGGACTTTACATCTTCCGATCGCCTTTGATTGGATTTTGGCAATCGGATCACCATCGGCCCTACGACGGATCTTGGCTCCTAGCTGGACCTCGGGAGTCGGATGACCATCGGTTCCAACTACGCAGCTGGGGCGGGGGAACCAGGCGCCTCTTAATGCAAAGTTGCGACAAGGGTGCGACTTTGGCCGGTTTATGGGTCTGGAATTGGATTTTCAGAGGTTCCTCTGACCCTGTTATGGCCTCTAGTTCGTCAGTTATGTGCTTCTTGGATTCTTCATATAGACATGCCTCCGAAGAATAGTAAGACTCAACCCCTTTGAAAGGATCGACGTCGGCGAATTCCGTCTTCACGAAGTCGTATTTACTGACATACTTGAAGCACTGGTGGAGTATGGCACGATCATATAGTCATGTATTCACGGACGCCCCAAGCGGATATTGTAGGAAGTATCTGCGTCTATGACGTAGCAGGTAACCTCCATCTTCAGGTCGCCAATATGATATTTCAAACAGATCTTTCCCAGGGGATAGCTCCTTTTCGAGTTGAAATCGCTAATGGCAGTGTTAGTCGCCGCTAACCGGTGCATAGGGATGCTGAGGAGTTGAAGCAAGCTTTTCGGGATAACGCTTATTGACGAGCCAGGATCGATGTGCATCCGATCCACCTTGATGTCGCCTATGTATCCAGTGTAGTACAAGGGGCGATCATACAAGTTGGTCTTAATTAACATGTCCTATAGGGTGAACACGATGTTGGGCATTACGTCTGCACAATTGCTATCCTGGAGATTTGTTGACGTGTCCTCCCCTGTAGGCTTGACCCGGGCTAAGTAGGCATCAGCATTCTGGAGTGCTTCGCTCAATGCGACACGAAGATCCTTGGAGAGCCTTTGGTGCTCGTATAACGACAACTTTGCTGGCATATTAGCCAGTTGTGCTAGTATGTCAAAGTTGTAAGGTCTCTCCAGTCCCTGAGGTGCATCCTTACGGAGCGGCCTGTCGAAGTGGGTTTCCTTCTGCTTAGATCTGTCCGCCGGTGGAGGCTGAGATGGCCCCAGAACATCAGTAGCAGGCAGTGTTGTCGGCTAAGGGTTTTCGGCTGAATTATCCAGAGTGGGATGGAATTGTGCACCAAATCGGGTAACAACGGCCGCCGCCTCCTCAACTTTGGCTGAGATTGTATGGCAGGATCTGGACTTCCTGTCCTTCTTTTTGTTGGTTGAATATGCCACCGCCTGGGTAACTTCGGGCACCAAGTCTGGGTGCACCCACATGAGCTCTCCTTGTGACGTGGTGAGAGGCACCAACCCAGTCGTCTGGTCCCGGACATGTAGAAGATTAGTAACCTCCATCTTTGCCCGAGGGACAGGTACTACCTCGTCTTGAGTTTTTGTTGGAGGGAAGTCACCGAACTGAACTGATACCATGTTCGCAGCCACGGTAACCTCTTCGAAATCTAGCGACAGAGCTTTGGAGTTGATAAGATTCTGAATGTACCGCTTTAATTGGAAGCAGTCATGAATGGAATGATGGACATAGCGGTAGAAGTGGCAATATTCTGGGTCCTCCATCTCCGTCGCTCGAGGCTCGCACCTAGGTGGAGGGAGTTGGATCCTATCCCCTTGCAAGAGCATGTCGAAGATAGGCTTGACATGACTAGATTCAAATGAGTAATTCACCTTGGGCCACTGAGCTTCTGTCTGCTTTTCTTCAGGCTTTTTGGTCGTACCAGCGACCATGGTCTGTTTGTCTTTGGTGTCCCTGTTATTAGTGGTGCCACCACAGTTGTTGTTATTGGAGGTGGTACCAGGACGTTTGCCTTTGTCCTCTCCATCTGGGATGTGTAATCCCAGCTGGCAAGCCTTCTTTAACATCGCCTCCGCATTGGTAGCGCTTATGATGAAGGTCGTCCAATCCCTGAACTGATCTTCGCTCATCCAGAGACTGATTGTAGGGAGCAACTTCTTCTGGAAGATTTCAATCAATTAGCTTTCGGGATTGCCTTGGGGCAATCTCATCACGATTTGGCGAAACCGCTCGACATAGTTCCTCGTTAGCTTCCTCTCTCCTTAAATGACGTCCATGAGAGACGACATTGTCACATCATACCCCATTTTGTAGAATCTTTCCAGGAACATGTGCTTGAGGCTGTCAAAGGAATGGATGTAGTTGTTCGAAAGGTTGCGGTACCAGTCGAACGCGATTCCCTTCAATGCTCCGATAAATAATCGTGTGAGGATGGCATCGCTATGCGACAAATGGTCTGTTGTGACCTCAAAATACGTTATGTACCGGCTGGCAGAGGTCTTCCCGTCATATGAATCGATATGAAACAGTTTATACCGTGGCGAAAAAGGAACATCTCTCCAGGCAACGGGATACGACTGCCGTATTCTGAGGTCCCGGGAGGAGTCTCGGGCATTAAACATTGTTCGAAGCTCCTGGACTTCCTTCCTTGCCTCCCTGGCTTCGTCTGCGGCTGAAGGAGCGGATGCTCCTTGAGGATTGTCACCCAAAGGAGGAGCGGTCGTGTTGGAGTCCACGTTGACTGCGGGTCCCAAGCTTGTTTGTCCAAGCATCCTTGCTGGTTGAGTCGGCAAGGCAGCTTTGATTTCGTCTACTGACTTGAACAAGGATAGGAGCATGGATTTAAGTACTTCTAGATGTTGTCGATCTGTAGGTCCTTCATGAACATCTTCCACCATGAATACTGTCCGCAGGTGGGGAGAGATAGATAGGACCGTAGAGGATGTGCTTTCCGTGTCGTTCCCTCATACAGAGAAATCGTCGAGGAACATCGGAATGTCCTCCTCCTCGGATTCGGAAGGGGTGCCACGCCCTGTGCAGGAAGCTGCATTGTCTGGGCGAAGGCGGTCACCCTCGGGGACGTCCAAGCCTGTTTCATAATTCCAGTGGATCGCTACCCCCTTTGTATCTTCTTGGAACATCGGGTTGTCGCATACATTGAGGGACTGTTACCCCCAGCTTCATCTACCCCCAAGGAGGTTGAGGATGCACCCTCGAGTGTTGGAAGCTTCTTTCTGGATCGGGTGTCTAGGTAGACACCCCCTGTGGTTGTCGGCGGTAATCCTCCAGATGAGAGTTTCTTTGCAGTTCTTGCTGAGATTGCCGGACTGGAAGAGCTTGTCTTCTTTCCTCCCTTGCCGGGAGGAACCTTCCGAGTTGAATTACAGGAGGCGAAAGGAAATTCCTCGTCTCCCAAAATTTATACCTGTTTCTCGAGTTGTTGTCAGACAGGTGCTGGCTGGTGCAGTCGTTGGAAAATAGACTGCCGATCTTCAGGTGCTGCCGACTTGTCGTAGCAGCAGTTGATGATGACTTGGGTGCAATGATGTCCCGAAAAGGGCTCATCACATGCCAATGTTGCTTCTCTCTCCTTGCGTTTGTGAGTAATAACCTCTCGTAAGTCGATAGCAAATTGATCTACCTTTGCATCCAATTTGCGGACTCGGGTATCCTGAGCACACGGGTGCGTAGGTATCATATTTGCTCCTTGATCCGAGGCTAGTAAAAGCACTTGCTCTCGATCGTTGTAGCGAGACGTTTGAGACCCACCCTGTCCGTTTGCCCTGGAGGACTGGATGCGGGGGTTCTGTACAAGTTTCCATCAGGAGCCCGTATAACAGTTAATGGTGCCCGCTGACGGTCAGCAGCTTGGATAGTTGACGGGGCTTGTTGGGCCCGTACTTTCCTAGACTTCTTCGACTTAGCACCGAAGGTACATAGTAAGAAGAGTCCAGATTAGAATATTCTACATTCTCAATGGGCCGCATGGGGTCGGGTCTGCATGAGAGACAGTCGAATACAGAGCTTCTGACAGGGCCGCAAGAGGCAACCTGTCTGCGGCCAGGATTGGCTGCCACATGGGCCGTCTGTCTGCGGCCAGAGTTGGCTGCCGCATGGGCCATCTGCCTGCGGCCAGAGTTGGCTGTCGCATAGGCAGACTGCCCATTTCTCTTATGCGGCCTCTTCTTCGTCCGTATGGATTTCCCTTGTGTCCCCAAAAGCTCAGCATCGTTGTGTTTTCCTTTGCTGGATTTGGGGACAGTAGGGTTCTTTGCGGTCGGAAGCAAGGCCGCAGGAGAGCTTTGATCACCGTCTTAGGCCGCAGAAGGAGCTTCTTGGAGAACCTGGCGAGGGGCGACAATGACGGGCTGGCGCTCCCTTCAAAGAGCATTTCTTCGAATGCTTGTTGGTCAAAATGAACCACAAGCATTTGCTGCATAGAGCCAAGCTTGGACGCGTCGGATTGCATCACCAACTTCTCATCAAAGGAGAAAGAAGTTTCCAGTAGAGTCGCCATCGTGTTTGCCCTTAAAATATCAAGAACAAAAATTACAGATGAATTGAACTTGGTTGCAAACTCGCTTGTACAAAAGAAAGCCTAGAAAGAAATCCTAGGAAACAATCTATGTACAATTGTTTAATTTTTTGATTCTGGGGGTGACGATGGAGGCTCGGGAAAGTGTAGCAACTCTGCCTTACTCCTTGGACTATCAAACGCAGTCTTTGCCCATGAAGAAATTTGCCAGCCTTTGATTGCCAACCTTTAGCATGGGTGTGATACCCTGCTATTTATAGTGATTCCTGCCTAAAGCAGATTTTGGGCCGCATAGAGATCCACGTGGCCACGTGTCTGTAACAGCACACAAAAGACTCGATCTTGGGCTGCCAGCTGGTGGGGTTGTTGAGATTTCTTTATTATAAATTTGGGTAGTTGGGACTTGGTCAAATTGCCACGTGTTCCCCCCACAAAGTAGAGCCTGAGCCGTCATGGCCGTATAGTAGCCTTAGGAACCTTTTTTCTGCGGCTCGGCTCGGCTTGGCCGCATGGGATCTTCGAGAGCCTTACTTCTGTGGCTTGGTTCTACTTAGCTGCATGGGATCCTCGAGAGCCTTGCTTCTGCGGCTTGGTTTTACTTGGCCGTATGGGATCTTCGAGAGCCTTCCCTCTTCGGCTCGAATCCACTTAGCCGCAGGGGGTCTTCGAGAGCCTTGTGGCTCGAGTTTTCTTTACCGCGTAGGGTCTCCAGGAGCACTCCTTCTACGGCTTAGTTTGGTCGCAAGGGATATTCGAGAGTCTTCCCTCGACGGCTTGATTTCTCTTGGCCACATGGAGTGATGATCCGTATAAACTCCATCTTTTCCATGCTTCTACAATGATGAAATGTCTTTGGTCGATGCTTTCATCATCGAGGGCATTGTCGCCAAGCTTCCACCTGGATGGAGCAGTTTCATCGTGGATATGCACCGTAAGAAGATAAAAGTGGATCTGGAATGCCTTTTGTACTAGATACATGTTAAAGATGAGTTGACGGCTCAACTCAAAGTGGATACCTTGTCCAAGAAGATGGCCAAGGCCAACATGGTGTAAGACTCTAAACAGAAGCAAAATGCTCCCTACCATAAGAAGAAAGATATCTACCATTTGAAGGTAAAGTCAGCTCAGTTCAAGCCCAAGTCCAAAGAACCTGGGACATGTTTCAACTGTAGCAAAAAAGGTCACTGGAGGATGGACTGCAAGGAAAAACAAAACAAAAAGAGCAAGGTGAGGCTAACTTTGTTGCTATGAATGTGCAGGTTGACTCAGCTGGGTTGACACGGACTGGTGGATAGATACTGGGGCATTATGTCATATTTGCTCAAAGAAGGAGTGGTTCACCACATACCAACCTGTTTCTGGGAAAGTTTTGGTGGCGAACCAGACACAAGCTGAAGTTCTTGGGATCAAGATGGTGGTACTGCAAATGACTTCGAAGAAGTCGTTGATGCTTCAGAAGGTGAAGCACGTACCTGCTATAGCAAAGAACATGGTCTTAGGAAGTCTGCTCCGTAATGCAGGCTTGAGGATGGACATTAATGCTGGTTAGGTCATTATGTCATATAAAGGAACATACTTTGGAAAGGCCTTTTAAACCGAAGGAATGTTCAAACTTCAACTTGCAACTCTAATAAGATAATTAATACAGTCTCTTCTTATGGTTATCCTCTTGAGTTGTGGCATAATAGACTAGGACATGTTCATTGTAAATGAATAAACAATATGTCTAGTCTAGGGATTATCTACAAATATGGAGGTAAGAAGTTGGAGAAGTGTGAGGTCTGTGCGCAGACAAAGATCACTAGAAAATCGTTCAAGCGGATAAACCGAAGTACAGATCATCTGGAGTTGGTGCACTCAAATATCTGTGACTTCAAACCCTTCTCCATAAAGGCCAGAATGAAGTATTTTATTACTTTCATCGACCACTTCTCAGAGTAGGCATTCGTTTATCTACTCAAGTCTAAAGATGAAGCATTTGAGAAATTTAAGGACTTAAAGGCTGAAGCCGAGTGTCAAATCGGATAACAACTCAAGAGACTCAGAAGTGAGCGAGGTGGAGAGTATAGGTCTCATGAATTTGTATCATTCTGCAGAGAACATAAAATTGTCAATGAGACGACTGCTCCATACTTCCCTCAATCAAATTTTATTGCGAAAAAGAAGAACAAAATGTTAACAAAGATGATGAACTCAATGTTGTTGATTGCGGGTCTTCCAAATTGCTTCTTGGATGAAGCAGTGCTTACGGCTACATTCATATTGAAAAAAGTGCCGTATGCAACTTCGGAAGTCACTCCTTATGAACTCTGGTTCAAGATGAGACCCAACTCGAATGTCATTCGAGTATGGGGGTGTCTGGCGTATGTGAAGCTTTCGGATTTGAAGATTCAGAAGCTGGAAACAAGGACTACAAAGACTATATTCCTGGGTTATGTTGATAAGAATGACGCTCGGAGGTTCATTGATATCGAGTCAAATCATATCATTGAATCTCGCGATGCATAATTCTTTGAAGATAAATTTTCAAAGTACAAGAACATTGTTCTCGCGGACGTTTCAGAGAACAGTGTGACTGCACATGAGGCTCAAGGTCCTTACAAAAATGTAATCCAAGAAGAAGTTGTTGCAAAAACAACTGTTGAACCAGAACTTGCAGAACCAATGTCTAAGCGAGTGAGAAGACAGAAGGACTTCAAAGAAGATTTTGTCACCTATCATGTGGAAGCAGATCCGCTTACCTATGATAAGGCAATGAAGACTAGGGACTCTGTCTTCTAGAAGGAGGTATTAATGATGAGTATGACTCGATAACCTCTAACAACACGTGGGTGTTGGTCGATATGTCTGAATGAGCAAAACCAATCGGATGTAAATGGATCTTCAAGAAGAAGATGAAGGCCGATGGAAATGTTGACAAGTTCCAGGCAAGATTAGTTGCCAAGGTATTTTCTCAGAAGCAGGGGATCGATTATTTCGACACATATTCTCCAGTAGCACGAATGACGACCATCAGGATGTTGATTGCTTTAAGCGTAATTCACAAGTTGGTAATTAATTAGATGGATGTTAAGACCGCTTTGCTGAATGGTAAACTGACCGATATACAACAGCCAGAAGGATTCATTGTCAAAGGCCTCAAAGACAAAGTATGCAAGTTGATGAAATCTCTGTATGGTCTGAAGTAAGCTCCTAAAATATGGCATGAGAAGTTTGATAAAGTCATAAGATCAAACGGCTATAGGGTCAGCGAGACAGATAAGTGTCTGTACACAAAGTTCGCTGACAGAAAAAAGTTGTCGTTTATCTGTACGTGGATGACATGCTGATCTTGGTTACAGATCTAACAAGTGTCACTGAGACAAAGAAGTTTCGCTCGTCTAAGTTCAGCATGAAGGACTTAGGGGGAGCTGATGTTATCCTGGGGATAAAGATCATCTGGACAGAAACTTGAGTGGCATTATCAAAATCTCATTATATTAAAAAGATGCTTACACGCTATGGGTATTAGGATCTTCCAGGGATCGATACCTCATATAGGTGTGACAAGAAGCTAATTCCAAATCCAAGCGAAAACGTCAAACAACTGGAGTATTAAAGCATCATCGGGAGTTTAATGTATGCGACTACTGCTACAAGGCCTGACATAGCTTTCGTCGTGGGGATGCTGAGTCGGTTCATGAGTAATCCAGGTATGGAGCACTGGAAAGCTATGAAGAGGGTTATGAGATACCTCAATAGGACTCAGAAATATGCACTGTACTATTGTAGAGATCCAAAAGTAGTGGAAGGTTTCAGTGATGTAAGCTGGTGCTCAGAAGCAGAGAGTGAAAGGTCCACAGGAGGATACATCTTCTCCATAGGTGGAGCTGCTATATCGTGGAAGTCAAAAAAGTAGACTATGTTGTTTCAAACTTCTATGGAATTTGAGTTCTATGCACTGGCGGCTGCTGTCACGACCCGCACCGGCTTTTCGGATACGAGTGCGTGTCCAAGTCCAGCCTACGCTGTGGTATCGGCTGTAGAATGCTATCTAGACCATACTGCTCAAATCATAAAATGCATATAATTATTTTCTTTATTGTTAATTCACAAATACTAAATAAATTTACAATATCCAAGTTTACATTTGAATACAAAGTACAATGTCTCACAATTTATAAAAAGATAACTAATTAAATACTCAACTATCTAACGAATCTCTAGGTTTGGCCTCCACATATACCCATGTCTTAACTAACGGTCTAAAGCATAATGTAGCAGGCGATTATCTGAAAAATGTTGGTTTTCAGTCAGGAGTAAAACGAGTACATTCTAACAACAGTTCCAATAATTGCCAAAATCCATAAAACAGTAAATAATATTGAAATACATGAGGAAATGATAAACAGAGAATCATGGTATGAAATATATAAGTAAAAGCATGAGAGCATGGTAACAAAGACAAGGAAGTAACAGTAATACACAAATAAAATAGAAACAATAATATATAGCAAGACTGCATCTAACTAGTGAGCTGAAATACCACTTTCGACATGTAAACGGATAAAGGATAAATTTGGCATCCCGCACATGAAGTGTACGACTGCTATTAGACACAATTAGATAAATGGGATATTTCTTGGTATATTTACATGTCCACTAATGTATTTTCCCGTCCGACTAGTACTCATAGATTCAAACAGGTCATGAACACGGTAATACATCAGTCACAAAAAATACCATGTAAAGAATCCATAACTACTACATCTTGTAACCATCGTGTCGAGAATTAACAGAATATCAATATAAAATATCACTAAATACATGAATCATAGAAATGATCAAATATGAAAACTATCAAAAATGTACTCGCCTGTGGTCCTTTGCTGGTAAAATCGATAATACCATCGCGTTCGAAATAGTTCAGATGGCTAGGAGGTCTTCTACAACGTTCCATCTACAACACTTCCTAAAAACGTTGTTAGAAAGGGGGGTTATTCTACAACCTTTTTGGTAAAAATGTTGTAAAATACATGTGCAAACAACGTTTATATTCAAACGTTAAGGCTTCTACAATGGTCATTCACAAAAGTTGTGTATTACTGTCGTCAACAACATTTTATTAACATTGTAATATTTATTCATTTTGACAACGTTTATTTAAAGTTGTCAAAGTTATTTATTTCGACAACGTATTTAAAATATTATAAAAATGTCATGTTCAATAACGTTTATCAATTATTGCAATTTTTTATATATTTTACAATGTTTTTTTGATGTTGTAAAAGTAATTTGATTTTACTATTTTGTATAAACGTTGTGAAATATATAGTATTTCATAGTTCTTAAATAAAAAGATTATATATATATAGTATTTCATAGTTCTTAAATAAAAAGATCGCGAGTATATATATATAGTATTTCATAGTTCTTAAATAAAAAGATTAAATCTGAAACTCTTCAACTCATTATCCTAAATTTTATTTGAATTTGTATTTTGTAATAATTAAGACTTGATTGATATTTGATTATGTGTTTAATATTACTTTTGTTTAAAATTATTTTAAATATTATATTAGAACCCGATAAACCCAATGGACCCGACCCAACCTGAGTTCAACCCGAACCAAACCCGATCCTCCAGGCTAGGTCTTGGGCTTCATATGTTGAACTCGAGGTCGGGCCGGGCTTGGGCTCGATCTAGGCTTATGATTCATAGGGTTGGGTTTGGGTTGACCTCAAGCCCGACCCAACCCGCCCGAGTTGCACACCTAATATTTGTAGGGCTTCTTCATAACCTTAAATCACAAGGTTAACTTTTTAAATGCCAAAGCTATAAATCTCTTCGACCGAGTGGATCAGCTTGAAAAGGAGGTATGTGATCTGAAAAAAGACAACAATATATTTATAGGATGATATTATAATGAATTTGTTTATAATTTTTTTAAATAGATAGAGCTTTAAATTATATTAGAATATTTTAAAATGATGTGAACATATTTTTATTATGATTTATTATAATTTTTTTTTGAATCTTTATTATGTATTTAATTAGATAATATCATATAGTTAGTTTAAATATAACTTAAAATTTGAATATATATAGAATTTGTTTTATGTTCAAGTTATTTTTTAATTTTTTTTCATCGACTAAGCGAGAAGACAACATATATGATGGTTATTTTTTTAAAAAATTTGTATATATTAGCTATTGATAATATATAACTACTTATTTTGAGCCATTTATAACTCATATTATAATATATATGTCTTACATGTAAACGATAGTTAAACTTTTTTAATTTATATATTATGGCTTATTTTTTAGCCATTTCTAATTAGTATTATTGAGTATACCAAAAAAATTTGACAATGAAAATTATAGACTAGATTTGACAGATGAAAATTTTGATATTTATTGAGTATACCAAAAATTCACCGAGTCCAAAGAGGTAACTAGATTTGAGTATATACCAAAAATTCATGTTAAATATTCACTATGCCAAATATGTGTTGGCATAGTTATATATTAAAAGGAAATTGGAATAATTATAGGGAGTGGGATGGAAAGAAATTCTTTGCTTCACACATTAGCATAATTATAGGAGCAAAATCTGTATAGCTTTCAATATAAAATATAGTCTGATACGTACTTATAGAGATGTATGGTAACAGAGAAAGGATGATTGAAAATACATTGAGAATTTTTTGACATGGTATCAGAGCCTAACCCTGGTACCTATCCACCATAAATATTGCATCCCTCACCTTGCCTGCCATGTCGTCGGAATCTGAACAGAACTCCAGACTGGTGCGTCTCAGCCCAATTTCCCTTTCTCTGAATTCACGGCTAAGATGATTGAAGCTCTTATCAAAGTACAACGACCGACCCTGACTACCGAACCCTCCGCTGCTCGATCGGCATCAAGTTGGATGGAACCAACTATGCTGTCTGGTCCCAAGTTGTCGACATGTATATCTCTGGAAAAGATAAGTTGGGATATATCAATGGTGATATCCCACAACCACCTTCGACGGATCTAACATTTGGAAAATGGCGCACGGACAACGCTATTGTCAAAGGTTGGTTGATAAACTCCATGGATCCCTCCTTGATGGTAGTGACACGTCTCAGGTCTATGATCTTCGACGTCTTGTGACACAACTTAAACAGGCTGGAGGCTCCCTTGAGAAATACTACAATGACCTCCAAGGGTTATGGCGTGAGATTGACTTCCGGCGGCCTAACCCTATAAAGTGTGCAGTTGATATTCACCATTATAATCTTATCCTTCAAGAAGATAGAGTGTATGTTTTCTTGGATGGCTTGGATGATCGACTCGATAAGATTTGGGTCGACGTGTTGCTGCTTCGTTCATTCCCTACCGTAGAGCAAGCGTATGCTCACATTCGTCGTGAAGCCCTCTGTCAATCCATTATAATCACTGGCAGTGCAGATGTTGTTTGTTATACTTTGACTAATGATGATAGCCGTGGTACATGGCAACTAGACTTCGGCACCACTGACCATATGACGTTTGTCCGCTACGGATTTCACCATGACATCCCTACCGAGACGTACACATTGCCAATGCTAATGGCATTACCTCCCCTGTCATTCGTACGGGTACTGCGGCCCCATCACCTATGTAATACTTTACTTGTTCCATCCTTAACTCATAGGCTTCTCTCCGTGAGCCAAGTGACCTCCGATCTCAATTGCATTGTGCTAATGTTGTTATTTTCGGGGCTTGACCAAAGATGGAAAAACTGATGCAATCGAGATCTGAGAGTCACACAAAAACTTTGTAGTGATCAAACTCAAGATCTACGATGATACAAAAAGCTAAATAGTCAGATTACAATATGAAGGAGGGAAATAGAGAAGAAAAGATCTCTCGTTCTTTCTTGCAAACGTGTTGCAATTGGGACAGAACGAGTTACAATAATCAAGAGAAAGATGAGATAAAGAAAAGTTGCTGGGGTGTCAAAACACCGTTGCTCAAAGAAAGATTCGCCCCACACGAATTGCTTCCAGGAACCAGCAAGTTGAAGAACTTGTGGAACGCTCGAAGTCACCTTTGTTCTGACTCCTCAGATGGACTTGCAATGGCGGCAGCAGCTCCCTCTCTCTCTTTTTTTGACTTATAAAATTTGTAGTACTTAACAAAGGTGGCCAGAAGAGAGTATACATAGAGAGAGGTTGGAAACCCTAGCCGCCTCTTTAGTTATGGAAAGATTGAATCAAATCCCACAAAGATAGCAACGAAATTAATTCAAATCCTACAAAGATAGCAACGAAATTAATTCAAATCCCACAAAGATAGCAACGAAATTAATTCAAATCCCACAAAAAGTGGATTTGAATTAATCGCATTGAATTAGTCTTTCCATAACTGATTTGTAGCCTACATAGTCAGCGAAGCCCTCCATACGGTAGCAGCAGCAGCAGCCTGGCCGCATGAGCCGCATGGCCTCATGGCCGCAAGTGTCGCATGGACCGCATGGACCGCATGAGCCGTATGAGACCGCATGAGACCGCATGAGGCCGCATGTGGCCGCATGTGGCCGCATATGAGCCGCATGACTGCTGACGTGTTAAGTGCAAAGTACGCCAACAAAATGCCATATTACGCCTCATGAGCCCGAGCCCGAGCCCGAGTCCGAGTCCGAGCCCGAGTCCGAGTCCGAGTCTTAGCTCCAAATGGAGTTAATCTAAGAGAATGACAAAAGTATTAATGCTTAATCCTTGGAGCCTTATTCTTACCTCCTAGTAAAATTACCCACATGGTTCCCTCCTTAGGGTCACCACCCCATGTGCATCTCTCAATAACACAACCAAGTATATATGTTGAGATAACTCATGGTGCATTTCCGATGTGGGACTAAACTTTTACAAGGCATGTTGAGAGCAAGCTCTCTCCATATAAAGAAAGCACCAACAATCCCCCACATATCACAACATATATATGTGTCCAGGGTTGAGCGTTCCCTACAGTAACTGTCCATTTTACATTAGGAAGATGTCGCTGAGGACTTGAATCTTCCCGTATGGGTTAAATAACAATGTGATACAAGAATGGACTACGCCTTGAATTCTGCACCACAATTATAATTCTTTCCACTCACAAAGTGTAGTTACGTGTGCTTCTGGCTGCACATTAAAGGCCCTGTGCCAGCCTGGTTTCAGTGTATAATTTTGGGCGTCTACAAGTTTACCCTCAAGAGACGGCCTGATATCTCTTTCCATACACTATAGGTGAGTTCTTTATTAAAGAGACAAGGCATGAAGCCTTGCTCTTCCTTGCGGTGCTACGCCGCTATGACATGGCCTGAAGCCGAGGCATTACCCCTACCTGGGAACCTCATCGTAGTGTCATACTACTGTAGCATGAGGTCTCAGCCTCTTTGTAGTGCCAATCTACTCAGCATGAAGCCTAAGGCTTCCTTGCAGTGTTACGCCGCAACGACATGGCTTGCACGGCCGAGGCTTTACCCCTACCTGGATACCTCATCGTGGTATCATGCCACTATAACATGGGGCCATCCTCCCCTTTGTAGTGCTATCTACAACTCTTTAATTACGTCATACAGTATTAGGCTACCTGCCTATTTGCGGTGCTACGCCACTATGACTTGGCTTACAAAGTCGAGGCATTACCCCAGACCTGGGAACCTCATGGTGGAGTCACCCCACTGTAGCATAGAGTTTCACTCCATGTAGTGCTGCTCTACCGTGCTTCCTGTAAAGCACACCAGACATTCACTCTGCCTGAGAACTCATTAAGGCGTTTAAGCCAACCTTCCACAGGATCTGTTTTTTCACAGAAAATACATAGTAGACAACATTGGTTATGGGTCCGTATCCCTTCCATGTTCCAGAGAACAAGTACCCACTGTTACCTGATAGTTTCCCAGTCAGTGATCCTCCTTTGAACCAAAAGTTAGATGCCTAGTAGATTTCTCTTTGAACTAATAGCAAAAAACTTTATGGTAGGATTACAAAGACACATTATCAGAATGACTTCAAGCCCATTTTACAAGCTGTGTCATCGACCAACTGGCACTTGAGGCCCTTTGTGAACGGATCTGCCAGGTTCTCCTGACTCCGAACATCAATCACTGTAATTATACCTCTTTTGATAAGATCGTGTACTGCCCTGTGCTTTAACCGCACAGTCCTCTTCTTCCCGTTGAAGAGGTCATTTGATGCCACCGCCGCAGTCGCCTGGTTGTCACAGTATATCGGTATCGCCGGTATCTGAGCCCCAACCACTGGAAGATCATACATGAGCTCCCGAAGCCATTCTGCTTCATCTGCAGCAGTTTCAAGTGCATATAATTCAGATTCCATGGAGGAATGAGAGAGTATAGTTTGCTTCTTTGACTTCCACGATATAGCAGCTCCACCCAAGGAAAAGACATATCCTCCTGTGGATCTCTCGCTTTCTTCCTCTGAACACCAGCTAGCATCACTGAAGCCTTCTACTACTGTCGGATATCCGTTGTAGTACAGTACATATGTCTGAGTCTTCTTGAGATATCTTATCACCCGCTTCACAGCTTTCCAGTGCTCAATCCCTGGGTTGCTTGTGAACCGACTCAGCATTCCCATGGCGAAAGCTATGTCAGGCCTTGTGGCAGTGGCTGCGTACATCAAACTTCCAATAATGCTGGAATACTCCAGCTGCCTGACGCTTTCCCTCGAGTTTGGCTTCATCTTCTGATCACCCCTGTATGGCGTATCGTTCCCTGGAAGATCCTTATACCCATAGCGTGTGAGCATCTTCTCAATGTAGTGAGATTGTGACAGCGCTACTCCAGTGTCTGTCCGGATGATCTTTATGCCCAAGATAATATCTGCATCCCCCAAGTCCTTCATACTGAACTTGGTTGAGAGGAACTTCTTTGTCTCCGTGACACAGCCTATATCCGTCCCTAGGATTAGCATGTCATCCACGTACGGACAAACGATGACTCCTCTTCCATCAGCGAACTTTGTGTAAACACATTTGTCCGTCTCGCTGACTCTGAAGCCGTTTGCCCTAATAACTTTATCAAACTTCTCATGCCACATCTTGGGAGCTTCCTTCAAACCATACAATGATTTCACCAACTTGCAGACTTTGTCTTCAAGACCTTTGACGACAAATCCATCTGGCTGTTGCATGTAAATCTCTTCGGTCAGCTCTCCATTCAGAAATGCTATCTTTACAACAATTTGATGTATCACCAACTTATGTGTTGCTGCTAGAGCGATTAACATTCTGATGGTGGTCATCCGAGCTACTGGAGCGTACGTATCAAAGTAGTCTATCCCCTGTTTCTGAGAAAATCCCTTGGCTACCAGCCTGGCCTTGAACTTGTCAATAGTTCCATCTGTCTTCATCTTCTTCTTGAAGATCCATTTACATCCAATGGGATTTTATCCTTCAGGTAGATCTACTAACATCCATGTGTTATTGGAGGTGATAGAGTCAAACTCGTCATTCACTGCCTCCTTCCAGAAGATAGCATCTCTGGTCTTTATCGCCTCATCATAGGTAAGCGGATCTGCTTCCACATGATAGGTGACAAATTCATCTCTGAAGTCTTTTGGTCTCCTCGCTCGCTTTGCTGACGGCTCTGCGAGTTCTGGTACAAGAGTTGTTTCATCAACAACAGCTTCTTCTTGGACTACTGGCCCATATGAGATTTCAGTCTCATTTGCACCTACATCATTTTCTGGAATGTCCGAAAGAACAATGTTTTTATCTTTTGCAAACTTGTCTTCAAAGTATTCAGCATCGCGAGATTCGATGATATGATTTGACTCAATATCAAGAAATCTCCGAGAATCACTCTTCTCGGCATACCCCAAGAAGATCGCCTTCATAGTCCTTGTCCCCAGCTTCTGAATCTTCAGATCTGGGAGCTTCATATACGCCAGACACCCCCACACTCGAATGACATTCAAGTTTGGTCTGACTTTGAACCAGAGTTCATGAGGAGTTACGTCCGAAGTTGCATATGGCACTCTATTCAGAATAAAAGTGGCCGTTAATGCAGCTTCTTCCCAGTAGCATTTTGAAAGACCTAGAGTAAGCAGCATTGAATTCATTATTTCTGTTAATGTTCGGTTCTTCCTCTCTGCTACTCCGTTGGATTGAGAAGAATATGGAGCAGTAGTCTCACATATGATTCGATATTCTTTGAAGAACTATGCGAAGTCATGAGACCTGTACTCCCCTCCTCGATCACTTCTCAACCTCTTGAGTTGTTGTCCAGTCTGCCGTTCAGCTTCGGCCCTGAACTCTCTGAACTTCTCGAAAGCTTCGTCTTTAGTCTTGAGCAAGTAGACGAACGCGTATTTCGAGAAGTCATCGATGAAGGTTATGAAATACTTCATCCCGACTTTTGTAGAGAATTGCTTGAAGTCACAGATATCAGAGTGCACCAACTCCAGAAGATCTGTGCTTAGATTGACCCGATGAAAGGGTTTCCTTGTCTTTGTCTGAGCACATACTTCACACTTCTCTACCTTACCCCCACATTTAGAGATAAGTCCTAGACTGGACATTTTGTTAATTCTTTTACAATGAACATGTCCTAGTCTATTATGCCACAACTCAAGAGAATAATCAGAAAATACAACTGTATTAATGTCATTAAACTGGTTGACAAGCTGAATTTTAAACATTCCTTCGGTTTGATAAGCCTTTTCGAAGTATGTTCCCTTCTTGGACATCACCATCTGACCAGCATTGATGTCTATCCTCAAGCCTGCGTTGCAGAGCAGACTCCCAGAGATCAGGTTCTTGGCAATCACCGGAATATGCTTCACACCTTGAAGCATCAGAGTGTTCCCAGAAGTGAGTTTCAGCTCCACAGTCCCGATCCCCAGAACTTCAGCTTGGGCCTGGTTTGCCATGACAACCTTCTCAGATATCGGCTGGTACATGACGAACCATTTCTTGCCAGAACAAACATTGCAAGTCGCACCAGTGTCTATCCACCAGTCAGAGTCAACCCCTACAGTTGTGACCTGTACGATCATAGCAACAATATTAGAAACCAATGAAACTTTACTAGGCTCACCTTTCTCTGATTGTTTAGGCTTGGATCTGCATTCACTCTTATAGTGGCCTTTCTTTCCACAATTGAAACAAGTCACGTGGGACTTGGACTTCTGTTGCTTGAATGAAGGACCCTTCACTTTTAGATTAGTGAAGTCCTTCTTCTTGTGATGAGAAGCCGCCTGCTTTCCCTTGGGATCTTTCGTCTGTACTAGATTAGCCTTAGCCAACTGTTTGGACAGAGTGTCCATCTTCTGTTTGGAACGCATCTCCTTCTCAACATGGATCTCTTGAAGTAGATCTCCCAAGCTAATGTCTAGCTTCTTTCTGAGCATCCTTGCATAGAAGGTACTCCATCCAACAGAAAGTTTTGAGATGATCCCTCCAACGACAAACTTGTCAGAAAGGGGCATCTCTTCGTCTTCCAGTTTCTGACGCAGCTTCAGAAATTCCTTCACCTGTGGCAACATGGACTTCTCGTCCTCAAAGAGCAATTTGTGATATTTTTCAACCACAAACATCTTGCTCCTGTTCCTGTCTTCTTCATACAGTTTTTCCACAGACTCCCATATGTCTCTGGCAAATTCCTTCTTCGAGTAGGATTCTGCCAGAGAATCCTCCATAGCATTCAGGATGAGAAGCCTGCAGATGCTATTTTCCCTTCTTTATTTGGCCTGGAGTTTGGTAGCCGCATTGATTACGACAGTAGACCCAGTGTCTGGAACAGAAGGTTCTTCCTCCAACAGTACATGATCAACTTCTTTGAGTTAAAGAGTTATATAAACCTTCCTCTTCCAGACTTGATAATGCTCTCCATCGAACTTTTCCAACTTGCAGTAGTCCGATTAGACGAGCGAAGCATTAATGTTTTCCATCTACAAGGATCTTGCTTTGAGATTATTTTTCCCGGGGCTTGACCAAAGATTGGAAAAACTGATGCAATCGAGATCTGAGAGTCACACAAAAACTTTGCAATGATCAAACTCAAGATCTAAGATAATATAAAAAGCCAAATAGCCAGATTACAATATGAAGGAGAGAAATAGAGAAGAGAAGATCTCTCATTCTTCCTTGCAAACGTGTTGTAATTGGGACAGAACGAGTTACAATAATATAGAGAAAGATGAGATGAAGAAAAGTTGCTGGGGTGTCAAAACACCGTTGTTCAAAGCAAGATTCGCCCCACACGAATTGCTTCCTGGAGCCAGCAAGTTGAAGAACTTATGGAACGCTCGAAGTCACGTTTGTTCTGACTCCTCGGATGGACTTGCAATGGCGGCAGCAGCTCCCTCTCTCTCTCTCTCTCTCTCTCTCTCTCTTTTCTGACTTATAAAATTCGTAGTACTTAACAAAGGAGGCCAGAAGAGAGTATATATAGAGAGAGGGTAGAAACCCTAGCCGCCTCTTCAGTTATGGAAAGATTGAATCAAATCTCATAAAGATAGCAACGAAATTAATTCAAATCCCACAAAGATAGCAACGAAATTAATTCAAATCCCATAAAAAGTGGATTTGAATTAATCACATTGAATCAGTTTTTCCATAACTGACTTGTAACCTGCACAGTCAGCGGTGCCTTCCATGCGGCAGCAGCAGCAGCAGCAGCCTGGCCGCATGAGCCGCTTGGCCTCATGGCCGCAAGTGCCGCATAGACCGCATGAGCCGCATATGAGCCGCATGACAGCTGACGTGCTAAGTGCAAAGTGCGCCAACAAAATGTCACATTACGCCTCATAAACCCATGAGCCCGAGCCCGAGTCCGAGTCCGTGCCCGAGTTCGAGTCCGAGTCACTAAGCCCCTTTGGGGCTTAGCTCCAAATGGAATTAATCCAAAAGAATGACAAATGCATTAATGCTTAATCATTGGAGCCTTATTCTTACCGCCTAGTAAAGTCACCCACATGGTTCCCTCCTCAGGGTCACCACCCCATGTGCATCTCTCAACAACACAACCAAGTATATATGTTGAGATAACTCATGGTGTATTTTCGATGTGGGACTAAACTTCTACAAGGCATATTGAGAGCAAGCTCTCTCCATGTAAAAAAGCACCAACAAGTGTACCCTACTTTCTTTCTTCTCCAGGACATTATAACGAAGGAGATCATTGGGCGTGGTACTAAGAGGGAGGGGACTCTACTATATGGAAGACTTGAGTATGGGCCTAGCATGTCATACGCAACATTCTCTTGGTGTCAAAGAAAAAGAACTCTGGCTCTGGCACCGTCGGTTAGGACATCGATCCTTCACCTATATGAAACACTTGTTCCCGGATTATTTTCTCTGTTGAAAGTATCTGATTTTCAATATGAAACTTGCATATTGGCTAAAAGTCATAGGGCTTCTTTTCCATTAAGTTTGAATAAAAACGATACTCTATTTGCTTTGGTCCACTCTGATGTATGGGGTCTTTCCCCAATTACTACTTTATCCGGCTTCAAATGGTTTGTATTGTTTGTTGATGATTGTACCTGCATGATATGGCTTTATTTGCTCAAATATAAAGATGAGGTACTGGGTATGTTTAAATCATTCCATGCTATGGTGTAAACACAATTTTTCGCTAAGGTTCAGGTCCTTCGATCGGATAATGGTGGTGAATATGTTAATCATCAATTTTGTGAGTACTTTCAACAATATGGAATTATTCATGACAATTCATGCCCCCAAACCCCCTAACAAAATGGCATTGCTGAGAAAAAAAATTGCCATGTTCTTGAATCAGCTCGAGCTCTCTTAATTGATGCCCATGCTCCTAATCGTTTTGGGGTGACGCTTTTACCACTATCGTTCGTTTGCTCAACCGTATGCCATCTAAGGTGTTGGATTTCTAAACCCCATTACAAGCCCTCTCGGGCTAAACTCATGTGCCTACATTCTTGATGCTTCCTCCTCGTATGTTTGGGTGCGTAGCATATGTCTATCTCCATAAAAATCAGTGGACTAAGCTAGACCCCTGTACTCGTCGGTGCTTATTTCTGGGCTATGCTTTTCATCAAAAAGGATATAGATGCTATGATTCTACCTCTGGTTGCACCTACATTACTATGGATGTCACCTTCATGGAAATTAAAACTTTTTTCCACCCACTTCTCCTCTTCAGGGGGAGACTAGACATGAAGAGCAAAATTGGATGGAATTAAATTAGCCGAGCTTATCTGAAACACATAGAACCGAGGCAACCATAACATGTTCCATTGTCTACTAACACCATGAAGATGCTTATGAACATAGGCAACTAGAACATGTCTCTTCGGCTACTGAACACTATGAAAATGATCACGAAGTGCATATTCTCCCCCTCCCTCTGCAGTACACGAAGACCCAACTCCTGAGAATGATCCTGAGGTAAGATCCTTTAACATAAATATATTGGCATCTCCTGTTGGTTATGTGTTACCTGATAGGCAAAATCGTGGCAAGCCTTCAAGTCGCTACTCACCAGACATTGAGGAAAGAAGATCAAGATACCTTATTGATAATTATGTGTCCACAAATGAGCCGACTGAACCTCTAAAGACATTTATGCATAGCATTTCTGTGTGTCATGTCCCAACAATGGTGGAGGAAGCCTTGGAAGACCCAAACTAGACTCAAGCAATCAAAGATGAAATGGAGGCACTAATGAAGAACAAGACATGGAACCTAGTACCGTTACCGGAAGGAAAAATAGTGGGGTGCAAGTGGGTGTTTTCCATTAAACACAAAGCTGATGGATCTGTAGAAAGATACAAGGCAAGACTTGTGGCAAAATGGTATACTCAAACATATGGTATAAACTATCAAGATACTTTCTCACCGGTAGCTAAATTAAATATTCTTAGAGTGTTGTTATCTCTTGCACCGATTTTAGATTGGCCACTACATCAGTTTGATGTGAAAAATGCATTTCTTCATGGCGAGCTTAAAAAAGAGGTTTATATGTATATCCCTCCAAGCTATTCAGTGACCACATGAAATAATGAGGTGTATAAGTTGCAACGAGCCTTGTATGGGTTAAAACAATCGCCAAGGGCGTGGTTCGGGCGTTTCAGCTTGGCAATGAAGAAGTATGGTTTCCAACAGAGCAACGCAGACCACACTTTGTTTTCAAAAAATAGCAAGGCAAAGTCATGGTTCTTATTGTCTATGTCGACGACATGATCATTACAGGAGATGATATTGAAGGAATCTCACGGCTCCAAGGGCAGTTGGCTAATGAATTCGAAATGAAGAATCTAGGTGGGCTCAAGTATTTCCTTAGGATAGAAGTTGCAAGATCAACCCAAGGCATATTTTTATCCCAAAGAAAATATGTCCTAGATTTATTATGTGAAGTTGGATTGTTGGAGTTCAAACCAGTGGATATTCCAATTGTCCAAAATCATAAACTTGGGGTTTATCCGAACCAAAAACCAACTGACAAGGGAAGATATCAATGATTAGTTGGCAAACTGATTTATCTTTCTTATACTCGTCCAGATATTGCTTATGCTGTGAGTGTAGTGAGTCAATTTATGCATTGTCTAACTGACGAACACATGGAGGCTGTAATTCGGATACTAAAGTACTTGAAGTCTTCTCCAGGAAAAGGGCTCATGTTTTCAAAGAATGATCTTGTGGGGTTGATGGCTATACAGATGCAGATTGGGTCGGGAACATCTGATAGGAAGTCAACGTCAGGGTATTTCACATTTGTGGGTAGAAATCTTGTGACATGGAGAAGCAAGAAATAAAAGGTGGTGGCACTCTCTAGTGCAGAGGCAGAATTTCATGGGATGACCAAGGGGTTGTGTGAGCTCCTTTGGCTGAAAAGACTACTAACCGAGATTGGTTTTGCTCCCAAGTCTGAAATGAACCTCTTCTGTGACAATAAAGCTGCTATAGACATTTCACACAATCCTGTTCAACATGATCGAACCAAGCACATAGAGGTTGATTGACACTTCAATGAACATAACCTAGAGAATAATACAATCCGATTACCATTTGTCAAATCTGAGGACCAGCTTGTAGATATACTTACCAAAGCCGTGTCAAGAAAAGATTTCCACAACTCACTGATCAAGTTGCACATGAATGATCCGTATGCATCAACTTGAAGGGGAGTGTTGGCGTGAGTTGTATATTAAAAGGAAATTGGAGTAATTATAGGGAGTGGGATGGAAAGAAATTCTTTCCTTCACACATTAACATAATTATAGAAGCAAAATCTATATGGCTCTGAATATAAAATATATTCTGATATATACTTATAGAGATGTATGGTAACAGAGGAAGGATGATTTAATATACATTGAGAACCTTTTGACAATATGCACCCAGTCCAAAGAGGTAGTTAATCTATACTAGAGAAAAGTATGCTTCACCGTGGAATTTTTTGTTCCAAAAATGTCCTCATCTATGCTTATTAATTAAAATTATTCATTAAATTTAATATTGGTGAAGTACATTTGGTATTATATAATATAATAGAAATATAATAAAAGATATTTTGGAAAGAAAAAATGTTAGAAAATGGTAATATTCAACAACTTTAATAAAATAATATATGTTGTGATTTGGATAAACCCAAATGTGGATGCCCTTATCCATATCCACAACAACTTCTATCCATTCCCTCTATATATATTATCAATGAGAAAGCTACGTACACATTATTTCTGGCTACCAATATTCTTCTCTTTCTCTCTCATTTCACAACACGTTATCAGCACCACTGCTCTAGAAGTTTTAGGCCATCGCCGAAAAATATCAAATAGGAGTTTTAGACCACCACTACCAAGAAAGATCAAAGGTCAGAGAAGATCCAACCAGGTTCATAAATTAAATATTTTCTTTTGATAATAAATTTTTGCTATGATCTGAATCTTAAAACTAATATCAAAAAATATACCTTTATTGTTCACGAGTATGCATGTGATTTGTTATTAATTTTTAGAATATCTACTTTATATATCTCTGGACAGGTTCTTTTCGGATAATAAAAAAAATCCATTAGTTTTTCGGATATGTTGATATATAATAATATTAGATGAATTGTGAATTTACCTTTTTTACCATCAACATTCACATATGAGAATGGTTGATGCACATATTAGGATTACATTTCATTCTGAGTAACTGCATTGAATTTAATACTTTATTTATGTTTTCGACTTACTGATCTAAATGCACTTTTCCCAAATTATTATATTAATGTTATATTAATTATTTCATGTCAAAGAACATTATATTTAAAATATTTGCATTGAATACCTCAAGTCTGAGACATGTTTTATGATTTTTGATATACTAACATAGATCTATATAAAATCAAGATCTAGAACCGAAAGTTATCAAGTCAGAGACAATTAAAAGGATTAATGATCAGCCTATATCCATAAGCCCAAGTGACACGTATATATTCTTGCTTGTAGCTAGTTTTCTTTATTTATGTGTTGGAACCCGTGGTTTTTTTAGTATCAATAATGCTAAAAATTTAGCATCAATTTTTTTTTGTGCATGGCAACATATACAAAGTCAATGGATAAACTAGTCTTTATGCAATCTAGGAACTAGCTACTTGTTGTCCATCTCGTTGGTCTTGATCTAGCACTTGCATGTGCTTTATTTTGAACCCAATTGTTCTAGATTAATTCATGCTTTGTTTGAAAAAGGGACATGTAGTAAGAGGAAAAGATTTGAAGTTGATTAGGCATGTGTCTATTCCAGCGGTTTAGATTTTGTTAGCAAGTGTTGGAGTTTTAAATCTAAAATATTTTTACCTTAACGATAATGCATGCATATGCATTCAGAAATACTTGATCTTATCAAAAGAAAATATTCTTCCAATATCTAATTTATTTCCTACATGTGTTACTGGTGTTTAATCTACATGTGTCAAGTGAGTCACACAAGGAATATGTGATGAGAACAACTTGATGCCTTTACTATATATTGAATTTGCTTCTTAACAGTTTCTTTTTGGCATTATAATCAAATGTTAACTTGAATGAGGTTTTGATGGACACATAATTTGGTGTCGACTTGATTCTATAATTTTATTTTCTCTATTTGCTTGTAACATTACAACTTAATGTACAAGATCATCGAGCAAATTTCTAGAATTATGTTAAACAATTATGCTGTTAGAGATGTTGTCAATTTGTGATAATATGATGAGTAACATGTGGCTGATTTTAAATAGTTCAAGAAATTATAGAATTTATTGTCAATATTTAGATTTATTATTGGATGATCTAGATTGAAATTTGTATGTGAAAACTGTGATATATGGGAATTTAAAAACTTGATCATTGTCACTCTGATATTTATAAATGTGGACAAACTAAGAAAAAAAGGATGCCACTTGAGATGGCCATGTTGTATCACGGTGCATTATGAATAGTTCATTACCAACTATATTGCAAGTTTCCGAGGACAATATCCACACATGAAATGCTAGTCTTGACTGTACTCCTGTAATGATTGTCTTAAGCATTATGTCATTATTTCGATGTCTTTCA